>OX940951.1:54598178-55798178 GCA_954870475.1 Euphrasia confusa | reverse complement strand
AAATCGACAATGCCTTGACGAATACGATCACAGTCCAAATGAGGCTCGGAATGTTCGACGGGGAACAACCGGGCCATCCTTACAGCTCTCTCGGCCCGAACGACGTTTGCACTCCGGCCCATCGAGAGCTGGCCCTCGAGGCAGCTAGGCAGGGGATTGTCCTGCTCAAAAACCACGGCCCAACACTTCCCCTTTCTTCCCGTCGACACCGCCCAATCGCGGTTATCGGGCCTAACTCAGACGTCACTCTCACGATGATCGGCAATTACGCCGGTATATATACCGAATTCATCGACTAATCAAATTTTTCGATTTTTACATATAACCATGTCGTCTCCACAGGCGTAGCGTGTGAGTACACGACTCCGTTGCAAGGAATCGGAAAGTACACGAGGACGATCCACCAGCCGGGCTGCGCTGACGTGGCATGCGCCAGCGACGCGCTATTCAACGGGGCAATCGAGGCTGCCCGGATATCGGAAGCAACTATAATGATAATGGGATTGGACCAATCAATCGAAGCAGAATTCAAGGACCGGGCAGGTCTTTACCTGCCCGGCCGCCAGCAGGAGCTCGTTTCCAAAATAGCCGAGGCCTCGAAGGGTCCGATCGTTCTCGTGTTAATGAGCGGCGGTCCGATCGACGTCTCGTTCGCCGAAAACGATCCGAAAATCGGGGCGATATTGTGGGCCGGGTACCCGGGGCAGTCGGGCGGGGCGGCGATAGCCGAGGTTCTATTCGGGGCCCACAATCCGGGCGGAAAGCTGCCCGTGACTTGGTACCCGCAAGATTACCTCGACAATCTGCCGATGACGTCGATGGGCATGAGGTCGGGCCCGAATTACCCCGGGCGGACTTACCGGTTCTACAACGGGCGGGTCGTTTACCCGTTCGGGCACGGTTTGAGCTACACGAGGTTCTTACACACGCTCGTCGAGTGCCCGAAGGTCGTGCCTGTCTCGATAGACGGGCAGCGCCACGTCAACGGGTCGGGCGGGTGGGTCAGGGTGAGCCACGCGAGGTGCGAGAGGCTGTGGGTCCGGTTGAAGGTTGACGTGGCGAATGTGGGACGTAGGGATGGGGCGGAGACGTTGATTGTTTTTTCTAGGGCGCCGGGCGGCGGGCGGGCGGTTCCGGGCAGGCAGGTGGTGGGGTTCGAGAAGGTGAGGGTGGCGGCGGGCGGGCGGGAGAGGGTGACGGTGAGAATTAGGGTTTGTAGGGATATGAGTGTGGTGGATAGGAATGGTGTGAGGCGGATTCCGATGGGGGAACATGGGTTGCATATTGGGGACATTAGGCATTCTGTTTTCTTACAGCCTCATACTCTTGGGGTGATCGCATCCTAAATACTACTAATATATATGAGTTGTTATAAAAAAAAATATATTAAGATCAAAAGGAAGATCAAATCTTTTCCTTGGATCATTAAAAAATTTCATGTCCATTCTTGTTTTTCTAATTGCAAAAATTCACAAGGTGTGAGTGTGACAAAATATTAAACATGTTCTTTTGGAAAATAATAATAATAATAATAACCGTAAATGTCTAAACTTGAACTAAATTGAACATGATCTTGAACTAAGCTGAACTTAGTTGATTTGAACTCAATTTAACTTAATATGTATGAACGGAATTGAATAAGTACTCCTAGTACATATTCATGACTAAGGAGATGTATTCAATTAAGAGTCTATTGGATTTTAATGGACTTTTAAAGTCCAGGTGTATTCAATCCGGATTTTTAAAAGTCCATTAAAATCCGGAGGTATTCAATAAAAATTTTAAAAAGTCTTAAAAAATCCGGAGGTATTGAAAAGTCTATGGATTATAATGGATTTTATAATTTTATGAATTTTGATAGATTCTCTTTACAAAATATAACTAAATTTGACTTTTTGAAATCTCTCATAATTATGAGAGATTTCAATGGACTTCTTTACAATACGAAAACTCAAATACAAAAAATAAAAATAAAACAATTGTTAGTTAGTTACACTAATCACTCTATTAACATTTTTATTTGAGAAAATTTATCTTATTATATTTTCGTTAAAAATAATTATTTATACGTGATATTAATAATAAATTATTTTGTGATGAAAAAAAATTATAATAATTAGAATAATAATTTATTTATTTGTTTTTTTTTTAAATTTATTTTTTATATAAAAGTAGTTCATATAAATTTAAAATTCCTTAAAATCTATGAAAATCAATAAAATCTATAAATTTTCAAAATTAAAAAAAAAATCTATAAAATCCTAATCGAATATACTCTCATAATTAATGGAGATTGAAGAGTTGTATTGCTAATTGTATTGCTAATTCTATGTGGGAAATGAGGCGCATGCATTACAAATAATATAAATGAATATGAAATAATAATGATAAATAATAATATTTATTTATTTTTGAACAAATGCATATTTTGATAAATAATAATATTTATTTATTTGTAAAAAATTTGGATTTTTTTAAATATTTAAGATTTTTTTATATATAAAAGTTTATAGAAATTCAAATATAGCAATTAAAAAAAATTATATTACAATCATGTGAAGTTTATGAAAATCCATCAAAATCAATTGGAAAAAGTCAGTCAAACTCTACGTAAACTCTGTGGATTTAGAAAATCTTTAAAAATCCACGGACTTTTAAAAGTTTAAAAAAAATCCATCAAAATCCCATTAGAAAATCTTTAAAAATCCACGGAGTTTTAAAAGTCTAAAAAAATCTATCAAAATCCCATTTGAATACAACCCCTAAGATACTGAACCGGAGTGAAAGAGAACTGAGAATAATTCTATTCTAAGAGACTAAAATGTCATCATAAAAAATATGCGAGCCCAATAGTTTTGGGCTGAACTGTGATCATTATAACACGGGCTGTAAGAATGTTGGCCCAATAGTTTTGGGCTGAATTGTGATAATTATAACACGGGCTGTAATAATGTTGGTCCAAGAGTTGAGGCCTGTGCAAGCCCAATATAACCAAAGACAAAAATACCACTCTATTTAGCTTAAGCTTTACTTGAGATCTTTATTACTGTATAATAATAATAATAATAAATGCTACAAAGCACTGTGCAAAAGCCTGGCTGGCTTGGGGCTCAATAAGAGCAGCAAAAATGTTTCTAAAAGCTTTTAGATGGAGTAATAAATATTGTTTCCCCAACTTTACTTACATCACTATTTTATTTTTTATTCAAGTGGCAGTTAAAAATAATTTTAAATTATTTTTTAAAATGAAAATTTAACATTATTTTTGTATATGTAATACGGCTATTAATATAAAGGGAGATTTTTAAAAAGGGTAAATATCTTACTCTAAAACACACATTAAGACCGATCTTTACACTAATTATAAAAAAACTAGAATTACCTAAACAGCCCTTTTAATTCAAAACTATGATATATATTTCATTATTAGCAAATTATATGGTATCTATTAATTATTACTACTAAATATACATTTACCATATATAACAATACACTACAAAAAAAAAACGGTTAAGCAATTAAATACATACATATAACATACTTCCGGCTTCTAAGAATACACTACTATCCTTTCATAAGCGTGAAGACTGAAACCTAAAATATCACGTCTTGCAGAATTCTCCTCTCGCCGGCGACGATTGCAGTGTTTACTCCCAAACCTCGAAGCGTCGTAGTGTTAAGGTAAGTATTCTCAATTAAGTTTCAGTGAATTGAAATTAATGGGGTAATAGATTTCCTACCTGATTAGGGGTTTTCTGATTTGGTTTTGATTCTACTCAAAAAATTATTTTTTTGGCTTGAATTTCGATAGTGTAGTAGCAACCATTGTATGTTGAAATACTAGTATTCAATCGTCCCAATTATGCAGATTTGAGGTTGTGTTTTATGTTTTGATCCTGTATCAATAATTTCATGATTGTCTGCTTGAACCCATTTATGCAATAAGACGAATTAGCGAGTAGTTGGAACTTGAACACTACCAAAAACACATTGAAGTCAAAATCTACTAGTACTTTGCAAACACTACAAAAAGGCAGTGTAATGGACAGGGTTACTGGAACTAATCCTTTGAACACTAGTCAGAACACTGCCTCTGGTCTTATAGTGAGTATCATATAGGTGATGAATGCAAACTATGGGCACCGATTTAGTAATATACATCAAACACTGACTCCTGATAGTGTATGGGGGATTTCCAGTATTCATAAGAGAATTTGATCGGTTGATCACTAATTGTTCAGTTCATATAAATACTCTAACAAATTGCAATGGTGTTTCTTTTTTAAATGAATGCAGGTCGCAAGTCGTACTAACTAGTAAATTATGCTGTGCCTATATCTTTGACTAAGTAATAGTTTTATTTTGTAGTGTATGTTGCTTTATTAGTGTTAACATAATTCCAAAATAAACCTAATATTTGTCGATGTCATTACTCACATAATTCAATGAGATCATCGGAGATGAACTGAACACTAGTCAGAACACTGCCTCTGGTCTTATAGTGAGTATCATATAGGTGATGAATGCAAACTATGGGCACCGATTCAGTAATATACATCAAACACTGACTCCTGATAGTGTATGGGGGATTTCCAGTATTCATAAGAGAATTTGATCGGTTGATCACTAATTGTTCAGTTCATATAAATACTCTAACAAATTGCAATGGTGTTTCTTTTTTAAATGAATGCAGGTCGCAATTGAGAACATTGATGCAGTGGCAATGTATGAATTTATTTTTGAGCCACTGTACGAGTACGTGGGGAGCGCACATTTAATCCTTATTCCGCTGATCCACAAGCAGAAATTCCACTACACACTATTAACTTTAGACCCGATGTCAAAGTGTTTTTTCCATTACGACTCGATGTCGTCTAGAGATTCAAGGTCTACAGAGTGCTTAAAGGAGGCAGACTTTATGGTATAACAATGTCTTTGTTCACTGTATTTTATAATGCTAATATTTCTGTTAGATTTTCGATACACAGTGCATTGAATCAAGTCGGTAGTGTTTAACACATAACGTAATTAACTTGGTATTTAACTGTAATTGTTTTAGGTCCAAATGATCAATATGTGGATGCGTGGCGTAGCGTTCCAAGCCGACATCATGCTGAATTCAGGTATGAGGAAAAAACTAAACAAGCGTGCATGCTCGGATGTTGCGTTGCAGCTAGATCGGGATGCTTTGACCGAGAAAGAAATACTGAGTATAAAGTGGGTGAAGGAAAACTTCAAGACCAATTTCAAATTGATTGATCAAAAAAATCTTGTCTCTAAGCAGACTTCTGGATCGTAAGTATAAAAGATATCTACTACTGCTTTAAATAGAATCATGTAGAATATGTGGATAATACTGATAGTTTGTTACAATGACAGTCTGAATTGCGGCGTTTATGTGATGCACTATATGGACGATCTTGCATATGAAAGGTTGCCGAGTGATACATTCGACGAGTCTGCAGCAATGGTGTTCAGAGCTGATCTTATAAAAAGATTTGCAAGAAGTTCAAAGCGCTGGAGGGCCGCGATTTAGAAACTAGTGTTATGCCTTTTTTTCAAACAGTTTCATGTATGCAGTTGGTTTATCAGACACTGTCTATTTGTTTTCGTACGTATAATCTGTTCAAGTTCTGAGCAGACAGTGTTAACGTTAAGAATTTGGATAATGTAGTGTTGAAGTTTCTAAACATTGTCTTGTTTATTTTGATATTACTTGGTGTTGTTGGAGATTGACATAGCAGTTATGTGTAGTTCAATTGTTCTTATAAAAAGCAGGTTGCATTTTTTTATGTAGTTGAAACATGATGGAATTGAATCTCAGTTATATGTAGTTGGATAAAAACATCAGTAACATGATGGATTTGAAACTCAGAAATAAAGGACCTACAGTACAACAAAAACAATTGTTTGTGATAAAAATACAATTGTTTGTGGTAAAAATAGTGTTGTTAAATGTGATAAATGAATTTCAAACTATATACACATGCTGCCCACTAATAAAACCATCTTAAAACAGAATACTCCTAAATATGCATAGAGCTGGGAATCATTAATATTGATTGTTAGTAACAAATGTATAATGCTGAACCCGACTGAATGTTAGTAACTAATGAATAACCTAAGCTGAACGATATACACTAATGTGTACCCTAACTATCCGTTGAAAATCACCTTTGAGTAATAACTTCTCAACTATCCGTTAAAGACCTGAAAATCACCTCTATCGATTGCTGTTTCAGTATTCTGAACAGTGTTTATGCAATGTGAAGGAAAAACCTGCCGACAAAGTAAAAATATGCAACATTTGTATTATCTTTTACGATACACAGCAACATAATGAAACCAGCCTCATACAACCTTTCCAACATCTTATACTGGATAATGAAATCAGCCTCATACACCCTTTCCAACATCTTATACTATCTTCACATATAAACAACATAAGTAATATGCTCATATGAGATCCCTAATGCTCGTATGAATATCATATTGTTTTAACTCGAAAGTAATATATTGATGTGTTATATTAGGCAGAAACTGAAAGAGACATAACCAATAAACACTATGGATGCTTCTCTTAAGT
Organism: Euphrasia confusa; assembly: GCA_954870475.1. NCBI lineage: Eukaryota > Viridiplantae > Streptophyta > Magnoliopsida > Lamiales > Orobanchaceae > Euphrasia > Euphrasia confusa. Next base: position 55,791,592 of record OX940951.1, on the reverse strand, counting down.
AATATAAATGAATATATTCATGATAAGGCGTATACCAAGCGAACGAACAGCAGCTAAATGTCTATTATCAAAAAGATATCATTATGTGCGTTCTCGGAGTAAGATAACTATCATTTTGTTGTATATTCTTGGTAGATCAACATGAGTTTTCACTGTTCCAACATAAGTTTTCACTGGTCCAAATGATCAATAAGATGGTGATTCTAAATCGAAAACAAGGAATTTTCCCAAAATATAATTGACGGTTAGAAGATTTTCAAACAAACAAATACACTACGTCGATTTTTATATATTCCTGAAGAAGTATTCTATATAGCGACACAATAACCAAAAACGAAAACAACACAGCACATAGGTTTTGAATCGAGAATTTAAAGGCATTGCACTATTCTATTATTCATGTCGATTTGGGCTAGATTGATTCGAGACACAGAGGGTTAAGAGGAAAAACTGCTCGAATGTCCTTCAAGATCAAATACAGAGATTTAGAAAAATACTCCGTACACTACCTGTGGAAATACAGAAGAAAAACTGAGAAACACTTCTGTGAAAATACAGTAGAAAAACCACGGCTAGTTAGTGAGAAAATTTGAAAAAAAAAATCAAATCTTGAAAAAAGATTCGTGATTACTATGAAAAATCTTCAGCTCAAATAACTCAAAGGTTTAATAAGGTATGTAATAAAAATCAAATAAAATTTATTTAATACAAAGGTTAAAAATGACTATTCAAATTTCAATACACTACCTTAATTTGTGATTGTCTTAAAGTTTATGGTATTAAATTATATAAATGCCATAAATTATTTACCTTTTTTAATAAGAAGCTAAAATATGTCTTTTTTTTATAAATTTAAAAATCGTTCTAATTTTTTCTCTAATTTATTCTAATATAAAATAGATGAAAATGAAAATTGTGACAATTGATATTAAATGTGCAAAAATAAAAATCATGATTATTGACATGCCACGAATAGAGTAATTTCAAGAAGTATTAAAAATTGAGAATTACTCTCAATAGTGTGAATACGTATGGTGTGTATTCTGACAGTATTAGACTGTATTTTTGTACGTATATGATACATTATTTGTTGACTATTGCTCACATTGCTTGGGGTCAAAGGGATTGAATCTTTCCTTAAACGCTGCACAAAAGTATTAAAATAAGTCAAAGAATCCGAAAACATATGTTGACTTTGCGGTCCATGTACTCTTGCACCACTCAACCCTAGCTCCAAATTCCATGCTTCTCTTCCAACCAAGGTAGATTCTTGCATTTTTCTTACCTCTTCTCAATTATTCAAATATTTCAAATAGTTTCTTTGTCTTTATGGTTGTAAAAAAACAAACGGTTTTGTTTCCTAAAATGGAAATTGACAAAATGTAAATAACATATTTTTCCAATAAAGTATATTTAATTTTTATTAAACAGAAAAAAAAAAAAAAAATTGGCCATCGTAACAAGTAAGGTTTATTTAAAAAGGTGTAGTAGTGAACACCAAAGCCTCGTGCCCAATAGTTAAATTGAATATAGAAAACTTTTCCGAAAAGCATTCGCAGGATATATTATTAAATCAATAACGAATTTCAGGCATTGTAAATAGGGTGTGCAGTAGTATCCTATGTTCAAATCCATTTCTTTATGATATAAGTACATCTCATTCATGATTGCCTTTTTTATCTACATACGGATTCTAATTAACATATATCCAGACTCTATTAATTTCTGCATGAAAAATAAATCAAGGTTCATAAATCGACCAAAAGAAAATGAATAAATATCATCGATCGCTAAATATTGTAAAGCAAAACACGAGTCAAATGAAAGTTAATACGTATTTTTCTCATGGGTCACTGCAAACGTGGATCATCGAATTATAGAACATTGTATCAAAATAAAGTAAGAGTTTTGCCATACAAACATAATAAATAAATAAAACATAATTACACATTGTAGTTTAGGTTAAATTTGATCACAAATAAATAATTTAATAAATTTAATTAAAAAAAAAGAGGCACACATGAATTGTTGTATAGCTTTCCAGCAAAAAAGCAAATCGAAATGAGGCTGGCACTGTACATGCAATTGATGCTAAACCCAAACCCTTTTGTGGTTCGCACGTGGTGCACGTGCACCCCACATTCACTCTAAATCGCATTAACGTGATTGGTTACGAGTCGATATACTACATACAGTAATATTGAACGACTTATAATGCCGTCATTACCGAAAACGCGATTTTAATTTAAAATCGCGTTTTATCTTTTCGGGCAAGTGAAGTGAGTAAGAAAGAGAGAATCTTTCGGGTGTGACGCGTCGCAGGGTTGCCTCCTAGTGCACCAACATGTCTTTCAGAATGGGGGAAATTTTATTAGTTTATTAATTAATTTTAGTGTTTTATAATTTTCCTCTTAAAAATCATTTAATTAATAAGCGTTATCTGTAATCGGAATATTATTGTATGGTGGTTAGTTAGTTAGTTACATGGGTATCCTATGATCTTGATCATTATCATGAAATTAATTATCATTTTTGAAAAATCATAATAATTATTACTAACGATTTATCATAAGTAACGTCAAAAAATACAGTGTTTTATTTACAATTTTTTTTTTGTGTGTGTTATATTAGTAATATAGGCTAACTGTAATAGAATATTTATTATTATTATTGTTATTATTATTATTATTAAAAAAATAGAAACGTAACCAAAAAGCTTATCTTGAGTAATTTTTTCAAGACAGTGTATTTTGAATTCCATTGACGTATGAATAAATTGCATGTTGATTATTACTTTTATTATTTAAATAACACATATATTAATTGGTTGTCCGCGTATTATTGGACCTCGTAGTCAACCTTATAAATGCAAATTGAAAATATAATGTTTCATGTTTGTTAGGGATACATTTAGCGGCTAATTGCAGGCATTTTGGAAATTTTATTTTTAAAAATATATACAGTGTATAGTTGTTACTACACCATACTACTGTATGTATATTTATTAAAAATTGTTATGAAATTGAAATAAAAATAATATGCCATATTTTTGGGGGCAATATATATATTTGAAGCTCAACCAATAATGAGATAATCGTGTCAGAATTTCTAATATTGATTGCCTGCACCAACCTCGGAGATATAGACATGCCATGTGTTGTATTCTATCTTAAATTAAACCTCCGATTAAGTACTTCACTTTGTCTTCACCTCCTATTTTTTAATGTGTTTCAAAAAAATTAAACTAGTCATTACTTTAATCGCATTTATATTATTTTTTTAGATAGCGATTCATCGATTTGATCACTCCTTACCCAGTTCTAAAGGAGCAAGAGGTGATGTTTTGTAGGTATAATATTGGAAGTTCTAAGGCAAAACTTGGACCATCTTTCGACTATTTTACCATTGCATGATCAGTTGTTATAGTACGTTATAGTTGAATAGTTGTTTAAGAGTGGCAAATCGACTCATACTAGAGTTTTATATATTTTTCGTTTTTGACTCATAATTTTTTAATTTTATAATTATTTTTTTTCAAATATTACTTTTCAAAAACAATAAGCATATTAAAAGAAATTGATAAAGACATAAAATTCAAAATTGACATTCTTGCCTTGTACTACTAATTAATTAACACCTTTCACTTCCTTTTTTTGTACTTATAATTTATTTTTATATTACTGGCTTTAATATTCTATTCATAAATGGTTACGAAATCTTTTGATGATATTGCACCAAAAGTAAAAATATTTTTATATGCGTGTGACTGTGTGAGATAGTGATTGAAACTTACAGTTTTCATTATATATTTTTATTTTTACTTTCTTTTTTAGAATAATTAAAGAATATTTAAATTTCATGGGTCCCTCTCAATTCCCTGAAACACACACTGCTTTGCTGGAAAAATAACATCGATCTTGATAAGAAAGAATATGCAGTCTTATCATGCAAATTCATACTATGCATTATGTAAAATTTAATTTTATATTATGTTATATGTATGTGTATATTATTCGTCTATTGTATTTTTATCACTCGTAAATATTTTTAAACACACACACACACACATATATATATATATATATATATATATATATATATATATATATATATATATATATAACATAAATTTTTATATTTACTATAGATAAATTATTTATTTATATAAAACGATGAATTCGAGTACCAAACACGTATAACTCGAAACCAAAAGTATGAGTAAAATAATGCAATATTGACATTGTACATTTGTGGGTGGATCGATTGAATTCTTTTCGTCTATTGTCTGTTCCCGTGATGTTGGAAACTTGGAATGTGGGCAAAATTTTCAGTTGAGACTATTCGTTTTGTCAAAAATTCTCATTAAACAAAATTATAGTAATATATAACTTTCATTTTGGTTTGAGATAATAAGTATTATCTTAGTTGTTTTGACATGCATGTTGTGAATATAGCTCAAATTTCAAAATTTTGGTGTATATATATATATATATATATATTGTATGTACATTTTGAGTTTAATTAAATTAAATATTTAAAACATTTAAAAAGTAAATACTTATAATAACATTGTGGTGCATGGTATTGTATTAAGATATATGTTAATCTTGTTTGGTTGATGCATTTAGTGATGTGGCTAGTGGGAGTGGGGCAAAGAACCTCCCTTTATTTGTAAAGAAAGAATAATAAATGTGGGTGTGAAAAAGTTTGAAGAGATGAGGAGGAGGCTTTAAGACAACCCCATATTGGCTTCCTATCTATCTATCAATCCACAATAATTCATGTGCACTCATTAATCAATTTGGGTGAAATTAAAAGCAAAGGGGAAAAATAAAGAACCCTTCCAAAGGAAAGTGAATAAGAGAAAATAATGCAGCACAATTGAAATATTTTTGAAATTTATAAGAAAAAATGTGTGTTATTATGTAACAGATAAAGTAATTAGGTTTCATAGAAGTATATATTTTGACTAGATGAAGGAACAATATTTTAATTCAAGAAATTATAATCCATATACACTTATATGGCTAGTTCAGCATACATTAATACTGACATTTGACAAATAATTGTATCAATTTTACGAATTCAATTCATCTTGTTGAAATGCGTTGTATTTCCATTTATGCTACTTAGTTGCAATCACAAAATTCATTGTATGGCCGGTTTGAGAAGAAACGATAAATGCAAATTCGAAAGGCATTGGATTCTTACATAAGTTGATGATGCAATTAATGTTTCAAATGCAAAGCGAATTTGCCATGTATATATTTAGTCAACCAACACACTCCAAAATCAACCAATATAATTTAAGTCTATCGCTATCCCTATTATTTGTGCCATCGTTTGACTTTCATAAAATTGGAAAAAAGAAAAATTAACTACAATAGCATTTGCAAGTATATACACAAATGTATCAATTTTGACACACTAAATATTTATTCAAATAATACAATTATTATATTCTCATCTTGTGATTAATTTTACGTTTATAGTCATGTGTATATAGAAGGTTGCAGACTTGCAGCATTATTTTATAAATAAAGCAAATTTAAGTATAACAAGGTAATATTATATTTAAGATTTAATATTTCCTAACTCAAGAATTGACACGTTTTTTCAACATTTAAAAATATAATTTTAACAATGCAGTAAATAAAAAAAAAACAATATTAAAAAATTAAATAAGTATATTACTCGTGGCAAAAAATATATATATATATATATATATATATTTTTCATTTTATTAAAACTCATAAATTAACTATAGTTAATTTATTTTTAATTTGTATAGAATCTTTGAAAGAGTTACGGCATGATTAAATGTGAATTCAATCCATAGAGTCAAGGGTAATTATTAATTTTACATTATAAATTAATATTTACCGTGCTTAACCCAATTCGGTCGTATAATTATTTTTACTAATTCTATCGTATTGAAATTTGTAACTAAGCATGTATAGCAATTAATTAATACCCGTGAATAGGTCACCGTCTCACCGGGTGAAGCCGGTGCCAAATGTTGCAAGTACCGGCACTACCAGGTAACATTACACTCCCGCCTCTTCTAAAATCCTGAATTGTCAAATTGTATGTAGTCAAGGATTTGGAAATAACAACTTTAGACAAACAAATGTAAGATTAAAATTAGTAAAATAAATGGTCAAGATTCCTTTAACATAATGTGGTTAATTATTTCATTCTATCTTTTTACCAATTTAATTGCAGTTTATATATGTATAAATATATTGTCATTTCCCCCAATCAACAATTTTTTATTTACACAAGTATTTTTAATTTTGCACATATATTTTTTTGTTTGCCACACAAAAATTTGCAACACAATAAATTGTGTGCTTATAAAAATAAGAAATGAATCAGCCAATAAAAGAAATAAAAAAAAAAGTCTAGTGAAAGAAAAGAAGAGAATGTGTTTGCCAATTGCCAGCTATGAAAGCTTGGTTGAGGTCAAAGCTGGCATTTGTTGTTTAAATCCCATTCTCTCCTATTTTTCTCTCCTCCATATTTAACCCCTCTCCCCTTTCTATTTTCTCTCTCTTTATTTACTTCATTTCTCTCACACACAGTGAGAGAGTGTGTGTGTGAGCTCAGAGTTTTTTCTTTTGTTTCATGTTAGATCCCTGCAATACATTCATGGCCGCCGGATCTCCCTCTCCCGGCGCCGGAGAGAAGAAGCACTGGTGGATAACCAATAAAAAGGTAAAAACCTAACATTAATTACCCCCAATTTTATTTTACTGTTACGAATCGATTTCTGATCTCGAGAAACGTGCTGCGCAGGTGGTGGAGAGATACGTGCGAGAAGCCAAAATGATGATCGCTTCGCAGGACCCGGGCGAGATTGCGGCGGCGCTGGGGCTGCTGGAGGCGGCGCTTGCGGTGGCGCCGCGCATGGAGGTGGCGCTGGAGATGAAAGCGCGGTGCTTGCTCTGCCTCCGTCGGTTCAAGGAGGTGGCCGATATGCTCCAGGAATATATCCCCACCGTGAAGATGTCGATCTCCGACGACACATCGTCGTCCGGATCGTCCGACGGCTCCTCCACTCAGCTCCTGAAGGAGCGATCCAAGCTCCTCTCCTCCACCGGCGAATCCCTCGCCGAGAACGAAACGGCCTTCAAGTGCTTCTCCGTATCCGATTTGAAGAAGAAGGTCCTCGCCGGACTCTGTAGAAACGTCGAGAAGGAAGGTCAATGGAGGTAATTTTTATTTTTAATTTTTTAATTTTTTTCAATTTTTTGCCCTACCAATTGGGGGCAAATTCCTCGTGAATTTTACCGGTATCCATTAATGAAAGAAAAAAAGCACCACCTAATCCACTGTATTCGATTTCAATTATTCCGGTTCACAAAGTCAAATCAGCATTTAATATACCTCACATTTTCACCAACAAATTTGTTTTCAGTCAACGATTCGAGTTTGAGCTGACTCAGTAGTTTTTTTTTTCCACAGGTACTCTGTTCTCGGCCAAGCGTGTTGCCACCTCGGCTTAATGGAGGAAGCCATGGCCCTCCTCCAGACGGCCAAGCGCCTCGCCACCGCCGCCTTCCGCCGCCAGAGCATCTCCCTCTCCGACGACATCTTCTCCTCCAACAAATTCCCGTACTCCGGCGAGAAGCCTTCGAAGGCCGAGTCCGAAATCATCACCCACCTCCTCTGCCACATGAAAGCCCTCCTCCGGCGAAAAACCGCCGCCATCGCCGCCCTGGACGCCGGCCTCCACCCGGAGGCAATCCGGCACTTCTCCAAAATCCTCGACGGCCGTCGAGGGGCCCCACAAGGCTTCCTATCCGAGTGCTACGTTCTCCGAGCCTCTGCCTATCGATCAGCCGGACGAATAGCAGAGGCGATTGCCGATTGCAACAGAGCACTTGCCTTAGAAACTTCCTCGATCGAAGCTCTCACAATCAGAGCAACTTTATTCGAAAGCATAAGATGCCTTCCCGATAGCCTCCACGATTTGGAGCATCTGAAATTGCTCTACAACTCGATCTTGCGGGATCGGAAGCTTCCGGGCCCCGTTTGGAAACGACAAAACGTGCCCTACAGAGAAATTCCCGGGAAATTATGTTCGTTGGCTTCTAAAATGCAGCAGTTGAAACAGAGAGTCGCTGGGGGCGAAACGGGGAATGTGGATTATTACGCGTTGTTCGGATTGGGGAGAGGCTGCTCGAGAGTCGAACTCGAAAGAGCACATTTGCTTTTGACTTTGAAACACAAGCCGGATAAATCTCTGAACTTCATCGACAGGTGCGAATTCGCAGACGATAAGGATATCGACTCGGTGAAAGAGAGAGGGAGGATGACTACCTTATTGCTGTATAGATTGATTCAGAAAGGGTATTCGTGTATGGTGAATTCGATATTGGAAGAGGAAGCTGTCGATAAACAGAGGATAAAATCCGTTGCTGCTTTGCAGGCTTCGATTCCAGCGGAAAAAATCGAAATTGCGACGAGTTTTGATAGTAGTACCAAGGAGAGGATGGAGAAAAAGGCTCCGATTACTACTCCGCCGGCTTCGGTTTTCCAAGGAGTTTTTTGTCGGGACCTCACGGTGGTCGGAAGCTTGCTTTCGCAGGCGGGGTTTAATCGTCCGATCACAGTAAAATATGAAGCATTGAGCTGCTGATTAAATTATAATGGTGATTAAAAAAAAAATTACAAGTTGAATAATAATTTAAGGTGTGATGAAATGCCAAATGCTTTTTTGAAATGTTAATAGATGGCGGGAGAATCTTGTTTTGGTGGCGTGTGTACAAATTGGGATGCTTAAAGTACTACTTCTACCTGCCCATGAAATATGAAAATTTTGTTGCTTATGCCTTATATTTTCAATTTCGGTTTTTTTTTTTTTCCTTTCCGTATCTTGAAATTTGTTGTGTCATTTTCTTGATCATGATTTGAGTGTGGGGTGCAAATCTTAATAAATGCATTCATGATAAAGAGTGGGGGATATGGGCAAATGCTACTATTACTCTTTTGCCATTTTGCAGCTACGAAGAATCCTAAAGCTATTGCCTTTTGGTTTCTATCTCATGTCTCATGAATGCACTGTTCCTTTTTTTCAGTAAGCCTTATCAACCCCACAACCTTCCAAAAAAATCGAGTTTTGAATAGCCTATTTAATACACGAAATGAAATAACGTGAAATTTACATTATATAACGAAAATAGTATTGTCTTCGTCTTATGTTTCGATCATCAAACACAATTTCTTGGAGACGAAAAGCAAGATCGAACGTTGAATTTGAATCTCCACATTTTTTGAACGAAAAATCGAGAAACATACATGGAATACATCTTAATAGAGCCCTTGAGATTGTGTAAATTCTCCAAAATACTACTTGTGAGAAATTCTAGTGAAAATTGTAACTTAAAATCGAAATCATATTCCTTCCATGTAATAAGACAATATACACTTTTTTTTTAATTAGATACACATGAAGATGATTATACTTGTGGTACAAGTGGGCCCATGAGTTTGACAATTTGGGTAGGACCTGTGGCTATGGATGTTGTACGTCGAGACAGAGGCTTAATAACACTCAATACGAGGCCGAGTAAAATTTTCTTTATTTCTCCTTTTCACTTTTTCACAATTCAAACTTTTACCGGGCATCATTACTCCCCTCTTCACTTACCCCACGAACCCATAACCCAAGGTAAAATTATGGCACACTGCAAAAACACTAGTACGGTGTCATCGTCTTTTTCCTGCTTTTACAAAAAATGTGGACAGAAAAATTTAGCCTAAAAGTATACATTGTTCAATCAATCAATGGAAATTATTAAATATTCGATGTAAAAATAAAATAATAAATATTTTTCGAAAAGAAATTATGAAGCTTTTTTCTCGATCGGAGCATGCGCACCGTTTGCGGATATATATATTTTGGGGTTTTTTACACCAGTAAAAAAAAAGGTTTAATTGGACTTTATTATGTTTTGTGACTTGTTCGATCGGCCATGTGACGAGTTAGGCAGCGTCTTCCGGCGTACAATTTTTCATGCACGGGGTACAAATCGCGAATGTGCATAGACTATATGCATGTGTGATGTGTATTCATCATTATTCAATATTTTTGCGTGTGTAATTTACACATGAATTAATCTCAATTTAGGAAATAAATGCAATGGTCTTTCAAGCTTGTTGGCATTTGGCATTACTCCTAACGTATAGACTTATAGTAGCTTTCCCAATTGCAAATCAATTGAGCCAAAAAACACACCAAATCAACACTAGGAAATACTACCTTTGTCTTAAAGCAATAATCACATTTCCTTCACAAATAACAAAAAAAGTGTGACTATTAATATGAGACGGAAGTAGTATGTCCATTAATGTATGTCTAGTGCTGCAAACGAGTCGAACGGTTTACCGACATACAAAATATTTTGTTGAAATATTTCAATGTTGTGAAATTTAGATAAAAAGAAACTACCACATTGGAAACATGGTTAAGTTACATTGCTAAAATCAAAGGTGTGTAAAATTATGCCCAAGAAGCTTTATTATTTTTTATGTGCTAAAAACAATTATATTTATATCAACCTTAGTAATAGTAATATATTTGTGGAAGTTTTATTTTATGTTTTTTCTTTTTTCGTAAAGAGAGAATTGGGTTCTTCACTTCCACACTAATCAACAAAACATTGATTCCCCAAACACATTGTGGTTTTGTGGAGAATCAAATTCAAAGATGCCCATATTTCATTGTCTCCCCACTTCAAAACTATATGGTATAATTTACAATATTAAATAGTGTTTAAAGATTAAAACAAACATTTTACTACCACTTTATTTTTTTTACATTTTATTCAAAAAATAATTAATAAGATAGTGTACAAGTAATGTGAGAGTAGATTGAGAGCATATATTCATGCTTACTCTGCACTGTATGTATCATACATGGTCATGGATTGTGTAAGAAAAAAGAATAATCACGTGCACCAAAAAGAGATGTACGTATCTGCAAATACGAGCAACCCGTAGAAGGAATCAAAAGTACACACCATCAATTGCACAAACATAAAAGGATCCGAAATTGAATTTCTACTATCATCACTTGAATTAATAGAAAACAACAATGTATTTGTTTTCTAGTATTACGTAGTTTCGTTTTCACGCGCGTCTCGACGAGAAACATAATCAACGTTCAAGCTCGATGAACATACGTCGAAGATGCGAGATGCGACGCAACATGAGTACACGAGTACTGATGATGTGTCATTTTTGTTCAAGTCGAAAGAATTCAATCAGAAGCATAGATTTGTTGACCAAGCTAATGGTCAACAACTAAACATAATCAATTAATTATTATACCGTACAATATGATCAAATACTATGGTGATCAATTATGACTAATTCACAGTTGTAAGGTTAGCTGTATACTTATCACGAAGCTACATATAGCCAACAAAGCCTATAAGCTATAGGTGCATGTTTTTAGGCAGTTGTCTTAATTTGATTTATTATGGTATGTGATTGGGCTTTCACAGATTCAATGCTTTTACTGACACATGATTTTAATTTCGATTTTAACCTTATTTAAATAACTAAGGTAAGACCATAAAATATTGATAGATTGTGCATAGTTTTGTGTAACGATAAGGACATATAATAGCAACTTAATTAATGAAATGATAATTAATCCGTGTTTCAATTTTTCTTGGGGATAAAGAAAAAAAGTTTGTTTTGCACAGTTTCAAAGGAGGGAATCACTTTGCTATATTACTAGTTAATACGTGTGTAATAAAAATGACTTTGTTCAATGTATTTTGAACTAGTTATATACAGTATTGTAGTATACATTATTCAATTAAGTGAGAGTTATGTGATTTCTTTTTGTCGTTATTTAAGTTATTGAAGTTGGGTAAATAGGAACGAGGACTGTGTTGTGATTTCCACAATGCTTCAGCGGATATTTCATTATATCATTCAACGATGAAAAAATTAGTGATCGTGTAGAAGATTATACGGAGGATCTATCTCCCTAGTACTTCCGACTACTTCAATTTACAATAAACAAGAGTGTGGGAATGTCACACTAGAAGCTTATGCATGACGTTGGCATATGAGTATATAATAATATTAAATATTTGATAAAATAATGTTTGTTTTATTAGTTTGCAGATTAAATGTCAACATGAAATAAGTAGGACCGAGACGATGACGTTAGTTAGCACGTGGAAAGATCACGAATTTGGAGTATTTGATGTGGATTAATATGGAAGCTCAATTTTATTTAATTATATTACTTATTTAATTATGTTATTTTTTTATTTTTTTTTTAATAAAATCCAAGTTTATTAGGGTTTAGTACTTATTTATTAGTCGTTGTTCTCATTAATTCGGATAATTGTTTTTATATTGAATAAAAGAGTTTTTCTGTTTGTTTTATCAATTATCGGTATTCATCATAATCAACGATATTGATGTTTTAATTCTCGAGTATTCTTAGTATGAACGAGTCTTAATCGCTTGTTTACCGCTTGCATCAGTATTATTATTATTTATATATGTTTTTTTGGGTTTTTGAAATTCACAAGTGGGTAATTCAAAGCTGCACGTCTTAAATCCAATTTCTTTCTGCCTACATCCTACATCCTACATCAAAGTTGGTGTGCTTCTATAAGCAAATTATTGGATGATTTCTTAATTTATAACTGTGTTTAAATTATTGGGCTTTATTGTTTATAACGAGTAGATAACGGGCCCTAAAATATCTCCTGTCCATTAGGCCTGATCCATTCGTGATCCATTATTAGAGTACAATTCGCCTCGTGACCTACGCGCGGCCTAAAAAACACAAAAGGGTATATTGGTCAATAATCGATCCACGCTGATTTCTTCTTCCAGAATCCACCAGTATTGAATTTCGGAAGCAGTAGTAGGTGTAGTCGGTGGTTCCGAATAGATCAGAGGGTAAAAAAAAAAAGCACGATGGCTTGGATGACGAGATTTTTAACCGCGGTGGCGTTTCTGGCGATCGGAGCGGTCTTCTCGCCGGAAACATTTGGTTCGAAATTGGACGGTCAGAACTCGCCGGCGCTCATCACTGGATTGAAATTGGCCCACCTTCTCTGCTTCTCCACCGCATGGGGCGCCGCCTTGTGGGTGACCTTCATCGGCGGCATAATCATGTTCAAGTACTATTCCTACTCTCCTTTTATGATTGAAATTCAAAAGTTCATTTGAGTTGGGGAATTTCAGGAATTTAGCTCCATAATATTACAGTTTATGTTGTAGAATTTTGCAATTGAATGGCTCTGCAAAGTGAATTTTTAGGAGAACAAGATGAAATAAATATGACCTAAATATCTTCTATCTGTTGCTAAAATTTTGCTTCAGATCATTCGAATTTACGAGTAATCGAATATTTATGCTGACCGAATTTTGGTAAATCTATTTTACTAGATATTTTTGGTCGAACTATTTATCGTGCAAAGTTAATTTGAGGAGAAGATGAAATGGATATGACCTAATTCTCTGCAACTGGTTGCTAAAGTTTGCTCCGGCTCGTTTGTATTTCTATTAATTGCGATCAAATTTATAGCGAATTTTGATTTGGGGGTATTCTAAATTAATGCTGGCTGAATTTTGTTAAATATTTTGTTGTAGAAATTTGCCGAGGCATCAGTTTGGGAACTTGCAAAGCAAGATGTTCCCGGCATACTTCTCCATGGTGGGTGTATGTTGCGCAGTGGCAGTTGGGTCATTTGGATACCTGCACCCATGGAAAACTTCGACAGCTGCCGAGAAATACCAGCTAGGATTCCTGCTTGCTGCCTTTATTTTCAATCTCAGCAACCTTATTATCTTTACTCCCATGACAATCGAGGTACAAATAGTTCTTATCTCATTATCGACATTTTACACCATTTGTGCAATGATATGAGTTTTGTCGCATTGCTCACACCCTTTGCGTTGGTTATGCTTTTTTTTACGTACATGAGGAATATTAGTCTCACTCTTGTCCTGTTTGGATTAAGAATATTTCAGTTTCAGAACTCCAGTATATAAAATCTTGGGTATATAGAGTTTTGTGAATAGTAAGAATCTTTGTTTTTTGTAGGGTTGATATAAGTTGCACTTCTTAATCTACATGTCAAGTAATGTCTGAAAAATAGATCATAACGTGGTATATTGTGTATTTAGTTGTTTAAATAATATAATAAGATAGGTTAGTTGTTGGGTTAGGTTAGCCCATAGGTTAGGTTAGCCATTAGGTTAGTTATTGGGTTTAATTTTGAATATTGAAATATGAGTCCCAACACAAACGAGTATTCGGGTTTTGAATTCAGCACTTGTAATCATAAGACAGTCGAGAAATTTAATAGTTTACATTATGGAACTGTGTGTGGTCTCGAGGAAGGAACATAATTACTACGTTTCCCCTTCTAATTATTAGAAATACTCTTGGCTTTTGTTCTGTTTAACTCAATTCTAGTACATGATATAAATTTTTTCTTGATGTCAACTAGCTGATGAAACAAAGGCACAAGATAGAGAGAGAAGTAAATATTGGGGAGGAAGTTGGGTGGACCAAAAACCAAGAAGTTGCTAAGAAAAACCCAAAGCTTGCTGCCATGAACAAGAAATTCGGGATGATTCATGGATTGTCGTCTCTTGCTAATATCTTTGCATTTGGTAGCCTTGCCATTCATTCCTGGTATTTAGCTGGAAAAATCGATTTATAGATCTAATCTGTGTGCTCTATCAATGAGGATGATATGTTTTGATGTATTACGTGTAAACATCAAATCAATCCCTTTGCTATAACTTCATACTAAAAACAATGTATTCCGAGACAAGTATCGAGAATAATCACTTCATTGCAGCAATTTTGCTGTAAATGGATCATAGTGGTTTCTGATTTGTTTGCATATTAGAGAATGACCTTATTAGCTCTTCTGCCATTCTGGGTAATCCCGTTCAACCACGAAGGAAAAGGGGCATGAACTTCGTTCACCAATCAGGTAACCACATATATCTTCCACATCTAATCGTTTATATTGCAATATGCTATGCTGATCTTGCATGAAAGGTTTCTTGAGAAGTGATAACATCAGTGACTAGGATTTTGTTTCGGGGTTTGCCTTGTTGGACGGATAGAGTTTTTTTAATTTGTCAGCACTTGCACTTGCACTGCACCACCTTCAAAAGTTGTCATTGACTGGCTTGTAGTTTAAACTGGTCGGGCTTCAAATTTGTCATTTCATGCATGGTCCCCGAAGGTTTATCATTCCAGAATATTAGGGTTTTATTGGCATGTTTTTTGTTCGGAGCTCAGACACGAAATCTTTAATTATTCGATGTTACATCAACACAGACAGTCGGTTTGAGTCGATGAACATAACTCAAAGTGATTTTAAACTTGAATAACCCATTAGCATCGGCCTAAAACAGAATTTAAGTTGTTTAAATAAAACTAAGAGTCCCATTGGTTTTCTAACCCTGTACAATTCAAACGTATTTCGAAATTTGATGAATATTTTTCAAAAAGAGACGTTATAGGTTCATCAACTCGAAATATACTGTTTATTCGAACTCAAATCAATTCAAACTTAACATTTCGTAGTACAATTTTGGTATTTGATAATGTTAGGCAAAGAAATTTGGGAGTATTCCAATGTAACGTATTTGTTTTTTTGTGATTGAATCGGTTAATTGTTGCTTATACGACAACTTCCTTTCCAAATGCGATATTAATGAAGGGGACATTGAAATAGATTTCTTTTCGAGTAATGCCAGCCAACACGTTTACGTGTCAAATATTTCAGTCAGCAATATGTTCACTCACGAGTCACGACATGTTTGCTTAAACCAACTAACGCAAATTTGCTACTTTTATTATTTACTCCTATTATTTATAAATACAATTTTACATTTTTTAAAAAAAATTATTCATACTTATTTTTTAAATTTAGATCTATTTGTTAACTACTTTTGTTTGATTAAAAAAACTCTACAAAAGTGCAATGTGCAATTTTTTATAGGAGTATACTATTGGAGTACTTATCAATTACTATCATCTTATACAGGTCACACTACAAACCATGAATGTTCAATGTAGTTTTTTGTATTTGGCACCCAAACCAATAAAGAATCATCTTACTAAACCACCACCAACCAACTGCCCCTTAATGAAAGCTGACCAAACTATAATTTCCCAACACCAACAAAAACTTAGCAGGCAACAAGAGGACCACAAGCAAATGCATATGCTGCGACGCAACAAGCCTACTAAAACGTTTCAAAGACTCCCTTCCAGTCTGCATTATACCCGAGAAGTTTATCGGGCCTTGGCCCATCATCGCACCCGGCCCACCAACAATAATACCCGCGTTCACCCCACGTGGGCCCACCAGCGGCCACCAAATCTTCCGGCGCCTCTCTCTCCGGGCCTTCCTGATGCGACTGAGCTCTTGTCGAATGACATTTCTGACGGATTTCAAGTAAGAATTCATGTCGTGGTCCCTCTGGATGCTCCCTCCAGACCCATAGGCTGATCGGTCGCTTAATATCTCGAGGGGATGTGGCGAGTTTAGAAACACAGCCTGTGCAGCTTGGATTTTTTTCTCGGACTCGGTAATGTCCGGTTCTTGACAGGTCAGCAGATACAGACCACTTCCCGAAGGAAGGAGGTCGTGGCTCGGAGAGAAATTTTTGTCCGGCTGGAGAATTAGCAACTCCCCCATGGGAGCATATAGCAGCTTCTGTTGTTGGCAAAAAGCACATGCAAAACATTTTAAACCAAAAATGCATCTATACATAGTTTCGTGAGTAAAATCAACATACCTGTTTATTAAGACACGGATGATTGCGGAAGTTCCCGTTCACAGCTTTGAGAAATTTGGCGACGTGGTTGGGATAATTGCAAGAGAAAGCTCGGGGAACAATGTCCCTGTGCATCGTGATGGATTGGATGTGGTTACGAGGCAACTCTAGTTTATTGAGCAGACGATCGCCTCCGCACATGATTGAGGGTGCACCAAAAGTTATGACGGGGAGTAAAGAAGAACGAGGAACTTCACCCCTTACAAGCAACATGAGATTTACTAATAACGATAAGCTTCCACCAAGGGAGTGACCAGTGAAACGAAATGCTGCTCGGGGACCGTGGGATTTAAGATGGTCCTGAATTTCAGGAAGCATCTGCTCGTATATCCCTTTTGCAGCTTCGTATATACCTCTGTGCACAAGAACGTCTAGTCCCTACAGAAATATCAATCCCACAAAACCAACATCAACCAAATACTTTTTAGCCAAGAGACTTTCCATAAAACACCCTTGATGTGTGCGTGTGAGTGAAATAGAAAATTACCTCAAACTGAATAGGCTCGAACAGTAAATTGGCCTGCCATGAAGCCAACGACTCAGATCCCTGTAAACGACATATTTTCTTTTTAGTTTTCAGAATTCAGAAAGCAATCCATCTTAATAAAATATGCTAATCACGCACGGAAAGCTTCAACATATGTTTGACTGGGATAATAATCTGTTTTTCTAATAAATTCACGATCAATCCCATATCTCACCTGTATGACAAAATATCTCGTGGCACTCTGATCATCATCGCAAATGAACCAGTCACACGGAGAAGACTGGGTTGAGTTGAGATCATCTGCAACAGCCTGTTTTACTTCTTCCTTAGCTGCAACAACCGCTGTCACTGAGTCAGTGGTTGCCATTAACGAGGCGACGTCCTGATTCATCATCATATCAATGTTGCCCATTATGTTCCCGTTGATATTATCAGACAAATTCTCGTTCAGCGAAGAACCGGAGGATTTAAAACTGAGAATGCTTTTGGTATGTGAGTGTAAATAAGATGCGGCCGAGGCAGCAATTTGATACGCAGCAGATGCACTTATTCGGTTCCCGTTGGGATCTGTTTGGTTGCTTTCGACATCTCGTGATCCAGCTTCAGCTTCGACTTCAGCCTCAGCTTCTTCTTCTGACTTGACTTCTTTTCGTCCCTCTTCATCTGCAACTTTTTCTTTTTCAGCTTTCGATGCCTGCTCTTTTTTCTCTAACGAAGAAGTCACGAATTGCAGTCCATGATATCTCAGCAGATTCCGAGGCTGCAGCATTAATAAATACTAATCAACAAGGTTAACAACTCTAAGCACCATACAGAGCATAGAATCAATCCACATCAAAATTCGTTGCCGGATTCAACACACAATACCCAGATTTTCAGAAATTTCACAAGCAATCCAAATCTATTCAATAACATTGATCTGGATTATATAAATAACGTTAGAAACAAAATTCCAAAACCTCTCAATGTTCTTAAATCCTAAAAAAGATTAAGCTGAATGGAACCTTGATTTGGGGAATAGAATAAGCCAAGCTTCCCAAATAAGACATCTGAGCATATAATCGAGCTTCTCCCAAAGGCACCTTTCGGAGAAGCTTCGAGAATGATTCCCGATCGAACTCGATCTTTTCGTCATCGTCGTAATCAATCTCGCACAGATCGCATCCTCCGTCCTCTTCACCGCCACCGCCGCCGCCGCTCTTAATTTCTTCTTCCATTTTTGCCCCCATTTCCTCCAAGAAATTACCCTCCCTCTCTTCCCCTTTCCAGAGAGACCTAACATGCAAGATCTTCGACACCCAATTCCCATTCCGCCCTTCCTCCTCGGCCTCTCCGCCGTCCTCCTTCTCCTCCACCAGAACCGCGTCGTCCACCGAGATTGCCGGCTCGTACCGATTTTTGCCTCCCGGCGGCCACAGAGATCTGAGCGGATGCCGAAAAGTGAAGCCCCACGGCGAATTCCTCTGATGCGCCGCCGACACCGACGGCTTATCGATCAATCTGAGCTCACTTTTTCCGTCGACGGCGGACGGAGGCGTCACCATGCCGTGGACCCCTGATTTCAAACACAAAGTATCCATTGCTGAGGAAACGAACGATCTAACGTCTCCCGTGCCGATTGCAAACCAAAAATATTGCTACAAATTATAAAAAGATTCTTTTTTTTTTTTGTATATGTATATACACACGATATATATATGTGCAGGTGCTCCGGGAAGGTGGGCGCAGGATATTTACGTGAGCCACGATCTTTGAATTTACGAGTCCCCTTCTATGGGTTTGAGGACAGCTTCAACTTTTATTGAAGGGGGAGAAAATATTTTCTTTCTTTAAAAAAACATTTTGATTTTTTTAAAGTAGTTTTTTCAAAGCAAAAGCACGTGACAACACGTGTGATTCAACAAATAAAACAATTTTATTTCATTAGAAAATAATTATGACCTACTCTCTCGGTCCAAAGACAGTTGTCATACTTTCCTTTTTGGGGTGTCCAACAATAGTTGACACACCCCAAAAAAGGAAATAATTATTCTAACTTTTTCATTTTAATATACAATTTTATTCTACTTTACCCCACATACTTTTTAAACTTACTCACAACTACTTTACTTTTCACTTTTAAAATATATTTTAATCCTTACTTTTCAATTAAAAAATAAAACAACAATAATTTTCTTAAACTACGTGTCCGAAAGTATGACATCTATTAATGGCCGGAGGGAGTAATTTTTTAAAAATGAAAAAACAAAATAAAAAGTTCCCAAATTTTATTAATTGAATTCTATCCTAGATAAACGTATTCCATTATCATGCACTCTCTCAATTGAGCATAATATATACACCAAATTCTATAGCAATATAACATATATTATTTAAATACATGCGGTAAATTAATTGTTTGATGATTTTTATTTCTATTTAAATTTAAAACTAATAAAAATAATAAAGTTTTAAGATCTAAATTAGTAAATGAGTTAGATGAGCTGCATGATCCAAGTTAATACATAACCTAATTAGCTTAAAGTAGGCTTGAATTTAACCTAACCTATAAAACGAGTCGGTCTTACCGACAATAATGGAGGGACCGAATTAATTACAAGCGCATTTAAATCTATATGAAAATATAAAATTACATTTTAATATAAATTTCTTGTACTAGGATTATCATATTTTACTAGTACAATTATATGATATGATATTGTCATTTCGTAATTATGTATCGATAAAATTTTTATTTTTATTTATTTAATTATTGGTATAGTAGGAGTATTTGTTTTGATAAAGCTTTGGGGAGATTTGCATTTTGCAAGTAGTGTGAATGACACGTGTATATGCTGTTGTTGAACTAGAAAGGCTGCGTGGCGTGTCCAGTGCGTGTACCGTGTACGTGTACATTATACAATGGATAGAACTTGATATATGAAAAATAATTTTTTTTTATTATAATTATACATTTTATAAATTTTTACATTACAATTCTATTTAAAAATAATGCGTGTTGATAATTTTTTGAAACAAAAACAATACAGAACAAATTTCATTCAATATGTATATTTGATTTTAAATATTTAATTAATATTCGTTGCTAAAATAGTCGTTGCTCTTTATGATGCTATTAAGCGACTACTAATTAATGGCCTCAGGATTTTAATGGGCCGGATAATCAGAGAACTGTAGCTCTCAGGCAGACCATCTAAGAGGTGTGTTTTCTTGAAATTAACCAAAATATCAGGGCAAGTTCTGTAATTAACGAAATTACAGATTCAGTACCACCTATCTCAACACATTCCTTGCTTCACACAACTGTTTGGAGTACCTCGAACGAGGCCTCAAACATTTCCAACAATACTAATGTAGTAAAATCGAATAAAATTTACTACATCATCAATAAAGTCGAATGCTGTATCACCAAGTGGCAGATATAACCCATTAGATTGAAAACCAATCTAAGTGAGGAGATAAATGAACGCTGATATCCAGAGTATCGGATACACCTCCTCCACAAATGATCTACTAATCTGAACAAAATTGCAAAGAGAGTACAAAAAGAGAAAAAAAAGTAGCAGCTAGAAAAGTGGATTCGTGCTACAGGACAACCGTATACCCTAACCTAGTATTTCCTTAATCTTTGTCTTCTTGTCCTCTGTTAATGAGGTTGGGAAAAGAACTTCGAACGTGACATGCAAATCACCCTTCTTTTTACTTAAATGTAATGGCATACCTTCGCCTTTAAACTTCCTCACTTGCTTAGGTGTTGTGATGCCCTGAGGGAGAAAGATAATGGAAAAAACAAAATCAAATACTACACTTAATTCGTACGAATGAAGTTAGTTAAGCATATAATGCAGTATGAATTTGTCACTCACCTTGGAGCTAATGTCCACCAAATGCTCATCAAGGTGTTTAATAGTCTTCTCAAAACCAACAAGAGCTTGAACCTAAATAAACGTGACGATAATATAAATCAATTTGTAAACAATTTCACTAGTTATTCCTTCCAAAAAGAGTAAAAGACGTACAAATTTCATATTAAATTGAAAAAAAGCATCACTATTGACCAAGAAATTAGCTTTAGTCAATCCCCCGAGCTCAAAGTTGTGCTTTTGTTAATCGACGCAAACTTATGTTTTAAATTTATTTATGATGGTAAGAATTTTAAGTTCAATTTCCTAAAACATTTTTAAGTTGATTGTGCTTAAAAACATTACCAGAGTAATTGTGACTGTTGTATGCAAATCATTCCCTTCCCTTCTGAAGAGATCATGAGGTGCAGTGCGTATGCGAAACTGCACATATATAATAAATAAACCATCAATAAAGAGAATAGATAAGAAACGTAACTCAAAATAATTCAGCGCTATACTAAAAATAAGGGCGATATAAGTCTAACCTTAAGATCTCCAGGTTCACCATCAACTATTGGCTCACCTTCTTCATAAAATACCACCTCCTGCAAAATGAAAAAAATGTAAGAACTAAACTACCAACTAACCTAACACAATCCTTTCTCTCCTACAAATTATTCAAAAATGTAAATTATCTTCCATATACTTCGAAAAGTGTTGTCAGTAAATGTTATAACTGTCCAAATTCCTTGACAGTAAACAAAAATATTAAAAAAGTAAAAGAGCTTACTTGTCCATCCTGCATCCCCTTCTCAATATCCACAGTGACGAAATCACCCTCTCGTTCATACTTGACATTAGGGCACTGTTCACATACCTGCAAAGCCAACATATGACAACTGTAATATAGCTGGAAAAACATCATGTACACAAGGAAAGTCGAAATTGCACCTTGGTGCAGATACTTATTAAGAAAAAAAACATACCTGCTCTGTCATTTGCTGAAACATACCCGGACCAATTTGCTTGTGGTAAACCTCATTTCTACAGTTGCAACGTCTCTTCCCAGGAGCTGGTTTTAATACGTTTTTCACCCTCCAAACCTGATTGATTCCCCATTCAAACATCAGAAATAAGCCAACGATGACATGGTAACTCATAAAAATTATAACCTTGTATGTCAAAAATTGTTCTCTCATTTCACTGAATATTAGTTATATGCAATTAATAATAATCTCTCACTCGAGGAATTTTGGATAAAAAGCTAATTGGTGTTTTGGTGCCCCTCGTAAGTTTATTACCTTCAAAGATCCCCCCATATACAGGTCTTCAAGTGTCGCATCCAATTCAACAATAACATCATCACCTTTTGCAACCCTCTCTTCCTCTTCATTACCACCACCTCCACCGAAAAAGCTGACAAATATATTTCCACATCAACAAACGGAATATAGAATTGTGGACAAAGTTTCAATTTCACAACAAACAAAAACAACAGCAAGTTCTAGACAGTTCATAACGAAAAAAATACATAGCGAAAGCTAGCAGAATAATCAATTAGCAATGCATATGCCTTCAACAAGGCTGAAAATTTGTAATGTAATGCCTTCAATTCATATTGATGACTGAGTAAAAAACTTACGAGCTAAAAATATCATTAATATTCATTCCCCCTCCTCCTCCTCTACCCCCACTAGCCGCATGTTGTTTCAGACCATCTTCGCCATATCTATCATAAATACTTCTCTTTTCGCTATCGGACAACACTTCATACGCTGCAAAACCACACAATAAACAAACAAAAAATCCTCGCTGATTAGCACCAATTTCTCCCATCTATTTAATTAAGGTTACACATATAAATAATCCCCAAAAAGACACGAATCATCGAAAAATACCATTGTTAATTTCTGCGAATTTCTGATTGGCCTCTTCGTTTCCTTGATTTTTATCCGGGTGATACTTCAACGCGAGCTTCCGGTAGGCGCGCTTAATTTGCTCATCCGAAGCTCCCTTGGGCACTTGGAGAGTGTCGTAGTAACTCTTCCTGTTCAATTGCAAAACCAGTAAAACTCCAACAAACAAAAATAGATTTCAACTACAATAAAAAATCTGAAAAAAAATCAGGAGCTCACGCTGCAATGGCAATCAGGTAGTGCGAAGCGAAGAAGAAAAACAGCAATAAATTTGATCCCCGATGCGCCATGGTTACACGGGCACAGAAATCGAAATGTGTCAGCCGGGACCGGCTAGGGTTTTAGATCGGATCTTCGAGATGCTGCTGAGCTACGACGGTTCGCCGGATTTGTTGAAGAGATGTATCGAGTATGATTTGCGTACGGGTACCGATCAATTGCCCGAGTACGAATAAATCTGGATGTGGCTCGGATAATTCTTTTTTGCCGGGAGCAATGGAAATGCCGAACCGCGGAAGATTACACGGAAATTTCATATTTTTATGCCGATAAAAAAATAGTGCATGGGACTTCACTATGCAACGTGGTCTTGCGGGGAACGAACCAATCAGAGAGCGCTGCAACTTGAGAGGACCAATTAGGATCCGCCACGTAACACACATTCGTTTGTTCCGTGGTGTGCTGTGGGACAGGCTAAAATTAAAAAATACTCTATTCACATTCCACGCTAAAAAAAATATTAGTAGTATTTCGAACTTTTAATATTTTGGAAAAAAAAATATATGAATGTATTTGTAATTTGAAAAATACTTTAATTTGTAAGTATAGTTTAAAAAATAAAATAAAAAATACATTTGAAATTGATTTTTTTTAAATACCTACTATTATTAGACAAATGATTTTTATATTAAACTTGGTATTTTTTTATTCGAGTTACATTTTATTTTAATTCACTTCATCATTAAATTTACCTTAATTTATTTTATTTAAAAATAAATAAATTAAAAAACAATTAAAATTAAAGATTTGATTTAAAAAACTTATCACATACCATACTACTATTATTTATTATTTTTAAAAATAATTTATTAATATATAAAATATATTATAGTAATTATTATTCACTTCAGTCCAATTCAGATCCATTAATTTCAGTTCAGTTAGTTCAGATCATTCAGTTCAATTCAATTTAATTAGTTTAGTTTAGTAGTTTAAATTTTTTATTCTTATTTCAATAGTTTAAAATTAAATTAAATTAAATTTAATTTTAGTTCAGTTCAGAAGTTTAGTTCAATTCAAACTTATTAAGTTCAGTTAATTTCAGTAAAAAAAAGAACATGTCTTTAATATTTTTGGGTAATTTGGGCTATTCTATATCTCTCTCCAAAGGGCCTAGCAGCAAAGGCCGAACACCTTTGCCAGGCCCATAAAATATTATTCAGTGGCAAAGCCCAATAACAAAATCCGCCCGATTAGCCTCACCAAGTTCGGGCCATTTTTGTTTTTCTTTCAGCTCAAAACCCCGGCCGCCGTATAATCCACCGCCCTGCATCGACTCGTTGTCGCGGCTTGCGGCGGCGCTCTATCTCCGACGGATATGAAGTCGAGGCTCGCAGCTTCCATCTATTTGTTTTCCTCTGGTCAATCTCAACCCCTTTCTAAAACCCTAACATATTTACCAGTTCCTTTAACGTCAAGATTCGTATTTTTTACCAGGTACATTTAGGGGAATCACAGTTTCATCGAGATCGATAGTAACTTCTATTTACCCCCGCCATTGCAAAATTAACCGCAGGTCAGTTGTTTAAAATCATGAGCTGGGGAAAAGTATTTTGTTCAGTGAGAGGTCATAGTTTGTGCACGTGATTATATATTTTTCATATACGTTTATATCGTTCTGTAATGCATTTGTGGTGGAGTTAGTTTGTTTTATCTTACAAAATCGGAGATATCGTATCAGTAAACTGTTGGCTGTTGAATCCAATGATCGACTCGTATCGTTTAATATGACAGCTTTCAGGCTCATGGATTAGAGAGCTCAAACAGACCTGCTCATTCTTCTGCCGTTTGGGTTGACGAATTCTCTGAATTAGGCCCGGAAGTATCAGAATTCTGCACTAAGCAAATAAAATTGTTTACTGAGAAATCGGATTGTGCCATGGTATGCTTCACAAATGAACTAATTTGAGTTTATCTTAGTAATTTTTTCCACATTACAGATAACCTTGTAATTCTGATGACTTTTTTTAGTACTTAAAACGTATACTCATCTCACGGTAATTGAAAATTTGAAAATTATATACGTGAATACGTTTTTTTCTTAATAATTAGCCCTGTTTTTTTTTTTTTTTGAAAACCGATTTGATTTTGTTTAATTGCATGACTGTGCAATTGAGATACTAATGCAGTAATGCATATTTATTTTGAAGAAAACATATCCCTCTAGAGGAGAGTTGGATGGAAGATCCGTTTCTCCATGTACAAGGCCAAATCCAAAAGCTATTATCAAAACCATGTGCAGAGTTGCTCCAATTTCAAAGCCCACGTTCGATGACACTAAAAAAATATCTGATATAGAGAATCCAAACTCGGTATTAGTTAAGAATATAATCTCTGAGATCGGTCTATCTGAGCTCGTTGAAGCTATTTCTATCTATGGAAAGGTCTCCAGTGCTTCGTTTGTAGTTGCCCCCAGTGGACTTCGTCATTGTAACATTGAATTCGAGGTATATAACGTAACTTTTTTTTTACCTATTTATATATTTTTAAGCAGGTTTCTATTCTGATACGTCTCATCATCTGTTTTTAAAGGATGTAGGATCTTGCAGGAAAGCAATCTCGGATGGTAAAATTCCAATTGGGGGACAAGAATTTATAGTTCATCCTCTTGGTGCTGTGGATATAATTGCATTTAGAATCGAAAACGTACACGAAGAAACGACTGAATACGCAATTCATTCTAGATGCACGACTGTTGGTGAATTCGTGGGATTAGCTAGGACAAACAAGGATGCCGTGGAAGTCTTCTTTAACGTGCGGAATGACTCGAACCATCTGAATATACTAGAAAAGTACGACTCTTCTTCCCTGGTATAGTAAAAAATTGCAATCTTTAATGCCCCCTCCGTCCCTTTTGAGAATACTCTTTACTTTATTTTCCGATTCACTTTTATTTATTGGAGTTGACTGATAATGCCCTTTAGGCATGACCAATTTCAAAACTACAAACGATACACCCTTGATATTTAAGTCATCATCATTCATTGTTAAACTTAGGGGCTAAATTTAATATTGTAAAAATTTGTGAAGGGAGGTTTGAAACCCTTCTTTGCTTATTATGAAGGGTGAATGTAAAACAAACTAAAATTCCTCGAGTTCTGTAATTTCGAAGTTAATTTGGGGTTTTCTGTAATTAGTTCAAATGTCAAGGGTACTTTTGCGAACTATCCCTAATTATTATGAATTGTTTTCTCCATTTTTGGTCTGTAGCTTGAACAACACGGTAATTGATCGCAACAAGTGGTCAGCTCATGTTGTGACAAGCAAGTCAGCTATATCTAATTCAACAAGGGTATCCTCAGAAGATGAAGCTAGATACAAAGCTGGAATGCAAATTCAAGATCAAATCCCTGAGCTAAAAAAGCAAATGGTCATGAAAAAAATGCACGTGGAGGACTTGGAGATGTTGATTAACACAATAATGCACATAGAAGAAGGGTTGTCATCTACTGTTGGTTTTTCATCAGGTAGCGAATGAGATGATTCATTCTTTGTTATGATACAAGTGAATGCCCCTCGTGTTGAGAATTAAGATTTATCGTCGGTGCGAGATTATTTGCCGAGTTTTGGATGAGATAGTTGTAGTTCAGAAAATATATCCGGATTTAATGGTGTAATTGTGATTTTTTTGTTGGATAGTTCGAGTTATAATCATAATAAATGAACATGTTGAATTTTAATTTTGAATTATGACAAATGTAACTAATTGATGTGCTAAATATTAGTAGTAAGATAAAAAATAACTTATAAATTATTTATAATTTTAATGTTGAAGACTTCAAGTTGTTACAACACAAATATAAAAATTAAAATTACACAAGATAAATTTGCTGCAATCGATGCAAGAAAATTACTACAGTAAATCATTCATCATTCACCACCTTTCAAGTTCATTCTCAACGCCCTGCAAGCCTTATCCCGAACTTCACGCTCAGACAAGCCTAACGGTGCACACTCGCCCACCCTATACACTCTCTCGTCAACATCGAGCTTCATATACGGACAAGCCGTCTCTTCGCCTTCACTGTTAGATCCAGATTCCCGCCCAGGACTAAGCGGAGATGATGATCCCAAAGGCTGCGTTCTCATCTGCACGGACCTTAAGAGAGCAGTCTTTCTTAAATCAGACGAGTGACATATGTCGCTTGGAGAAGACGGGAACCGGCCCTCAGTACTATCTGAGCCGCGCTGACGTGGATGTGATGACATGGCGGAAGAGTTATTATTGTTACTAGTGTTGCAAGGATATGAAGTAGTCGGAGATGCTGGGAAATATGTGCTCAGAGGCTTTTGTCCCCTGTGAGGTGATACGGGGCTAGTAGGTGCACTATCGGGTTGGAAAGAACTAGGCTCGTAATATCTCGAGTCATCAGAGTCTTCCGACATTGGCGAATACGGGACTGATAATTCGTCCCTGAAAAAAAAAAGGGATACGCAACACTCATCAGGGTGGATTTATCATGAAAGCTCAACTGAAATTAAAATTCCATAGGCCAGAATATTTCTTTACACCAAAAATAAATTGATCTGCATTGGGTCAGAAACAATTGCAACGACCTTCAATGCGCCATATAACTATGGAAATCAGAAGAAAAAAAACAGGGCTTATACAGATAAAAGGAAAATATATCAGGGTAGATCTTTATTCGAATGAGAAGATCTGTTGCACGACTTTGATTGTAAGCCATAAGTAATATGTGATAAACAAGTTATATTTGCAACCTATAGGCATACAAAAACAAAAGGTTCCATGTTTCAACAATGCTTTAAGAGCTCTTAAGTTTCAATATTTCTGGTATGTTTTCGTCTGCAAAAGCTAGAATCATACTATTCCTAGCTTAACAAGAGTTTGCATAAATGAGCCCAAATGAGTATTTTCTATTTATCAAAACTATTTATCGAGGCAATCTCGAGTAGCTTGGTTCAATTTCATCCCTAATTGTACGATACACTAAATACAAGTAAATAAAGAAACAATTCATGAAATACTGAAATACTAACCGGAGGCCATGCATCATGTTTTCGGACCGTATGGGAGAATCCATAAGATTTTCGGATAGGGAGTCTCCAACAGTTAGACCATTCAAACTTGAAGCCATAATCTGCATATCTAAACAAATTAAGACACCTGATACACACAAAGAAAGTCACATTGCCAAATAAAAAAACGCCATTTCCATGTACACTCGAAATTCTCCATTTCAAACTATCCATCGTCTCATATTCCAAGTATCTTGAATACACGCTAAGTGCACATTTTTTTGTATGTTTCGTAATTTCAAGAATATGAGGCATACACGGTTCAGAATCAAAAGACCTAGTGTGATTTGTCCCACCAAAAGATGGTCTCATACTAGTCAGTCATGTTTAGAATATGCAATTCCCGGTGACCTGATGTGAAGCACGAACACGAACCAGTCACAAAACTGTGTAACTGCAACCAGAAACAAACTTACCAACTTGAACTAAAATGTAGTCATACTATGTTTTACATTGTATTCTATCTATGTCGAGCATAACCGGCATCGGCACCACCTACAATCGGCTCATAGTATGATAAGTGCCTAAATAGTTTGCTCATAAAAATTGAAAGTAAAAGACTCTGAATTTTTAATAAATATCATCTGACAATAACTTCACAATTGCTAATGGATTCAGAGAAAATGAAACAGCAACAGACAAATAAATAAATAATAAATAAATATGCGCATTTCTTTTCAAAGCACAAATTAGGAAATATAAATAAACCAAACCCCATCGATTATTGAAAACAAATAATAATGATAATGATAAATCACACCTCACTGAGATATCGCTTGTGAGAGCGGAGATTATCCACGTACACCTCATCTTCAGGATCTCTGCTTCGCTTGACACTCGCGGACGGAGAAGATGATGACGTGGCGCTATTGTCTTCTTGCCCCATTATCTCTACTTTATTTTTTTCATTACACTCGCTCATCTCGCTTTATGAATCTCAACATCCCAAACAAAATTTTCAATTTATTCCTGAGAAAATATTTTGCAGAAAAGGAATTCCAGTGAAAGGGATTGGAAAAGAAAGTTACAGTGACTTCTTTTTTCCATTTCTCCTTTTTGTTTATTTAAAGTAAATTACACTTTCCTACTTATGGATATTTTTACACTTTACAGATCACTACCCATGTTTAACAATTTTAACACTTTGCTATAATTTTAACCCGAATAGAATATTCTGTAGAATATTTCGAGAGTGTAGCATGCACTCGCGATTGAAAACTTATTTGATCAATTGATGGTCTAATTGTGAGGGCACATTTGTCCTTACACAAGATTTTATTATTAAATAAAAAAATACATAAAATAATTAAATTTTAAATATTTTTAATTGTAAAAATTAAAAATTAAAAACAAATCTGGATTTACCTGTCTATGAATTTGAGAAACCAACCCTTAGTGTTTGGCCTTCGCCACCTATCCCCGTGGATCGAGATCTCCGTTCCAATTGGAGTTGCTGCCCACCTTCTCAGTCGTCGTCAATTATCGTATGTCGAAGGTCTGCCGCCCTCGCCGAAGAAAAGAGTCACTGTCCTCCCTTCTCAACCGACGTCCTTTCTCTCTATTTGTTGGATTGAAGAATAAGAAGCAAATTAGGGATTTACAATATTATTATTTTTCTTTTTTTATTTTTGTCCTAGCCATCATCTTGTTCTCCGTTTGTTCGTGGTCGTCCTTTTTTTTGTTTTCTGATTTCGTGCCCCAAACAAAATTGCAAGTGATAAAAATTGGATATAATGATGATTGTGCTTTGATTTTTGTTTTCTTATTTAGATACGCATGGAGATTGTGATATGTATACTTGCTGATGATATGATAATAATTTCTTGTTCATTTTTGCAGATTTGAAAAAAAAAATTATTTTGATTTTAAATGTTTGTTCTTGAAGATTTTTGTTCTGCCAATGAAGATGATGATAAAAGGGATATACCATTGATTTTTTTGTGCATCTCCAATTGTAATTTGTTTTTTTTTTTTTCAATTTTGTAATTTATTTATTGTTTTGTTTTTAATTTTTTTTAATTTTTTTATTGTTGTCAAAATTAGATAAAAGGGTAATTTAGTAAAAAGCACTGAAATGCCTTATGAATGGACCAATTTAACCTCAAAAACAAAATATTCTGTCCGGCTTTCAATAGTAGCAAAGTGTAAAATTGTGAAACATGAGGCAGTGAATCCTAATAGTTTTCCGGTCAGTTAAAAAGGTGTAAAAATGTTCAAACTTCGAGTAGAATAGTGTAATTTACCCTTTATTTAATATTAAAAATTCATGTAGTGTTTTTATTAAGAAGTTAATGGGCTTACGAATATCAGCCCAGTTCTCGTTGAAATGTGATAGCCCATTGTATCGTCCCAGTTAATGGGCCTTACCCTTTTCAGTCTGCTTGGTTTCAAACGGACCCGGGCTCAGGTTTGTCAAATTAGGTCCATTCACTAGATTGGAAGTTTTGATTGGGCCGCCACAACCTCACATGCACATGCATGTGGGACAAAATCGATGGTCGGCGTCCATGGACCATGGTTCGTCTGTTTGATCTTTAGTCATATCAATAGATGAACAATTAGTTGATCGATAATTGATCCAATTGAAATCACTTGAATTCGTTGTAATTTTCGATTTATTCACAAAAAAAGAGTTGATAACATATGTCATCGCGAATCTAGTAAGTATACATTTATAAATCGAAGGTAAAAGTAAAAAGAGAGGAAAACATCCAAAAATCATGAATGAAAATAGGAAATTAAAAATGAATGAATGCCCATAAGCATCCAAAAAGTAGACACTCATCTCTTAAACCTAGAGAGGCACAAGTTGTGAAAGATTCCAATCTAAAAATTGCATGCCCATGTGATGCCTCTGTACACGGTAGCAGAAATGGGTGTCCACAAACTAACGTGAACTAACCAGAAAAAAAAATAAAATTGTTTATTTATGTAATTAAAGCCATGTGGGAATTTGCAGGAAGTTGTGGTTTTTAACTACCACTAACACATTATTATTGCACAAACTAGATGCGTCCCATTTTCCCGGCAAATTGCATCTACATCTACGTCAAAGAAAAATAAAATGTTGATTTGCATCCAATTTGATTGCGTATCATATAATTTTAGATTCGAACGTGTATTTTTTGCTTGAAATCGAGCTCATAGAATAAATTTGCATTCAATTTTTTGCTCTTTTAACACAATTTACGAATACAATTATTGAGTTCCATTGTTGGACATGAAAGTAACAAACAAAAAGAGCGATCCAAGCAATTTGTTTTTTCGTACTACCAATATAATTAATGTGTTATGTTTTAATTTATCCACATGTTTTTGGTTGTAGATATTGCACGTACTTTTGGTTAAACTCAATTTCACATTTTGTCATATCAGAAATTTGTTCATGAGAAAACCGTGCTATTTTTATTCCTAGTAACTGAAATGCAGATGCCATGCTTCAATCAACAGAAGCAATAATTCTGATGGAAAATAATTAGCAGATAAAATCACATAATTAAATAAAGTGATTCCGAACAGCTTCTCAAATATACAGAAGCTTTTTTTTGAAAAAAAAAGAAAAGAAATTAATTATAAAATAAGCGCATAGTAAACTATACACAGAAGCTGAATATAGTCGTCGTCGTTTCGATTCCAGATTTTACCTGGACGACATGGGATTCAGATTTCTGGTAAATCCACTTAAAGCGCTGTAACTCTTCGAGCTGAAACCTAGGCACCCGAACAGCCCCTGCCGGTACGGTAGGAACGTCTTCCTCTTCATCTCCTCCGTCTGAGCTCGGTTTGCGGTGTAGAGCAGCTCGTGCGCGGACGGCGGAACGCGGCGTTTCCAAACGCCGCCGTTCGCCGGTTTTCCGGAAGCCGGAGATTTCTTCGATTTCTTATCGCCGCTGGAGGACGACGGCGACGAAGCAGAGGATTTCTTCTTTTCCTTCGCCGGAGAGAACGAAATCGACGACCAGAACCTCTCCTTGTTATTCGCCGCCCTTCCCTCGCTTTTGCTCCTGTGGAGAAGATCCTTCAGGAATATCCACTTCTTCGAGTTCCTGCCGGACGATGACGAGCGAGACGACGACGCCGAGCACGACGGCGTCGTTTCCGTCGACTCGATCTCCTTGTCGGCGCCGGCGCCGGTGGCGCTCTCGCCCTGCCATTCGTACTCCGCCGTCGCGCGCAGCGGCGACATGGATCTGGCTTTCCTGTGCGAGTATTTAGCGCCGCCGCGACCCCTCAGATCTCTGCCTCTGCCATCGTTGTCTCCGCCGTAGTCTCCGTACAGATCCACAAACGGCGCGGCGTTCTCCTGTGCCCTCTGCAGGTGAGACGACAGCTTCATCGGCCGGATCTGACCGTTGAAAAACAGCTCGTCGGCTGAAATCATCGAGCCGCGCCCGCCGGGTGAGAACCTCGAGGAAAACTCGAACTCGAACGAACCGGAGTCGGAGGACAGAAAAACCGGCTCGAAATCGGCCGCCGTCGTCGCTTTGAACTTTTTCTCGCTGGCGAGCATGTAATGCATTGGGCTCGCCGGAGCACTGTAGAAGTAGCCGGAGGGTGCATGCCCGGGGCTGGACGGAGCGCTCACGAACGGCGTCGAGCAAGTGCTGTCGATGTCCTGGCTGAACCGCGGCGGCTCGTCGGCGCCGGTGGTAGTTTTTGAGAGAGGCATTATTGGAGAGAGAAAGTGGGGAAAAAAAGGAGCATGGGGAAATGGGGAGAAGAGAGAACCTGAGCAAATCTTGTTTCGCACGCAATTATTGTACGCTGCGAGATGAGAGTGTGCAGACTGCAGAGGGCGAGGAAGGCCACTACGATATTTCTGTTACAGTAACAGTGGAGTACTATTTTATTTTATTTTTAATTTTTATTTGGGAAAATAATTGATTTTACTTTATCAGTGTTGGACTTGTCACATGTGCAGATGTGCTATTTTATCGGTGATCAAAAGGACGGATAAGCCCCTCATTTATGTCTTTGTTTGGGTATTTTTGGAAAAACACTGTACTCTGTTCGTTTCTCGTTATTAATGGTTTTGATTAGACTTCCTAATTTTTCTATATTAATTAATCCTAGTACATGTGGCCGGCACCGGCGGCACCTGACTTCAATTGGGCCGAGTGTTGAAGATATAGGCCTCGGTTGGGCTTACGTTATGTTGGGTCGAAAGATTCGGCCCAATACTAATTGGGCCGCAAAAGAACCCTATGACGACTGTGTAGTCTTTTTGCAGTCATATTTCCTACTATTTCCCCGCACCAAAACAATCCCCAACTCCAACCGCTCGCCAGTTCGCGTGACAGTCAGTGTGTGTAGTTTTAACTCAAACTCAGAATCAAACTTCGACCGACTTCGGCAGCCGGACTATTCCGATCACGGAAGAAGAAGAAGATGAAATACGTTTTAGTTACCGGCGGCGTGGTGAGCGGCCTCGGCAAGGGCGTCACGGCCAGCAGCATCGGAGTTGTGCTGAAGGCCTGTGGACTTCGAGTAACCTCGATTAAAATTGGTCTGTTATTTACTCTCAGTACCTTGCATGTTGCTTTATCTTCTTCGCTATTTCATTTCCTATGAGAGCTTAAGAAATGTATTTTATTGGGAAATTGATTTTGGAAGAAAAATTGTGTGTTGTGGTTTGAATTAAGATATATGTTCTTTTGAAATACTGAGCTATAATTTTAGTTTGTACTAGTAAATTTCATAGGGGCGCGTGTTTGCTTCTGATTGTGTCGTCGTCCTTATTGCTGATTATTTGTTCCGCGAGACGAATTTATCGTAATCAATTTTTGCAACATGATTATATTGTGAACTTGTTTTGAATTCCAATCTTTGTTTCGGTTGTGAATGGAGTGTTAGTTTTATGCGTGTGGCCAGAACTATGATTTGAATGAACGGAAGGAATGTTGATGAATTTGATTGCCGTGTTCATATATGCATTTTTTCTATCTTCACAGACCCTTATTTGAACACGGATGCTGGCACAATGTCTCCGTTTGAGCATGGGGAGGTTTTTGTTTTGGATGATGGTGGAGAGGTGTCCTCGTCTTTCTTTATACTTTCTTTTCAATGATCATAAATATTTCCCAAAAAATGCTACCATCAATGATTGGTGATTTCGGGGATGCACAAATGTTGTCTGAAACTTTGTTCCTAAACCTTGTTATTAGGTGGATCTAGATTTAGGTAACTACGAGAGATTTTTGGATGTAAGACTAACTAGGGAAAACAATATTACTACAGGAAAGATATATCAGGTACTTTTGACACCATAATCCCAGTGGATACATAATTTTACATGCTTCAGTATCTGATTCATTTATTTGGTGGTTTATTTCTTAGTCTGTCCTTGATAAGGAGCGAAAAGGAGATTATCTTGGAAAGACTGTACAGGTAATTTAAAATCTATAGCATATTATTTGGTTCAGAGGATCTGAAGTGTGTGTACCCTTATTAAAGTGATTTGATTTTTGAGTTAGGTGGTCCCTCACATTACTGATGCTATTAAGAATTGGATTGAGTCAGTATCTACAATTCCTGTTGATGGTAAAGAGGGCCCTGCAGATGTTTGTGTTATAGAGTTGGGAGGGACTGTAGGTAAAAAAGTTAATGAGTAGAAAAAATCCTGCCTCAAGAAATTTACATTTACTTAATACCCCAAACGCCTTACTTTTCAGGTGATATAGAGTCAATGCCTTTCATTGAAGCTCTACGACAATTACTCTTCTCAGTTGGTAAGCCAGCAATATCATCTGCATATTTTTGGAATAGGTTTTATCCGTTTCATCTTGTTTTCTAGTCGTGTTGTACTCTACTGAACAATTATTTGTTATCATTTATTTTTGGTGGGGGTGGTGAGGGGAGAATATAATATTACATACTTTCTATATTATATTTTTTGTGTGTGTGAAGAGTCACACATGCGAGCTTTCTATTACTGTATGTTACTGTGGATAGCCTGAATGTTCTCTGAGTATCTGCTCATCAGCCTTGTTTTTCCCTTGTTTAACTTTTTTTCCTTTGTACAGGACAAAATAATTTCTGTCTGATTCATGTCAGTCTTATACCTGTTCTTGGCGTTGTTGGCGAACAAGTAATACTCTGTACTTTTGTTTTCAACCCACTCTTATATTTACGAGCGTTATGCTTCGTCTAAGTTTTCTGCATGTCAAATTCTGTCTCATACATTCTAATTGCTGCAGAAAACGAAGCCGACACAGCATAGTGTGCGAGAACTGCGAGCATTAGGCTTGACTCCTCATTTTCTGGCTTGCCGATCGGCAGAGGTAAATTATGCATGTAAATAATCTTTTGGGAAAATATATAAATTTACGTGGAAAATGATACATTGTTTTCATTGCCGCTCTATATTGATTGGATCACATATATAATAGTAGCCCTTCAGGTTTCATACAGAAACATTTTCAAGCTTCACCATGGTCTTAAGAGTTCAAGTGTTTCATTTTAGTTTTTTTTTATCTTACAGCCTCTTTTGGAAAATACTAGGCAGAAATTGTCACAGTTTTGCCATGTCCCTGTAAGTTTTTATGCTGTGCCTTTTTCTGAACTCAAAAGTTGTATGATTAGCTTTATTTTATAGCGATCACCATTTGTCTTATGTTTTTACATATTAGGTTGGAAATATTCTTAATATCCACGATGTTCCAAACATTTGGCACATTCCTCTTCTGCTTCAGGTGTTTATAATATATCTTCAAACCTGGTCCCCAACTTTTTATCTTTTGTTGATATCTTGTGCCATTATTATTTTTTTCGTACTTTTTGTTCCAGAAACAAAATGCTCACGATGCCATTCTTAGACATCTTGATTTACTAAGGTAAGCATTATCCGCTTCAATTATCTCATTTCATTTTTGTCCTCTTATTTGTTTTCACATCTAATTTGTTGTTGGAGCAATATCAGATTAGTCCCTGAACTCTTACGTGCATCAAAACTTATTTTACAAAAATATGGGGAAAATCTGGATAAAACTCTGAAATCTTATAAGAGCTGACTGGTCTTGTCCTGTAAATGTTCTTTCAGTGTTGCTAATCCTCCCAATTTACAAGAATGGACCCAAAGAGCTGAGACTTT
Organism: Euphrasia confusa; assembly: GCA_954870475.1. NCBI lineage: Eukaryota > Viridiplantae > Streptophyta > Magnoliopsida > Lamiales > Orobanchaceae > Euphrasia > Euphrasia confusa. The sequence goes on along the minus strand of OX940951.1, from coordinate 55,755,082 downwards.
TGACAACCTCACAAACTCTGTTAGTCACAATAAAACTTCAGTTTATATTTTCCTTATTCCAACTATGAATATAAAAATGAGACTATTCGTGGCTGCTATCTCAGGTACGAATTGCGATGGTGGGGAAGTATGTTGGAATGACAGATTCTTATTTATCTGTTGTGAAGGTGATAAAATAATTTTGTTTGGTTTCTGTATGAAGCCATAAATGTTGTACTACTACTATGGTCCATTAGAGGTCTAAATGAGTGTCAATTCAAATTGAATTTCATCCAACCTGTGGAATGTAGTCATCTTAATTTTGCTGATGCTTGTTGGGTTCTTTGGTAGTACTTATCTCTTAAAAAATGATTGAAAATTATTTTGTCTATTGTAGTGGGTTTTTTTCGCCTCCCTGTGATTTTTTCACAATTTGTAAACTCTTTATGTCGATTTCTTTATTGAGAATTTATTTGTATTTTCTCCTATAGGCTCTTTTGCATGCTTGCATAGCGTGTTCATTGAAGCCAACAATTGATTGGATTGCAGCTTCAGATCTTGAGAATGATACTGAAAAATCTGTACAGCTCTTATTATCTACTTATCATGTAATTCACATCTGTTGATTTCAGAGTCATATGTTCCTTAAGAATTGATTCGATTTTTTTCATTCAGGCACCAGATGCGCACGAGACAGCTTGGAGAACTCTAAGGGTACACCAAATCATGCTTTTGTAACCTTTCCCACATGTCTCTTCGATATATTTTGATTTTGGATTTTTTTGAGATATAAATCTTTCTTCTAAAAGTATCACTGCAAATTTAAAGTTTGAAATTTTTGCAAGTTCTTTTGATCTAAAACAATCTATACTTCTAGAACGCTGCTTGTGTCTTGGTTCCTGGCGGGTTTGGAGATAGGGGTGTGAATGGAATGATCTTGGCTGCAAAATACGCAAGAGAGAATAAAGTTCCATATCTTGGTATTTGCTTGGGCATGCAGATATCTGTGATTGAGATGGCCAGAAATGTAAGATATTTATTTGAATCTTATATGTGCTTTTTTCTATGACCACTGACCACATAGTGAACTGTGTGCCTTTACATGGTATTGTGCAGGTTTTGGGCTTGGAAAGAGCAAACAGCACTGAGTTTGATGATAAGACACCGAACCCTGTTGTGATATTCATGCCAGAGGTATTTTTTTCATTCACATTAACATTCTCTTTTGATCAATTACAATTTCCATGCATGCCTGCAGGGATCAAAAACACATATGGGAAGCACAATGAGACTTGGAAGCCGAAAAACATTGGTCCAGACGTCTGATTGCTTGACAGCAAAACTGTAGGAGCTCAGCCATTTTACGTTATTTATTATTCTGCGATATATGATTTTTGACTTCATATATTAATGGAAAGTCATCCCTTATTGTTCATTGCATGCTATTTACGTAAAATTTTTGAAACAAAGGCCCTGCAATTCATTCTCAGCTTTTACACGTATTATTCGAAACCTCTACCAGCAGGGAGCTCTTCTTAAATTAGTTCAAATAGCAGTGGTGATATCAGTATAAAATTGAGGTCTCGGACATTAATATGATATTTTGTTTTTTGGACAGGTACCACAACTCAGAGTATGTTGATGAACGGCATAGGCACAGATATGAGGTTGATTGATCATGATGAATAACTTAGTTTATCTTCACATTTTAGTTGCAAACTGAACGTATTTCGTTTCAATATCCTATAGGTGAATCCGGACATGGTTAGCATCCTGGAAAAATCTGGGCTGAGCTTTGTTGGGAAAGATGAAACTGGAAAGCGGATGGAGGTCAGCTTCTCTTTCATTTACTCCTTTCAACACAACTGTTTTTATATTAGATCCACATTAATGTATGTAACAATATTTCTTTTGCCATTTTTCTCTCATTTCTGCAGATCTTGGAGCTGAAAGATCATCCTTTTTATTTGGGGGTTCAGTTCCATCCTGAATTCAAGTCGCGTCCTGGGAGACCCTCGCCTCCGTTCTTAGGTAAAATATTATTTGTGTATTCACAAGTCTTATGTTGTTTTCTAATGAGACATTTTCTTTTCGGTGTGATGAGATATCAGGCGTGATTCCTACCTGTGTATTAAGCTTTGTGAATAAACAAAGTCTTATTATGAAGCTTCGTATATATGAATAATAAGCCATTGAGAAATATGATGTCCAAAAGAATTCTACTGTTTTTGAGTTGATACTTCAATTGCATGTATGATTCTTTAGTGGTGCTGCTATCTGCTTTAATTTGTTCGTGCTATATATACAGATTGCCTTCACATGAGATGTAATGATGCATGGGTTGCTACTAATCTTCCTATCGAATCTCAATTGTGTAGGTTTTATTATGGCCGCAAATGGACAGTTGGGATCATATCTTCAAAATCCTCGGAATGGAAGCTTGTAGGGCTTTCAAATGTATTAAATTTCGAATTCCATGCCTAAACGGGCGATCACATATTTTGGCTATGGGCACGCGCACCTAAGGTTTTCATTATTTTTGGGTGAAATGTTGAAGTTCTTCCATACAAGAAGTGAAAGTATGTAATGTGATGGATTGTAATTATATTTACTAATAGACCCTTTGGTAGTTTTGCAAGTGTGTTGTTTTTTACCCTGGGGTGGAAGTAAGGTAGCTGGAGTCGAAATTTTGAACATCAATTATATTTATGGTTTGAAAGGAAACATTATAGGAGTATTTTTCAAATTTTTACTGAGTTTTTCAATTTTTTACTGAGTATATAATTTTTATAGACAACGTCTTGCTTCAAAGATAAGAGTTGCTAAGAATAAAATTCAGGAAAAAAAAAGTCGTACTCTAATATTCAGTAATTAAATATTTAAACCTTATTAAATTTGTAGCATATCAATAGTTTCACTTTTTCATAATTTAAAATTAAAATTCAATTAAATGGTTCATGCATTCCAACATGATAACTTTTTGGTTCCGATGACGACGAAGCAGAGTTCAAACGTTCGGGATTGAGGGGGCGTGCAGTGCGTTTTTACACTGCACCGTAAGCAGTGCAATCTTACGCCATTGAATAATATCAAACTAAAATGCCATTGAATAATATCAAACTAAAATCTAACGGTGATTATATTATTTAAATAAATAATAATATATTTGATCTGCCCGGTGTTTATAATCATTTTTTTTTAAAATTTTTTTTTATTGTTATTATTAATAATTTATTTTTCTTTATATATAAAAATTAAATCACTCAAAATAAAAATATAAAATATTATACGAAGTATAGTATTATTTTAAAAATATAAGAATGTTTAATTATTTTATATAATTATTAATATTTTAAAATTAAATATAAATTTCTTATATTTATATATTTAAAATTTTAAAATATTATTATTAATAACTGATAAACTATATAATATTCATATTAATTATATAATTCAATTTTAGAATATATAAAAATTAAATAAAATAATTAATAGAAGAAAAACAATAAATTATTAATATTTATTCTAAAAAAAGTTATTAAAAATATAATTGAGTTAAAATTTTTTGATATAAAAATTATAAAAAATATAATAGCGTTAAAATTTTGTGATATTAAAGTTATTAAAATATATTTGCGTTAAGATTTTGTGATATAAATATTATTAAAATTGTGATATTAAAGTTATTAAAATATAATTTGTTAAGATTTTGTGATATAAATATTGTTAAAAATATAATAACATTAAAATTTTGTGATATTAAAGTTATTAGAAATATAATAATTTTAAAATAAAAAGTTATTAAAAATATAATCGCGTTAAGATTTTGTGATATAAAAGTTATTAAAAAATTTATGATATAAAAATTATTAAAAATATAATAACCTTAATATATAATTATGAATTAAATATGAAAGTAATATTAATAGTAATGAATAATAGTGGTAATTTTTTAAGAGTTAAATGAACACAAATAATAAATAAACGGGCACATATATTAAATATGAAAGTAATATTAATAGTAATGAATAATAGTGGTAATTTTTTAAGAGTTAAATGAACACAAATAATAAATAAACGGGCACATATTAAATAAACGGGCAGATGTTATATTTATTTAGGCAGTATAATAACCGTTAGATTTGTGTTGTGATATTGAACGGCCAAAGATTGCACTGCTTATGGTGCAGTGTAAAAATGCACTGCACGCCCCCTCAATCCAAACGTTCGAGTGACCTCTGCCTTTCCAACCTCAAATGCTCGCGAAACTTGGCTATAAATTCCTCCGCCTTCAGGTCAATATCCCAATCTCCATTCTGCTCCTGATCATGGATTTCATCCTTGTTAAGATAGGTAAAATCGTTGTTCGTTTCTACTTCACCTGCGACATCGCATTGCAGCTGCTCACGCGTTCCATCCTCGTTGCAAAAGGTACAATCCTCGTCGCAATCGAAATACTCTATGTCATCGTCTTCAGGTGATGTGAAGTTCACATTACAATCCAAATCCCCTTGCCCCCTGAAATGTTTGAATAATTAATTAATTAATTCGAATAAAAAAGAGTGCGGTGACGTTCTATTGATACTACCTTTGTCTTAGGACTCCTCTTATCTAGAGCTGTCAAAAGGTCGGGCCGGGTCAGCCCGGACCATGTGAATTGTTGGGTTGGGTTGACTCGATCCTATTCTTGTGGGTTGATATTTCATGGCTCAGCCCGATCATAAACGGGCCGGATGGAATATTAATTTTTATTTAAAATACAGAATGTTAATTAAACCAAGTAATTATAAAAAATAAATATCACTAAAATCATTTCAAATAAAAATTTAATATTACTATTATTGTATGGTAAAAAATATATATTGTGATTATGACATACTTTTAGTAAATAGTACGGAGTAATTTTTTAAAACATAGTAGTACTATATATAATAATAATATTTAAAAATAGCATTCAAAAATTTAATAAGTACTAGTTTCAATATTATTAATAATTAAAAAACTAAATAATAAAATATAATGATATTTGATTGGCTCGAAAAATCGGACCTAAGCCCAGATCGAGTAGCCCACCAGCTCGAATCAATTTTTGAACCATTGTATTTGAACGTGGGCGGTGGGTCATGTTGAGGACGTTTTAGGCCAACTATAGCGCCACACAGCCCACTCGAACTCGACGCAAAATCGTGATCCGGCTTAGCTCGAGCCCACGTCTACTAATAACAAGCACGTAGTACATAGCTATAAAAGACCCGTGTACACATACTGTATTTATTCTCTATCATCGTACGTAATAAAATATCAAAGTCAATGGAGTGAAACACGGCTGGCTACGTAGGTTGTAATTTCGACTCCCAAAATAACTTGGAATATTAAATTAATAACGAAAGAAAACGATATTAAAAATGAAACACGAATTTTACATGAAAACTTCAAATAGTTTGAAATATTAAAATAATGATGAAAGAAAACGATATAAAAAATATATTGTAACACGAATTTTACTACACGTCTCATTTCTTCTATTCGTTTTTACTCTCATTTTTTTATTCGATTGGATTCGAGTCACCACTCAACACGTACTCTATTCAATAATATAAAAATCAATACGAAAAAATAATACGAGCCTGTCATGTTTGTTTCTGAATATGCCTCCTTTTCTAGCCCATAGAAGGATGAGACGAAGAATGTTCCGCGTATTATTGTGATCGATTTTTGTGTGCATTTTTTTTTTTTTTTTTTTTGAAGTATGTGAGTGTATTTGGACAGTGTAAATTTGGAAGAATGTTCTTTTTTCTTAACGATGAGATTAACACGAAGGTGGGTGTATTTATATGCGAATGTTTAGATGACTTCGGTATTATAATAAGGGGATTTGTGGGCGTTGATTTGTGATTGGTGGCAGAATATTATAATAGGGGGGATTTGGGGGATTGAGGGGGATTTGGGGGCTTTACCGCAAGTTCGTTAGACTATGTTTATCGGGGGGCGTCCACGCCCACGCCCCCCTACTAACTGAATAAAAATAAATAAAAAATTAAATAAATGGGACGCCCTGGTCATCTCACGCCTCAAGGGCGTGAGATTTGTTTTACTAAACATGCGACATGTGGCAGCATATAATTGGTCTATTTTATTATTTATTTAAAATGTTTTTATAACTTAAATTTTATAAAATCTATAAAACAAAAAAAATATATAATTATACCAAAATTCATATTTTTTAATGAGCTACAATTAGAGATCAATATTAATATATTTTAAATAATTATTTCATACTCATTTTTTTCTTCATATTATTATAAATTGTTGAAATTTTTTTACTATAATTTTAAATTAAAATGATGAATAATTAAATAAAATGTGTGACTTTTTTTTGCAATTTTGTAAATATAAAAAAAATATTAAATTAATAAATAATATGAGAAATGAAAAAATAAAATTGGGTTGTGGGTTATGGATAAAGTATGAAAAAATAAAATTAGGTTGTTAGGTGTAGGGCTGGGCGCGGGCCGGGCCGGTCCCAAAATTTTTAGGGACCGGCCCAAAACCCGATTTTTCGGTTCGGGCCGGTCCGGTTTTTTTTAAAATGAAGGCCCGGCCTGAGACCGGGCCCGACGGTCCGAGCCGGATTTTCGGGCTTTTCGGGCCCGATTTTTAATTTTAAAAATATATTTTTAATTATTAAAAATAATTTTTTATTAATATTTTTTTATGGAAAAATAAAATTTTAAATTTTAAATAATATTATTATATAAAATATTTATAATTAAATTTTTTTAAATTGAATTAATAATTAAAAAATTAAAGAATTATATAAAATATATTTAATATTTATTAAAAATTTATATAAAAATAAAAAAACGGGCCGGTCCGGGCTTTCGGTCCCGATTTTTTTTGGAACCGGGCCCGGACCGACTTTTTAATTTTCGGTCCGGTCCTTGTCGGGCCGGTCCCAAAATAAATTGGGACCGGCCCGTGACGGACTTTTTTCGGGTTTTCGGTCCGGGCTTTCGGGTTTTCGGGCCGAAACGCCCAGCCCTAGTTAGGTGTAAAATGATGATGTGGAAAAGAGTAAATTGTTATTTTATTAAGAGGTTGGGTTGTGAAAGGGTTATGAATAAACATAGTCTTACTGCTTTAGTGCATGAATAAACTAAAGAAAATGGTGGTAGGTAGGGGTTACCGAAATACCCTGACCTCACTTGATTTATTTTTAAACGTTGACTTTTTTTTCTTTTCGTATAATACATGTGATAAACACTTTAAGAAATTGTCACAGTGTCAACGTTAACTTTGTTAACTTTTTTTATCCGTTACATATAATAAATAGTGTATAAAAATTATGAAAAATAACTAAAATAAAATTTAGGGAAAAATGACAATAAGGCCAATTTTCAACATTTTTTCGGTAATAAGGCTTTCGAGAAATTACCCGTGTCAATTAGGCCACCTAAAATGTGTAAATACCTAATTACCCTCCTCCCTCTTTTCTCCCCGTGTTCGCGTGGTGTACGCAAACAGAAACAACATGAATCCCTAATCTCTAATCTCTGTGCTCATCTCTCCGGCCGATTTCAGCACGCCGCCGCCGCGGGGCCCGACGACGACGACCTCAACATCGCCCGCGAGCTCCTCCTCTTCCGGAAGCTCCAGCTCCGAACGGAGTCACCTTCCTCGTCGATCCGAACGGAGCTCGCGATCGATCTCCTCTCCCGCCTCACCGAATCGGGCGGCGACGCCGCACCGGATCTCCAACGTCAAGCCACCACCACCATGGCGCCGCCGTCGAAGCCTCCCCGAGTTCAAGCTGCCCAACGAAATCAGGTGATTTTTCTACTTCAATTCGAATTTCAGTTTGCTTTGGATGTTCCTTTAAACGACAAGTGCAAATACAAGATCGTGACTGCAATCGAGGCGGCGGACTCGAAGAAAGAGGCCGAGGCCGCGATCGAAAGACGCGGTCGCTCATTCCGCCTACCAAGTGTTCGACAAAATGCTCGACTCGAAAGAAGCGGTCCAAGCGTCCGCCTCCGAAGGCAAAGAGGGAAGGGCAGAATATAGCTTGTTAATGGAATCAATCCACTAATTTATCAACGTTCAAATTAGGTGCTATTTGTTCGATTTATTTCGAGCACTGTTTGTCCATGTTCAATCTAACTGTGCGATAATGTTGGGCTTTTGATTATTTCCATTTTTCGTTCATATGGTTGTACAGATAATTCTCATAATCTCAAATGAGTGTGGGATAATGAATATAGAGTTATGTTGATGTTCATCGAGCTTGTTTCGAAAATTTGTACGTAATTTGTTTCATGTTTAGGAAATTTTATTTAAAGGAAAGAGTTAAAAAACGATCCCAGTATTTCCTAGATTGAAGTACCAAATCTAAGATTACAGTTATTGCGGAAGTTTCTTGAACGCTGAACTTCATGTTGGCCTGGTTTATTGTATTGGGACAACATCTTATATATCTAAATGTCATTGTCCTTTTATTAGCTTCCTGTTGAGATATACTGTTCTCGATTTGTAGGTTGCTTGTTCTCGATTTGTAGGTTGCACCTGATGGTTCGACTGCTTTATTTTGTTTTTTTATCAATGATTTGAAAGTTTTTGTTTTTTAGTTCATGCTATTCTATGTTTTTTTTGTGACATATAGATTAGCTTGTAAATGAAGTTTACTCTTGTATTTCGTTCTCCTGTTATGTGTTTGGTTTCATTTTGCGAGGTTTCAGTAGATTTTGACGAAGAAGATGAAGTAGTAGGTGACGGTGCATTCGATGACTTCTCACTTGGCAGTAGCACCTAATCCAAGAGTAATGATATTGGCGAAGAGGATTTGTTGTATCCTTTGAATTTCAGAACATGAATTTACTACGAAGAAAGATGCGAGAAACGAAGGGTTTTCTTTCCTGATTTAGGTGTAAAAACGCGGGGTGCAGGAGGAAGGTGACGTTCGTGTTGGCGGTTCTGCTTGGGATTTTCTTCGTCGTCAATTGGTGGATGCTTTCTCGGATCCAGGATTCGGGTCGGGCGAGTTGGGATATCGAGGTCAGGTTTTTGAAAGAGAACGCCACCACCGTGTTCATCAAGGTGTGCGCGTTTGCGCTACTCGCGTCTCATCCTTTATCTTTCACATTGTCTTGTTTAGTTGTTTTCCGATTCGTTAGTAAGAAGGATGTTTATTTTGTACAATACACAATTAGAATTAGTTATGACAGTTCATGTAATGAATGCTTCCGTTCTACTATTTTCTTCAAGATGGTTGGATGAAGTTTCTTTGTTTTTTGAATTTTTATTTTATTTTCAGATTTTATGGTTCAGTGTATTTTTATGAGATTCAGTGTTTTATGGTTTTTTATTTTATTTTCAGTGTATTTTTATGACATTCATTATCAAAACATTTAATGTCAGATTTTAACATTGAATGACATATTTTAACACTGAACATACTGAATGTCATATTTTAACTGTGAATGTCATATTTTAACACTGAATGACATATTTTAACACTAACATACTGAATGTTATATTTTAACACTGAATGACATATTTTAACACTGAACATACTGAATGTCATATTTTGAAACTGAATGACATATTTTAACACTGAATGACATATTTTAACACTGAATGATATATTTTAACACTAAATGTCATATTTTAACACTGAACATATTGAATGTCATATTTTAACACACTGAATGTCATATTTTAACACTGAATGTCCTATTTTTGCACTGAATGTCTCCGGCAAACACACTGAATGAGTAACAACATACTGAATGTCATATTTTAACACTGAATGTCATAAAAACACACTGAATGTCCCATTTTTACACTGAATGTCTCTGGCAAACACACTGAATGTCCTATTTTTACACTGAATGTATCCAGCAACAAAAGAACACATTGAATGTCATAAAAATACAATGAATGTCATATTTTCGATTTGAATTTCAATTTAAAAAAAAAAGAAAAAAAAAAGAAAAAAAATCAACACTACTATTCGAGCGCATTTTCCGACCGAATACGAACTCGAATCAAGCCTTCCGACCGATAATGTCTATACACAACTCCTCCTCCTCCTCCTCGATGATCAGTTCCCGACTCCATGATCACTTACTCGATGAGTTTGCTTCTCTAAAAGGAAGTCTTCTGATTGGTCCGTTTGTGGTGCGTATTTCGGGTCGATTCATAGTCCTTTTCGCTTTCTTTCGATACTCTTTTCCACCGTTTTAGGTAGCCTTTGATCATTATTGGTTGGAATAGTGTGATCGAGACATATTCCGTGTTTTGTAGGCGAAACGGGAGGAAAACGAGTGAAAGTTGATTTTTCAGGAGAAGGTTGACTTTATGTCGGACGACACGGAGTTTTAACTACGAACATGTCGGACGACATCCACCTGGAGGACGACAGTTGACCATGAGGGAAAGATGGAGGACGACACGCCTGTCGGACGACAAAAATTGGCCGTCGTACGACAAAGAGACGTTTTTGGAAGAAATGGACAGAGGGGTAACGCAGGTTTGACCTGCGATCGACGGGAATTTGTCGTACGACACGATTTTATGTCGTACGACAAGACGTTTGTCGGACGACATGATTTCGATGTCGTACGACATCTTTTGCTGAGTAGACTTTTTTTATCTCATTTCGGTTTGACTTTGTTTGACCCTCGTTTTTAAGGGTATAAATAGCATTTTGGCTTGATTTTTGTAACTAACTTTCATTCTACACAATTTGAGAAGATTGAATCTAGCTTCTTCTCCAAGCTTTCCATATCTCATTTTTGTTCTTCAATTCTTCTACACAAATTCACGATCTAAATTCCGTACGTCGAGAATCCGACAAAATCTCATTCACAAACGTTGTTCACCTCATCGAGACGGACGTTTCCATCGAATTAGTTTCTTCGTGTGACAAGTTGAAGCTCGGTCCAGATTTTGGAAGCTTTTCTCGATCTACGACTTCATCCATCGATTCCATCACTTCCGTGGTGAGATTCTCTCGTTTTCACTCGATTATGGCTTATACGATTGTGGATTGTGCTTTTGATTGCTTGATTATGGCTAGCTAAACTTGTGTGAGGGTGTTTGATGAAATTCCTCAATGAATTAGAGTTGATCTTCTAAAGTAGCTCGATTTCTATTAATTGGACGATTACACCTCTCGATTTGTGGTCTCGTGTCGAACAACTTCGTAGTATATCGCTAGTGGACCATGCGGTCGATGTGTGGTTAGACGATCATTGGTGAGGGAGAACGTGACAACACCGTGATCTCTTTAGTCCGAGTATTAGATAATTGAGAGTTTATAAATCTAATTCAACTCTAGTTCGTTAGGAAGAGTAATCGGAACACCCTTGCGTTTCCAAAACCTTTGTTACAACTCGATCTTTGAATTACTCGCTTTCAATTCTTGCTCGTAGTTATTAATCCAACAATCTTTGCAACCCCCCCCCCCCCCCCCCCCCTTTAGTGTAATGACTTTCATTCTTATTTTGGAACTCGTACTTAGCATATACAAATTGAGATTCACAAGCCGATAGTATTGCTCCGCGAGAGATCGACTCGGGGGATTTACGAACGTAAATCTTTCGGATTTTATAAATAACTTTTGAGCAATCAAAAATGGCGCCGTTGCCGGGGAGCAATTTAGGCGTTGTGAATTGAAGTTTGTGTTAGTTAAGTTCTTGTTTCCTTTTGATCTTTTTGTTTGTTGTTGTGTATGCAAGGTCGAAGGAGTCTTCAACCCTTACTCTTGCCATACATAGACAACGTCAACCAATCCAAGGCTCTACGAAATCTAGCCTCTACATCCGAGCATCCGCCACTACTCACATATCTACCAATATCCATTCCTACTACACCTTTTCTTGCTATCACTATGGAGAACCACGACAACAATGCTCATGAGGGAGGGTCCCATCATTCTAATTCCGGAAGAGACGACCGTTCACCTCGCATGAATGACCGAAGAGATCGTGAACCTAATCAACACAACCGTCATTCCGAGGACGATAGGGGGTCAAACCGGAGGAGCAACCGTTATTCCGATGAAGATCGTGAGTCTCACCGGAGGCATCACCAAGAAACGGATGACGAGTACTATCATGGAAGGGGATATTACCAACCTCCACCTCGCCATAATCGTGACCGTGAACATTATAGAGATTACGAGCGTAATCATGAGCGTCACCATGAGCAAGAGCGTCCACGAAATCGGTATGCTTACCAACGTCCACCGGCCGGTAACTTTGAGCCTCAACGTCCGAGAATTGGTGACTTTTCTAAACCTAGGGTTCATGCCGATTCTTCTTGTATCGTCCTTGGCCCGGGAGCCCGGAATTATGAGCTCAAGCCTCATCTTCTCAATCAATTGCCGGCATACCATGGGTTTTCTAAGGAAGACGTGCTAGACTTTATCCGAGAATTTTATTCAACCCTTAAGGACTTCCCTCTAAATGGAATTCCGGAAGAACAATTGTGGATGAAGTGCTTCCCGCATTGTCTTAAGGAGAAGGCCCGGTCTTGGTTTCTCACATTGCCACCGAATTCTTTACGGACATGGGAAGAGGTGATCGATAAGTTCACGGGAAGGTATTTCCCTCAATATAAGACTCAAGCCTTGCGTGAACAAATTGTTGCCTATCGACAAGGGGACGATGAACCGTTTCATGAAGCGTGGGAACGGTATAAAGCTTTGGAGAGAGCATGCCCACATCATAATTTTCCGACGGAGCTATTGAGGCAATTCTTCTACAATGGATTAGACCGAGAGTCTAGGATGACGGTCGATCATGCCTCCGGAGGTAATTATAGTAATTTGGATCGGGAGGAGATCAACATGATGTGCGAGACGTTGGCGGAAAATTCTCTTCAAGCTATTGTGCACACGGGAGGGACGCACAAGGTAAATGCTAATGAGGTGAATGTGGGAATGACTAATCAAATGAACGAGCTTACCAAGTGCATGCATACATTGATGAAAAGAGATGTCCAACCGGAAGTGAGAAGGGATCCATGTTGTGTGTGTGGGTCACCGGACCATGGTGGTGATAATTGCCCACAAACCGCGCCACCTCAAGACTTTGAGGTGAATGCTATTCAAGGGGTACACTCTAAGAATGATCCGTTTGCTCCGACGTACAACAATGGTTGGAAGAATCATCCGAATTTCTCTTGGTCCGGAAACAATTATCAACAACCACCCGGACAAAGCTCGGGACAACGACCTCCATATCAAGGTCCGAATCAACCACCGAGACCGACTTTGATGCAAGAGTTTCATGCTTATGTTCAAACCTCTACTAATCACCGTATTGAACAAGATAAGAAGATTGCTACCCTTGAGGCCGCATACAAGCATCTAGAGACACAATTGGGCCAACATGCTACGAGTCTTGGTGAGATTCACCAACAACTCCAAAAGGGTACATTCCCGAGTCAACCATCTCATCTAAAGGCGGTGACTATGTTGAGGAGTGGGAAGATTGTGGATAACAAGGTTGGTGAGGTAATTTCGGATGATGAGGAGGTGAGCAAGGAACAATCGATTCCGGTTCCTAACCATGTCAATAAGCCACCATTGGAAGACGAGACCCCGCCTAAGGTTCAAATTATTCATAAGACGGCTAATCCTTACCGTCCACCTTTTCCGGTGCGTCTCCAACATGACAAGCAAGATCAACAATTCCAAGACATCTACAAGTTGCTATCTAAGGTTAATATTAACCTTCCTCTACTTGATGTGATCCGTACGGTTCCGGCCTACGTAAAATTCTTCAAAGACTTGGCTTCTAAAAAGAGGAGGTTTGTTGATGATGAGAAAGTGGTTGTCTCCGAGGTGGCTAGTGCGATTCTCCAACACAAACTCCCGGAAAAGCAAAGTGATCCCGGAAGCTTTAATATTAAAATTGCCTTGGGGAATGGACGTGAAGTATCGGGAATGCTAGATCTTGGTGCCGGGATAAACTTGATGCCTTTCTCCGTGTTTGACCGATTGGATTTGGGAGACCTCAAAGCTACTAGGATGTGTCTACAATTGGCCGACCGGTCCGTGCGATATCCTAAGGGCATAATCGAAGACGTTCTTGTGAAGGTGGGAGGCTTAATTGTCCCGGTTGATTTTGTAGTTCTTGATGTCGGTGAGGTAAAAGAAGATGGGAAAGATCATGCTATTCTACTTGGTCGCCCTTTTATGGCCACTACTAATACTTTAATTGATGTCAAGAACGGTTCCCTTCAAATGACGGTCTTGGGAGAAACGGTTTCGTTTTCGGCTAAGGATGGTATTTCCATTCCCTCTACAGGTTTCGTGGAAGAATGCTCGTTTCTAGATTCTATTGATCAACTTTCCGAGATGAATTTCTTAGATGATTTTGGGCATGTCCCGGTAGAGAGTATTGACACGATTCATGAGGTCATTCCGGAAGGGAAGGAGTTGATGGGAGATGAATCTTTCTTATCTATAGATGATGTCTTTGTGATTGAAGGGGATGTGGAGATTGGAGAGAGTTTGGGTGGTAAACTCGAGGTTGATGCACTTCCCGAAGCTTTATTTGAAGAGAAGCTTGAGGACAAGCTTCCAAAATTTGCGGTGAGGGGGAATATCTTGCCTCCGGGAAGTAAAGCCGAGTTGAAAGAATTACCTCAACACTTGAAGTATATTTTCTTGGAGGAGGGTGAGTTGAAACCGGTGATCATAAGTTCAACCTTGGATGAGCACGAAGAGAAGGCTTTATTTGAGGTCTTAAAGCGAAATGTACGAGCCTTTGGTTGGAGTCTCTCGGATCTAAAGGGTATTAATCCGGCCCATTGTACTCATCGAATTATTCTCGAGGATGGGGCCTTGCCTAAGAGAGATGGTCAACGAAGGTTGAACCCGGTACTATTGGAAGTTGTGAAGAAGGAGATTTTGAAACTTCTCGATGAGGGGCTAATCTATGCCATTTCGGATAGCAAATGGGTTAGCCCGGTGCACGTGGTACCGAAGAAGGGTGGTATTACGGTTGTTGAGAACGAAAAGAAGGAGTTGATCCCGACTCGTATGACAACGGGTTGGAGAATGTGCATCGACTATAGGAAGCTTAATGCGGCTACTAGAAAGGATCACTTTCCTTTGCCATTCATTGATCAAATGCTCGACAAACTCGCGGGACATATGTTCTTTTGCTTTCTCGATGGACTTTCCGGGTATTACCAAATCACTATCGCCCCGGAAGACCAAGAGAAAACAACTTTTACTACACCCTTTGGTACGTTTGCTTGGCGACGAATGCCCTTTGGTCTTTGTAATGCTCCCGGAACTTTCCAACGATGCATGATGTCTATCTTTGCGGAATTTATTGGAGATTTCTTGGAGGTATTTATGGATGACTTTTCTCTATTTGGGAGTTCGTTTGATGATTGCCTTGCTAAGCTCGATAGGGTTCTCCAAAGGTGTATTGAATCAAGTTTGACTTTGAGTTGGGAGAAAAGTCACTTTATGGTGAGAAGTGGGATCGTTTTGGGACATGTGGTGTCCGAGAAAGGTATTGAGGTTGATCCGGCTAAGATTGCCGTTATTTCTAAGCTTCCGTCTCCGGTGAATGTGAAGGGAGTTCGGAGTTTCTTGGGACATGCCGGATTCTATAGGCGGTTTATCAAGGATTTTTCTAAAATAAGCCAACCTCTTTGCCATCTTTTGAGTCAAGACGTGGAGTTTAAGTTTGATGAGAAATGCACGGAGGCATTTGAAATTTTGAAGAAGAAGCTCACTACGGCCCCGGTTGTATGTGCACCGGATTGGAATGTTCCGTTCGAAATTATGTGTGATGCTTCTAACTCGGCCGTGGGAGCGGTTCTTAGTCAAAGAGTCGACAAGCTTTCTCATGTCATCTACTATGCTAGCTTGACTCTTTCCGGTGCCCAATTGAACTATACGACTACGGAAAAGGAACTATTGGCGGTGATGTTTTCTCTTGAGAAATTTCGCCCTTATATCATTGGATCCAAGGTCGTCGTTTATAGTGATCACGCGGCTCTACGATATCTTCTTACGAAGCCACATTCTAAGCCGAGATTGATCCGTTGGGTGCTCTTGCTTCAAGAGTTTGACTTGGAAATTCGTGATAGAAAGGGAAGTGAAAATGTGATAGCCGACCATCTCTCTCGTCTTGAACCGGGTGGTGATTTCTTGAAGACTCATGCTTATGAAGGAATTTCCGAGGCCTTTCCTTTTGAAGACTTGATGCTAGTAGATTCAAGTCCTTGGTATGCGGACATCGTGAATTTTATTGCCGCCGGAGCTCTAAGAAAGGACTTGACATCTCAAGCCCGGAAAAGGTTCGAGAACGAGTGCAAGTATTACTTTTGGGCCGACCCATATTTATACAAAGTGGGGAAGGATGATGTGATTAGGAGGTGTCTACCGGAGAATGAGCAACGAGATGTATTGGTATGTTGACATTCGGACTCGTATGGTGGACACTTTGGTGGGAAGAAGACGGCTTACAAAGTTCTCCAATCGGGGTTGTATTGGCCCACATTGTTCAAAGATGCCCAAGCCTTTTGTGCTACTTGTGATCGGTGTCAAAGATTTGGGAATATTGGATCGAGACAAGAGATGCCGTTGCAAATCAATCTTGTAGTCGAGGTGTTCGACGTGTGGGGGATTGACTTCATGGGACCTTTCCCGAGTTCTCGTGGCTACGAGTACATTCTCCTAGCGGTTGACTATCTTTCTAAATGGGTGGAAGCCATCCCGACTCGACGATGTGATGCGAACACGGTGATCAACTTTATTCAAGAGTATATTTTCTCTCGATTTGGTTTCCCGAAGGCGATCATAAGTGATGGAGGTACGCACTTTTGCAACAAGATCTTTGAAAAGCTTATGACGAAGAATGGGGTTAGTCACAAGGTAGCCACGGCCTACCATCCTCAAACATCCGGGCAAGCGGAAACGAGCAATCGACAAATCAAGGGGATTATTGAGAAGACCGTGAAACCTTCTCGGAAAGATTGGTCGGAAAGACTTGTGGATGCTTTGTGGGCGTATAGAACGGCCTACAAGACCGTAGTTGGTATGAGCCCATTTCGCCTTGTTTATGGAAAAGCGTGCCACTTGCCGGTCGAGATCGAACACCGGGCATTTTGGGCTATAAAGGCAACGAACCTTGATGTGGAGAACGGAGGCGAGCATCGATTCTTGGAAATTTCGGAGTTGGAGGAGTTACGAGACGAGGCTTATGAGAACAACAAAATCACTAAGGAAAAGGTGAAGAAAGCTCATGATAAACATATTGTACCCAAGGAGTTGTATGCCGGTATGCAAGTTCTACTTTTCAACTCTCGTCTTCGTCTTTTTCCCGGAAAGTTGAAATCCCGTTGGAGTGGGCCTTATGAGGTGCTAGAGGTATTTCCTTACGGAGTAGTGAAGTTACTTGATCCTCGGACTAAATGTGCCTTTCAAGTGAATGGACATAGGGTTAAGCCGTATTATGGAATTGGAAAACCGAAGGAGAATGTCGAAGTGAGCTTGTTGGAGGAGGCCGAGTATGAGCCCGTTGGTTGTGCCTAGTAGCTCGACTTTGGCTAAGTCGAGCTAACGACGTTAAACTAGCGCCTCGTGGGGGCTTAACCACGACCGTCAAGCTCCCGACGTTAAAGAGTGCTTGGTGAGGGCCTTCTCACCACAAAACGACAAAAGACGGAAGTTCTGGGCCCCTGTCGTACGACATGGGTTTTGCCTTTACTCCGTGTCGTACGACATTCTTCAGAATTGGGCGATTCTTGGCAGACGGGTCTCGCAGGTTTACCCTGCGATCAACGGAATTTTGTCGTACGACAGGAATCTCTGTCGTACGACAAGCACTCAGTCGGACGACACACTTTATTGTCGTACGACACGGAGACCTGGGGGGGGCAGATTTCGATTTCTACCCTAAAATTCGCCCCCTTTTCCATTTTTCTCATCTCTACACTCAAAAACTCCCAATCTTCACCCAAATCTTCACCCACATTATGTCTTCTTCCTCTAGAAGAACGGTTAAACGCCCTCGTATCCTTGACCCGAGCCCGTCCTCGTCACGTGCCACTCGAGCTACTACTAATCGGGGGAAAAAGCCGCAACCGAAGAAAGTAGAGAAAGGCCCGGTTCTAGCCCGTGTAACGGAGGAGGATGATAGGGAAGAGGTTGTTTCAACTCGTACGGGTGCTCCACCTCCTATTGTCGAGCCGGCAAAAATTCCGTTCACCGTTCAAAACGAGTCGGAGATGGCCATGTATCGAAAGTTGAGTGGGAACAAGCCGTGGGCTTCACTATCCTTCGATTGGGATTTCTTGGAGAAAGTGGGAATTGACGAGCGTGTTACGGAGTTGCTTATTCCGCTTGGGCTTGAGGAGATTGGTTCTACCGAAGTATGTATGTACGAGCCTCTCACGACGGAATTCCTCTCGACCCTTTGCTTTGATTATGTTCGAAGGAGAGCTACATTTCGGATGTTAGACAAGGAGTTTGAAGTGACTCCGGGATTGATCCGGATGGTTTGGAAACTTCATTCAACGGGAGTAACCGAGAAGTCGAGTGATTGGGATGCGAAAGCCGCTTGGAGAGAGCTTACTCCTTATAATAATTGGTCCGGAGAAGGGATTAGTAATGCATTCTTGGAGGAGCCGACACTCGTTGTTTTGCATAAGTTTATATCGCATAATGTGTTGGCCAAACGAGAAGGGAATAAGGTGAATTCGACGGAACTTTGGCTCCTTCATTGTGCCTATAAGAAGATTCAAGTGAGTTTAGCGGATCTCATCTTTGATCATCTCGGTGAGCTAGTGAAGCGGAAGAAATTGCATCCTTGTTGGGGATTTTTGGTGACGTACTTGATTTCGTTCTATAAGGTGATGGATGCGTCTAAACTCCCGTTTTATGTGAAGAAGTTGCCACCGACGTCACTTGGGTATAGAGAGTTAGCTTTGGGAGAGTTTATGGCGGATGAGATCACATTTCGCCCATTTCATGAACGAGGGACTATTGCGAAATATCTTGATAAGTTGAGGGCCGACCGAGGAAACAATGCCGGGCCAAGTACTTTGGATGCGGGGAATCTCCCGGGGTCGGATTACGATAGGCTCCGTGAATTCATTACGGATCAAATGGCCGAGTTGTGCACGAGGGATGATGCGAGGAAGGCACAAATCGAGGATCTCCGTCGGTATGTTGAGACCCGATTTGATGAGTTGGCACGGGCGGATGCCCGTAATGATTGAGTTGTGGAGGAGGAATGTCCGAGCTCGGGACGTAGACGAGCGCCCCGTGGGGGCTTACCCACGAACGTCGTGCCTATGACGTAAAAAGGTGCTTGTGAGAGCCTACTCACATTTTGGATATTGTAGTGCGGATCGAGACGGGAGAATACGGGGCTGAGACGAGGATTTTATTTCTGAATTTGCCAGGATGTCGGACGACAGGGTCCCTTTGTATTTCTGATGTCGTACGACATCTTTAGGTTGAGTCGTGCGACTGCTGACGTGGCGTGTCGGACGACAGGATATCTGTGTCGTCCGACAAAGTGAGCGGGGGTAAAACCTGAATGCATAACCCTAAAATTCGCCCCCACCATTATTTACATCTTCATTTCCCCCTCCGTAAAATCCTTCATCGTACGACACCGCCACCGCCATCATCCGCCTGAGCCCAGAAACGCCGCCGCCTACACCACCACCTTCATCGCTCAGCCGCCACCGCCATCATCCGTCTGCAGCCTGACCCGCCGCCGTCTGAATCACCGCCTGTGTTCCGTTTCCCCGAAGCCGAAACCGACGCTCGACCACCCGTCCAGTACATCGCCGCCGCTCCGTCTTCGCCGTCACCTTCTTCATCTCGACAGGTTTCCGGCTTCCCCTCTTCCTCTTCCATTTATTTCAGTCGAATTCACCGGAGGAAGGTTGGGTTTGAATCGTGTCGTACGACATCTCCGGTTGTGCATTTGTGAGTCGTACGACGTCTCTGAATAGGGTTTGAGATTGGGGATTCTTCCTTGTCGTCCGACATATCTGCCTTGTTCTTCCCTGTCGTCCGACATCAGCTAATTAGGGTTCCGGATTGGGGATTCGCAGTCGTCGTCCGATATCTCTGAAGGGCAACATCAGTGTCGTCCGACATCTTCCTCAGTTCAGTCAGGCAGTTCAGTCCCTTAGCAGTTTCTTTCCGATTATCCGAGCTTTGCGATCATGGATCACGAAGAAGCTATGGCCGAGGCTGCCCACTACGACTTGGTGGATGAAGGGGACCTAGTGTACGGTTTGGTTCCGGCAGCCGACGAGGCAGCCCAATATCGACGTCTCCGTGCCGGAAAGGTGGCTCCCTCTCGCCCGTTCGACTGGACTTTCATTCGGAGCCTCGGACTCCATGCTCGCATGAACGAGATATGCAAGGATCTCGGTATCCTCAAGGCAGCCCGGTCCACTCTTCCGCATCATCCGAAGCTCACGTTCGAGTTCCTCTTGAGCTTCAAGAAGGTCCCGAGGCGCCAGATGGCTTCTTTCCGTCTTGGAGGGGTCGAGCACATTCTCGACCCGAAGATGATGCACGAGGCTTGGGGCTTTAACGAGCATGGGGAGTTGGGCATTCCTTCCGATTGGGATGCGAGCGACGCTTGGAACTCTCTCACTCCGTATGACACGTGGACTTCTGGGGTCAACACGAGTTCTTTGGCCGATCCCGAGCTGGTGCTTTTGCACAAGTTTCTTGCGACGACGATCTTCGGCAAGCTGGAGGCCAACAAGAACAGTGCTCCAGAGCTGTGGGCCATTCACCGTGCTCACAACGACATCCAGATTTACCTTGTCGGTGCCGTATTCTCGATGTTGGAGACGCTCGTGAAGCGCCCGCCTCAGAAGCTATGCCTAGGTACTCTCGTTTCTATGCTTGCTGTGCATTTGCAGGTTGACATCGCGGCTTACGTGGGAGACATTGCCCCGACGGAGACGAAGCCCATCTTTTGCGACGAGCTCACTCGAGGGTCCTACATGAAGGATCCGACGCACTTCTGGCCTATCCACCAGCGGGCTAAAGCTCAGAAGCTGACTCTCCGCACAGTTATCGATGCCGCAGGAGCTTCTTCTTTCGGAGCCGGGCAGGACGGTGCTATCCACTTCCGAGAGCTTCGCACCTATCTCGATGGCCATTTTGCAGCTGCTGATCAGAGAGCCACCGGCTTCGACACGCGCCTCAGTGCTTTGGAGACTGCCGAGACGGAGAGGAGGGCGAGAGAGAGAGACGAGGTTGCTCGCGTTGCTGCCCGGGAGACTGCTTGGGATGCTGAGTGGACGGAGTATAAGACCCGGGCGTACGAGTACTTTGATCGCCCTTGACCGGTTGCATCTTACCCTATCTTTTCATTTGCTCGTATTCTTTTGAGCGTATTTTGAGACTTTTCTTGTTATTTGTGTGTGATTTGGATTATATTTTTATTTGTGTGCTTTGGTTGATGTTTGTTAAACTTGGTTTGTGGGGATGTTCCCTATTGATTGATTTGGATTGTATTTGGTGGATATTTGACTTTGGTTTGTTTTTATTCGTGTTATGTATTTGTGTTTTAGTATTTTGTTATTGTTGTGTTGTGTGGTTTTGGTTGTTTCCCCCGGTTTCATCATATACGTCGAGGTCATGTCCGATTTTCCATTGCATATGCATGTGTTTGTTCGCATGAGGGCATGCTCTATTACTAAGTGGGGGGGGGGGGGGGGGGGGGTGTCCGAAACCTCGGTGAGTTTGAAACGATTGAAAATTGAAGTTCTTTCCGGCATAACAAAATTTTTTGAGAAAAGATTGGACATTGCTAAGTTGATTGTTGGTTGAGTAAGTAAGTAATTTGGTTGCTTTAAACAAATTCGAATTTTTCAAAAGCCAATTGTGAGGTTTGAGCCGATTAACGTCTTTCTTGAGCGATAATTCTAAAATCTCGTTGCCTCTTTGAGACTCATGCTTTCTTGCTCTATAACTTGATGTGTTTGAGGATATGAGATAACTAGAACTCGTGTATTTCGGATTTCAAAGCTCTTTATCATAACCTTCATGATCTTGAAAATGACGGGAACTAATCACTTAGGATCTAACCATTTCAAGGAGATTTATAAACCCCCGAGCCCGTCGTGGGACACCCTAGCTAACCCCTTTGAGACCACGTTATACCCGTTCTTTCATCACCCCCAAGCCGATGTTGGAGTGTGAGTGTTTCATTCTTTATGTGTGAGAAAGATTCCGTGTTGTGTGATGAGGGTTTCGTACCTCGAGGTGTTTGCTAGTAGCCACCTTTGCGTTGAATGATTCATTATTATGTGGGTGTTTTAACCACATGTACTCCCAAAAATTTTGCTCTTTGCTATATTACCTCTCTATAAAAGAAGAATGAAAAAGAAGTGAAATATCCATTTATAAGAGAGAGTTCTTGATTATTGTGAGCATGATTATACATTCATAAAGCGTGAGTACTTGATATTATTATTCCTTGATGACCCGAAAAATGGGTTTGGAATTTCATTGTATAAATTGATCCTTGAGTGTTTTGAGAGTTGAGTGTGGAGATGAAGGTGAGGATAGGAGATATAAGGTTGGGACCACAATGGTCAACGAGTTACTATTCCTAAACATTTCCCGAATCTACCCGAGCCTAGCCCCATTACAACATTGTGTTGATTAGAGTTCCTTGATTCTTGAGATTGTTAAACTTGATGAGTGGAGTCTTCCGTGTATGCTTACCTATGGTTGTTATCCTTTGCGCATTTGGGTTATTACATGATGTCCTTCCGTGATTATTCACTCCTTGTTCCCGGTTGTTCTTTAAATGCAAGTATTTCTTGATTTGACTCTATTCGCTTGCATAACATTCGTGAGTGGACCTTTGCTTCGAGGGTTATAAGAAACGAGTGCATCCTTTTGAGAGGAAAAAGACGGTTTGTTGAGGTAACCCGATTGCTTATGAACTCTTTTGATATGATCTTGGTCGTGTTCGCTCTTTCTCGGTAGTACTTGCTTTGATCGATAGCCGGAATTAATTTCTAAACTCTTTTGTGGAAAACTCGCCTTGCTTTCGTTGTTCCTTTTGTGTTTTTGTTTGCTCGAGGACGAGCAAGTGTTTAACTGTGGGGGGGTTGATTGGTCCGTTTGTGGTGCGTATTTCGGGTCGATTCATAGTCCTTTTCGCTTTCTTTCGATACTCTTTTCCACCGTTTTAGGTAGCCTTTGATCATTATTGGTTGGAATAGTGTGATCGAGACATATTCCGTGTTTTGTAGGCGAAACGGGAGGAAAACGAGTGAAAGTTGATTTTTCAGGAGAAGGTTGACTTTATGTCGGACGACACGGAGTTTTAACTACGAACATGTCGGACGACATCCACCTGGAGGACGACAGTTGACCATGAGGGAAAGATGGAGGACGACACGCCTGTCGGACGACAAAAATTGGCCGTCGTACGACAAAGAGACGTTTTTGGAAGAAATGGACAGAGGGGTAACGCAGGTTTGACCTGCGATCGACGGGAATTTGTCGTACGACACGATTTTATGTCGTACGACAAGACGTTTGTCGGACGACATGATTTCGATGTCGTACGACATCTTTTGCTGAGTAGACTTTTTTATCTCATTTCGGTTTGACTTTGTTTGACCCTCGTTTTTAAGGGTATAAATAGCATTTTGGCTTGATTTTTGTAACTAACTTTCATTCTACACAATTTGAGAAGATTGAATCTAGCTTCTTCTCCAAGCTTTCCATATCTCATTTTTGTTCTTCAATTATTCTACACAAATTCACGATCTAAATTCCGTACGTCGAGAATCCGACAAAATCTCATTCACAAACGTTGTTCACCTCATCGAGACGGACGTTTCCATCGGATTAGTTTCTTCGTGTGACAAGTTGAAGCTCGGTCCCGATTTTGGAAGCTTTTCTCGATCTACGACTTCATCCATCGATTCCATCACTTCCGTGGTGAGATTCTCTCGTTTTCACTCGATTATGGCTTATACGATTGTGGATTGTGCTTTTGATTGCTTGATTATGGCTAGCTAAACTTGTGTGAGGGTGTTTGATGAAATTCCTCAATGAATTAGAGTTGATCTTCTAAAGTAGCTCGATTTCTATTAATTGGACGATTACACCTCTCGATTTGTGGTCTCGTGTCGAACAACTTCGTAGTATATCGCTAGTGGACCATGCGGTCGATGTGTGGTTAGACGATCATTGGTGAGGGAGAACGTGACAACACCGTGATCTCTTTAGTCCGAGTATTAGATAATTGAGAGTTTATAAATCTAATTCAACTCTAGTTCGTTAGGAAGAGTAATCGGAACACCCTTGCGTTTCCAAAACCTTTGTTACAACTCGATCTTTGAATTACTCGCTTTCAATTCTTGCTCGTAGTTATTAATCCAACAATCTTTGCAACCCCCTCCCTTTAGTGTAATGACTTTCATTCTTATTTTGGAACTCGTACTTAGCATATACAAATTGAGATTCACAAGCCGATAGTATTGCTCCGCGAGAGATCGACTCGGGGGATTTACGAACGTAAATCTTTCGGATTTTATAAATAACTTTTGAGCAATCATCTTCAAGCACACAAGACTGAGAATCAGAGGAATCGACGAGACGTCGAAGGATCTAGAGACCTTAAAACAAATCCTCGAAGCTCTGCAGCTCAAAGGCCTCCTCCACTGTGGTTATTTCACATTAAAGTTCAACCCCACTTCTCTCTCCCTCTGCCCATTTTTCCAAATCTTTCAACACGGAAGAAAACACACACACGCACAACACACACACTATTAAAGAATAGTGAAGAAAAAGAAAAGGCTCATACTACACTTATGGCATGTTAATTTCAATTCTCCCAGTCACTCGCACCCCGACGATCGAGAAACTGAAGTTTCGATGCGTTAGCTCCACCACTTTTACCCTCCCCGTCGTGCCGGAGAAGAAGAGAATCGTGGCGGCGACGTTTGGGGAGACGTCGACTGGAGCGTTATCTTCGCGAGATTGAGAGATGAGAAGCGATTCGAAATTTGGGGGCGAATTCCGCGGCGGCGAACGCGACCGTCGGGTTGAAACAAAGGGCGATCGAACGGCTCCGACTTCGTGGTCGTGTGCGCCCCGATGATGTTCCTCCAAATCCTCTTCGTCTACTACGGCGACGTCACCGAAGAGACGTCGGAGATTGAGAGATGAGAAGAGATTCAAAATTTGGGGGCGAAGAGGAAGGCTGGTGGGTGGGGTGGGGTGGGTTTGGGTGGGGTAGGATAGAATTAATTGAAGGAGGGTAGATTCGTCCTTTCATATACATTTTTTTGGCCTAATTGGAACAAAAAGGCCTAATTGACACATAAATTAGAACTTGGCCTTATTAGTAAAAAAATGTTGAAAATTGGCCTTATTGCCATTTTTCCCTAAAATTTAATAGTTATATTTTATTTTAGTAATTTTTTTATAATTTTTGTACACTTTTTATCATAGACAAATAAAGTCAACGTTGATCAACTGTGACCATTTCTTAGAGTCGAGGGAGTAGTAAATAACTGAGTTATGAAATTTAGTTTGAAAGTAGGGATGACTATTCGGGTTCGGGTTTGTACCGATATACCCGCATCCGTTAGGGTTTTTGGGTATCCGTACCCAATAAATTTGGGTAAAGGGTAGAGTTATGAAATTTATTTTTAAAAATATTGGTATTAGGGTACCCGATTACTCGTTCGGGTATACCCGAAATATCCGATTAATTATTTAAATTAAAATAATAAATATACTGATATATTAATTAAAAATCTAAAACATTATATATATAATAAATGACATGTTTTTATTATTTTTAATTATATTTTTTGTTTTTTATTGCAATTTTAAATTTTAATTGATAATTTTTTATTGTTAATTGATGAAAATAAATCATTGAATTTGAATATTATTATTGATTTTTTGTAAATTAAAATTTTAGGGTAATTTTGGGTACCCGATTACCGTACCCGTTTACCCGGCCCGAGTATTGGGTACCCGATTTACTAAAGAGGGTCGGGTTATGGGATTAATTTTTTTTTATTATTAGGGTACGGGTACCCGAAAAATTCGGGTGCGGGTACCCGTCCGTAACGAATAATCACCCCAAATTGAAAGTGTAAATCCAATTTTTGACAGCGTCTTGCTTCAAAAGTTGCTAAGAATAAAAAAAAAAAGATGTACTCGAATATTAAGTAATTGTTATAAACTCAAAAGGAATTGAGAGAGAATAATAGATCCGAAAGAGAGACAATATGAGAGGAGAATAGAATTGTTCTGAATTCTTGTGAATTGTTGTGGATTGTTGTATTCATTCATATGGGGAGACCCCTTTATATAGGATACAATCTAGGGTTTCTGACTTAGCCAACAAGTCATTCACTATAATATAATAATATTCATAACACTCCCCCTTGAATGACTATTTACAGGATTGCTGCCTCGTTAAAACCTTGCCAGGAAAACCCAGTGGGATAAAACCTCGACGAAGGAAAAAGAGTACAGCTTGCTCCCCCTGATTGTAATCACCGAAGATCTTTGATTTCTTGAACGTAGTTATTGGTGATCAACCAGTCTCATTAAAACCTGTAACTAATAAAACCATATAGGAAAAACTTAGTTATTCAAGTATACATTTTGGTCTTCAGGACACAACCTTCGAATTGTCGAGTTTCACGTTCATTTGTATCATTGTATATTTTTCGTCCTTCTGGGACATGCCTTTACCAGACATCTATTGACTAGAGCATTCGCAATTGCTATAACCGGCCGGTAACTCTTCAGGAGTATTTTAGATGCGTCTAGTGTTCAATATACATTTCTTGACAAATGAACAATAATGTGAACTTCAATTCACAATCATTTGAACTTCAAGTTCAATATCTCAGTTTATCTCGAAAACAAACTCATATCGAGTGATGTACATGCCTCGTTAAAAACCTCGTTATAAAACCCTGTAGGAAAAAATACTCGAGGAAAAGAGTACACGACATTCACATTTATATTGTGGTGATTGTATCATTAAAACCTTTAACTAAAAAAAACCCTGTGGGAAAAACTTAGTAAAGGGAAAAAGAGTGCAATCACTGATTCACTGGTCTTCGGGACCAAAATCACCGGTCTTCGGGACCTTGTCTTCAATATCATTTGTGTCCATAATGACATAGTAATATGATATTGTACATATTCTGATTTTCATTTCCTTTCATATCAGGAATTTTAATATCCATATAGGATTTTCATGCATGTATCTTTCTAATGACTTCTACATAGTCAAATCATACATTTGTGCATATCTATATTTATCGTTGTTGCTGCCAGAAGTATAAAGTAGCGGAACTGAATGTCATACTTAAAAATATCAAGTTTCTGCGAAAAACTCTTGAGCAACTAACCTCGCTTTTATATCTCACCACATCATTACTCGTTTTTCTTACGAACACCTACGTATATCCTTCTGGGATAATATTTTGAGGTGTGTACTATAGAGTCAAAATATCTCTTTTATTTAGCGAGTCATGCTCAGCCTCAATTGCTCATTTCTATTTCTTTGAGTGCTGCTGGCACACTATCATTGATTTAAGTTTTGGATCCAAATTTTCTAGAGCAACTCTTGAGGCAAATATGTCGTTGACGACTTTTTCCATGTTGATGACAATTCATTCTATCAACCAAATCTTTAATCATTTCCCAAAATATTTAATTTGGTTGTTCCGCAATCCCATGATTTTCTATTATCATTTGCACATGCTTTTTCAATGGGATTTCCATCTAACTCTCTTCAGGAGATTTTGAGGGTGACTTAATTTCTTTGTATTTCCGCGGATTTATTTTATATTTTCAGATCGATCTACTACGCTTCAGGCGTATATTAGAATCAACATTTGAGTTGATCTCTTTGGTATTTGAACTCTTATAGTTCATTTATCACAAATATATGTGATTTTGTCACACCTTCATTAATTTGGCAGATTACTTGCTGAATATTGCAAGTCACTTATTTTCATGAACTTCGGGTTCAATTGATTGGTGCGTGGATCTAGAATTATAGATCGTTTTCATTCAATGAAATTTCTCGGCATTTATATCTTTTATATTCTTATCTCCCCCTAATGCCGAGAATTGATCTTCGTTAAATATGCAAATCAACATAATAGTTGTAAACCGATCTTCAGGATCGCGGCCTCAAGATATTTAATATACCTTATTTTCTATTATGTCCGTTCATAAAAATACGCTCCAGTGGTGATATGAATACAAGTTGCATACTAATTCGCAGATGGGAAATGCTTGATTCATTTTCACGCACTTATTAATAATCATGATATGCATCATTTTCAGTACATTTTTACCAATGATAATTAGTAAATCTCGTGGGGATAATTAGTAAATTTCTTCCGGAGCCCACTCTTAATAGGTGATGCGTAATAATATATTTACCAATGATCCTTCGGGGATACAATATCTTTATCAATCATCCTTCGGGGATACAATATCTTTACCAATGATCCTTCGAGGATCAAAAATAAATTTCAAAATATAATTTTCTCAGAAATTATATTTAATTGGAATCGACTTTTTCGATATTCCACGAGTACCCACATAGTATATTTATTCTCGATTTTCAAAAGATATCCTTCAGGGATAATTCATATGTAATCATTGTTTCAACGAGAACAATCGAATTTGGCTATTATGAGTATTATGTTGTGACTTTATTAAAAACATTTAATGTTTGAACTTTGCTGGAGCAATTAATAAAAATAATTGTTACATATTTGATATTTCTGCGAGAATATCATATCATATCATAATATTCTTCGGGAACCTTTAAAACTTATTGCTACTACGAGAGCAATTTAATTTGATATTTCCAAACTTATTTGCTACTACGGGAGCAATTTAAATAATTATCTAATAATATCAAATCATGATGTTCTTACAAAACGATCAATATAATATTTAAACAAGAAATATATGTTCTTCAGGAACATTCAATTTAATTGATAATTAAGAATAATTGATTTGATATAACTTCAGGATATCAAATTATAATGCGACTCAAACTTGTGAGAAATTACTTTCATGATAGCTTTATTATATGCCTCAACAAATTTAAAATCTTGTAATCGAATATGGAGTCAATCATACCATGTTTTGGTACTACGACCAACTTCGGGTGATCGTATCTTTCTTTTAAATCTTTCCACAAAGCTAGTGGATCTTTCTCGGTAAATTTTCAAAGATATTATTCGAGATTATTAGTATATAATCATAATCAATTTGATATTGATATTTCTGCAGGAATATCATATCACATCACGATGTTCTTCAAGAACATTAAAAACTTTAATTGATTTATTAAACATAATTAATTTGATATTTCTTCAAGAATATCAGATTATAATGTTGTTCGTGAATATATGATATTACTTCAGTAATATCAGATTATAATGTTCTTCGGGAACGTATGATATTACTTCAAGAATATCAGATTATAATGTTCTTCGGGAACATTTGAATTTAAGAAGAAGGAAATAGAAGTAGATATATTTATAATTATTAATAAATATAAATATAAATTCTTACTTGATTGGAACTTCAGATCAAAACGTAGTTGAAATCTTCGGATCTTTGATGAGTAAAACTTCGATGAAGAACGCGGTTGAGCTTTCTTAGGGCATCGTGCTGATAACGTGTTATAAACTCAAGAGAATTGAAAGAAAATAATAGATCCGAAAGAGAGACAATATGAGAGGAGAATAGAATTGTTCTGAATTCTTGTGAATTGTTGTGGATTGTTGTATTCATTCATATGGGGAGACCCCTTTATATATAAGGATACAATCTAGGGTTTCTGACTTAGCCAACAAGTCATTCACTATAATATAATAATATTCATAACAGTAATTAAATATTTAAACATTATTAAATTTGTAGCATATCAATAGTTTCACTTTTTCATAATTCAAAATTAAAATTCAACTATATGGAACATAGTATATGTCAAAATAAAATCCATAAAATTGAATAGAGCTCCATAAATTAAATACTCCCAATATTAAAATAAAATATTTTTTCTACATTCAAACCATTGAATCCATATTCTCACTCATAACTTTGTAGAGCTTACCCGGCAAATAATTCAGAGCAAACCGATCAGGGCTTACATTGTCAATCTCCTCGGCTGTTGCCTTCAATTTTATCTCACCCATACGAGTCAACTCACTCATCAACACCGGATCCTGCCGAACCCAATCTTGAGCTTGATAACAAGTTATCCTCGCATAATCCTTAACAGTGATCCTTTCTCCTCGGCAGCCTAGTAACTCTAAATCAAACGCCGAAACTCCGAGATAAAACAATCTCGGAAACCTCGGATGGAGACCACCACACGTCCTGTTAACACTCTTTCCGTACTTCAATTGAGTATAGATTCCCAACCCTTCCTCGTCATTCACATCACAATCGACCACACAGAACACGGGAAGACGCAGTTCGTTTGCGACTCTCTTCAGAAACAACTTGGTTTCCAATTCCGGCTTCCCTTCACCAGTGATGATCAAACACCGATAAAGGTTATGAAAATTCCACTGGGTCAACCAAGAGTAGGTCGAGTGTTTTCCTGCGTAGAGAATAAACAGCAAATCATCGTCTCCTTGCATGTCGACGACCATGTCTAAATACCGATAGATCAATTGTCCGACTCGGCACTCTGCGAGCGGAGATCGCTCCGAGTTGCAATCGACAGCTCCTGTTGAGTGTTGTATCTTGTAACGCAAACCACCAATCACGTATCCCTTTCTTTCCTTGCAGATCACGGGTAATGAGATCACTTCGTTGTTGTTTGTGTCGTTGGAGATTACCTTTCTGTACCTCTCTAGAAACGTACTCGCGGTGTGGAGGACATCGCCAATCGGTGGTGTGATTTGACTTAAAACATCGTTATCCATCGCTGAAAAAACAAGGAAAATTAAACAACAGGAACTTATGATACTGAAACATAAAAAAGGGGGAGAACTCTATTTATAAAGATCTAAGACGGCAAAAACCATAAGTAAATAAGGAATAAAACTAGTATATGGAAATATTAAATCAAAGTATATATTCGTGAAATAAGGAAACAATATTAGTACTCAAAATAAATTAATCGGTTTTTATGAAATAAGGAAACAAATCAAACAATATACGTAGCTGCAACTCTGAACTGGCGGTTGAACTCCAAATTTACAGCCCACTTTTTTCTCAATTTAAAAAAAAAAAACAGATGAACAAAACATAAGAACCGATTGCAAGCCACTTTCCAGAAAAAAAAAGAAGAAAAAAATGTTTATGCAGACTTGAAACTCGAAGAATACAATGTTTACGAGACTAGATCGGTCTCCACCGAATTCGAAACCATGACTCACCTGAGCCGTTTGCTGAAGGCGGAGATCGGTTCTCGAAGAAGGCGGAGAAGACGGTTCCGATCCCGATCGGTGGGTGGTCCAGATATGGCGGAGCTTCGAGTGGAGGACGTGGGATTTGTGAGCCGTTGGATCGGAAAAACTTGATCCGTAGATATTTATTTTCGGTTTTGGCCCCTGCACGTCACGGTATTTATTAATGTGCCCCTAATTTCATCCGTATTTATTTAGTCTTTGTTTTACAAAGGAAATGGTGTTTGCTTGTGTGAATGGTCGATCTATCAAATTAGCTGTCTTTTACTATAGTAAATTAGTTTTCCTTTTTTTTTTTTTTAATTATTGAAAATGAGTCATGTGCATCTCACGTGATATTTTTCAATTATAGAGGAATATGAGAAGACGGAGTAGCCGGTGAGGTTGGCAAACGCGATTGCTAGGGAGCTCGAAATTAGTCCAATGTTTTTTTTACCATATTGTTTCTTTCAAACTAAGTTTTACCATAACATTAATATTCCTCGAATTTGGAACGGTAATGGAATTGATGCAATCATGAAAAAAATACACAAAATTGGATTATATTACAACTCTCATTCATCAAAAAAAACACAGCCGTAAATATGATAACTTGTCACTCCGATGACGACAACGCGGAGTTCAAGCGTTCGAGTGATCTCTGCCTTTCCAACCTAAAATGCTCGTGAACCTTGGCTATAAATTCCTCCGCCTTCAAATCAATATTTGGATCCCCATCCATTTCTTCATCTTCATAATCGTACTCCTCGTAGAGATAGGTTAAACCGACGTCGTTAGTTTCTTCTTCATCTCCGCCATCGCAATGCGGGAGCTGCTGCTCCCCTATTCCATCCTCATCACGAAAACCAAAAACTGCATCGCAATCGAAAAACACCATTTCATCGTCGTCGCCGGGATTCGAAAAGTCCACATGGCAATCGAAATCCACTTGCTCCCTGATGCACCCGAATTTTTCGTTAATTAATTTGTAAATAATTAATTAATTAAGAATAAATTTGATAGCACAAGAGTAATTTTTCGTTAATTAATTTGTAAATAATTAATTAATTAAGAATAAATTTGATAGCACGAGCATTACTTTCGATGGCATATTAACTGCGGCATGGTAAAATAGTTTATCGAGTATATCTTTATATTCTCTATCATCAAAATAAAATATGAATCTAATGGATAAATTCCAAAGTCAACGGAGAAGAAACACCGTAAACTCTATTGAACAACAAATCTAACACAAAAAACAAATACAGAAAAAAAAACAATATTGAAAAATCATTAATACCTGGGGTCGTCGTGGTTGAGCGTCTCGTGTCTCGAGCATCCGTCGATGAGCTTCCTTGTGAGCTTGGCGAATGCTCTTAATCTGATCGCGAACCCGTTGTGAGTGCGTCTGAATATGCCTCCTTTTCCAGCCCACTCGAGGCTGAGCCGGAAAATGTTCCTCGTTTCGAGAGAGACTATTGTGTCCATTATTTTTTTTCGTGTGAGAGAGTGAGGAATGAAGTGTTTCTTTCCGAGTGACGAGATTGATGAGAAGGTAGGCGTATTTATATACAAATGTTTTTTCCGCGTGAGGTATATTATAATCCTTGATTCGTCGGCTGTGGGGTCCAAGGATTATAGAGACTAATCCTTCTTTTTCTTACTCACTAATTTTTGATTGAAATTGATAAGTCTTAGGATGTCGTGTCAGCAATGCCGTCTTGTTACGAATATGCCATTTGTAAAAAAAACTGAATAGGCGGAACTCAAAAGGGGCATTTTCGAGTTTCTCCAATATCATGATTAAATAAAGACTAAAGTAGTAATAGTACCATCAATCGATCATCTCCATTATCACTATCACTCTCATAATCGGTATCAAGATTCCTTCTATAAGGATTCTCCGATGATGGTCGATGCACACATCATATCACCAATCATCACTTTGTTGATCAGCATCACTTTCATGATCATGATACCAAGTCGTTTTATAAGGATTCCCCTATGTTGGAAGAGATACAAAGCGATATGTAGTATGTGGTATGATCTTGTTTCGGAAAATGGTGTTGTAGAATTATTAAGCATGAATTTCATGGATTCAGCTCAGAATATAAGAGGAAGAAGGTGAAATCGATTTGGGGGGAAAACATTTTTCATTTCTCACATAATAAAAAATACAGTAAATGTTCAAATTTATACTAACAGCCTTATTACAAAAAGGTCCTCCAGAACTTTCAAATAATTGCAAAATGACCCCTCAAGAAACAAAAGCGCATAAACAACATTTTTGATCTCCTTTTCAGCTGAAATACTTCAACACTCCCCCTCAAGTTGGAATGCCTCTACTCTGCATTCCCAACTTGCAAATCATCTTATAAAAGAGCTCAGCCCCCAAAGCCTTAGTGAAGACATCAGCCACCTGCTTATGTGAAGGAATAAACAAGGTATGAACTGTGTTGTCTTGTATCTTTTCTCTTATAAAATGACAGTCCACATCCACATGCTTTGTCCTGCTATGGAAAACAGGATTAGCTGCCAGTGCAAGAGCTGCTTTGCTGTCACAGAAGATACTAGCTGTTGGAAGTTCCACACCAAAGTCAGTGAAAATCTGCCTCAACCACATAAGTTCACAAACTGTAAGAGCAAGTGCCCTGTATTCTGCTTCTGCTGAACTCCTAGCAACCACTGATTGTTTCTTTGATCTCCAACAAATCAAAGAATCTCCAAGGAAGATTGCAAAGCCAGTAACAGACCTCCTAGTGTCAACACATGTAGCCCAGTATGCATCACAGAAGGCATTAAGTTTGATGTCTGCAATTCTGGA
Organism: Euphrasia confusa; assembly: GCA_954870475.1. NCBI lineage: Eukaryota > Viridiplantae > Streptophyta > Magnoliopsida > Lamiales > Orobanchaceae > Euphrasia > Euphrasia confusa. Next base: position 55,720,827 of record OX940951.1, on the reverse strand, counting down.
ATAGAAAACTCCTTGTGTGATAGAACCTTTCAAGTATCTGAGTATTCTATGTGCACCTCCTAAATGTTTTTGAGAAGGTTGATTCATGAACTGTGTGAGTACATGAACAGCATATGTAATATCTGGTCTTGTAATGGTTAGATACAATAGCTTCCCAACTAGCTGCCTGTATTCAGTTGGATTTTCAATTTTGTCATCATCATTGACACTGTACCTAGCTTTAGTATCCATTGGAAAGGAAGTGGGATTGCAATTTGTATAGCCATACTCCTGTAGAATTTCTTTGATATACTTTTGCTGTCCCACATGAATACCATCAGCATTTTGCACAACTTCAAGCCCAAGAAAGAAATGTAACTGTCCCAGATCCTTGATATGAAAAACATCATCCAAAAACTTCTTAACTTCAGCAACTTTGAACTCATTGTTACTAGCAATAATTAAGTCATCAACATACACAAGAATGATGAGAACTTGTCCTGTTGTATTCAAAGTGAAGAGAGATGTATCTGACTTTGATTGCTTAAAACCATACTGTAATAAGGCTCCAGAAAGCTTGCTAAACCACTGCCTACTAGCTTGCTTCAGTCCATAGAGACTCTTGAGCAACTTACAGACATGATTCTCCCCCTATTTGGCAAGCCCTTCTGGTAACACCATATACACTTCCTCTAGAAGATCTCCATGCAGAAATGCATTATTGATGTCAAGCTGGAAAAGAGACCAGTTCATAATAGAAGATAAAGCAAGTAAGGCTCTCACTGTTGTCATTTTCACAACTGGAGCAAATGTTTCTTCATAATCCAATCCTTCCTGTTGATTGTAACCCTTAGCCACCAGCCTTGCTTTATATCTTTCAATGGAACCATCTGCTTTATGCTTGATCTTAAAGACCCATTTACAACCAATGGGTATCTTATGGGCAGGCAAGTCAGTAATGATCCATGTATTATTCTGCTCCAAGGCTTGTAACTCAGACTTCATGGCCTGTTGCCATTCATGATGAACCACTGCTTCTTTATAACTAGATGGCTCAGAAGAAGGTGGAGAAGTAGAGCTTTCATTGTAGCAGATAAAATCATTTAAATGAGCAGGAGGATGCCTATTTCTTTGAACTCTCACAGATGGATTAGGAGGATCATTTTGGATGATTGGTGCAGAGTTCACAGGATCAGAAATAGGAGAAACAACAGGTAATGGATTATCAGGAATATAAGAAGGGTCCACATTGATAAAATGAGATTCACTGTCCTCAGGCACATTTGGTGAAAGAAAAGGAAAATTGGTTTCAACAAAATGTACATGTCTGGAATGATGGACAGTATGTGTAGAGAGATCATAAAGGATGTATCCCTTTGAAGCAGATGGATATCCAATGAACACACAAGCATGAGCTCTGGGGTCAAATTTTCTTTTATGGGGTAGAGGATTAGACATGAAAGCCAGACAACCAAAAACTCTGAGATATTTGTAATCAGGAGTATGGTGAAATAAAAGCTCATAAGGAGAAACTTTATCAAGATGTGGAGATGGTACTCTATTGAGTAGATGAACAGCTGTGGAAACACAGTAACCCCAGAAAGAAAGTGGTATTCCAGATTGAAACTTAAGAGCTCTAGCAATGGTGAAAATAGTTTGTTGTCTTCTCTCCACAACCCCATTTTGTTGTGGAGTATATGGACAAGAAGTCTGGTGTATAATGCCATGTGTGTCAAAGAATTCAGTGAGGTAGAACTCAGAGCCTCTATCAGTCCTGATAACTTTAATGGAAGTTTTAAACTGAGTTTGGACCATTGCATAGAAGGTTTGCAATTTTGCAGATACATCAGATTTATGCTGAAGCATACACACCTAGGTATATTTGGTATGATCATCAACAATGGTTAAAAAATAACTATAACCATCAAATGTAGGTTCAGAAAAAGGACCAACCAGATCACAGTGTATTAAAGCAAAAGGTTCAGTAGAAACAGATACACTTTGTGGGAAAGGAAGCTTGTGTTGTTTGGCCAAAGGACAAATATTACAAACTTCATTATTTGAACTCAAAACATCAGAAATAACAGGTTTTAATAAAGTCATTCTAGACAAGGAAGGATGACCTAACCTGGAATGCCAAAGCCCTTTACATGTGGAAGTGGTAAAAGCTTGAGAAGTAGAAGAAAGCAGGTATAAACCTTGATCAAACCTACCCATGCCAATCACTTGGTGAGTGTGTGAATCCTGTATTGTGCAACCAGACTCAGAAAACAGGATTTGATAAGAGGTAGTTTTTAAAAGGGTACTCACTGACAGTAAATTGACATGAAACTGTGGTACACAGAGGACATTATCAAGAGTGAGTAAAGGTGAGATAGTCACAGAACCTTTGTGACTAGTAAAAGCAACATGACCATTGGGCAGATTAATAGACAAATGATAAGGCTCAACATTATGAGTGTAAAGGGCTAGTGAACTAATCATATGATCAGTTGCACCTGTGTCAATGATCCATACAGGTGATGGAGTCACAGAAAAGGAGTGATGTAGAGAACTGGTAGAAGTAAAATGATTACCTCCAGAGGCCATATAGCTAGAAGAAGAAGATACTGAAGAATTAGCTGAAGGTGTTGGTGACTGTGGAGACTGAGGAGAAGAGACTCTCAAATTTCCAAACATCTGCATCAAGGTGTTATACTGCTCCTTGCTAACAACATATGATCCATCAGTGTGAGGTGATCCTGAAGCCATCTGAGCAGAAGGATGACTTCCAAGTACACCATTGCCTCCATTACCACCTTGTCCTGAATTAGAGTTACCCTGCTGATTTTTGAACTTAAACCAGGGTGGATATCCATGTATCTTGTAGCACTTGTCCTTCAAATGACCCTCCATTTTACAGTGGCTACATGTGGGTTTCCCAGCAGCTCCCCGTTTCTGATTCCCATTTTTGTTCACATATTGAGCACTAGAATCAGAAGAACCACCAGAGCCAGTATCATTCTGTGATGCAGAATCCTTGCCTTTGCTAACATTCATAGCTGATGACTCAGTGATATGATGAGTGACAGATTTATGACTCTCTTCCTGCAATACATAGCTAAACACCTGATCCATAGAAGGTAAAGGCAACATGGCCAAAATCTGTCCCCTTATTCCAGCAAAATTCTCATTCAACCCCATCAGAAACTGGATAATTCTATACTTCCCACTCAAAAACTCATAGCTAGGGAAATTACAAGGAACACTCCTATGAAACTGATTCCATTCACTCCACAGTCCATCAAGCTTGTTAAAGTACTCAGTGACAGAAAGACTACCTTGCCGAAGAGAGTTGATAGCTGTTTGTAACTCATAGAGACGTGGTGGATTACCTTGCCCATACCTCCGTTGTAATACGGCCCACATCTCAGCTGCATCCGAGGCATAGCGAACACATTGAGCTACTTCTTTAGTGCAGGAGTTCATGATCCAGGCTGAAATCATTAGGTCACACTGAAGCCAATCTTCATAGGTTGGATCTGATTCAGCTGGTCGCGGCAGATTGCTATTAACGAAGCTCATCTTTCTCTTCGACCCCAGCGCAATCTCCATCGATCTGCGCCAAGCAAAATAATTCCGACTGTCAAGCAGCGGCGAGACCAGCACCGTGTTCGGATTATCTCCATTATGGAGATAGTAAGGGTTTGAAGCTTCCCCAAGAGTAGATCTGAAGTTCGGATTCGAAGAACTCATCGCGATAAGAAAACAGAGACGCCAAAAAAAATGAGATACGTTTTCAGGAAGAATCAACCACAGATGTGGTGCTCTGATACCATGTAGAATTATTAAGCATGAATTTCATGGATTCAGCTCAGAATATAAGAGGAAGAAGGTGAAATCGATTTGGGGGGAAAACATTTTTCATTTCTCACATAATAAAAAATACAGTAAATGTTCAAATTTATACTAACAGCCTTATTACAAAAAGGTCCTCCAGAACTTTCAAATAATTGCAAAATGACCCCTCAAGAAACAAAAGCGCATAAACAGCATTTTTGATCTCCTTTTCAGCTGAAATACTTCAACAGGTGCTACAATTCAAAACAGTAAAATGTCAAAATTAAAAATCGTATAGTTTTTTGGTCATAACTCATAAGGAATCAAACAAAAGCCACTTTTGGCAAAGCAAAAGAAAAAACTCCGAGCTTCGTACCCAGTTATGTAATCATTCGGAACCTTGTCTTCGAATTCACCTATCAAGTTCAATAAAAGAAAACAGGCTTAGAAGTAAGTTTCTAATTGAGACTTCTTTTAGAAAAAATGAACTTCTGTTGTAATGTGAAAATAAAAGGCAATGTATAACAAAATATTTCCTATAAACATGTGAGCTGTTTCTAAAAATACGATATCGACAGGAAGAAATAAAAAAACTTACAGTTTTCTCATCAAATGAAATAGGTTTAACCGTAGCATATGAATCGAAGAAATTAAGTGGTGAATAAACTCCTATTGCGTTGACGACGCGTCATGGGGCAGGAAGATTTCCACATAACATCGGACCTACAAGAAACTAACACACTTAGGAGGAAGTCAGAAAAAAAAAATCCAATACAAGTAAAAGTACATGTACATTAAAGAAACTAAAATTATATACCCAATTCCCTTAAATGTAATGGACTTGTTGTTGCCAATTATTTCATAAACGTGTTAATTATCATCAAATGTGAACTTGGGCTTAAATCCTTTTGAATCAAACGGCCAATTACTGGGTTAATTACCATCAAATGTGATCAATTTGGGCTTAAATCCTTTTGAATCAAACGGCCAATTACTGGATTCGTTATCAATCAAAAACTTGGAAATGACAGTCATCCTTCTTGGTAAACTGTTTAAAAAGAACCAAAAAATAAAAAATGAATGCTCAATAATTCCATACGAGCTCTCGATCTTTTTGATTCTTCTCAAAATCGTAAAAAAAATTAAAAATTCAAATTTCTTAAGTCCGAAGATTTAAAATCTAAAATCTCAAGAAGTGATGTTATAGCAACCGATGGGAATTTTATGATTTTATCCATAACAAAAATGATTTTACAGTATGATATTATTATATCCCCAAAAATGACATACTCGAATAATTAATAATAAAAAAAACACAAACAATAATAATATATAAAATCACGTAGGCTCATCCAGTCATCCTCAATTAAACGACGCCGTTTTTAAGCGTGTCATCGACGTCTGCCTCTGCAGCTTCAAATGCTCGTAAAACTTGGTTATAAATTCCTCCGCCTTGAAATCAATCTCACGATCCCCATTCATTTCTTCATCTAATTCTCCGTCGTCTCGATAGCTAAAATCCTCGACCACTCGCGGCCTGATGCACGGTATCCTGAACCGCGACGAATCGCGACGGCGCATTTTGACGTGGAAAATCGGCGTCTCGTCGAACGAGAACTCGCGGTCGCCGAATGCTAGGGCGCCGCCGCGCGCCTCCCGCCGCGATCGGTGGCGGCGGTGAACGAGCTTCCTCGTAAGATTACCGAGCACGCCCAAGCTCATCGCGATCCCGCCGTGCTTGTTCCTGAACACGGCGAGACGGAGAATGTTCCACGATCTGTGAGCGATCGATGATTTTTCAATTGCGTGCATTTTTTTGAATTGGGAGAATATTTTTGGGTGGTGAGATTTATGAGAAATGGGGTGAATATTGAGGGTGTATTTATATGCAAATGTTTATTTATTTCTTTTTTAAAAAAATTGCATTTAAATAAAAAATAAAGGAAGAGGTTACGCGGTATGAATGTTTATTAGGCAAATGAAGGTTTTGGGGGTGTGGTGGGTGTAAACTATAATTTGTTGGATTTGTGGGCGGTTGGGACACGTCTATTTTAGGAGCATGCCCCCTGTTTTGTTTTGTCATTGTTTTGGGATAATTATTTTGGTGCTTATTTCATTCAAATATTGAACTAATTAATTGATGTTGCTTGCACATTTCTCCCTATCATAAATAATATGCACGAAAAATAGCGTGTGTGTAATATATATTCTCGATTCATGCGTGTTATCTTCTCTGTATCGTTCCATTTTTATTGTATCTCACCGAATGGAGTATACATTGTTCATTGCGATCATTTTGAATCGGTGATTCAATGTTTAAAAGTATACTGATATACTTAATAATTGTCATTTTCTGAAGAGAGCAATGGTGATTTAAATGGTAAAACCAGAGCTTTGAGGTTAATTTTTTTTATTGTTAGATATATGACATTGACACTACTGGCAACAACTGTGTGCTTGGTTGCAGCTGAATAATTTGTCCTCGTTTCATTCTAATAAACAACTGTCAAAACATTTTTAAAATAAGATATCTTAAGACGGATTAATTACTTGTAAAATTAGTTCCATTCAAGAAAGACCCTTAAGACATGATTGATAATTAACCTGATTAATGATATCATTACTCCATGTAAGTATGATAATGATATTTTTCAGAATATCAATTATTGTGTATTTTGATTACCTAAGGTCATACAGCTTTTGAATACTGTGTTGAATTTGGAATAAGTTGTTGGAAATATTAAAATGTAATTTAAATTTGAATAATGTCTCATGATCAACTGATTGATGATGATGTCCTCTGTTGATATTCCAAAATTGTACCATAGAAACCAACAAAGCAAAATATGATGAAAATGTTGAAAGAAATTAGATTTATATGATCTTTACATTATAATTTTATTTTGAAGGAAAATTTGAAAAACATAGAATCTAGATATATAAAAAGTACTAGTACTAACTTTTAATTCTACAACAAGCATTTTGAACATTATTATTCTCTGTGAACAACTAAACAATAAATATGAATTACTACAACTAACTAGCTAGTTGCATTGTATCATAAAAACATTATATTATTATAATTATGACCAGACATATATAATAAAATTTACTAGAATCACCCAAAATAAATATCATAAGTTTCATTTATTTATTTCAACTAAATGGAAGAAAAAGAAAAGGAGTTACATGCATGTAACCAACATCATTGCACTCCAAACTGATGAACTAACAAACAAGCAACTCATCCATTCATTGTAATGTATGTCCTTTGTTGTCTCTACTGAAACAATTCTCAAAGTCGAATACATTATCATAATTATATTATTTTTTGCCTTACTTTTTTACTAACAATTATGTATACAGTACATTTTTATGTTAAAACATATTTTCATATTTTTACCAACCTAATAAAAAAGATACATACTCTCTAGTATGTGAAAAAATATAATCGAAACGAAACCTCTCTTAAATTCCTAATTAAGGACAAAAAATGGTGAATTAGTAGCAACAAGTACAAGTTGACAAGTCGGTCGCATATGTTATCAACTTATCAGAAAGAAAGTCAGAACAGCTAGCTATACATCAATAATTCAATTCAATTATTTTCACTCACCCTTTTTATTTTTTTCTTATTTTCCACATATTCTTCTTTTTCATATCAATTCATATAAACGGGCCAGCAGGGAGCATGATTTAATATTGGGCCTTTCGAGCTAGGCCCATTAGTTATTGGCCCTTCTGTTAGGCCTGTTTCATTTTTTTAATTGACCATTTTAGCCCTCCTATTTGGTATCTCAACCGCTCAATGAAATGCGAAGCACGTATAAATCACAATCAAAACGCAGCTTCGATTTTTGCAAGCCTCGTCGCCCATCTCTCCGCCCTGCTATTCGCAGGGGGAGCCAGTGATGACGGAATCCACAACGGATTATGACGTCACCGCCGTAGATCCGCCGGCGTCCGAGAGGCGGAGGAAGAAGAAGAGCGGCGCGTTCGGAATCTTCAAGGCGTTGCTGCACTTGATGCGGAAACGGAAAACGCACGCCGCGAAAATCGATCTCGCCAAGCCGGATCCGAACTGGACGAAGCTGGTAGGGTCGATTCGGCCGCTGCGCCTCCAGGAAACCGCCGAAATTATCTCCCCTGCGGCGGCGGAAATTGGGGAAATTATCCCTACGAAAACAGGGGAGATTATCTCGCCGGCAATTTCATCGACGAGCCACTACTCGTCCGCGTCGAGCCTTCTGGATCTGGATAACAGCAGCGACGAGGAGGAAGATGATCCGGATGAGGTTTTTGACGCGCTTGCAGGAGACGAGTTGATCGATGCCAAGGCCGACGAATTTATCGCGCAGTTTTACAAACAGCTGCAGCTTCAAAAGACGGCGAAGCATCACCACCACGCCCGATAGTCGGGCGGCCCGGTGTTGATGAACACACTTCAAAAATTGTGGAATTCAATTAAGTTGAAAAATAATTTTGTATAATTTGATAATTATATAAATAAATAATATTTTGAACATATTTATGTTTCTATATTATTTATTGCTGCATGGTTTGATGGTGAGGGATGTATATGATGAAAACATACTCTTCCTTTTATTTTTATTTTGCCCAATTAAAGCCCAATATTGATGAAAACAGCTTGATGAAATTGTGTTAATTAGTATTCCATCTATCCCTTCAAACACTCCATAGTTCCTTTGTGATTTATAAAAGAGGTATGTAGTGTTCTTTAAAACTTATTTTTCATTCCAAACTCATTAAGTTTAATTCAATTATTTTATTTTATTATTTTAATATTTAAAAATTAAATTTAATTGAACTTAGTTTCAGTTTAAACCTTAATTTCATTTCAATTCAGTTTCAGTTCAAAAAAATATGTCCTAAACACCAAATTTGATCCTCTGTGAGTGGAAGGCAGACATGCTTAAGATTAAGAAATATCTGTACAATGAAATTTTCAAATAAAATGTGATCATTTTTATATTATCGAGTAAAAAATTATTGCCCAGCTTAAAAAAGGATTACTGGTAGAATGGGTTGGGCCCTTGATGTAGGCCACTTGTTACGGCCCATGCTACTTGTTATCTTATCACATGGGCCCACAATACCCATAAGAAAAACTTCGGCCCTTTATAAAGTAGGTAGGCCCCAGTTATAACTTACTACAAGTACTATAATCCTACTACACCCAAACTCGAACCCTAATTCCCCAATTTTCTTTTTTTAATGCTCATTCAAAATTCAAAACCAGTGGCATACCCGTAAATTACCACAAACCCGAGCCTAGCTGAGTATCACGAGTCACGACGGTGGTTGGAACCGCTGTATCGATTATTAATCTCTCTTTAAAAAAACGAAAAATAATTAAGAGAGAGAAATATTTCGTCCCTTGTACAAAACTATTCTTCTCCAATCTCCACTCGCATCTGACACAGGCAAAATTTCAGTGGCATCTACTTTGTGTTCCCGATCCACGGAAGGATGTCGTTGAGGCCGAACGCGAGGTCGGAGGTCCGGCGGAGCCGGTACAAGGTGGCGGTTGACGCGGATGAGGGGCGGAGGCGGAGGGAAGACAATATGGTGGAGATCCGGAAGAATAAGCGGGAGGAGAATTTGCTGAAGAAGCGTCGCGAGGGACTTCAGGGTCAGCAATTTCAGCCGGCGGTCAGCGCTCCGCCGCTCGAGAAGAAGGTAATTGATGCTGATCGGATTCTAATTTAGCTGGTGGTACTCTTTTATCATATATTTTCTGGATTTGGTTCTGTTAAAACACGGTTTGGATCTGATCGGAATGAATTCAATCGATTTCTGTAATTTTTTTATTGCTGAATTTGCTGCTGCCACCAGTTGTCCATTGTTGATTTTAGTGGTGTTTTTGGTTTCTGAGTCTATTGAAATTATATTTTTCGGGATGGTTGGATGATGTCTCATGATATTGCTTGCCATATTTCAGTATTAGTACATATTCCTTTGATGGAAGTTTCAATCATTTAACACTAAGTACATGCTGATATTTTCAAGCTTGCATATTAATTTGGGTGTTGTATGCTTTGTATCATTTCAGTTAGAAACCCTTCCGGCAATGGTTACTGGCATATGGTCCACTGATGCTGCCCAGCAACTCGAGGCAACAACTCAGTTCCGTAAACTTCTTTCAATAGGTACTTAGCTTTTGATTTAGTTTTTCATTTGTTATGGATCCATTCTGTTTTTTTTTTAGAATTTTGTTTTTTCTGTGTTTGATATCTATTTTATGATCACTATGTCCAAAAGAACGAAATCCTCCAATCGAGGAAGTGATACAGTCTGGAGTTGTCCCTCGCTTTGTTGAGTTTCTCGCAAGGGATGATTACCCACAGCTCCAGGTGTAAATTCATGCCTGATTCTTGTTGTTTGTATTTGTTATATTTTCTGGTCATGTAGTAATATCATTTTTTATTCTAGTTCGAGGCAGCTTGGGCTCTCACAAACATTGCTTCTGGAACATCTGACAACACAAAGGTCGTGATTGATCACGGTGCTATTCCAATTTTTGTGAGGCTTCTTAGCTCTCCTAGCGATGATGTTCGTGAGCAGGTATGAACTGCAAAATGTAAATGTACTCTCTATGCACTACCCGGTTGGTAGTTACATACCTACAATAACATGTAAATCGACTTTTTTTTATTTATTTAATATTTCCAAATGGTTAAGAGTAGTTGGGTGGTTGGGGCCTGGGGTGTGCCATCATTAAATTCGCAGCATATAATGACGATTAACCAACAACAACTAACTTTTAATTTTGTCCTCGCATTCTTATTGATTTATTTTGAACGCTGTTTTGTAGGCTGTTTGGGCATTAGGAAATGTTGCTGGCGACTCCCCGAAATGCCGTGATCTTGTCCTTGGCTATGGAGCCCTTATGCCATTGTTAGCTCAATTTAATGCTGAAGTAAAGCTGTCCATGTTGCGAAATGCCACGTGGACTCTATCAAACTTCTGTCGGGGAAAGCCTCAACCTCAGTTTGAGCAGGTTTGTCCTTCGGATATGTTTTCCACTGCCTGTTAACATTTCTTCTGACATCATTCCGTAACTTGAATCACATGTGATTATCCCACGAGCAGGTCAAACCCGCCCTCCCCGCTCTTGCTCTTCTTATAAGATCAAATGATGAAGAAGTACTTACAGATGCAGGATGGGCACTTTCATATTTATCTGATGGAGTCAATGATAAAATACAAGCTGTGATTGACTCTGGTGTATGCCCTCGTCTTGTTGATCTTTTACAGTAAGTGATAGAATATGCAATCTGTTACTGATTTCAGAAATTCTGGTTGTTAAATGTATTCCTTATTTTGTCATATCTGATGGCAGACATCCCTCACCGTCTGTTTTGATCCCTGCCTTGCGTACTGTCGGTAATATTGTGACTGGTGATGATTTCCAGACTCAGGTGATGTGTTGTTAGTTCCTTATACGTTCAATAGTGTCAACCAGTATATGTTCAATGTTTAATATGTTGGTATATTTGACGAGAAAGTTACCTTCTATTCTAATTATATGTACTGCTATTTGCCTGGCCATCTGTTTTTTATATCATAATAGGAAATGATTGTCAATGAGTAAATCTGAATCATAATTCTTCAACATGAAAACCGAAGTTGTACATTAAAAAAGGTGATTTATCATCTTTCTGAGTGCTAATGTACAAGAAAAAGATTGATTCATACTTCGACCATCAACCATTTAATGATTAGAATACTTTTTCTCTTGCTATTTATCTGCTTTTAGTATAGTAGGTTGTCATGTGGTCATGACATTATTTCATTTATTCTGAATGTTTGTGTTTTTTGGAAGGCTTTCATCTGACTTCCTTTCATATATTTTCAGGCTATCATTGATTTTAGGGCTCTTCCTTCCCTGCTTAACTTGTTGACACAAAATCATAAGAAAAGTGTCAAGAAGGAAGCTTGTTGGACTATCTCAAACATCACTGCCGGTAATAGGGATCAAATACAGGTATGCTGAGTGCTACCAAATAATCGTTGCCTGAATTTATGAACCATGCCTCTGCAAAGAAATTATTATTCATTTCTGTGTGGAAAGAATTCAAGCTGTAAATAAAACTATATTCTTAAAATAAAGCTAATTGATGAAGGTTACCATTTGACTGTGCAGGCTGTGATTGAAGCTAATATTTTTGCCCCTCTTGTTCATCTGCTTCAAAATGCTGAATTTGAGATAAAGAAAGAGGCTGCCTGGGCTATTTCAAATGCCACTTCTGGCGGAACTAATGACCAAATAAAGTATATCATTTTCTTAATTCTCGTAAGTGAATGTGCACTTGATCAAAAAAACTAATCCGGCTTATTCCACAGGTTTTTGGTTCACGAGGGATGTATAAAGCCACTCTGTGATCTCTTAATCTGTCCCGACCCAAGAATCGTCACAGTCTCCTTGGAAGGCCTCGAGAACATTCTAAAGGTTGGAGAAGCTGAAAAGACCCACGGCAACACTGGTGATGTGAATATCTTTGCCCAGATGATTGATGATGCTGAAGGTCTAGAGAAGATTGAGAATCTTCAGAGCCATGATAACAATGAGATTTATGAGAAGGCAGTGAAGATTCTCGAAACGTATTGGTTGGAAGAGGATGATGAGCAGCTGGTCTCTGGAGATGCTCCACAAGCTGGCTTCAATTTCGGAGGCGGGGATCTTCCTGTCCCATCAGGGGGTTTCAAATTTGGTTGAAGGTGAGTGTTTTTTTATTTCTTAATTCAGATACTGCCCCTTAGTTTTCTTCTATTTTAATAGAAAAAAGTCTAAATCAGTAGTAGTTAACGATTTCGTTCTTAAAAAAGAGAAAATGTATTCATTCTTAAAACGCAAAATATAATTACGTAGTAACATTTTTTGGCAAGAATCCCAGGCGAGCACAAAATTATGTGTGTGCGTAACTATGTAGTAACATATAATACTGCCCTAAAATAGAATGGAAAAATATGTGGCATGGAATGGAATACCTCCAGGTCATTTTGTTCCAAGTCCCCTGATTTGGTTAATTCCTCTTTCTAAGGGTGCGTTCTAATTTAGAAAGACAACATCTGTTTTTCGTGATTACTCTTCACCTTGGATGTAGTTTATGTCATTAAGCTTTTCTCTGTTTTTCTCACTTGAGTGTGAAAATTGTAAATGCATAACAAAATTGACATCTGTATTTTGTCAAATGTTTTCACAGGAAGTTTTATTATCTCGTTGGAATTACTGTCAAATATGGATCTGGCTTTCTAAAGCCAAATCCATAAGATTGTCCATGTAATGTGCAAAGCGTGAGAGATTAAATTAATCTCGGTGTCTCGGGTTCTTGTCCTGTGTGGTAGATGAATGATCGAAGGTCAGTGTGATATCATACTGCTTCAATATATACTGTTAATTTTTATTTATTTATTTATTCCATTTTGATGGGAAGATGACTGGATTATATGTACTGTATTATACTATCAATCAGTATAAAACATTAAAGTGAAATCGAGTTATGTCATTTTTGGCAGATGCAAGAGTAAATTGCCCGATAACTACTCGTGAAACTTTTGAATCTTTACGACTGATTGTTTATGTTATTCCTGTAAACATCTTGGGTAATGTTCTCATCTATCATATACCGTAGATGTTGCCAATTTTTTGATTTATTTCTACATGCTTGCTGTTAGATTGAAGAGAGAATTCAATTCCTGAAATAAATTTTATGAATTTATGTGGTGAACTTTTCAAACTTAACAAATGCATTACATAATCAGAAGTGTAATAATATTTGAATTATTATTATTATTCGAAAAACCGAGTTGTTTCTAGATAATTAAATAAATAATTCATTTTTTAATTAGAATCCACGAAGCGTCTGGCACCCAGTAGACATATCTACGGTCTTCCACGTGTCATTTTGAAACACCTGCCACCAGACTCCAACAAATAGTACAAAAGTTCATGTATATCTCCCCATAATTACAAATATTATCCACAAAAAATTAATAAGACAGAAAAATAAAATTAAAAAAATGCAATCCAGATTAGCAATCACCGCCGCGGTCCACCGTCACCTTCTACTCTCCGGCGGCCCTAAGCAGCTTTCGGCGCAGAGGCTCCGCTGCTCCTCCGCTAGCGGCCGAACCGCTGATCCTGCCGTGCATGCCGTTGATCCCGATGTGAGTAAAATTTTATTTCATTCCATAGTTTTAATAATAATAATAATAATAATAATTGCAGGAGGTATCCCCAACTGACGCTATACACGAAGAAAAGCTCCGCTACGCACACTACGATGACGAATCCAGCACGAAATCCCACGGCGAGGATGCGTACGTATCCCCAAAATCACCAGTTCAATCGGCTCCAAAAATCGAATCCGACGGCGTCGGGCCCCGGCCCGACCCAATCGCTCAACAAAAACGTCGAATTTCATCCACGATCGACGACTCGAGCAGCTGCGGGGGGATCGACCAGAGCCCCTGGCCCTCCGACCTGAAGGAGCAGAGGGAAGATCAGCTGGGAGATGATGACGTGGAGTACTTCAAGCACCACAAGGCTTCTCCGCTGTCGGAGATCGAGATTGCGGATAGCCGGAAACCGATGACGAGGGCGACAGATGCATTTCGGGCGAAGGATGATACGGGACGGAATTATGAGAGTGGAAGGGGGTATAATGTGTGGAGGCCGGAGCAGGTGGATACTGCAGAGGATTCGCTTCGCCGGGCGATGGAGATTTTTAGGCGGAATGCGATCAGGGGAGACCCTGATTCTCCCCATGGCAGAGTGCTCCGAGAGCTTCGTGGTGAAAACTGGTGACTCGATCGAAATCGCCCTTGTGTGTAGTAGGAGTAGTATTTGTTTGTGGTGTAAATATATAAGTCAAGTGTTCAATATGTTTGATATACTGTAAGTACAATGTGTGTTGTAGCCGAAAACGAGTCGAGCTTTGAGCTTATCGAGCAGGCTCGGACAAAAAATTAGCAAGCTTGATCAGCTCGGCTCGCAATTTTTTTTCATGCTCGAGCTCGGTTCGATCGAGCCGTTTGACTTTTGCTCGCTCGATTAGTTGTTTGAGTGACTCGCGAGGATTAGTTGTTTGAGTGACTCTGCTCGCGAGCTGCTCGTTTCTAGCTTTGCTCGTTTCGTTTCTAGCTTTACTTGTACATTACTAATTTCGTTATATGAAAGTACCATGTTTATTTAATTAATATTTTACCATTTTCTTTGAATGTTGATAGACAAGTAAATTAAATAAAAATATTAATAAACATATTTTTAAATTAAAAAGTAAAATAATAAAATTTAAAATATATATAAATAAAATATTAATAAAATTATATTTTAAAATTAAAAAATAAAAAATAATTTAATAACATAAAAAATAAAAAATATGCATAATTAATACATCTGCTACGACATACAATTTCATTATTTCATAATTTTAATTACACTCTCATTTTACAAATAAAATAGTAACAAATTGTTTAATCTAGGTGCCTCTTTTTTAGTTCAAGCTAGGACTGGAAATAAGTCAGAGCCGAGTCAAACTCAAGCCGGCTCAAAAAAAAAAATTAACAGGCTCCCGCTCGAGCTCGACGAACCACTCGAGAGGGTGCTCGAGCTCAGCTCGCGAATGTTTTTTCATGCTCGAGCACGACTCGATCGAGCAGCTCGATTTGATCGAGTCGCTCGACTTTTGTTCGCTCGATTAGTTCAACTCTATCTTGTTCGAGTGACTCGACTCATATTGCTCGAGTTCGTCTCGACTCGAATTGCTCGAAAAGCTCGACTCGATATATATATATATATATATATATATATATATATATATATATATATATATATATATATATATATATATATATATATATATATATATATATATATATATATATATATATATTAAGAATATTTAATTAAAATTTTATATATTCGAGCGGGTCGATTCTTTAAGATTGATGCTCTAGCTTGGCTTGTATAGAATAATGCTCGACTCAAGCTCGAATTTGACCGATTCGAGTCGAGCATTGACTCGAGCAGCTCGCGAGCACTCACGAGCTACTCGGTTCGTTTTCATCCCTAGTTCAAGCACCCCATTTTATTTTGAATATTAAAAAAAATAGGTACTCCATTTTGACTCAAAACAAAGTTTTAGGTAGAGTCCAACAAAATTAATTATCGAAAAATAGCCGCGCGTGTGAGGAAGAAAAGGAAAAACAAAGAAAGAGTGAGTGCAGGAGCATGTGCAGTTTGTGCACCGATAAAAAAAAAATGATAAAGAGTCCAAAAAACGAATCTGAATGGGGTTAACTCGCATTGCATCAATACTCGTACCCATCTTTTCCAACTACCACCACACGTTTCTTTAGTGCCGTCCAGCCCTTGCCCGCCGCATGTGGGCCCCATCTCGACCCGGCCCATCACTTTCTTTTTTGTATCCCACAATTTCGGCACACCTCCATCCCTAAATTCCTACCCTAGTCACCACCGTTATCTACTACCTGCCTTTGTGTCAAATTCAAGCATCATCATATTTCTAAAATTGCAAAAAAATACCTACATAATGTTGCTATCAAATTACTCTCATGGAGTAATGGCACGCACTACTTATTGCTGCTACAAACTTGCTAGAGGTGGTAGGGGTCCGTTTATTCGTCGATATAAGAGACAGTTCGATTGAGAAATTTCTACTTCTCTATCATTGAAATGTTTAAACTGATTTTTGATGGAAATAACCTACAGAGGTAAACAATTTCGCATGCACTCATTTGGATCTATACATTTCTTTGTTAAATTTTGTTTTCACAAAGAAAATAAAACAGCTCGATAATGTATATGTAAATAAATAAATATTTATGAACAATAATAATTGAGATACACTACCGCAATAGTCACCTTCTTATTTTCTACAGAAAAAAAAACATTAAAATAAAATGTAATGAAATTTAAATTCACTTGAATTTGGTTGGATTCCTTGATCTTCTTTTGCAGCAGCACAGATCTATAACTAAATTAACCTGGAACAAATAAAAAAGTGAAAATTACAAAATATTGGTTAATTAATTTATATATATGTAATATATAATCATAATATAATTTTTTATTTATTTATTTATTTTTAATCAGAGGAATGTGAGAAACGGGAGTATGATGATAAAGAGAAGAGAAAATAAGCTGTGGGTTTTGAAATGCGCCGCCGCGGACGGCGGCGGAGGGCTGTGGAAGTAGAAAGGAAAATAAGGGACGATGGGGTTCGGTGGTGGGGGAATACCGTAACCACCGGGAACTGTCGGTGGGAAGTAAGATCCGCCGCCACGGCCGCCACCGTACGGCGGGGGGTAATTTGTCGACTGGGCCGGAGGCGGTGGTGAGAAGTAGTACACGCCTCCTCCGCCGCTTGGAGGCGAAGGCGGTGGGGAACAGTTGGGTCCCGCCGGAGGCGGTGGAGACGGCGGCGGTGGGGACGGAATTGAAGGCGGGGGAGAGAGAATGGGCTGGCAAGGGTTATCGCAAGAGGAGCACATTGTGCAGGCGATTTGGTCTTTGGTGATTGCCGTTATCGTCGACATCGAAAGGGACGGATTTGAGGAAGTGATAATTATTGAGAGAAAGAAGAGAACAAATTTGGACATTTTTTTTTCTTGTGAAGAAAAAAAAAAGGGAAATAAAAAGGTTGGAAGGGGTGAAGTGAAGTGTTTGGTGTGTGTTTTATAGACGGAAAAAATGTAAAGCTCAATTATTATACTACTAATAATTGTTGTAGATTATAAAGTTTGGAGTGTGAGGAAAATGTGTATTGTGTACATCATCAATTCATCAAAATAACGAAATAAAAGAAGCTAAAATCATGTGTGATTATAGATTTTGGTTGTAGACCACTTAGGTCAAGAAATTGGGGAGGCTAGTCGAGGATGTAGAACTATCAAAATGGTCGATCCTGAACGAGAATTAAGGTTCTTATTGTGTTTGTTTAAGCTTGAAAATATGTTATAATCCTAACTCGAAAGTCATGTAAACACATTGGGATGGGTTTATTGATGCTCTAATTAGTTGACTTGGAGTTATAAGAGTATTTAATGGTGTGATTATTGGGAATGGGATACTACACTAAGTAGTAAGTACATTTTAATACTAGTAGAGTATCTATTTGATTTGCTACACTTGTGTATAGTACTATTATTATACATCAAGTGACAATGTGCAAGTGTAAAATTAATAAACAAATTGTATTAGTCACCGGAGGAGGCGGTGGTGAGAGGATGCAACGCCGCCGGCCACAGCTGTCCTTGGCGGAGAATGAGAGAGGGAAATAATACAAAAATACTTATTTTGGAAATTGTATTCGAGTGAAGATTCTATTTTCAAATTTCAAAGCAAAAATTCCTCTCCCAATAAAAAAGTTGATTCGTTGGGATGTCTTGGGCTCGAGCCACCATCGCAAGATATTTGGGCCTATAAATGGGCCTCGTAAAAGTTATCTTTTCATTTATCTGTGGCCCATTTCAATTTGAACCGCTTAATCCTATCCATTCCGTTGGTTCAAAAAAACAAAACCGCCCAAAATACATTTTGAATTTCGAAAAATAATCCTCTCATCCTCAATTCACTGTAATTTCCTCTCAGAAAAAATAGAAGAAAAAAATGGCGATCGAGAAGAAACAATCCGCAGGAGGAGTCAACAGCTCGTCTTCTCCATCTCTCCATCCGCCCTACTTTCAGGTGCTTCAATTTTCATATAAAAAACAATACAGTGGATTCGGATTTTTTATTTTAATCTAATACATTTATTTATTTATGTATCAGATGATAAGCGAAGCGATCACAACGATGAAGGACCGGACCGGTTCAAGCCAACCAGCAATCGCGAAATTCATCGAAGAGAATTACGCGAAATTGCTTCCTCCCAATTTCAGGAAAATCGTCTCCACCCAATTGAAGAGGCTGGTGAAATCGGATAAGCTGGTCAAAGTCAAAAACTCCTACAAAATCGCCGCTCCCGATAAACCGAAGAAATCGTCGAAGGTGGAGAGCGTTGAGAAGAAGGCTAAGAAGATGAAGAAACTTAGCGAGGTTAAAACTCCTGAGGCCATGAAGAAAAAGTCGAGGAAGGCCGGATCGGGCACTCCGAAAAAGGGTAAGAAGAATTAACTGAATTTTGATTTATTTTTCGTATTTTGAATGTATTTTCGCAAATTACTTGTTTGTGCTAACTTGTTGTTGTGTACGTTCATCTATTATGCTAATTATCGAGTCGCGAATTCTTTATCTACAAACCGACACGTACGCCTAACCCGGCCCGTGACCACCACTACTTAGACAACATTTTGCCTAATTCTCTTCACAGCGATGAAGGTATAAATGTCATGTGGCATTACTCATTAGTGAACTAAAAGTTGGTTAAGGTTGTTGATGAGAAATAACCATATTTTTTCAATTCAAATTCAGGAAATAAATAAATTTATGCAAAACAAATACTAGTATGAATATAATGCTTAATTTCCGTATCATAGTTCGAATAGTAAATATCTCATAATAACGGGGTGGAAATTGGAATTAAAAAGTTGGGAGGATGTAAGGATAAATATGTTTGGGCATTACAATGCCTTAAATGTACCTAGGCAGAAGTTGTTTTGCTAACATATTTATTTGTTTTCTTCTTTCTTCACAATTTAAACTGTTGTAATCACTTGTCATATTGGTGATTTGATTTAGCATAGTTCATTAGTTGGAACGTGCTTGAAAAACAATCAACATAGAAGATTTCTGCCGCAGCACAGCCAGGCAGTGTTATGCCGCAAGCAGTGCAAGGCTTGGGCAAGAGGTTGAGTTCAGAGAATCAAGCGAAGCATGATATAAGGGCAAGGGAATGCTGAAGTCCAGATAGTATGGAAGGCAGTGCAGTGTGGCAGTGAATTCCAGAAGAACTTCAGAAGGCATCCTGCGGCAGCAGTCAAAGCAGCCTGCCCTGGTTTCTCTCAACCGCTTGTTGACCTAGCTTTTCAAGGGAATTAGTTGAAGACTCTCACCTATAAATAGAGGACGTCTACAGCTGCATTCCTCAACAATCCAGAATACAACACAACACCTTATACACTTCATTTCCACTCTAGTTCGATCGATCAGCCTTTAGAGCCGAAGACTTCAAACGTGAAGTTCTTCGTGCCGTGTATCTCTCATTTCTGGGAGTGTCCTTTTGTTCGGCTGATGATCGAAGGCTTAGAATAGGTGTTCAATTCAGTAGCTAGGTTTTGTTGTTGATTGTTCATACTCTTCGGATACGATAAACACCGAGGCATACATGTGTATAGCCTTAGGTAAAATCATTTGTAAATCCAAGAGTATTCCTTTTGTAAAGACTCGTTTCTTTAATAAAGTTTCTGGCCGTAAGGCCGTTTCGTATGTGTATAATTTAAATACACATACAAAGATTTAAATTCGTGTTCTTTACTTTTTCGTACGTGTGTGTGCGTTCGTTCGAAGTGATTTATTTTTATTAATTCCGCTGCTATTCATATACATATATCATATATAATTTTATCACTTAAACAATCTGATTATTTTGGATAAAATACTTAAATCAAGTAAATCACGTAAAACGAACGATTTTTCTGTACAAGGCATCGTGCTGCGGCATACGCTGTTCTGCCGCAGAACACTGCCTTGTCTAGGCAGCGCATTTCACTGCGTTTATTTACTGCCTACGACTTTCAAGTGGTATCAGAGAGGGCACTAGACTTACTTAGTGTTTAAGGTCCGTCTGATCACGCACACTTACAATGGCAGATCCATCTTACATCGTACGAACACCGGTTGTTCTTGACGGTAGTAATTATGGATTTTGGAAAACCCGCATTGAAGCAAGGATCAAATCAATTGATCGCAGTGCGTGGCTATCCGTACTTCGAGGATGGAAACCACCTCAGGAGGAAATCCCTGAAGGCGGCAAGCTTGAAAAAGCTCCGGAGAAGTGGTCTATCGAAGAGACTGCCGCAGCTACTGCCAACGATAGGGCAAGGTGTGCCATCCTTGAATCCATCGATTGCAATATGTACAGAATTGTCAAACAATGTACTACTGCCAAACAAGTGTGGGATTTGCTGGCTCTTCATTGTGAAGGTAACAACACAGTGAAGAAAACCAAGGTCCGTATGCTTATGTCTCGTTTCGAGAACTTGCGTATGAACGAGGACGAGACGTGCCTTCAGTACTTTGGAGAATTAATGTCCATTGTTACTGAATGTGCTGACCTTGGTTCACCCATTAGCAACCCGGCAGTGTGTAGTAAGATAATGCGATCGATGAGTAAAAAGTTCCTGCCGAAGGTCACTGCCATAGAAGACAGCGAAATGTCTGAAGAAGATTTTGTTTCATTAATGGCGATCTTCAAGAACTATGAACTGAACCATGAAGATCGTGAAACTCACGGGAAACCACG
This sequence comes from Euphrasia confusa, assembly GCA_954870475.1. Lineage (NCBI taxonomy): Eukaryota > Viridiplantae > Streptophyta > Magnoliopsida > Lamiales > Orobanchaceae > Euphrasia > Euphrasia confusa. The sequence goes on along the minus strand of OX940951.1, from coordinate 55,699,579 downwards.
TCCACGAAGCGACGAGAGGAACATTGCCTACACCGTGGCAGAGCCCGACGGCCGAGAACAAGGCAATAGTTCTCAAGGCAGCAGCCCCACCTCTACCAATGACTTGACCGATGAAGAGATCTACGAGCTACTTGGATCTGATGGTGGCGATGACCAGTTTGCGTTTCTCGCCCGGAAAATGGATGCTGTACTTGTTCGCTCGCTGAAGAAGCCGTACGATCCCCGACGAAGGAAGTTCCCGGCAAGGTCACCACAAACTCAAGATCGACGACTTGTGATCCGCCAACCAAGCACGGGATCCACCTCAAGTTCAAGTCCAAATTCAAAGGACTGGTCGAGGATCAAGTGCCACGTATGTCAAGGGATTGGACACTTCTCAACCGAATGCCCTTCAAAAGATCGAGGCATTGGAATTTTGAATTCCATGGTTGCGCAAGGAGATATGGAACAATGTTGCCTTGAAGACTCAACCACTGCGCTTACTGCTCAACTCGAAGGCACAACCCTATCTGACAATGAAGATGACAGTCCATCCAATGTGAGTGCACGACGGCATGTTGCATTCTTTGCCTCTGCCGCAGAAACGACAGAAAGCCCTGCCGCAGAGACCTGCCTGTGCCTCACTGCCTCAGTCAATGGCTATGAATCCGAAGAGGAGACCATTCCCATTGATATTTTCATCGAGCTCAAAGAAAGTTTCGATGAGCTACGCATGAAATTTGCCCGGCAGACCAAGATGATGAAGATGCTTACATCAACCAAAGCCGGATATGAAGAAGAAGTGAAGAAGCAGGCCATGGCAATTGAACAAATGCTCGTAGAAAAGAACACCTTTGAAGAACGATTGAAGAAGCTAGATGTCCAGCTCACTAGAAAAGATTTAGAGGCCGAAAAACTAAAAATTGATTTTAATCGTGTAAATGAAAAACTCGAAGTTGCAAACAATACTTTTGTAAAACTGAACACGGCAACAACAAAATTAGATGCAATAATGAGTATTTCACATGTTGAACGGGAAGGCCTCGGACATCAAAAAGTTGTAGATGCCGTTTTTCCAAAGAAAAACTCAATGGACATGGCATTTGTAAAGGCATCAAATGACGATTCAAACGCTGCCGCACAATCATCAACTCCAAAAAGGGATGAACAAACCGAAGGCAAGGCCAATGCCCCAGCAAAAGACTGCCGCAGAAGGCCGAAGCAAAGGCAGGCACCATCAGGCAGGATGAAGACAAGGAAGCCCATGCCTAAGCAACATTTTAAATCGAAGAGACGATATGTTTGCCACTACTGCCTTGTACCTGGTCACATTCGACCTTTCTGTTGGAGACGCGAAGAGGACCAAGCAAGAGGATTTTACTTTCACTCCAACACTGGACCACGGCATCCCAAATTTTTCGCACACTCTATGTCTTCACGATTTTCTATCAAAAAGAAGGCAACGACGATACGCAAATGGGTGCCCAAAACTAAACTCTCTTCTAATGTTTGTTTTACAGATCCCTCCAATGACTCCTCTGCCGCATCAAATGCCATCCAAAGTGCTGAAACATGCAATGTTATCTTCACTGCCCTCAAAGCTACCAAAGCTGATAAGTGGTACTTCGATAGCGGATGCTCGCGGCACATGACCGGAAATAGTGATCACCTCATCAACTACAAAGTTTTTCACGGAGGAGAGGTCACATTTGGAGGAGGGTCCAGTGGTTCAATAATTGGCCGAGGCACATTAAATGTGAAAGGGCTGCCAAAGCTACAACAAGTGCTTCATGTTGAAGGCCTCATCACGAATCTCATAAGCATAAGTCAACTATGCGATGAAGGCATGAATGTAAAGTTTACTCACCAAATGTGTGAAGTGTTTGATAGTGCAGGGAACCCACTCATTCAGGGGGAGCGTTCCAAGGCAAACAACTGCTACTCCATTGGAGAAACATGCCTCACTGCACAAGTCAAAGATGACATTGACCTATGGCATCAAAAACTTGGACACACAAGTCTTGGGAATTTAGAGCGTCTAATCAAGCTAAATGCTGTTCGTGGACTTCCAGCTCTCCCAAAAATCCAGAAGACAACATGTGGATATTGCAAACAAGGAAAAATGACTCGTACAAGTCATCCAGCAATACCTGCCGCAGGACAGTCTGATGCCTCTGCCGCAGGACCTGCCAACTCCAAGGCAGAACTGTATCAAAAGCAAACCAAATGCTTTGATCTCCTCCACATGGATTTAATGGGACCAATCGAGACGAGGAGCCACTCTGGAAAACGCTACGTGCTTGTCGTAGTGGATGATTTCTCAAGATATTCTTGGGTGCGTTTTCTCCAAGACAAGAGTGAGACATTTGATGAGGTGTCCAAGCTAATCAGGTGGATAAAGACCAACCATGAAGCCTCAGTAAAGAGAATAAGAAGTGACCATGGCACCGAGTTTGAAAACCAACGGCTTTCTCGTTTTTGTGACGCGCATGGCATTGCCCAAGAATTTTCTGCCCCCATAACACCGCAACAAAACGGCGTGGCTGAAAGGAAGAACCGAACCCTCAAGGAAATGGCGTGTACCATGCTGATCGCCAAGGGCCTAAGCAAGCAATTTTGGGCAGAAGCATTCAATGCCGCATGCCATATCCTGAACCGCATCAGCATACGTTCAGGAACATCAAAGACGGCCTACGAAATTCTTAACAATAGAAAGCCTAATTTGAAATACTTTCATGTTTTTGGCTCTGTTTGTTATGTTTTAAATGATAGGGAACCTAGATCGAAACTTGATCCAAAATCCCTTAAAGGATTATTTGTTGGATACTCTAGGAATAGTCATGCCTATCGTATTTTTATCATACAAACTAGAACCATCATTGAATCTGTGAATGTTGATTTTGATGATCTTAGTCGACTCAGGAAACCTAAAGAAGAAGATGTGAAAGGTTTGCTCGAGCCTGCCGCAGTAGCAGAAGTTGAAGGCAGTATCACACCTGCGCAGCCTACTGCCGCACCTACTGGCTCGAATGATGATGCTCAACCTTCGACAGCATCTCCTAAGCAATCAAACGATGATAGCACCCCACATCAATCAGATTCATCAGATGGTGAAGAGGAACCAAACCAACGACGAAGGGATCCCCCAAGGCATGTTGTCCGAAACCACCCTTCGAGTCAAATGTTGGCCAGACGCATGAGAGTTCATCCGTATATCAACTACCGCAACATGACCAAGAACATAAGCATGTCTGCCACATGCGTTGAAATAGGCATTACCTCGTATCTCTCAACGATCGAACCGAAGAATGCCAAAGAAGCATTGGCCGATGAATTTTGGTTTATGGCAATGCAAGAAGAGATGAACGAGTTTGAAAGAAACAAAGTTTGGAAGCTCATTCCTCGTCCCCAAAACAAGAATATCATCGGGACAAAGTGGATATTCAAGAATAAGTCGAATGAGCATGGGCAGGTTGTACGCAACAAAGCAAAGCTAGTGGCGCAAGGCTATACGCAAGTTGAAGGCATCGATTTCGATGAAACTTTTGCCCCCGTAGCACGCATGGAGTCCATTCGTCTACTCATTTCCATTGCATGCCACCTCAACATCACCTTACATCAAATGGATGTGAAGGCAGCGTTCCTCAACGGCATACTTGAAGAGGAGGCATATGTTGCACAACCAAAGGGCTTCGAAGATCCGAAACATCCTGACCATGTGTATCAACTGCACAAGGCATTGTACGGCCTAAAACAAGCTCCTAGAGCTTGGTATGGCTGCCTAACTGATTTTCTACTCAGTTTTGGATTCACCCGAGGCACTGCCGACAAGACCCTGTTTGTCAAATTCAATTCTTCCAAAATTTTAATTGCTCAAATTTATGTAGATGATATTGTTTTTGGATCCACATGTGAGAACATGCTTAAGGCATTTACCTCTGCCATGGCATCAAAATTTGAGATGAGCATGGTAGGAGAACTAACTCATTTTTTAGGGCTCCATATCAAGCAATCATCAACTGGAACTTTCATCTCACAAGCTTCATATGCTAAGAATCTCATCAAGAGATTCCAACTTGAAGGATCCAAGCCCATGAAAACACCTATGGGCTCAACGGACAAAATCTCCCGAGGCACTGATACTGCCGCAGTGGATCAGACACTCTACCGATCCATGATAGGGAGTTTGCTTTATCTTACGGCAACTAGACCAGATATCATGTATAGCGTTTGTGTATGTGCCAGGTTTCAAGCTGATCCAAGGGAAGAACACTTGAAGGCAGTCAAACGCATCATACGCTACGTTGCCGCATCAGTTGAGTTAGGCATATGGTATACCAAAGATACCACCACCGATTTAGTCGGATTTTCAGATGCCGACTGGGCAGGAGACACGGAGGAACGCAAGAGTACAAGCGGAGGATGTTGCTTTCTTGGAAACAACATCATTTCATGGCATAGCCGCAAGCAAAACTGCATTTCTCTATCCACTGCCGAATCAGAATATATTGCCGCAGGGAGTTGCTGTACCCAACTGATTTGGTTGAAGCACATGCTTGATGACTACCACCTGGATAGCAATGTTCTTACACTCTACTGCGACAATACGAGTGCCATAAATATCAGTCATAATCCAGTGCAGCACTCAAGAACCAAACACATCAGCATAAGGCATCATTTCATACGAGATTTGGTGGAAAAACGTCTTCTAAGGATTGATCACATCCCAACAGAGAAGCAAATAGCTGACATTTTCACCAAGCCATTGGACTCAGAACGCTTCACTGCCTTAAGAAATTCTTTGTGCATGTGCACCATGCCTTAGATGCTGATCTGCATCATGCTGCCGCATTGTCATGCCTACTGAACCTCTGCCACAGCATTCTGCCTTAGTCAATTTGTGAGTTTAAAATTTTCCGAAGGAAGAGAAAATACCCAAACCACTTTAGGCAACATGGTCAAACCCATATACATGTAATTAATACGAAATGGGTTGAGATACTATGTACTAGGTGACCTAAGTATTTAATAATCTCATTGTTGACATGGCATTATACCTAAGTAGAGTAGAAGTACTTACGATGCAGCATGATGTTCCATTAGGATTAGATAGTTGTTAATCTTTTCCTAATTTTGCTTTGTAAGCTTTGATGTTTCACACCACAAAAATATTTTACTTCTTTTATTAAAAAAAAAAAAAAAAAAAATGAAAAATGAAAAATAGAAAAAGAAAATATTCTAAAAACAGAAAAAGAGAATATTAAAAACAGAAAAAGAATATATTAAAAAAAAAAAAAAAAAAAAAGGAATTTTATGTTTCAATTTTATTAGGCAACGACCTGCCGCAGAGCAATGCCCCACTTGACCGTTGGGCAGCACTCGAGTGTGCGGCAGGCGACGGTTCAACTTCTGAAAAGTAACCGTTGCCCATCCCATCAACTGCCATACGTTTTTCACTCCACATAAAACTCTTTCAAGTTTTATTTTCTTTCTTATTTACTGAAATTCAAAAGTCCTAATCCTATTTCAACTCTATCTTCTCCATCTATATCGATCAAAAGAGAGTTTGAAATTTCGGAAATTCTAAATCCCTAATTTTTCTATCGAACGCACAATATAAAGCCCCATCCTCTTACGTTCGATTGTTTGTGCTCTTTTTCTAAAACCCTAATTGATTATCGAGTATTTGAAATCAATGGCTGGCGCATCTCCAATCCCAAATCCGTTCGCCCGCTACTTCGAGGACCCTCGATTTCTGGAGCTGGTCAGAGAAGTTCGCCCCAACGCAACTATGGACGACCTCAACGAAGGTGATTCGCTGCACGCCATCAACCGCCTCAAAGCTCTCAACGCCGCCGCCGCCACTGCCGCCGCGTCGCAACAGCCATCCCTCTCTCCAGAATCGCCGCCGATCGATGTCGGTGAAGGACCAGGTAAGGCTTCTCCCATGAACATCTCCCCGGATCATGATGCAGGGGGAGAAACTGCCGCAGAAGAAGGACTTGCCGCAGAGGATGAGCCTATTCCCCTACAGATCATACTCCCTGGTTTCAGCCATTCTGAGCCATCCCAAACTCCGCGATCACCGGTGGTCATTTCAGGAGTTGATGATGTGCTTGCATACGAGGCTGCCCAGAATGAAAGATCCCTCAACACTTCTGATTTTAAGGGCCTTTACACTCCTGAGCCTTCTGCTACTGCCGCATCATCTGCCCTTCCACAGGCAGACACTGAAGTACAGCAGCACGGCAAAAGCATGCCTTACAACAGGAGGGATGATGCTGATGATTTTGACTACCACGAGCTCTACGACAACTACCCTTCTACTAAAAAGACCAAGGATCGCAAACCGACTCCTTACCCTTCTGCAAATACACCCTCTGACGAGGAAGATTCCGGCCACTCCAGCCAGCAGCAGCACGATGCCGCAGATGGCTCTGAAACAGAATCTGACCCACTGCTGCAGGATCTTGCCTCAAGGAAGCGCAAGAAGAAGCAGGTGCCCCTTCCTCCTCGCCGGCCGTCCACCAGATCCGCCACTGCCAAAGGCAAAGGCCCGGCTCTGCCCCCTACCTCAATGGAAAATCCCATTGATGTTGAGACCACCGCCGCCAAGAAGTCCCGCAAGGGAAAGAGTGTTGCTGTCGCTTCAAAAACTGACAGCTCACACAGTGGTGATGCCGCAGCACAACCCGCTGCGAAGAAAGGTGGCAAGGCACCAAAAATTGATGCCCCCAAGGAGGACTCGGATTCTGACATGAAATCCGGGAAGGGTTATTCGAGGCGATTCTGGTCGGAACGCCGTTCAGTGATTGGGCCCCAGTACTACTCCAACAAGCCTATTCAACCGGACCGTGGTGGTGACTTGTCAACCTGTGCCAAACACAAAGTTGACAGGTTTTTGAAGAAGATGAAGTTGGTCAAGGCAGTATCCTACGCAGCACCCTACTGCGAGGATTTGGTGCGCGATTTTTATGCTAACTTGCGTCCCTGCTTTGGTGATGATGGATCCAGAGGCTATGGCAAGGTGTACATGCGTGAGAAGATCTTTAACTTCACCCCTGCCGCAATTAATGCCTTCTCGGAGCGCTCTGATGTCGAGTATCCTGCCGCAATTGCTGACCCCACCATTGCCGCAGTGTCTCACCGCTTGACCAGATCACCACCCGATGCTGCCAACAACATTCCATGCTCAAAACTCTCTTCTTTTTATTACTTTTTGTTCACTGTTGCCAGGCACAACTGGATTCCCACTACGAATGTGCATTTCGTGCACACCCAAATGGGGGAAGTCTTGTTTCACCTTGGTGCAGGTAGGCAGGTGAACTTGGGAGAGCTCATTTTTGAGAAGATTGCTTCACAGGCAGAAAACATTACCCAGACGCAGAGCCTTGCGTTCCCATCACTGATCTGGGAAATGTTGAAGATCCAAGGGCTCCCACACAACAGTGCTGATCTCCTGACCTCTGTGCCGCAACCTTACAAGTTGTCTGTTCGGGAGTACAATGATTTGCCCTGGACTGGTTTTCATGCCACTGCCGCAGTGCCTCCCACTCCAGCTCAAAAGAAGACATCCAAGCTGCCGCAAACTGCTGCCCCAAGCTCATCTGCCCCACAGCCTAATATTCATGCTCGTGTCCAGGCATTGCAGAACAAACTGCTGCAAGTCATATGGTCATTATGCAGGATTACATGGCCAAGGCACTTGTGAATGCTATCACTTTCTTCCTTGAAGAAGAGGACATTTCTCCACAAAAAGGGGGAGTACCAGCAGCCGAGGCCAAAGTGGCAAGGAGCACTGTGTTGAAGATGTTGAAGAAGCGCATTGATGAGGACATCAAGGAGGTTGAAGCTGAAGAAGCTGCAGAGATGGAAGCTGCCGCAGCAGAGAAGGCTGCCGCAGACACTGCAGCAGAGATTGATGGTGAAGAGCGTGGATCGTCACCCGAGCACGATGATTGAAGAACCTGAAGGATTGCAGTTCTCAAGACCCGAAGAAATATTATTTCTTCTTTTGATTTAGTGTTTATTTGCTCTGAACAATTTACTTAATTTCTGCTATTTGGTTATTTGTTTTAGAACAATTGTTTAAGTTTTATTTGGTTTGAACAATGTTTAATTTAAGTGTTTTTTTTCCCTTTAAAAAAATTGGTGTGTTATTTAGAGGCTTACTTAGTTTAACTTGTTTTTGTTTTATTAGTTAGGTATCAAATAAATGATTTTGTTCTACTTAGGAAGTATCAACTAAGGGGGAGTTTCATTGCCTTAGTTGTTTGTCAAGATAAATTTCATATACTTCTAAGTCAGATGTATTTCATTGAGGGGGAGTGCTCCATTGCGCTGCTGCCTCATGGTTTTGTGAAGAAAGATAAAAAGGGGGAGTTTGTAAGGATAAATATGTTTGGGCATTACAATGCCTTAAATGTACCTAGGCAGAAGTTGTTTTGCTAACATATTTATTTGTTTTCTTCTTTCTTCACAATTTAAACTGTTGTAATCACTTGTCATATTGGTGATTTGATTTAGCATAGTTCATTAGTTGGAACGTGCTTGAAAAACAATCAACATAGAAGATTTCTGCCGCAGCACAGCCAGGCAGTGTTATGCCGCAAGCAGTGCAAGGCTTGGGCAAGAGGTTGAGTTCAGAGAATCAAGCGAAGCATGATATAAGGGCAAGGGAATGCTGAAGTCCAGATAGTATGGAAGGCAGTGCAGTGTGGCAGTGAATTCCAGAAGAACTTCAGAAGGCATCCTGCGGCAGCAGTCAAAGCAGCCTGCCCTGGTTTCTCTCAACCGCTTGTTGACCTAGCTTTTCAAGGGAATTAGTTGAAGACTCTCACCTATAAATAGAGGACGTCTACAGCTGCATTCCTCAACAATCCAGAATACAACACAACACCTTATACACTTCATTTCCACTCTAGTTCGATCGATCAGCCTTTAGAGCCGAAGACTTCAAACGTGAAGTTCTTCGTGCCGTGTATCTCTCATTTCTGGGAGTGTCCTTTTGTTCGGCTGATGATCGAAGGCTTAGAATAGGTGTTCAATTCAGTAGCTAGGTTTTGTTGTTGATTGTTCATACTCTTCGGATACGATAAACACCGAGGCATACATGTGTATAGCCTTAGGTAAAATCATTTGTAAATCCAAGAGTATTCCTTTTGTAAAGACTCGTTTCTTTAATAAAGTTTCTGGCCGTAAGGCCGTTTCGTATGTGTATAATTTAAATACACATACAAAGATTTAAATTCGTGTTCTTTACTTTTTCGTACGTGTGTGTGCGTTCGTTCGAAGTGATTTATTTTTATTAATTCCGCTGCTATTCATATACATATATCATATATAATTTTATCACTTAAACAATCTGATTATTCTGGATAAAATACTTAAATCAAGTAAATCACGTAAAACGAACGATTTTTCTGTACAAGGCATCGTGCTGCGGCATACGCTGTTCTGCCGCAGAACACTGCCTTGTCTAGGCAGCGCATTTCACTGCGTTTATTTACTGCCTACGACTTTCAGAGGAGTGCATTATAGTCGACAAGATTTTGTAAAAATATTTGTATTTTTTGCACCAAGATCTGGAAATGCAATTCTTTATTTACCCACTTCATATCCATGGTTTTTATTATATTATCAGTTGCGTCCTCCAAAAAAATAAAATAAAATGAAACTAATATAGTACTGTGCTTGCCAATTCACATCTAATAGAAATATTGTTAGTATCAAATTTAAGGGGTTTTAAAGATATACTGTACTCTGTAATTGATTAACTGTTCGAATATTAAAAGTGACGAATTAATTGAAGCGAATATTCACATTCATATTATATGGCAACTCATCACCATCAGCAAAGTCAACTCTGAGGATGAGTTTATGTGCATCTCAACCATACTTTTTATGGTACGAATCATATTCAATTTACAAATTCAACTTTGCTATTATTTATTATTTCTATAAGAGAATAATTTTTATTTTATTTCTCATTAGTTTTCTCATTTCCAATTACCATTTTATGAATTCAAAAATAATTATTAAAAAAAACTCAATTTACCATTTAATAAACAATTCAATTCAATTTAGGTCAATTTTATTTTAGATGGAAGAAAATTAAAGTTCACAAATTATCAAAATATAAACTAAATTTGGTAAAATTTTAAGTAAAAAAATATATATTTATATATTACGAAAATTATATATACCAAAAAATTGTATTTTTTCTTCTATTTTTACCACTGTTTTTAAAAAATACAAATAATAAATATATTAATAATTGAAATTAATTTAGTAAGTTTACATAAATCATATTACTCATGAGTATAAAATCTCCAAAAAAGAAAATAAATATTTTTATCTTTCAATTTAAAATATAATTTTACTCATATTTTATTTACTTACAATTTTACTTATACTTTATTTACTTCATTTTTCAACTTTATCTTCAACTATTTTATTTTTTTAATTTAAAATACATTTATACTATTCATTTTTTTTGATTAAAAAAATAAAAATGTAACATTTCACATAATTTTCATGTCGAAAAAATAGTTTTATATCTACTAAACTAAAAGGATGGAGTACAAAATTTTACAATTAATTGAAAATTAAATTAAATTTCATGGAGATATACTTTGATTTGACTTTTGAGAGTAACAAACAAATGATATAGAAATGGTGCATTGATGATGACTCGCCACTCCCACCTTCCGCACAGTCCTCACTATTAATACCGCCTATCCTCTCTCATCTCCAAACTCCCACCTGTTTTTCTTTTTTCCTTTTTTTATTTAAATTCGTTTTTTCATCGACACGAAAATCTCATTTCTCCCCAATACACGATAAACGAAAAATTCAGATCGAATTCAGTTCGATTCGTCCGTCTCCGAAAAAATGGAGGGGACATCGACCGCGCTGTGCAAAGGAATCAAAGGCTACTGGCGGAGGAGGAGCTACGAGCGCCTCAGCGGAGGCGGACGGAAGCGTAAGCTCCGCGTGGTGCGGCTCAATCCCGGCGGCGGCTCGGCTCGGCGGCGGCGTTCCTGGCGGGTGAATCTGGCGCGGCGGCTGAAGCTGAAGCTCGGGCGTTTCTCGCCGAAGAAATTCCTGATCGGGCTGCGCGACGCGTACGTGAACATGATGATGAGGCTCGCGCATTCGGGGGCGATCGGCGGCGGCGGCGGCGGGGGAATGGCGTTCGGAGTGAGGCCGGCGAAGGAGTACGACGAGAGGATGATCGTTGAGATCTACAAATCGATCGTGATGGCGCAGGGTCAGCTGGTGCCCCGCGACGCGGCGTGGATCGGGTCAGAATTAGTTACCTGCAGCGCCCGGGGGTAATTTTTACTTACGTTTTTACTGTAGCGTTTTATACTTTTTCGAAATCCACAAATAATCGGAATATCAGGAGTTGTGAAACGGCGTCGTTTTATGCATTCAAAGTGCGTGAATGGGACTTCTGATCTTTTATTAAATGAAGGCGCCATAAGTTGGTGTGAAATGTTTGAGGTGTATCACGTCATTTGTTGTTGATATTGAGAAAACAAAATCTAATAAAGAATCGAGTTAATTGTAGCTAGTGAGCATCGAATAACAATGGTGGATTATTTTATTGGAAGAAATCACAAATCGACGATCGGAAAAAGAATAAATAATTTGAGTCCATATATAATTTTAGAAAGAACTTTTAATGTGTTATTGATTCACTTTAAAAATGATATTATAGCAGACTCAATAAAATGTGAGTATCGCAGCCGATTGAATTTTCGACTTATTCATTAAGGGAGTGTTACATATCTTAATTTGAACTTGCACATAAATTGAACAATCTTACCGATACAAAAAAAACAAAAATGTGTTTACCCAACATCGTTCATCCCTTTGGACTCCTTTTTCCGATGTTCAACCGCCGTCTCCGTCGTTCATCGAATATCGGCCACATCTTCAATAATACAAGAATATGAGTCCAATATTTCATTCTTTTAATTTTATGCATAGCATTTTGTAATAGCTAGAGAGGGGACACTGCATGCAGCGTTGAAGAATTTTGTGGATGTATCGAAAAGAGATTTGTGACTTTCGATTAGTAAATTAATTAACCTACTTTTTGCATCCTTTTTGTTTTTTATCATCAATTCAATTTGGCAACATCTAACCTATATACTTTAATTATTAATATTTAAGTATTTATCTGAATATATAATAAATCCACATGGAAACATGTACCATATGAATAACATTTGTTAATTTAGTTCGACACGAAAATTAATTTAAGTTCGATGAACGTCACATCAAGATTTGCCTAAACCATAGGTTAGGACCAAATACTATAGGAAAAGCTGGTCAAAAAGTCAACAGTTGGACCATACATCAAACTTTTTTTAATTATACTTCCGTCTCTTTCCATATTTTTATTCAAATTTTGTTTAAAAAGTGTAATTTTTTTTTTGTAATGAACTGTAAATCTGCAGACGGGCCCGTTCTGTGAAAACCCAAGTATTTTGCGTGTCATAAATTTCCGGGCCAGGCCCAAGTGAAGCCCAACTTATTTATCCGAAGCCCAACATAATTATGTAAATACAACGATATATAAGTCGAATTACTCACCACTTAAACTAGCAAATGCACCAGAAATCTCACTTCATCAACTAAATCGGATTTTAATCGTTCACGTGAAAACCCAATATTTTTTACGGATTTTTGGCGTCATTCCTGAGTAGTACGTGCAATAAATATTTTGAAAACTATTTGTGAAGAAAGTCATTTTGACTATCATATTCACACGAGTCAAAAATTCAAACATCATTTTGACCGATTAACCATTAAAAGGCCAAAAAAAAAACACACTAAAAAAGAATAGGCATTAAATTCAGGCACCGATTACTTATTGTCTCAAACTAAAAGAATTCAAATTGGAACACGACTCATTCCTTGTTAATTAATAATAATAATAATATACTATAAAAAAGAAAAAAAACAAGGGAGATGATGACGTACGCAAAAGTCCATGTGTACAGTGAGGAAGGATGTGTGTTTCTTTCGTTGTATGGAGGACGTGTTTGGGATTCATTTGTCATTGCCTCATAAGACAAGGACAGCTGGCCGTTCAAATAATATACACACATTCTTACTATAATTAACATTTTCTTTGAATGAGATTTAATTTAAAAATAATTATGATGACAGATACTATTCCTTTCACCGTGAATAAGCACATTTTTTTAATTTTTACAAAGAAGTGTGTATGTTAATAGTAAACGGCCTATTAATAGTATACGGAGAGAGTATTATCACAGTAGTATTCAATAATTACTATTACTTTTTCGTCAAAGTTTGTTAACTTATTTGATTGATTACTTGAATTTTACAATTTACTTTTAGATTTTACGATTTGAAATTCGAACTCGAGACATGTGTGTGACAGTATTTTCGAACCTTACGATCCAAGGTTCGAACTCGAAACTCGAAACATGTGTGTGAGTATTTTCAGATTTACGGTTCAATGTTCGAATCCAAGTAATGTGTGTGAGTAAAATTACTAATTCATTTTTTAAAAAAATAGTAAGAGTATTTTGAATTTCAGCAATTGACATAAATAAAAAAAATTACTATTTCCCATTTTTTAAAAATCAGTACAACTTTTTTCCTAAAATATTAAAGAACATAAATGGAAAAAGTATCATACAAATCCGCTTAAAGAAGATAATATCAAGTACTCCTATATCTTTTAGAGTAATAAACATTTGATTTTTAGCATGCAAGGTAAAATATATATTGATTTATTGGTTGTTGATAAAAAAATTGAGTTAAAATATTGTTTAAAATTAATCATTTGGTTATGAATAATATTAAAAAAAATAAGAAAAAAAATTAATTTTGATATTTTACTTTTACTATTTAAAATCAATTTTATTTTTGTTTAAGAGTATATTGTATTTGTATGAGACCATAAAAAATAATTTTTCTATTGTTTAAAGAGGAAAATAAATGAACTATTTAAAAAAGGGAAGACTAAAAAATAAAAACAGCATCAGTATCAAATTATTATTATTTATTATTATTATTATTATTATTATTATTTTAATAAAATAATTCAGGTCGGTGTGCGGTCAATTGTTTTTGATTTCTCAAAACATTTACCATATCATATGCGAAATACTATAATAATGATGGAGATGATGATTGTCGATTATCTATTTTGTAATTTGTCAATTTTATATTCATCAAATATTATTAAATTATACATATTCAATTACCGTCACACTCAATTTACAAAGAGATGCTCATAATAATAAGAATAATAATGTTAATAAATATCGTAATTATATTTATATAAAGGCAAAAAAGCAGAAAAACCCCCTCTGAAAATCTCTCTACTCTGCTTATCTCCTCCTCCGAACAAGTGAGTGTGAGAGAGAGAGAGAGAGAGAGAGAGAGTTTGTGTATGTATCTGCGTGTGTGACTGCAGCGCACGTCGGCGCATTTTAGCTTTCGGCCCTTATCTATTCTTCCTTTGAACTTCCTCCCATTGCTGTTGATTGATTTCTTTTATTGTTTTGTTTTTCTCTCTCATCGCTTTATTCTCACGGCACACCATTAGAGAGAGAGAGAAAAGATTTGAAGAAGAAAGAAAGAAAGAATCAATCCCCAAAAGCAAAGCACAAAATTTCCCCCAATTTTTATTCTGGAGATTCATTCAATTTCAATTCCAATTTCAATTTCCTAATTCTGGCGGACCTCAGAGGAACCCTAGCTTTCATTCTCTCCTCGTCGTTCGATTGTTTCCAATTCAATTCGACGGTCAAGAAGAAGCACAAGAATCAGAGATTTCTCTACAGAAAAATGCTGTGGATTATGAGGTTATCCGGATTCATCTCGGCGGCGATGGTGATGATCGTCCTCTCCCCGTCGCTCCAGTCGTCGTTCCACCCGGCGGAGGCGATTCGATCCTCGCACGTCGACAAATTCTCCTTCCGCCGAGCGCCGTCGTTTCGCAACGGCGGGGAATGCCGCCCCTCGAGATCGGAGAAATCGAGCGTCTGCGATCCGTCCCTGGTCCACGTCGCGATTACTCTGGATGTCGAGTACCTACGTGGCTCAATCGCAGCCGTCCATTCGATCCTGCAGCACTCCAGATGCCCCGAGAGCGTGTTTTTCCATTTCCTGGTTTCGGATTCGGGTCTCGAAACCCTAGTCCGATCCACTTTTCCGGAATTGAGGTTCAAGGTGTACTACTTCGACCCGGAGCGGGTCCGGAGCCTCATCTCGACCTCCGTCCGGCAGGCGCTCGAGCAGCCGTTGAATTACGCGAGGAATTACCTCGCCGACCTCCTGGAGCCCTGCGTGACCCGGGTCATCTACCTGGATTCGGATCTGGTCGTCGTCGATGACGTGTCGAAGCTCTGGGGAACGAATCTAGGCCGGAAAACGATCGGCGCGCCGGAGTACTGCCACGCCAACTTCTCCAAGTATTTCACCGAGCGTTTCTGGTCGGATTCCAGATTCTCCGGCGTGTTCTCCGGCCGGAAGCCGTGCTATTTCAACACGGGCGTGATGGTGATAGATCTGGGCAGGTGGAGGCGGTTCGGGTACACCCGCCGGATCGAGCGGTGGATGGATATACAGAAGACGAGCCCGACCCGGATCTACGAGCTCGGGTCGCTGCCGCCGTTTCTCCTGGTGTTCGCCGGACGCGTGGCGCCGATCGAGCACCGGTGGAACCAGCACGGTTTGGGCGGGGATAATGTGCGTGGGAGCTGCAGGGACCTACACGCTGGTCCAGTGAGCCTGCTGCACTGGAGCGGGAGCGGAAAGCCGTGGCTGCGCCTCGACTCGAAGCAAGCTTGCCCTCTCGACTCGCTGTGGGCCCCATTCGATTTGTTCGGGTACTCGGCGTGAAATCCATTGCCCCCCTTTTTTTTTTTCAATTTTTTGGGGTCCTCTCTGTAAGCTGTAACACACATTATCCACCCGGTAAATTCTTCTTTTTTTTTTCTTTTTTCATTTTTAATATTCATTTTTTAGTTATTAATTCCTTCTTTTTTTTAAACTATGTTTATTTGATGATTAACTCATTGCTGGTTATGATGTGTACTTTTATTATTGATATAATAAAAAGGTGAAAAAAGAAGGATATCATATTTTAGTTGTTTTGGTTTTTTTTTTTGGTTCGTCGTTGATCGCAAGAACTTAGAGAGAACAAGTTAGAGTTTGACCCCGATGGCCATTGTTGAATGCACATGACAACATTTGTAATTTTGTACCGATAGACACAAAAGAAAGAGTCCACGGGATTCATCGGTAATAAGTACAGTTGTGTTTTGGCGGGTGGCTTGTGATCTCAACCTTCTTTTATCTCCAATACCTCTGATAATTTAGTATTCATGTGATAACAACAAATTTGGTTTTTTTCGCTATTTCCTTTTCATTTTTATTTCTCTCAATTTTAATTTTCTTATTAATAAATAAATAAATAAGCCCAAAGTGGGTCCAGGCTGAAATTTTCTTTGTTGCGTACAGGGTGTCCAAAGTTTTGACAATGAAATTCGATTCCCTTTGGGCTGGCAACACACGTGGCCAGGTTTTTTACACAATTATTTAAACTCGATTTCTTTTTCTTAAAAAATAAAATAAAATCTAAATATACGCATATAAAGCTGACTGGGACTGGGCATCTGACATAAACCCTACCCAATTGTAAAAGCGGCAATCAATCATAAAATATCACCCTGGCCATGCCAGCTGTCACATTTCACCCTAATATATTTTAGATGGTTCTAGAATGATAAGAGGGAGGACACAATCACACAAATATTAAGAGCAAGTATATTAGAGTAAAGATAAATTGCTCCGTAGTATATTACTGATGTCGATCATAAAGATGAATTGCTCCGTACTTCCGTAGTATATTACTGATGTCGATCATGTTAAAAAATGGTGATCGTGATCGGCAGTTAGATTGATCGGAGCTTTCCCCCTGAATGCACCCCGTGAAGCAACAGATTTTCCACCCTCAATTGTGTACACGGTAGCCTGTGATCACACCCTCAACCATCGACCCATATATCAACCCGACCTGTTTTAATAGTGAAACCCTTGCAACATCATCTTCGGAATTCATTCCCGTTGATCAGTAGACATATTTCATTTTTCGTATCTCCCAAACTACCTGTGGTGCTCTGTCGCCCTCAGAGGACTGAAGCCAAAGAGCTTAATCCGTCTGAAAACGCAGCCTGTTCTGACATACATTGGGCCTTGAATCCCATCGAGGGCCCAGCTGCTGATGTCTTATTGTGTTGTGATTATCATACCCGCCGTTTGGGTCGATCCCCTGGAATCTTTGAGGTTTTCATCATCAACTTCTTGGCCCAAGAGGGGGTCTGGACTAGCCGGAACTAACATTATCTGCACATGGAAATTGTCTGAGTGTTTGAGCACAACATTACAGGCAATGGCATCTATCATTAATGGAAACAGGCACAAAATACTGCTCCGACTAATTCAGATAAAACCCAGGTTCTCGTAAAGCTTAGCGTACTCAGCAAGGGCCTCAAACATCAGCAACGAGCCCCCATTGTCTGATATGAACAACATACAAGCACAATATTTTTACTTCAATTAGTCCTTGAAATTTACATGTACTGCACAAATCCATTTTCCGAAGAGATAAAGATATCATATCATACCACTAATAATTTACATAATTCCATGAATACTAGTACTTTAAATCAAGTGTTGGTTATATACCTGTGTGGACTGATCATTGCTGCAGAAATCCCTAATTTTCTAGTCATAAGTTTATTCCTTAGATCATCACTAAAACCCGGCGGGTGCTCTTATCTCTCAGTCGACTCCTGGTTCCGATTCTTATTCTTAATGGACTGCTTATGGGTGCTCTTATCTCTCAGTCGACTCCTGGTTCCGATTCTTATTCTTAATGGACTGCTTATATTCGCCTGATCCTTCTCCTGCAAAATGGTCTCCGTTTATTCACGTTCAACGTCCTTATAAATCTCTTTACACCCCTGAAATACCATTTCCCCCAATTTCAAACAATCCGAAAGGACTCGAGGGGACGGGTACTTTGGGAATCCGAAAGGAGGCGATTGTATTTGTCGGGGATTGTTGGAAATTTAACTCTGTATGCTACAAATTCATGTGTGATGACTGATGAAGATGTACCGCGATTGTTTTCACCCCGCCACTGAGAGAGGATTTAGGGTTCTGCAAATTGGAGTGGCGAGGCATGGGGCTTTTTAATCTCATGCTATGCGAACCGCCGGATGAGGTGACCGTTATATCACCGGAGATGACGTCGGAGAGTTTACACATATACACCATTTTCTACGGATATTTTCAAATATAATCAGGGACAGATTTTGGGCCTTGGCCCACTGTATGAAGGGTTGAGAGGTTGGGTATGGGCCCATGACATGGCTTTTCAAGCCTTTTCTTTTGCCCGTGAGTGTGAAATAAGGTCGGATGACAAGAAACTTCGCTTTATTCTGAACGTTGGTTGCTCGATCGGATGAGATGTAAACTGAAAAATGTGTCCAGAGTAACAAATATTTGTACTCGAAGATCAAACTTGCATCGCCGAGAAATTGCACCCACATCACCACTAGCCTTATCACTCAAGGTTTTTTTAAGTCTTTCAAGCCTCTAATATTATTAGTAGCTATATACTCTTTCATTCCCGTTTCATAATAATAGGACCTCTTTTAATTGTATAGTGAAATATTATACATTTTTTTTATCGTACATTCAAGTCCATATACTGATATACCAACTCACTCGAGCAAAACATGATAAATGGAAAGGCAAATACAAGATCTACCAAATCAACACATATATTTCGCTCCAAAAGAAAATTTTATAAAACTCTATGTTGAGTTTTCAGCTATACCATTCTAACGGTACAGGATTACAGAGTTTTCCCCCAAACTTCATCACTATCACCAAACATCTTTTTGATTTATAATATTGATATTTTTCGATTTCTAAGAAACAAAGTATAACTAGAGATAACCATGGTACTACTGTCAACTGATCATCTCACTGAATCAAACCCACCCAATACCTCTGATCATTATCCTACTGTAATGGGAATAGTTTGCTTTCTTTCTTTTCTTCCTATTATCTTTTTTCTTTATCCCATGTAATAGTAGTACAAACTAAGGACACTGAAAAGCTTTACTTACTTCACAACAATCTACCCGGGTGTTTCTTATGGTGAGCGAAGCATTACTTTCAGAAACTGTGTTTTTTTTTATGTCAAAATAGGGCAGCTTTCGACTCCCATGTGAGTACTCTATCACCTCCGGTTGCTAAGGAAAAAATTGTAATCGGGCAAATTAACCCCCAAACCAGTGAGCCATTTGTCGGCAGCCTGCAGAAGGGAGTTCTCCTGCTCCCACTCATGGGGCCCAATGGGGCTCACGATCGACCCTTTCAGCTTGTAAGCAGCGAGGGCAAAGACAGGTAATGAGATCTTTGCAGTTGGATCAGGAGTGCCGCGGACGGTTCTGGTGTTTGGAGCATGGAACCGAGATGGACAGGGACCTGTATTTAAAAAAAAATGTAAAGGTTTCGAGAAGATAACAGGGGCATAGTTCTCACACAGATACAAGGTTTTTTCACATACACACAAACACCGATCAGAAAGAAGGGAAAAAACTGATGATTACAAAAATAATCCCTATGGTTTAGCCTGACTACCCACAAATAGAGGAATGTGTTTTAATTGGCTGGATATCATATTTTTGTAATCTTTCAAAATGAGATAAGAAAAATAAATCCATTTGGGAAAACACACGCACACACACATACGTATATATATACAAAGAGAGAGATGTACTGCTAGGTTGTGTGGACAAGGAATGGAATGTTAAGAAAGAAGCATCAAGATCCTTTAGTGTTGGGCCGATGGGAATCCTATAAATTGGATACCTGCAACAAATATTTTTGGTTGATACATAAAGAACATCAGCCATGAACCCCAACCAATTGTATTATAGAGAATATGGGATATCGACACATACCAAGCTACACAGATCCAACTTGATGGAAGTAAATCGCAGCTTTTGTACTTATTCAGCTCAGGATTTTGAGAAACGAGCTCTGAAATCTGCACGGGTGAGGGGTAATATCATACCATTATACAGGATGGACAAATTGAATAGATGATAAATGCACCATTTAAAACTCTGCTATAATCTACCTTATCAGCAAGTGGTCTGCGATGATACGGTGGATCAAATTCCAAAAACTGAAAAGAGGGTTGTCCACGTGAACATGTGACGGATTTATCTCCCAGAGAGAGATTATTCAATCGCTGCATGTTTGAATCCAACATGGATTTAGTTCTTCTATCTCCTCCTTCAGGGTAGCGACTGCTAGCACCACTTCTCAACCTATATGACTCAGCAGTAATGTCCACATTGGGCCCTCCTCTGGAAATGCAATTAGGAAATTATTAGTGCAGAGACTTGGTACATAAAAGGGACCAAAATGAAAAGCAAAAATCAAATGAGAATCTTCAGGATTTTGATTAAATTCGGAGGGAAGTGGGGAAGGAGCTATGGTTTCATTAATTGCAGAAAAATGTATCTGTTAAGGTATGTCTTCAAAAGACAAGAAGAATTTAAAACAGAAAGAAAAAAACATGCAGAAGTAAATAATATTCAAATAAAAATATATTTTAGAGCATTTAGCTTCATGATTTGATTTCGAAGACGCTATATTATCTAGCTGAAACAAGAACTTCAAATCGTATGACGGATAGTAAAAAAGTGATGTTACGAGAAAAGGACACCTTCTATAACTAATTTTCCACCCTTTCGGAGCCATATCTCCTCTGCCACTCTATAATAAGAAGGCAGTTGGGACATGTCCAGGCGTATGAACCGGATTTTCATAATATGCTTGTTAAAGACAAATTGCATAAATGACGTATATAATTAGAGATATTAATCATTTAATAAAGAGCAGCCCTACAATTAATACTCGCCTGATTCGAGATGAAGGGTTTGACGGGTCAATGTACACCTGTATGCCCGACAAAAACGGAACATAATACTGCTCGGTTGGGTGTTCACCATTCAACAGTAAAGGTACTCCAGCGCCGTAATAACTCCACTCGCTAAAAAAATCCCACAGATCCTTCAAGTTAAAGAAAGGAAGTGACTCCAACTTCCCTGCTTTCCGGCCCCTTGCATTTACCTGTTAACAAAACAAAAGTAGCAAATTATATTTGTTCGCTTTTGTAATGTGGGTCCGACAAAAAATCTTCCGGATTTGCCCTTATAATCTGCGGTGACAAGTCGACAATTAATGAACACCCATAAAATATCCTTCGAACCGCCGCAGATTAATGAGATCTTGGAAAAAAAGTGCCGTTAGTAACGAAATTTAGAAAAAAATAAAATGAAAGTATCTTTCAAATAACCACAAATCAGGGTAATAAAAATGAACCAACGACTTTTCAAAAACAATCTTCTAAACAAGCGCGAATTGAACGACTTTTCAAACGATCTCCCCGTGAATTTAACCACTTCAAATAATATCCCGCGCAAATTTAACGACTTTTCAAACAATCTTCACACGTATGTAACGAATTTTCAAATAATCTTCGCGCGTATTTAACGACTTTTCAAAAAAATACAACCAACTCTTACAAAATATCAGCGGGTCAATAAACTTCAGATGAACAAATAATTTTCTAGTTACAGTTTTGGGAGGCCATGATATCTAGAATGAGACCTTTCCAGATCTATTTTATTAATTGAAATTCTTATAAGAAATTTTCTCAAAAACAAAGTTTAAATCTAATTAATAAGATTTGCATTTGATGTAGTCTCAGCAAGATCCAAAATCCAACAACCAAAAAATAAATTTATTCAACAATCCAAAAAATGAAGAAAAACAGTCCCAAACAGAATAGTTTCAATCAATATTTGTTGTGAATTCTAATTTTGGATAATTAATCGAACCATCAATTCATATGGAACGAATTTTCATTTACTGCATGAATCCTCAATCTTCTGAAAACACAACAGATTTGAAGGTTTTTTTTATCTCCATAAAAACTAAACGATGAATAAAAACAGACGAGAATTACTGAGTTTTTGGTATACCTCCGGTAAACACCGAGCCTGGATGAACGGAGTAACCGACTCCATCAAACGATCCAAATTAGTAGCATTCAAATTCGGGCCACGTGCAACGGCGGGAGGCGCGGGCAATGCCACGGCCGCCTTGGACGAAACCTCAGCCTCCTTCTTCCGCGTCTCCGTCCCCGCCTTCGCCGCCGCGGCGGAGGACGATTCCGGCATCAACGCCGCCCTCTTCCTCTGCGATAGCTGCTGCTGCTGTTTCTGTTGTTGCAGGTGATGCTGGTGCTGTTGCTGTTGCCGGAGCACCTGTCTCTGCAACATCTGCTGCTGCTGCAAGAGTATCTCCTGGTGTCGTCGAATCGCCGGGGCGTTGTAGAACCTGTCTCCGACCTGCCTCGGCGGCGGAGGTGGCGGCACCGCGTACCCTCCCTTACTCGACATTCAGCTCCGGAATTTGAAAAAAAAACGATTTCAATCGACTGTGGAAGGCAATCGAAATGTATGCGGCTATTTATAGGAGAACATTTTTGGTGGATTGAATTTGGGATTGAAGAAATTGGATTGAAATGAAATTGAATTTTGGGAATTTAGAGGGAGATTTTTTAAAGGTTTTTTTTTTCTTTGTTTAGTCTGTGTGTCTGCGTGAGAGAGAAAGAGAGAGAGGGAATGACTCGTACTGTGTGCGTGTTTTTAGTTGCGTTCTTTTGGATTGTTCCTCAGGGAAGGGTATTTTCGGGAATAGATAAAAGTGAGGTCGCACCTGTAAAAATGCTTGCACGTCATATTTCAATTGTGTTGGTGGGGCTGACGGAACTGCCCTCGCGGGCTGTTTGAATTTTCGCCAATGCCATTGTGGCTTTTAATTAATTATTTTAACGTGTATGATTAATTGAAATAAAAAAGGAAAATCATTAAAGCAATTCTTATATTATCTGTACTTATTTTTAGCCTACCTTTTTATTTATTACAGATATTTTCTTTGGAAAAAAGAAATTTATTTTAAAGATTTTTTTTTTGTAATTTTGTAACAAAATTTCACACCTAATAATTAATAAATTGTATACCAAAAATTGTGTAATCTCGCACTAAAATTATGTAATATTTTCAACTCGCTTTTTATTTTTATTATTTTCATTAAAATAATTGTTTTCTTTAACAAAAGAAAATGATGATTATGTTGTCAATGGCCAAATATATTAAAATTTGTTACAAAAAGTTAGTTCAGATAAGAATGCACCTTATAATGACGAAAAAATTAAAATTAAAATAAAATTACTACTAATTATTTTCAAGAATTTGTCTTTGAGACTTGACTTACCTTTACATTTATTTATTCTTTTTTTTGGTGTTAGTTGAAAATACTTACTCTCTTACAAAAGTTTATTTATACTACATCTATCTCATTTTAATAATCATACTTTTTTTATTATTTGTGAAGAAAATGTGATTATTGCATTAAAACAATATTTATTTATTTTCATTAATATCATTACATTTTCACTACGGTTGAAGTTGACAGACCTAGTTTTTTTTTTTCGTAAGAGCTGTTGGTGAAATAAGCAATGCTTAGTCAGGTAAGAGCTGTTGGTGAAATAAGCAGTGCTTGTTACTTGACTGTTGGAGGTGGGAGCGGCGCGAGGAGTTAACGATCGGAGGTGCTGCAACCTCTATTCAACCTAGGGTAACTTATTTATTACTTAACAAATATTAATACTCTCGATACATTTATTATTACTTAAGATGTACTATAAAAGTAGTTATATTTATATGGTAATACAGTTAAAAATGATAAATTATGGTTTTTTATTGATAAGTAATAAACTAAAATTAAATGTAAAAATAAAATCGTTTTAAAATTAGAATATTTTTTAAGGTGTTACTATATATGAAACGTTCGATCATTTAAAAGTTGAAATTATTATTTTGAGACAAAGAATACGAACAATAACATTATTATTATTATTTTCAATTTTTCTTATACTGTATGTACAAATCTCTAAAACTAAAAGTGAACAATCTTGAAATTAACTTAAATGCATTCGTACCTATTGCACGGTTTACAAAGTTAAGAAATAAGTAGATGCTAGGAACATCAATTATATTTCGTCATATATTTATTAATGGATTAACAAATTATTTTATTTAATAATCGAACTCTGACTTAAATTTGTAAACTCGTATTAATTTCATTATTAACCGTTATCTAAATTATGAAATTTCTATTATTTTATAGTATGTTCTTTTGGACTCAAATTAACTAAATTGAACTGAACTGAAGCGATATGATAAATTGAATTAAACTAGTACTACTTCCCGTGCGATGCACGTGATTTATTTGTTTGAAATAATCTAAAATTTTATTTAATCTCTAATGTATTTCGTCATATATTTATTAATGGATTAACAAATTATTTTATTTAATAGTCGAACTCTCACTTAAATTTGTAAACTCGTATTAATCTCATTATTAATCGTTATCTCAATTATGAAATTTCTATTATTTTCATGTTTGATGTAATTTATAGTATGTAAGTTTCTTGGGACATAACCGAGTGGTAAGGTATGTGGTGATGTTGGTGACTCTCCCCCACATGTGTCTGCTACCGGAGCAACTCCCTCGATTTACATCCTACCCGATTGAGGAGCCTTTGATATGGTGAGAGAGGAGTTTCTTGTTTCTGCATTCCGTTTCTCGTCTCTAAAGAGTTTCATTCAACAAATACTTAAAACCGGTGGGGGAAAATCAAAATAAATGGAAAATAAAAATTATAAAGCTAGAAAATAAATAAAAATATAAAAAAAAATTGAATTTACTTGGTGAACATGAAGGGTATGAGATGACACAAACGCAATTATATTAATATAATGTTCGTTAACTTGCAAAACAAAATTTACAAAACTGAATTAAGGATAACCTAAAATTTTTAAAAAAAATCTAGTCGAACATAATTAATAAATCGACAATTTGATTATGTAATATGCGAAAAAAATCATAATTAATACATAAAATTAAAAAAGTCGAGGAAAAAATAAATAAATAGAGGAACATATACATGTAAATCGATTCAATGTTCAGAAAAGTAAAAAAAAGACATACAAAGCCAGATTACAATAAGAGAAAATAATATACCTACAAAGTTTGATCAATTTTTTTAAACTTATGTGGATTAGGGAATAGGAGGAGATCGATTTTTATGATATACGATTGATTGGAATTAAATTAATATTAATGGAATAAAAAAAAAATTTGAGAAGAGAAATAGAAATGTATTATATATTTAAGATGATAATTAATTATTATTAGTAAAAATATATAATTTCGAATTTATAATTTTTTATTTATAATTTATAGTGTGAACACAACATTATTATTGGTTTGTGATTGGTCCACGTATCATTAGTGGATCCTGAAATTATATATGTATATATATATATTGATTTTTTATAAAAATAATAATAACTTTTATAAATTATTATTATTTTTTTAAATATTAATAATATTGTTACATTAATTATATTGAATACTTAAAATTATTTATTCAAATTATTTTTTATTTATTTTATTTTAATTTAATTTGAAACATTTTAATTGATTTAATTGAACTAAAACGATCTCAATTGAAGTGAACTAAACTGAAACTGAAAAACTGAAATTAAGTTTAAAATAACGGGTCATGATTATGAATATCATTATCAAGTCTAATTAATAATTATACACTAATCTTTTGTAAATTAAGAAAAAAAACTACGGAGTAATTAATCAAGAAGGAGGGAGTACTCTATAATCGGTTTGATAAAAATAATTTAACGGTCAACTGAGAAAAATATTTAGGCCACTTGCATGACCATTCCCAATTTCCCATAGGTTATACGACCATCGCTCTTCAGATAGTGATGTTTGATCTTATCGCCACATATGTTCGAACAGCTCAATTGAGCTTTTTCAAAAACCCTAATTTTTTCTCTGGTGATAAATTCGATGAGCTGATTTTTCTTTGAATTGTTTATTCACCGGAAATATAATCGCGATCAGTTTCAATTAAAGCCATTGGATCTGCACGGATTGGCCATGCGACGGTTGCCATCGGCGACGATCGGCCTCTCGAGAGAGGACTCCGCGACCACCGACGCCAATCGAGGCGCTGATATTGTATTTGATTTATTTGAAGTCGATCTCCGTAGATTTCGCGATGGCCGGCGATGCTCATGGCCCTAGCCCGAGGGGACTGCTCTGCAATGCCGGCGCCGGTGCTGCGGCTGGTAAAAAAACTCTACTCTACAGTTTTACTGATGTTTTCTTTTTGTGAATTCATAGACTAATAAATAAATGTGGGAGAAATATTTTCGGATGTCCAATATTTCACTTTGTAAAACTAAGAAATGGTGTTCTTATGAGAGCAAACAGGGCATAATCAGCTGAGTCCGAATCGGCGCAGGAGTGTTTCGTACTACATTTGTATGTCATTTAAATTATAATGTTCATAATTGGGTAATTGTACGTTTTTTTTATGATCTTAGTCTCTTGCAATGTTATAAAAGTCAAGTTTCATATGAAGATGCCGGGAGTTTCTATGAATTTGAATCAAAAGTGCGATTACAGCATTTTATGCTTCTCTTTTTGGTGTTATGTCATCATAATTGCGGAAGTACACGTATCTTATTGTCTTACTCACTTGATGCTTGACATGAAATTGATCGTGGAAAATCTCATGCGGTTGAAATCTATTTTTGATGCAGGAGTGATTGCCGCTACTTTTGTTTCTCCTCTAGATGTTATTAAGACTAGGTTACAGGTCCATGGGCTGCCGCAGCTCGCTAGTACTAATATCAAAGGTTGAATTAGTTATTTGTTGCTGGCCGTAATATTTTTATTTAAAAAATGGCATTAGGTGTGTGCGAATGCCCCTTCAGATTTAAGAATGACAAACATGTTTGCTTATAATTGGTCAGGTAGTGTAATAGTACGGAGCTTAGAACATATATTTCAAAAGGAGGGCTTGCGTGGCATATATCGTGGGCTCTGCCCTACGGTGCTTGCATTGCTTCCAAATTGGGCGGTAAGTTGATTTACGATCATGAATGTTATAATCTGTTTCTTTCGGCTATCCTGATGCTTCATGAATAGAAACAGTACAGCATTCTTCTCTTCCTCGCTAAGCAAACAAATTAATGAGACATTAACATGCAACAAAAAATTTGCAGGTGTATTTTACGATTTATGATCAACTCAAGAGTTATCTTGGTGCTGATGGTTAGTTTAGCAACTTCTGTTTCTTTTTTTAGCCTTTTTTCTTTTGAGTGAGGCAGGACCTATGGCAGTTTTCTACTTTGAGATGAATGTACGAAGTGGACCTTTTGTTTTGGTTATATTGTAATATTATTGAACATTTGTTATATTCATGGAAATTGTAGATGTAAATCATCAGCTCTCTATTGGTGCAAATATGATTGCTGCTTCTGGTGCGGGGGCTGTAACAACGATTATGACGAATCCCCTTTGGGTTGTCAAGACAAGGCTTCAAGTATGTTTTTTGGTGTTCATATATTATTTAGATTTAATGCTATTGAGACCTAATTATCTAGGCAAATTTCCACATCTGATATTTGTTTTTATGTATCATGCAGACGCAAGGAATGAGAAAAGGTGTGGTTCCCTATAGGGGCACACTGTCTGCCTTAAGAAGAATTAAGCACGAGGAGGGTATCCGTGGATTATACAGGTAGCTATGTATTTCCTAACATCATGAATACATTTCGTAATATTTTTTGTTGTAGCTTAACACGTTATTTTTTTGGATGTTTGTGGAGTGTACAGTGGTCTTGTGCCAGCTTTGGCGGGTATTAGTCATGTAGCCATTCAATTTCCAACATATGAAAAGATAAAAAGTTACTTGGCCGATCGAAGTATGTGGGCATGTGGCCTCTAATTTTTGCCATAAATATGTATTTTTCTTCGTTCTCATATATCCTTGTTTAAATTTCTTGTTATGATGGCAGATAACACCACCACAGATAAACTTAGTGCTAGTGATGTAGCTATTGCATCATCCGTTTCAAAAGTATTCGCGTCCTCCTTGACATATCCACATGAGGTATTGAGGTTTGGTGCAGAGACAACCATGTTTTTTGTTTTATATTTGATATTAAGAATTAAATGCAATTTTTTTTAAGATCTCCTAATTTGTGTGAAAACTTCCTTAGCAACAATTAATTTGGATATTCCTTTGAATATAAAAAAAAAATCTTCACTCTTCAGTTACAGATGTCCCATATAAGTGGATAATATATCTGATCTGTTTACATTGTTAAAATAACTGCTTACTATTTTATAATAACCACATAACATGTATAGGTTGTGCGGTCAAGGCTTCAAGAACAAGGGCACCACTCAGAAAAACGGTATTCAGGTGTCGTAGATTGCATTAAGAAAGTATTTCAGCAAGAGGGCATCCCGGGTTTCTATCGAGGTTGTGCCACCAACCTGCTGAGAACAACCCCGTCTGCCGTCATTACTTTTACAAGTTTTGAAATGATTCACCGCTTTCTTGTTAACATGTTCCCTCCCGAGCCACTCCCTCACACATTGTGAGGGCATTTAGTTTTTTTTTTCAAGGAGAAGACCAATTATTTGCCAAGTGTTGTAATGATAGAACTGAGCTCTTTGTATTCATTCCGATTGTTAGGAGGAAAGTATCCTCATTAGATTGATGATGATGATAAGTTGTTGATCCTTCAATTGAAGGAATTTCAGGATATTGTTATATCATATCAGACCATATAAATAATATGGCAATTTCTTTGTCAGTGTCCCGACTTTTATGAGTCGCTTCTCTCGTCTAATTTGTGATTTTTGTTGGCTCTGATGGGATTAAACATAGGGAGTACTAGGATAGTAGTACTGAAAACGTTGTTCTGAAATTGAAAAGTATGTTTGAGCTATGGAACTAGGATAGTAGCTGGGTTGAGTATCCGCGATCTCGACAATGATTGACTTCTATTAACAGTGCACTCGCCTAGCTCACAAGCTTACTAGCACATTGTTTGAGATAAAGTCAAGTTTTGGCTCGAGCTAGTTGTGACTGCTCAGCTCGTTTGCAATCCTACTAATCCCATGATTAGTCTATCAAAGTCGAAAACATGATTTAAAAATATAACAAGATAATCATCCTTGCGAGAGTGCGGAAAGATGCACATGAGGTGTACTGCTTTCAGAATTTGATCTTTAGATCTCTTTTCCTTTTCCCCTTAATCCGGTTGTTGTTCTTCCCCCCCAAAAAAGCAAGCTTTGGAACTTAGAATATTGAAGTTCATTCACCCTCAAAACATCCATACAAATAATGTACACCTCCAAAAGATAGGGACTTGGGACCCAATGGATAATGTTCGCTCGTCTGATTGTTTTGAAACTTATACAACTATTAACTATTTCATCGATCTCATTTTACATCCTGATTGTTTTTTTTTTACTTGGAGACCCGACACTGATAAAACTAGGTCCTGCGAATTTACAAGGTTATTAGGGGAAACCTACCCTACCTCCGTATATGCCGTTTTCAGGGTGGGCAAGTTCCGGAAGGAGTGTTGTCATAAGATTGAAACTTGAATTGAAACACTAGGATTGGAGTCTGCATAACACAGAAACTTTTCAAAGCGAGTGTTCTTGGAGATTAAAAATACTACTCTTCAATATTTATAGTTATAGACTTATAGTTATCCTATTACCCTTGCATTCATAGAAAGCCAAAAGTAATAAAGAGAAGGGTGTATTAACTTAGAAAAGTAGTTTTCAATTCAGAGAATGATGTTGCACACAATCATGTGTAATGCATGGATAAACTTCAACTATATGCTCCTTAACAAGGAGCATGTCCTACATGAAAGCTTTAAGTGTATTTGTGTTTTGTATATCTAAAGTGAATAAGTTAATTAAAACCTTTTTTACTTGAATGTAAGAAGAAGATACATGAACCAAAGTGTTTTTTTTTGTCACATGAAAACATACATAGTGTATTTGCTAAAGTAAAGTTGCTCTTAATGTTTATAAAGAAAGGTAGTGCAATTGTGTGATGATATGTAGGGCATTGTTGTGGTTGTTTGATGGGGCCATTACCTTATTACAAGAAAACAAACAACAAACATATGATGATCCCTTTTTCCACTTTCCTTAGTTGTTGTTCTTTAACTTAATCAAAAGCAAGAATTCATTAGCTGGTTAAAAGTGATCCTAAATCAATCTGTGGTTGTGCCATTTTTTCAAGAATAATAATGATTAATGGATTTAATTTTGGATTAGTGGATCCTAAAATAGGGATAATTGCAAAAACTGCTCATGTGATTTTTGAAGAATTCAGAAAAGGCTCAATTAACATTTAAAATTGCAGTAGACACCCTTGAAGTCTGGTTAATCATAAAAATTACCCAAGAGGTTTGGATTTTGCCAACAAGTCCTATTAACACTAATAATTGCCCAAATGTTAGTTGAATTGCTGACATTTTCTGATTTCACAAAGTATTACTACTGCTGTATATATCTTTATTCTTATTGTTTCTATATATACTCCCTTCGTGCCAGAGCAATGGTCACACCTCTTTTGTATTTTGTGAATTCCATTTTTTATTTAATTTTTCTAAAAAGGCTGCAAATCAAAACTAACCATGAGGTAAGGTTTCAGCTTTGAAGTATTTCCAAAAACACTCCTGGGAACATTGAAAATTGCAAAATCACCCTTGAGGTTCAGTTCAATTTACTTTTTGACCTTTACTTGAAATAGCGAATATTTTCACCTTTCATTGGGCTATTGGTAGTTTTTGGAGGAAAAAATGGAGTTATTTTGTAATTATTAGAGAATATAAGGATGCAATTGTAATTTTAACCTTTTATTTTAATTGCCCAAACCACAAATTTGCAAAGAGTGTGATTCAGATATAGATATAGGTATCATGTTTGGAGTTTTTATTTTGGTCATTTATCGTTTTTTTAATCAAGAATTGAATAAAATAACATGTTAATTGGTAGGAATTTATTATGTAAATTAATCAAATCCTGATTATATAGTGGATTTGATGGACCTTCCTTCCCCTTCTTTTTCTTTTGCACTTTGCAGCATGTGAGATTAGTATAAAGGTATCATTTTTATTTGTTGTGAAAAAAAGTTTAGCCATATTTAAGCATAGTTATTGTGATGGGAAATGACATTATGGGCTTGCTTAGTTTCTTCATTTCAAGTAAATGAAAATTGGGTAGGCCAATGTTCTTACATCAACCATTGGTGCATGTTTTGTTGGCCCCTTTAGATCATTTATACAACTTTTCTCGGCCTAACTTCAAGATAATTATATCTAAAAAACTTACTTTTAAAACAAAACAAGTACTACTATAATAATTATATCTAAAATGTTGATAAATACAATCTTACAATATTTGAGTTTATCGAACTCAATTGATTGAAATAATTTGAACGAAGTAGTTGATAAGTGATAACTACTTCTAAATTGTTCGTGAAAACGTTGATCGAAATAACCGATTAATATATTTGAGTCAATCGAACTAAATTGACTGAGGCGATTTGAACTATGTATAATTGATTAATATTACTTTTAAATTATTTTTCGTAAAAAATGTTGATATATGAAAATAATTAATTAATATTTTGAGTTTATATATTTCATTATATAGATTATTTTTAAAAATATTTAATTTCTATGATATTTTTCTCTCTTCATACGTAAAACTGTCACAGTAAATGACATTTATTATTAAAAATATAATTGATTCTTGTCATATTACTTTTATTTTATTTGTCATATGCATTTTTCTTTTTTCTCAAGAGTTTTCAAAATACAATGTAATAAAAAAAACTGTAGTAAAATAAATAAAATGATACTCACGTCCCACAATATTAATGGAGTTTTTCACGTAGTTAAAAAAAAATTGTTGAATAATATAAAGTAAAAATATGTATAAATAAAAGTGTATTGTGATTATAAATTAAAAAAAAAATCTATTTTAAAATAACTAAAAAAAAATCTTGTGCAAAAAAGATTGCTGAACGAATAATGAATAAAATGTAAAATATTTCATTATAAATGGGAGAATGATGAATATTCATTAGTGGGTAGTTTGTCAATCTTTGTCTGGCTGCCGAAACTTCGAACTACAAGCTGACGCGTGGACGAAATTGTGCTAAGCTACAATCCCATTGGGTGAGCATAATTTGTTTCAGTGCACTCGCTACCACAGGATTCCAATCCCTCGTCAGGGGACTCCCGAACCTGGTAGGTTCGGTAACGAACCAACTATTTGAAAAAATTCGAACGTTAGTTCGTAGAGCACACTTGAAAAGACGAAAGTACCCCCGGATCTTTAATTTAAGTGGCTGCGAATTCAACGACCTTATTTTTAATTCCGTTTTTCTGCTTTTAGTGTTGGTTTGAAAATTTTGCTGCACGCTGTCTTAGTTGATACATGCATTTATTTTCTTGTTTACTAATGTTAATTTAGTGATTGAATTCTAAAATTATTTCTAAAATCGCGTAAGTTGATGCATAATTGTCTGTGTGAGCTGTTCGACTCGTTTACGGTCTTGCATTTACACTACTGGAGTACAATATATTGTTGTTACATAATCGATTTAATTACTTTTTGTGAAATGTGTATTTTCGATGATGAATGTGAATTTATGTTCGTATTTTGGGAGTCTTTGACACAAAGAAAGCAATAAGGGGTTTGGTAAAAGAGGATTTGAGACTTGGAATTTAAGCTCACTATTTGTTTTGCCTTTGAAATAATGCTTAGTATAATATTGTGACACCAGCTTTGAAGTTAACCTCTCTCAATGAAGTAGAATAACTTATTGCCTGAGAATGACACGTTGCCCGCCACCCTTTGTGGGTGCAATTTTTGATTCAAATTTTAAATTTGATTTTTTGAACTTTTAATTATTAGTCATAACTCATGTGTGTGCCCACCATGTTTTCTATTTCAATACACATTACAAATTATTGGATATCATTAATAAATTGGAGATATACATTGTGATTTGGATTGATACATAATTCATGTATTTATGTATATTTGATTGTAAGTCAATATATGAAATTATAATGAATTTATTTTCGTTGCATATCTGTTGCAAATTTATTGAGCGATGAAGATGAATATCGATATAAATAATTTAATACTATAATAGTGTACAAACAATAGACACATTTTGCTGAAATATAAAAAAAAAAACATCATAACAATACAAAATAAATAAACAAACCGTGTAATTGGCAAATGAGTCCAATTAATCATGCATGAAAATAAGGCCTCTGCAAAGTTTGAATGTGGAATAATCACAAGGAAGAAGACAAATAAATCCACACATTCATAAAATATAAAATACTTATAAAAAAACTACACTACCAGTTATGAGTTGAATTCGATAAGTCCAAAATTTGAATATTTCAAATATTTATAATACTGATTTTTTTTCTAGTATCGTTTTGATTTTTTTTTCAACAAAAATGGGTTTTTTATATCAAATATTTGTATAAATAGTAATTTTAAGTCTATAAATCACGAGTCGTACTCATAATTATAATTTCGACACAAATGAAAAATATAACAACGCGTGCATTCACTATTAATAAATTTTACACAATAATCATGTTTTTTCTAATAGTAATTTCTGGAAAAGGTATAAAATATGTTTCTATACCATTTATGATAAGATATAATAGTATTTCCTTTTTGTTATTGTTTACCCTTCACAATCAAAATCACTATATGCATTTTACTTCAATCCAGTATATATCGACCACTTCCAACTTTCTTAATCGAGCCCTCAACTTTAATTTCACAAATTTGACTTTTGATAGAATCATTTGAGGTTAACAATTACCATCATAATTGGAATGTTTTAAGTAAAAAACGCGTTTTACTATTTGTAGACAGATTATTATCTAAGTAAGCAAAAATTTATGTGACTTTGATTGAAAATTACAGTTATACATGAAAAAAATTTGAATCTTGACAAAAGTCTTGAACATTATAGTGTAACTATATTATTAATCATTATTGTATACTTGTATAGTTGATTATTGTATAATGGAGAATAGTATAGTAAAATTGTACTGTAATTTTCATTTTTCACCAACTTAAATATTTTTATAAGTTCTCATATTTGAACATATTATCATATTTTAAATATGTGATTAATTATTTCCCTTTTGTATCTCATGAAGTCAAAATTGAGTCAAATTCATTGTCAAGGAAAAGACCAATAATGTCATGTGTGAAACAATATTTTAGAAAAAAACACTTGAAAAAAAAAAGACTAATTAATGCTCAATTTTATTTCTTAATTTAATTCAATAACTAAATAGTATCCAAACCGAAATAAAAACATTTGGGACCCGAACCTGTAGGCTCGGAGCGAGGTTCGAATTCAAAAGGCAGCTCGTCACTACCAGTACAAGTATAAAGCACAGTACATCTTTTCAACAGAGAGAGAAAAAGGGAAAAATAAAAATAATTAAATTTAAATAAAATTCGAAGCCATAGCCATATTCATCAGTGTGCTGTTGTTGTTGTAGAGTGAGATAAAAAGTTTTTCGACATATTTGCGATTCTGCCATTACCTTCTCCGGTCGGGGAAAATATCGATTTACAGCTCGATCGGCCGCTCGTTTTTTTTGATCGGATGATACTACTTTCGCCGGAATATTAACGCTCTGGATTCGGTGATTTTTTCGTTCGAGTAAATTTTGAATGGCGGCGATTGAAGGTGCATTTTCCTTCTCCGTGGCGTCAGTTGTAGAGGATGTCTTGCAGCAGCACGGGAACCGATCTCGTGAGCTCGATTTCGATGCTCGCAGAGCCGAGGAAGCAGGTGATTCATTTGATTAATCGATCGATTTAATCCGATCAAATTCGAATTCGTTCGGAGAGACGATTCTCGCTTTTTCTCCGACGTTGTTAAATCACTTTGTTTTTCACTCTTTCCCCCTTTTTTTTTGTTTGTTGAAATTTGAAATTAAATCAAAAAGTTTTTATCTTTCTTTAAATTGATGAATTTTTGGATGGATATAAATAGATTATAGATGTGCACTATGATTAGATTGAGTCCGATACTATTATAAATTTGAAGCCTTGTACTAAAAAAAGAAAGAAAATGAATCCAATCGGTGTTTGATTATCAAGTCCATTTGTTTATTCGCAGCATTACGAAGATATGAAGCTGCGGCTTGGCTGAAAAAGATAGTCGGAGTAGTAGGTGCAAAAGACTTACCGGCGGAACCTTCAGAGGAAGAATTTAGGCTCGGGTTAAGAAGTGGAATAGTTCTTTGCAATGCACTTAATAAAATTCAGCAAGGAGCTGTGCAAAAGGTCCGTAATTCGTATATATATATACGGTACTACGAACCTCTAATTGTAATTCAAGATTGATTTGAATCCACCTTGTTTTTTTTACTATCAGGTAGTTGAAAGTCCATCCGACTCAGCACTTTTACCGGATGGTACTGCATTAACAGCGTATCAATATTTTGAGAATGTGAGAAATTTCCTTGTAGCAATGGAAGAGATGGGGGTGCCTACTTTCGAGGCCTCTGATCTTGAGCAGGTAGGTATAGATGGTAGCATTGGCAAACACATTTAAACATTTTTTTGAACGGGGCAGAATATTCTGACACGGTGATGTTGAAACCAAATGTCGATTGTTTATCAGGGAGGAAAATCATCAAGAGTCGTGAACTGTGTGCTTGCGCTTAAGTCCTACTATGAATGGAAACAGGCAGGAGGAAACGGAGTTTGGAAATTTGGTGGGAATGTGAAGACAACTACCTCTGGAAAACAGTTTGTTCGCAAAAATTCTGAGCCGTTCACAAGTTCTCTGTCTAGGACTGTGTCTGCAAATGAGAAGTCGTTGAGTGTTGTATGTGCCGATAAAGATACTAACAAAGCGGTATGTAAACCTAGTTCATGTATGCTTGAATTTTTTTATATACAGTTAATAATATTCATGAAATTTATATAAAAAAAAATTGCAGCCTAGTTCTTCCTTGAGTACGCTTGTCCGAGCGATATTATCGGATAGAAAGCCTGAAGAAGTTCCAAATGTATGTCAATTTTTCCATTTTTTTTACTTATATCTTCAATATGTTGTTGCCCACTCTTGATTTTGAGCCGATGCGTTGTTTCTTGTTTTACAGCTTGTTGAGTCTTTATTAAGTAAGGTCATGGAGGAGTTCGAACATCATGTTTCCAGCAAAACTGAATTGGTTTGTTTTCTTTAAAATTAATGTGTAATTTTAGTTGTCATGTCTGTTTTATGAAATCGATATCTTAAAAAAAACTTTAAAATTTCTCTGAGCTCGGGATTTCATTATATCTTGCTTTTTGGTCCTCTAACAGAAGAAGACTAGTTGTTCTGGTGACTCCAATATTCCTCATGACGCGAAATCCGTGCTAAAGCCGTGTTCAAAAAATGTACAGGTAATATGGTGCTTTGAAAATTTTAAAACAATCTATTACCAAATGATGTGTGCAACTGACACATTTTCTCCAACTTTTTCAAAACAAAACAAAAGAATGCTGCAATTTCAAACGGAGATCATATGTTACAGAAGAACCAAATTTGTGATCAAGAATCTGAAAGTAGAATCATGAAGCAGCAAATTATCGTTGACCAACAACACAAAGATATTAAGGTAAAAATAATCTATTGAACTAGTTATATTATTTTCATCTTTAGAAAAATCCTTCACCTTTTGGATGTTCTAATCATTGTATCTTGATTATTTGGTTTAGGTGCTGAGGCATACTCTTTCTTCTACAAAATCGGGTGTGCAGTACATGCAAATGAAATTCCATGAAGAAATTCAAAATCTAGGTAGGAATTTGAAAATTGTGGTTTTATTCAAGGTACCTTTTTCCATTATTTTTCCCATTTTTTTCCAAGTTATTACCTAAAATTATCATTTATTTTCCAGGCCTTCATATTCATGGACTAGCTCATGCAGCTTCTGGTTACCATAAAGTTCTCGAGGAAAACCGGAAGCTTTATAATCAAGTCCAGGACCTGAAAGGTAATATACCGGAGTGTTTTAGATGCTCTTTGCTCTTATTTTGTTCTTATTATTCCACTTTCTTCAAGTAAGTTAACGTTTTAATCTTTTAACTTAATCAGGAAACATAAGGGTGTATTGCCGTGTCAGACCATTCCTGCCGGGTCAATATAATCAGTTAAGTACTTTGGATAATATCGAGGAAGGAAGCATAACAATAAACACTTTAGCAAAGAATGGAAAAGGACGTAAATCTTTCAACTTCAACAAAGTGTTTGGTCCTCTGGCAACTCAAGGTTCGATCAATTAACTGGAGTATATGTTTTTTAGGTTCGACAACAAAATCGTGACAAGCTTTCTATTGTTTTCCTTACAGATGAGGTGTTTTCGGACACAAGACCATTGGTGAGATCGGTCCTTGATGGTTACAATGTTTGCATCTTCGCATATGGTCAAACCGGATCAGGAAAAACTTTCACCATGGTAAGAACATTATTATCACCTGTTTTGATTTGGAATATCAGCACCTATGTTAATTTTATTGTCGTTTATTCAGACTGGACCGAATGATCTCACGGAAGATAGCCGAGGAGTGAATTACAGGGCTTTAGGGGATTTGTTCCTGCTTGCTGAGCAGAGAAAGGAAACTTTCTTCTATGACGTTTCAGTTCAGATGATTGAGATTTACAACGAACAAGTTAGGGACCTGCTCACTACTGATGGATTAAATAAAAGATATCCTTTGCCAATCTATTTTTTCTGCACTTAATTGTTAGAACTTGATTATTGTTTCTAACCTTCTTCTATGCAATTGTCAGTGCTCGATTTTTTCGAATATATATGTTGAAGGGTTCCTTTACTATGAACACATTAGAAATCCGAAACAGTTCTCAAACAGGACTCAGTGTACCAGATGCAAATTTGGTCCATGTATCTTCAACATCTGACGTTATAGACCTGATGAACGTGGGGCAAAAGAATCGTGTGGTGGGTGCAACAGCGCTCAATGACCGCAGTAGTCGATCTCATAGGTGTGTATTTAGATTTTAATTCGTTCTGCCTATGTGATTTTTCGACTAACTTTATTTTTTACTGCAGTTGTTTGACTGTTCATGTACAAGGAAAGGATTTAACCTCTGGGAATATTCTTCGAGGTTGCATGCATCTGGTTGATCTGGCCGGAAGTGAGAGGGTCGACAAATCCGAAGTGACCGGCGATAGACTAAAAGAGGCTCAGCATATTAATAAATCTCTTTCTGCTTTGGGTGATGTGATATCCTCTCTTGCCCAAAAGAATTCACATGTCCCTTATAGAAATAGTAAACTTACCCAACTGCTGCAAGATTCTCTTGGTAAGAAAAATGGTCCCTAAAACGACCTTTTGCTTTCTTCTAGTGGTTGTAAACTTTTGTCTCCGATTTCGCAATTTTAATTTTAACATGGCTATGAAACTGTCTTTGTATACAGGTGGACAAGCCAAGACACTGATGTTTGTTCATATAAGTCCTGAGCCTGATGCAGTTGGAGAGACAATCAGTACCCTCAAATTTGCTGAGCGTGTTGCCAGTGTTGAGCTTGGGGCTGCCCGAGTGAATAAAGATTCGACTGATGTTAAAGAGCTGAGAGAACAGGTTCTTACCATGTTCCTCTTTGTAGGTTTCTTCCAGTATATAAATGTTCCATAGCTCAATTACTATATTTCTGTGATAGGTTGCCAGTCTTAAGGCTGCCTTAGCAAGGAAAGACGGGGAGCCGACTTCTATTCAGCAGAAGCCATCTGGAAGTCCATGTCGCATGCAGCTATCACCTTTTCATCCTGCCTTAAGTGCTAAAAGTCCAGGCTTGTTGCAATCACCAAATGGCGCGAGGAAGCCGATGGAAGATGTAGGTAACATAGAGGTGAGAAGCAATCATGCACTGAGGCAAAAGAAGCAAAGCATGGATCTAGACGAGCTTCTCGGGAATTCACCTACATGGCCTCACCAAAACATTGTGGACGACGATAGAGAAGTGGGCCCCGGAGAGTGGGTCGACAAACTCATGGTGAACAAGCAAGATCCAAATGGTGTCGAGAGGAACCCTTTGATGAGTTGGAATCCTAACACCACAAACATTCAGAAATGTTTATTGGATCCCTCAAAGTATGACCCTGAGAACCCTCCACGTGTCTTGTTTCCTTCAAACAATCAGTTTGATGTTAATGGCACCGATGATTTAGACGAGCTCGAGGCCGGAACCAGTGACTCGTCCGAGACGGATTTGCTTTGGCAGTTCAACAATTCCAAAACCGGGAGCTTGAGCAGTGGGAATATTAGTCCGAAGTTGGAGAAAGCTCTTGCGAAACAATCCAGGTTTGTATTTATGTTATATTCATAAAAAGGCAACGAGTTGCGTTAATCATCGGGATTAATTTTGATGAT
Organism: Euphrasia confusa; assembly: GCA_954870475.1. Classification (NCBI taxonomy): domain Eukaryota; kingdom Viridiplantae; phylum Streptophyta; class Magnoliopsida; order Lamiales; family Orobanchaceae; genus Euphrasia; species Euphrasia confusa. Next base: position 55,660,017 of record OX940951.1, on the reverse strand, counting down.
TAACCTTATTTGCATCCAGGACCATGATTCCAAAACTAGGCCCTTCACCGTTACGAAAAACTCTCAATGGAGCCAGTCACGGCCATGCGTCACAGAGGATTGCAAAGCCGACTACTACTGTGATCAAACGTAAACTAGGGTCGAGAAAATAGAGCAAGATTTATCAATGGCTGTGATGTGCTGGTTTTTTCTTAACCCATTGAGAGTGATAGAGAATATAAATTGTAGATTTTTTTTTGCTTGGCCCCTATATATGTTCTGAGCAACTATTCTAGTTGCTGTTATTCTGTTATGTGGTCTATATATATACAGTATATTCTTTGATTTACTATTTGTTGTGAAAAATTAGACCACGTGTATTATTTTGATTTCTTGATTTTTTTAAGGGAAAGTGTTGATTGTATATCTTGAGGGTGATGGCAATTTGCAAGTGTGAAGAATGTGATTAATTACTCAGACCATTATATTTTGTTCGATCTCTTCGTCTGTTCTTTTATTTGTTCATGCGAAATATCTTGAATCGAATCTAGTTGCTCAAATAATTAATTAAATTGTGATACTATTGGCTAGTTGAATTGGTAGAGATATACTACAAATTATGAATGATACGTAAATTTGGAGTAAATTTGATTCGAACACCGTAGACGTTAAAATTTTAAGTTTTGGGTTGCATGTATTTATTAAAAGAAGATGGAAGAAATGAAAAATTAAATAAATCGAAGTTCGTGTTCAAAACGATTTTTTTAAAATAAATTCGTTCTCTAGCTGTTCGGCTGCCACAAATCCGGCATCTGGTGACTTTGCCTCTGAGGTTCATGGTGCCGTAGATCCACCGATCCTCCGTAGATCCACCGATCCTAGTATACAATATTAATCAGTAATTTTTTCATGTTGCATGTGAACGGCTAAATACACGTTGATTTTAACTTAATTCTTAAACTTTTGATAGCTCCATTTGGAAGAGTTGACATTTCTTATAAAAAAAAAACAAATAATAAAAAGTATACTAAGTACGTAGTGTATAATTTTATTCTCTTCGTGTGGAAGAGTTGATATTTTTTATTAAAAAAAACAGTAAAAGTTAAAATTATATTTTAAAATTGAAAATTAAATTTTTTAATAATAAAATTTTAAAAATTTAGTAAATAAAATAAAAGTAAAATTATATTTTAAAATAAAAAAATATTTTTTTGAAGTAAAAAAAAAAAAGGTGTAATATGATTTATGATTTACAATTTAATGTTCTACTTTTTTTAGATTTTTTCAAGTAATTTTAAGATTGTAATTATATGTAATAACTGTATAATTAATAGAATTGATAATAATTAATAAAATAATAAATTTTATAATAATTTTGAGTAAATTATTTTTATTCATAATTAGACAAAACAATATGGAGTAATATTTTTTTTTATAATATTATACATGCAACTTAATCCTCTTTTTTTTTTCTGGGGTCAGTTGGGGCAATCATCTCAAAAAACAAAATTATGTCAATTATTTTGAAAATGATAGAATAATACATATAATTAAATTAAATTAATTATACATAATTACGTAAATTTATCTGGTGCAGTACAGTGGGTTTTATTTATACTCTACTCTGGTGGAGTACATGTAATGTTAACCGTTAATATGCTATTAAGAGTACTGCTTTAAGAATTAAGATTAGCATCTTGAAGTTAATATGCTATTAAGAGTACAGCTCGTAGCATCTTGAAGTCGGGACATGGACTACCGACAGCAGCTTAGCTAGTGGACTATTGTTTAGCCTTTAGACAGCTTGCGGTTGTCCAAAAAAACAAAAAGTCAATGACTCCTCCTCTTTATTTTTAATTTATAATTTCCTTTGCTTGATGAATGTATAAGTAATTATAGTGTATTTAACACCTAATCAATCACCTGCAATTTCATCGATCATAATACTCCACCACCAACAAAAACATATACTACTACATACATGGCAGCCTATGCAGCCTTGGTTTCTCTGATGGGGCTCATCAATGATCTCGAACGTCATCCCTCCCCACCGATTTCTCTCGACAAACAACTACTCGACTCCATCACTCAACGCATCGCATTCTTTCAGGAATTTCTCCATGACTACATATGTCATGATATTGATGATGAAGATGATGATGAAGAAGCCGCTGCTGATCCATTGGAAATGCGTATTGCAGCCGCAGCTTACGCAGCCGAAGATGCTATCGAGTACCATATTGTAGACTGTGTTAAACCGAAGAAAAAGAATTACAGAGATCTGCAGGCAAATGATGATGAAAAAATGGAGTCCATGAAGCGATGTTGCGGCATCCTGCAAAGTGTGATCGAAGAGATGGATTCGATCAAGAAAGTATTAATGGTCCGTGAATATTATAATGATCAAGTGATGAAGCTGTCTACCGTGAGAATTAATATTAATCCCGCGGCAGTTGCTGCTGCTCCCAATGAATCCGCCTTGGTGGGGTCCGATGCTGCCGTGCTCGAAATCATGGAAAAGCTCGCCGGAGGTCAACTCGATTGCCAGGTCATCCCGATTGTGGGAATGGGTGGTATAGGTAAGACTTTTCTCGCCAAAACTATTTACGCTAAACCACTTATTAAGGAGCGTTTCGATATCTCTGCTTGGGCTACCATTTCTCAAAACTACGACACGGGAGAAATCCTGTGCGAACTTCTCTCTCAAGCTACCAACAGAAAGAAGGAGCAACTGAGTGGGAAGAGCGTAGACGAATTGGGATTGGAGCTTCACAAGTACTTGTTCTCTAGAAGGTTCTTGATCGTGATGGATGACATGTGGAGCATCGATTCATGGGATAAGATCCAACGCTTCTTCCCCAACAACGGCAACGGGAGTAGGGTACTGGTGACTACCAGGCTATCACAATTGAGTTTGCAACTGAACAACAACGATTATAGCCTTCGAATGAGTTTCCTCGACGAGGCTAGCAGTTGGGATCTGTTCTCCCAAACAGTGTTCGGTGAAAAGAGTTCATGTCCTCCTGAGCTGAAGGAAATCGGAGAGAAGATTGTGGACAACTGCAGAGGGCTTCCTTTGTCGATAGCTGTGGTGGGAGGTCTTCTGAAAAACATGGACGCCACTCGAGCATCTTGGGAATCGATACGAGACAACTTCTCCTCGGTGGTGAATATGGACAACAATCAACATTGCTTGAGATTGTTGAGGATGAGCTACAATCATTTGCCGGTGTATTTAAAGCCGTGCTTTTTGTACATGGGAGGGTTCGAGGAGGACGAAGAGATTCATGTCGCGACACTCGTCCAACTATGGGTTTCGGAAGGATTTCTAAAACCAACCAACGGCGAAGCCTTGGAGAAAACCGCCAGAGGTTTCTTAATGGACCTCATCGATAGAAATCTCGTTCTAATCGGTGAATTGGGATCCACGGCCACGGGGAGCTTGAAGATTTGCAAAATGCACGATTTGGTGAGGGACATGTGCTTGAAAGAATGTGACAAACAAGAGTTTTATCGAGTCGTAGGGGGGAGACCTAACCGGGGGCAGCAAAGACGAGTTGTTATACCCAACAACACCTCGATGGAGAAGGTTCGAGGTGAGTTGAGATTTATGTCGCGCACTCGTTCAATTCTTAGCGAACGTGGTGTGGTTGCACTATGCCGTAACTTGGTACTATTGCGAACGTTTCAAATGCTGAAAAAATTGAGAGGTGCCGAGAAAAATTTCGACCTGACTTCTCTGGTGTTTCGTTATGTCAACCTTGGACACATTTCTATAGGAGCTCCCGGGATGTCGTGGTTGCTTCCCTCTGTTAGTCGCCTTTGGAATTTGCGTACACTCATCGTTTCTTATTGTTTCTTGGACGACGAGCTCATCTGGGTCGCTGATTTCTGGAAGCTGACTCAACTACGGTGTATGGAGTTCAGTACTAGTTATGACTTATGTGTATCTCCCGGATCCAGCTCCGATAAATTGCGTCATGGAAAATCTTCACACACTTAAGGGAGTAAGTAATTTCAAATGCAGTGAAGAGATGGTTAAGAGCATTCCAAATATCAAAACATTGAAATTGGAGTATAATCGATATGTTGATGAATCATCGGCCGACGACGAAGACGAATACGTGTATTTGATGGGCAATTTGGAAAAAATTAGTGGATTGGAATTCCTCACCATCACGTTTTTAGACCAATGCCCGATTACTTGTGTGCAGAATATTACCTTTCCACACCACCTTAAGAAGTTGGGTATATATTTGCAGTTGGAGTTGGAATGGGACGACATATCGTTGTTGTTGGAAAAGATTGGTTCGTTGCCCCTTCTCGAGAAGCTTAGATTCAAATCGGACTTCTCCGGGGAAGGCAAGTGGGAAATAGCCGAAGAACAATTTCCGAGCCTCAAATACTTGGGAGTGTTCTTATGTAAGGGTCTCGTAAACTGGACGGCGTCAGAAGAGGATTCCTCCATTCTTCCGCGCCTCGAGCAACTTTCGCTTGATAGCTTGAAAGAGCTGAAGATGATCCCTTTCGAACTCGGAAACATCGACACGCTCAAGCGTATACAGCTGCTCGGCTGCGGAGAAGAAGCGGTGAAGATTGTGAAAGAGATGTTCGACGAGCAAGCCGAGTTACAAGGCGGGGAAGATCAATTGTCTTTTCACGTCGAGGTCGATGTTTTCAAGGATCAACAGCACCTGCTGAGCTTGGCCTGTCCCAACTTTTATGTCAAGTCAATGTAATCGGATGGTGGGACATTACAGCAGTTTGCATTACGATTTCAAATTTTACTATCTCAATTACACTGCTTCAAAAACCATTGATATCAAAATTTGCTTCATTTACTGGTTAGTGTTTGAATATTTTGTTTACACAAATCCATAATTAAATTGTTATTATAAACAAATAATTGTTAGAATATTCTTAGAAATCAATTGTATTAGGACTCTTCATAGGAATAGAAGTCTTGTAATGTTAGGAATCCTTTGTAGCTGTGTTTTTGGCTACTATAAATACCTGTACTTGTAAACCTATTAAGGTGAAGGAAATAAAAAGAAAAAACATATTTTTCTACATGGTATCAGAGAAGTAAAAAAAATTTCGATCCGTTTTTTCTGCCAAAGCAAGTTAACCGAAAAGAAGCCGTGAACCTTGAACAATGGGTGACGACGAAAAGAAATCAGACGCCGGGAAGGCCTTGATCAAAAGCGATGAGCTATCCAAGCAAATCGCCGAATACCTGAAAAACAATCATGAAATCGAAAGTTATCCGACATATCAAAATCCACCAAACATTGAGCCGAAACTCAACGATGTGAATTATTCTCTTTGGTCCCGAAAAGTCAAAATTGCCTTAGGTGGACGAGGGAAGTGGCACCATATAACTGGTGTCCCTGAACCACCAAAACCGAATGAACCAGAGTTTATACTTTGGGAACGAAACGATCTCCAAATCCTCTCTTGGATGATAGAGTCCATGGAACCCGAATTGGCAAATCAGTTTATCGAATATCCTACGACCCATGATTTATGGGAAGGAATTCTCCAAACGTACATGAGCGGTGAGGACGCTTTACAAATCTATGAGTTAAACATCAAAGCAACCCACCTGTACCAAGGCGAACAAACAATTGAAAAGTATTATCAAAATTGTCAAGCTATTTGGCGTGAAATTGATCGACGCGATCCAAACGATATGGAAACGCCGAATGATATATACAAATATAACAAAAAGATGCAAACGTATCGGCTATATCAGTTCTTACATGGAGCCGACGTGAAATTTGACTCCGTCAAACGAGACTTACTGAAAGAAAACCCCCTACCTACGGTGGAGATGGCATACTCAGCCCTTCGCCGAGAAGCTGCCCGGGTCATCATCATCAACCCGCCAGCGAGCCAAGATGAAATCGGAAACGGGCTTGCTGTCCGTAATACTCGGACTGATCACAGAATTGCAAAAACCCAAAATTGGGGCAAAACCGGCAAAACCAAAACTCAAACCACCAATCAGCCTATCGACAAATCAAAACTCAAGTGCGATCATTGTCGGAAGACGGGACACCTGAAAAAGGATTGTTTTGAGCTCGTAGGATACCCCGATTGGTTCGAAAATAATCCGAAGTACCTGAGTAAAGGTGTGAAACGCGAGACAGGAACGGCGGCCACCACCGTCGCCGGAACGAGCACCCAGCCAATGGAAGAGGAAACCGACGAGTTAGGGTTTGCCGCCTGCACCAGAGGCACGCTGGAAAGGGAAAATAAGAGAGGAAGTCGCTTTAGCACCATATCAGATGGGAAACGGGCGAGAAGAATTCACGGTAGGATGGAAAAATGGACAATTTTTGAAAATGACGTGAAGAAAGGACTGAGTTGTTCCAATAATGGAAATCCCAAATCTAATGGGGACGTGGATCTAAGAATGGGTCCAAGTGCAACAGATCCAAAACCAACGGGCATGGAGTTAGACGGGCTAATTGACTTGGACATTGGACTACCCGATTCAGTTGTTGACCCATCTAATGAAGACATTAATGACGTGGAATTTTTCGCTGGACTGGAAGACCCATCAAACTCAGATCCACCAATAGGCCCATTGTCAGGTAAAAATTGTTCTTATACTTCAAAATTTTGTAATGCTCAATATTTCCCTGTTAAATGTTTTGATCATGAAAATGAAACGGAACATGGATACATGTTAACTATGAAAGAAACTGAAAAAATTGATGGATGGATCATTGATTCCGGGGCAACGGATACAATGACTTATGATAAAAATGAATTAATAAATATCACGAAATCTAGGAAAAAGAAAATCTCCACTGCAAATGGGGATGAAACGATTGTTGAAGGGGAAGGCAGTATTAATGTTGGAACAAACTTGAAAATAGACCACTGCTTATATATCCCCTCTTTGACTTGCAAATTATTATCTGTAAGTCAAATAACGAAACAGTTGAATTGTATGATAATGATGTATCCTACCTTTTGTGTCCTTCAGGACATCCAGACAAAGAAGATAATTGGGCGTGGGATTGAACGAGATGGACTCTACTTTATCTCCGAAATGAACTCGCATGGATTAGCTTATCTTAGTAATAATAAAACATTAAGCCATTTATGGCATTGTCGTTTAGGACACCCCTCCCCATCGTATTTTAAATCTCTTTTTCCGAATTTATCAATTATTGAACATTGTGACTCATGCACTTTAGCTAAAAGTCACCGTAAAGTTTTCTCCCCGAATTTTACTCGGGCCAATAATATTTTTGAAATTATCCATTCCGATGTATGGGGACCTGTCCCAAACTCTTTGCGAAACACAAGCTCTTACTTTGTTTTATTTATTGATGATTGTTCTCGACATACTTGGATTTATTTTCTAAAAACGAAAAACGAAGTTTATGAAAAGTTTGTGATCTTCTATAACATGATACTAAACCAATATCAACAATCCATAAAAATCCTGCGATCCGACAATGGGGGAGAATACCTCAACCATCAAATGAAATCATTTTGTGAAACTAAAGGAGTAATCCATCAAACCACTTGTCCGAACACACCCCAACAAAATGGGGTGGCTGAACGAAAAAATAGAACTATACTAGAAATTACTCGCGCCATAATGATTGAAGCCAAAACACCTAAATGTTTTTGGCCTGAAGCGGTTGCAACAGCAACATATCTCTTGAATCGACTTCCAACCAAAATTCTTGGTATGAAAACGCCGCGCGATTTTTTTCGAAACATAACTAACCGAACAGACGATGTAATCCTCACACCACGAATATTTGGATGCACAGTCTTCGTCCACATTCCAAAAACCGAACGATCCAAACTTGACCCATGCGCGGTGAAATGCGTTTTTTTGGGTTACGGCATAAACCAAAAGGGATACCGCTGCTATCACCCCCCGACTAAAAAAATGTTCATCACGATGGATTGCGACTTCGTTGAAAATGAATATTTCTTTCACTCCCAACCTAGTGATCAGGGGGAGAGAAAAGACGAACAAACAAAAACGAAGAATGATGCACTAAGTTGGAATTGGATTGAAACACCTCACAACTTTCCACCGCGACAAGATAACCATGCTACACAAAGTAGCGAAAACAACTCCTCAAACAACGAGTTAGAAGAACAAACAACCGAAAATGAACCAACAAATGAACCAACAAATGCCAGTGAAACAAGTGATATCACTTCACATGATTTAAATGAAACAAACACCTGCTCTATAGGAGTGGAGACATTGAACATAAAACCCACTGAAAATGGAAACAAGCAACGACTGCCTCCAAGGAGTACACGAGGTATCGCACCAAAAAGGTATGATCCTGAACACATACCTGGACAATCTAGATACCCCATAGGCAATTTGTCCAGGGGGAACCTTACTGAAGAAGCAAAAACTTTCATGACCAAACTCTACTTAGAGGAAGTCCCGAAAAACCTCAAACAAACCCTAGAAAAACAAGAATGGAAGAAGGCCATAAAAGACGAAATGATGGCTTTAGAAAAAAATAAAACATGGAAAAAATGCATCCTACCCATAGGGAAGAAACCCGTAGGGTGTAAATGGGTATTCACAATAAAACGCAAGTCCAATGGTACAATCGAGAGATATAAAGCTCGATTAGTAGCAAAAGGGTACACTCAAACACACGGGCTAGACTATTCTGAAACATTTAGTCCCGTCGCGAAAATTAACACCATAAGGGTGATCTTCTCGATTGCCTCGAACTTAAATTGGCCACTATTCCAATTTGATGTGAAAAACGCCTTTTTACATGGAAATTTGGTAGAAGAAGTATACATGGAGCCACCCCCGGGCTTCTCCAAAAACTTTGGGAAAAATGAAGTGTGCAAATTGGAGAAAGCCCTGTACGGCCTAAAACAATCACCCCGAGCATGGTTCGGAAGGTTTACCACTGTAATGAAAAAATACGGATATCACCAGAGTAACTCGGACCATACTCTGTTTCTTAAAAGAGAAAATGATCGAGTGACATGTCTAATAATATACGTTGACGACATGATCATTACCGGGAACAACCCAAAAGAAATTGAAACCTTAAAAGGAAATCTTTCAAAAGAATTTGAAATGAAGGACCTAGGAAAACTAAGATACTTCTTAGGGATAGAGGTCCTCCGATCAAAACTCGGGATATTTATCTGTCAAAAGAAATATGTCCTAGACCTTCTAACTGAAACTGGTCTTCTAGAATGTAAACCAACAGATACACCCATGATCGCTAATCATGGACTAAAATTTGAAGAAAACGAACATATGACCGATCAAGGAAGATATCAAAGATTGGTCGGAAAACTCATATACCTATCACATACACGTCCCGATATTGCATATGCAGTCGGAATAGTAAGTCAATTCATGCACAAACCACAGAAATCACATATGGAAGCAGTAATAAGAATCATACGATACCTCAAAGGCACGTGTGACTATGGAATTCTATACAAGAACAACAACGGAGATTTGTCCTTACAGGGATACACTGACGCCGACTGGGCTGGAAACCAACTGGATAGGAAATCTACAGCTGGCTACTTCATGCTTGTCGGAGGAAATCTAGTTACTTGGAAAAGCAAGAAACAAAAGGTGGTAGCATTGTCAAGTGCCGAAGCAGAATTTCGAGGAATGGCACGAGGAGTCGCAGAAATACTATGGATACGGAAGTTGCTCTCAGAGATAGGTTTTCCACCTACAAATGACTGCAAACTAAAGTGCGACAACAAGTCAGCTATTTGCATATCTGAAAACCCAGTGCAACATGATCGAACGAAACACATTAAAGTGGATCGACACTTCATCAAAGAAAATTTGGAAAATGGCATCATCAGCCTACCGTACGTGCGGTCAGAAGATCAACTAGCTGATATCCTTACAAAGTCGGTAAACGGAAGGATCCATCACGAAGCTTTGGGCAAGTTAGGTATTGGGCCTATCCACACCAAACTTGAGGGGAGTGTTAGAATATTCTAGAAATCAATTGTATTAGGACTCTTCATAGGAATAGAAGTCTTGTAATGTTAGGAATCCTTTGTAGCTGTGTTTTTGGCTACTATAAATACCTGTACTTGTAAACCTATTAAGGTGAAGGAAATAAAAAGAAAAAACATATTTTTCTACAATAATCACACTTTTTTCTTTTCTTTTTGAAACATTAATAACATTTCACCACCAAATGTGTAATCAAAATAAATCTCGCAATCAAGATTATATACAAATGTGCATTAACAAAAATGACAAATAAGAAAAATGAAACTTAATAAATAAAATAAAACAAAACATAAAACATCTCTATCAAAACTTTTTCTTGCACACTATTACCAAGTACTGTAGAACGAAAACCGCACGGTGCGCTGTACACAGACTGGAATACAGACCCGAGAACCCCTTTGACGAATTTCACTTCCCGGAATACTTTTCCGGCTCTCGTATATTATTCTTTCCGTGAAGAGAAACTCCCGCGTATCTCATCGTATGGATCAATGAATGAATAACAATAACAATAATCATCGAGCCTTCACGATACCGCGACTCGGCTGATCATTTCGTACGAGCTTTCTCGCAGCTCCGGGCACGGTTCGGGCCATACATCAACGGCCCAGCCCGCAACATCAGAACAAATCCAAGAGCCCGTAGTGACGGAAAAAGAAACATTGTAGAGGCGTATATCCGTGAAGGGCGACTCCTCTATACCCGAGAAAACCCCTGCAGTCGTAATATTCTTGCCAACAATGTCCTTTATCGTAATTTCGCTCACAACCGGCAGAGCATCCGGGTCAAACCCGTCGTCCGGGTGGGACCCGCACTGGCCCGTGGCCCGAATCGCTTGCTGCACGTTTTCCATGTAGACGTCCGATATGAAGATGGAATTTACGTAACCGCCCCTCCCTTTCCCGGTTTGAAGCTCGACTCCGTAAAGGGAGTCGTGGATGTGGAGGTGCTGGGCGAGAACATTGGAGATTCCGCCCGACATTTCGCTGCCGAAGGCGATGCCCGATCCCGAGGTCGATCGGAGGTTGACTTTTCTGACGTGGACCCGGGATGTTGACTTCCCGTACGAAATTCCATATTCGTCCCAACCGCTTTTCATCGCGATGGCGTCGTGCCCGGTGCTGATGTTGCTGTTTTCGATGCAGACTCGCTCGGAGGAATCTGGGACTATGCCGCTAGTGTACGGAGAATCGGGCGGAGAATAAACGGTAATATTCTGAACTAGCAATTTACTGCATCACAAAATCAAAAAACCGAATAAGGTATTAGAACTAGAGCAAATGAAAAGACGGAAAGCACCCCTACCTGCAATAGACTGGATGAATGTTCCAAGCGGGTGCGTTTAAGAACGTTAAGTTTGAAACGACGATGTTGTTCGACCAGACGAGTTCGACTAGATGTGGTCGGCTGTAATTTAAAGTACGAGAACTCAATTGCTCCCACCAAACGGACCCTTGACCATCGATTGTTCCGTTGTTTCCTGTGATGACGACATCAGTTAAGTTCTGTCCGGTGATTAAACTGCGATATCTTCGACCGGGTAAATCGAGGCCTCGGCCGTAAGAAGGCAAGGGATCGACTACATCCCAGTGACTATAATCCTGAAAAAAGGAAACGAAAACGAAACAACATTATTCATTAAGCGAAATCGCGATTTACTTATTCATCGAGCGATAGATACCTGAGAACCGAGAATAACAGCATCTTTCTCCAAGAAAAGAGTGAGATGGCTCGTGAGAGTAATGCACCCCGTGAGCCATTGGCCAGCCGGAACATAGAGCTGGGCCCCACCCTTGTCGACAAATGACTTGAGGTAGAAAATCGCATTCTGAAAAGCGACTGTGTTCAAGGTCTTCCCGTCTCCCACAGCCCCGAATTCGGAGACGGAGACGCTGTGAGGTCTCGGAGTCAACGGCCAATTCGATTTGCAGACTCCGTCATAGTCGGGGGCGGCGTTTCTCAGCGCCAGGAGCAAGAGCAAAACTACCTGAGATGAAATGATGTGATTAAGGAAGTAGTAAAAAACAAGAATTCAACATGACATCACATTATGATATTTTTACCAGAACTAAAAAAAATCAAGTATCCAACATTATAACTAAACAAATAGATCTTGAAAATGCAAGCACGATCATATACTAAGAACACAAACCCATTACTCAAAAAAGAAAGGGCTTGTAAAACAGAGCATCAGTTCAGATCTAGAAACCAAGAATCCCTTGTCATAAAGGCACCACACAAAGATCTAATAAAAAAATTAAAATGTTCTAACACACTGAAATTGAGTTAACATTAAATAAATCGAAAAATGAAAATGGAGTAAGCATCAAATTGAAACTCGAGCAAACATAGTTCAATGGAAAGATTGGATTTTTATTAATTTTTGGTCATGAATTACAGAAGCCCAGAAAGAGATCCAACGACCCTTTTAGTTTTTATTTAAATAAAAAATAAAAATCTTGAAAAAAGAATCAAAAAATAAAATAAAAAACAACGTACTTACTAGCCGCTTCATGGTCTTTCTCAATTTCAAGCCCTCATTCAAAGCTGTGGAAAATCTTTGACTGCGAAACCTAAAAAAAACTAAGAGAAACCAAGAAGAAGAGAAAGAAATAAAAGAGAGAAGAAAAGGAGTGATTGAATGATGATGAGTGGCAATTAAGGAGGAAAAAACATACAAATATTTAATAAAATAAATTAAATTAAATGAGAGTGACAGCACATCATTATATCTTCTTTAAAATATAGCTATGTGACAATGAATATTGATTTACAAAAACATGGTATACTATTACTAATTTTACTCTAATTAAATTTTCCTTCCACTTCATATTTTTTTTCTTATTAAGTATTGTTTAACATGTTAGTTGATTAATTTAAATCGATCTTAATATTTTATTTCCAAAATAATGGTGTGAATTGAAAAGGTATATAAAAAAATAAAGATTTTTTAATGAGTTCCATAATCAAACAAATCAAATAAGGAAAACAATATGTTCAATTTAATTAGTGAAATTAGCTAGTATCTAATCACTCCCCCTAATTTCACATTTGCCGACACTACATAATGGAAATTCATGCGTTTTTTTTAGCATACAATAATGCAATGTCTTAAGCACATGATTAATTAATCTTTTAAACACAAATTATTATTATTATTATTTTGTGTGTGAATTAGTGTATTATTTGTTTTTGTTGTAATGTGTATGTATATATATATGCATGGCAAAGAAAGCGTGGCATGTTCTTTGTGGGAAATGGGGCCCATAAGCTCAATGATGTATGGGAAATGCTAGTCTGGAATCACTCAGTGTGCCAGATCAGACCCCATTTGTGGGCCCACCTTCCAAATTAGTTTTTCTTCTTAATTTTTTTTCTAAGAATTTATTATTCATATTTTTGGTGGGGGCGTTCACCCCATTTTTTTTTTTCTAATTTTTAAGTTACTAATACAACCCTTCCATTTTAATTTTCTTATTTTTTAAAATAATTTACAAAAAAATATTCATAATAAATTGAGTTATATGGAGTTCTACTACTTTTTATTTATGTCCTTTTCAAATTTACTTATACTCCTATTACCACTAACTAATTAGCTTCCGAAACAAACTTGGACGAAGATAATTACTACTCCTATATTTTTTTAAAAGTAAATTTAATTATCCTAATTCTATTATTTAATTTTTAAAATTTTATTAATAATTATTTTACTTTATTTTCGTAGTCGAACACATATCTTTTGTATTTCGACGAAATAATAGTATTTTTTTTAGGTATCCTATGGTAGGGGCCTTGTTTGTCCGGCATTCTTTCTCACAGTTGAATCTTCTCCATTATTCCAGTGTCTTGAATTACAGAACAAACGGAGAAAATGCAAATCATTTCGGTAAAAGTTTTTTATTTCTTTTTTTAATATTTGTTTATTGTGTTTGGAAAAGTAAGGTGTGAATTATGAATTATTATCATTGTTTATTGCAATCTACTTTATTTTTTATCTTATTTTAATGATTAACATTATTTTTTTTTTGCAAAAATGGTGAATCTGTATGTTGCCTAAAATGAGCAAACAAGTGAAGTCACTGCAATCTGAACAAAAAATGTTGGTGTTTCATGTATCAATGAGTTGCATTCAATAAAAATGATTAAAATTTCTATATAAAATGAACTAATTAATATGATACATATTTATTATATTCTCACCATCGTTTATCTTTGTGTTTGCATACGAATCGTTACGTGTGACCAATTTATTATGTGAACATATGGAAAATAAGTAAACATTCTCAACGGTATGAAAAGATGACTGTGTCACTTTCTACTGTCAAATTTTGTCCACATCAGAAAAAATAAAAAAATAAAAAAGGGATCAAAAATCCACATGGTGCAGTGGCTTTCATCTGTTTGTTTTTTGTTGAAACTGAAAAGCGTGTTTCACACGCACGACATCTGTCACGAACATTCTGTCACAAACATCGTAATCACAATTTGGTGGACCGGTCAACGAATATATTAATGGGCCGGATATACTTAGCAAGCTTAATGGGTTTCGGTTAAAATACAACCCAAAATGATATAATAGGCCGAAATTCGTTCTTTAATGGGCCGGAGGTCGCACATATGAAAACGTGCCCAAAAAGTTTCAACCAATAGCGGCGCACTCGGATTACTGATTAATCACTACAAAAAAAAAGACAAATCTAACTTCGACTCCGTATTTCTAATTCCTTTTTTAGTTTCGATCGGCGGTGAGCTGTGACTGAATCTGAAAATGGCGATGCTCGTAATCGGCCGGCGGCTAACGAGTCGATACCAGACGACGTCGTACCTTCCGGCGAGCTTAAGGTGGTGCTCCACGTCATTCAGAGAAGAGAGAGACACGTTTGGGCCGATTCAGGTTCCATCGGACAAGTTCGTTCCTTCTTTCTGTCTCTGTATACGATTTTGTTGATCGTTGATTTTTTCAATTTTCATCCGGTTTGTTTCTGTTTGCCCGTTTAATTTATCGATGGATCTTCATGTTTTAGCTCGCCGTGCAGCCCGATCAATTTTATATGATTATTATTTTGGTATACAATTTTGTTTGTCATTTTTTTTCTGCTCGCCACCATCTGTTGATTGTGTATTTGAAGCATGTAAATCGACGAAGCTAGAATATATACAGAACAGGGAGAGGTAATGGATACGATTTGGGGTGACAGTGGAAAAATATAAAAAATGCAGCAGAAGTATCACCATAGAGTATAGTATTTTCTTTTGTTTAGTAAAGAGGATTGAAATCATGACCTAGTAGATAATGACATTAGCAAAAATACTTTTAATCTACTTTGTGCAAGTTACTACTCATTCTTCTTCGTGTGGTCTGGCACGGTGATGCTGATGTCCGTGGAACATTTGTATAGTGGTCAGTTCCATGGCTTGAACATATCTCTCGTTTTCATATAGGATGGTAGTTGAAAGTTGAGATGTTTTTACTTTTTGTCATTCTGTTATGTACGTTGTTTATAAGGTCTGATTATGTAAAATAAAAAATGGGACAAAGATAGAAACTCAACATCATAGGGGGAGGCGGCAAGAATTTTAAATGTAATATTTCTACATAATAAATCATTGAATTCATAATCTATATGTAAAAAAATGAGGTTGAGGCGGGAAATTGTTCCTGCTTAAAATGAAGTATGATGGTATAAATAGATGTTACAGATGGGGCTTATTGGAAATATTGTCATACGCTTTTAATGACTATATTGGTCCTTCGATATGTTTGTAATTTGTCAGATTATGGGGCGCTCAAACACAAAGATCGTTGCAGAACTTTGAAATTGGAGGCGAGCGAGAAAGAATGCCTGAACCAATTATACGTGCCTTTGGGATTCTTAAGAAATGTGCTGCCAAGGTGAAATACTTATGATTCACAAATGGTTACAATAGAGAATATACAGTGTGAATAGTACCTTTCTCTTTTTGTATAATTATTGTTTGTAATTTGAAGAATATGTTGCCCTTCCATTGTTTCTGTCTGCCATCGCTAACACCTTAAGTGAGGACAACCTTAGAAAGGCTTGATTATCTTGAGATTTTGAGATATATATTGCCTTTCAGGTAAACATGGAATATGGTCTTGATCCCTCCATAGGGAAAGCAGTTATGCAAGCTGCACAGGAAGTGGCTGAGGGAAAATTAAACGATCATTTCCCGTTGGTTGTTTGGCAAACTGGCAGTGGTACTCAGAGTAACATGAATGCCAATGAGGTACTTACTGTTTTTTCTGCTTGCTACTGTTTACACCCCGTGATATCTTTTGGTTTTAACAGCATATTATGTGACTACCTAGTTAATTGCATGTTAAAATTAATAATATTTTTATGTTCATGAATTAATATTTGTTCCATGCTGTGAAGCATTTTTTGTGGAGTTCTTGGGATTTCTTTCACACATCCTGTATTCATCTGATCGATTTAAAAAATTTCAACTGTTAGCATATTATTGAACTGCTCTGGGAGGTGGTGTAGTGTAATATTTTTTTTTGTTAATTATATTTTTTTATTTTATTTTATGTGACAGGTTATTGCGAATAGAGCAGCTGAGATTCTTGGCCACAAACGTGGGGAAAAAGTTGTTCATCCAAATGACCATGTAAACAGATCACAATCTTCTAACGACACCTTTCCGACTGTAAGTTTCTTTCAGCCTTGAGAAGACTACTTTAGGTTCTAATTATATCAGTAATCTGATGTATAACTGGTTATATTGTTTTGGATTTTTTCTTATTCACAGGTAATGCACATTGCAGCTGCAATGGAAATCAATTCAGGATTAATACCAAAACTGAAACAATTACACACAACACTTCATTCAAAGGTTCTGTTAACTCATTTAAACTATTTTTTCTCCTGTTCCTTCTGCCTCTAGTATTCTCCCCTTCCTTATTAACTGTTTTTATGTTCCACATGGTTCATTAAGTGTATAGATTTCTGCCAAAAATATGGTTTAGGTTTTTTTTTGGTTCATATCTTACACATGCCTTGATTTTCTATATTTATAAAGAAGCAAAATACCTTTCATGATTTGGTTTACCTTGCAATGTGTTTCAGTCTGTTGAATTCAAAGACATAGTAAAAATTGGCCGCACTCACACACAAGATGCGACGCCATTGACACTTGGACAAGAGTTTAGTGGCTATACCACACAGGTAGGCTATTCATCCAGTACCCTTTGCAGATTGGCTGTTTGTGTTCTAGGCTTCTTTTGCTATTCCATTCGAACTTCTAAAGGGTGGACAATAATTATCGGACAACATAACAGATTGTCTGTGGATGTAGGTGAAATATGGTATTGATCGGGTCTCACGCACCCTTCCCCGCATGTATCAGGTTAATATTTGCTTCAATAAATGTATTTTTTGTTTTTTCAACTTTGCTTCTCCTTTTGGTCCTAAGAGTTTGGGAATATCTGCAGCTGGCACAAGGGGGCACTGCTGTAGGAACTGGTTTGAACACTAAGAAAGGGTAAGAGATTAAGGCTGTGCCTTGATGTGGAAATAATTTCCATTGAATTTCATATCTTTTAAATCCCATTTTAGTATTGTCAAAATAAATTATTAAACATTCACATAATTCTAACGACCAATCATTTTCTATCATTATTTAATTTTCAACTTACCCTGAAAATTCATCAGTATCTTTACTATATAAATTTCACACACAGTACCCTCTTTAATGATTAAAGTGTAAAAAATGAAATTCCATCCAATCAACACCCTTAGTATATAACTATTTGTATAACTTCAGTTTTTTGCGGATCTCTACTAACCCTATATTGCATCTTCCTTCAGTCTTCATATATTTTTTTTATCATTCTTATTGTCGTTTACAAAAGCAGCTGGGTGTTGACAGGTTTGATGTAAAGATTGCTGCTGCCGTAGCTGAGGAAACTAATCTACCATTTGTGACTGCTGAAAACAAATTTGAAGCCTTGGTAAATCCCTATTTCTGAATTATGTCTTTTACATTCACCGTATATCCATACATGATAATTGATATGTCTGGTTTCTGTTCAAAACATTTGTTCTCATTGTGAATTCATGTCTGAGAAGGTTTTATTTACGCAAAAACATTACTTTGAATAATTAATCTAGAAACAATTTTATTTTTTATTTTTATTTTCTTTTTTGTATTGATAGGCGGCACATGATTCATTTGTTGAGACAAGCGGTGCCTTGAACACAATTGCTGTTTCTCTCATGAAGATAGCGAATGACATACGTTTCTTAGGAAGGTATATCTGAGATCCATGAGCGTTTTAGCAATTATTTTAGTAATGTTTTTATGTTTATTTCTCATATTACTATTCATACACAGTGGTCCACGATGTGGTCTAGGAGAACTCATACTTCCTGAAAATGAACCAGGCAGCAGTATAATGCCGGTATATTTTCCGTCCTCACGTAAAAATTTAGTGGTTGGCTGGTTATCTTATGAGTTATGGGTGCTATTAACTGTTAACTAACATACTCTGACTAATCATTTCAGGGGAAGGTGAACCCTACACAGTGTGAGGCTATTACAATGGTTTGCGCTCAGGTGAAATTATCCTAACATTAGAGAATAAGCGAATTCATTATTGAGATTCAAGAGGGTTTTCTAATGCGTTTTTACTTTTCAGGTTATGGGTAATCATGTCGCGATAACAGTTGGGGGATCAAATGGCCATTTCGAACTGAATGTATTTAAGCCTGTGATTGCCAGTAATCTATTACACGTAGGTTCCATTGTTTATTATTCAGTCTTTATTTTTTATTTTTGTCTAAACAATGAGGGAAATGCTAGTCTATTGTGCAAGCAGAGAAACAAACTTGATATCAACCTTTTTCAGTAAAGCTATATTAAGAAAAGACACCATTGATTTTCTCCATTTGTTTCAAAACCATTCACAAACTTGAACTTTTTGCTATGCCAGTATACTTTATCCTGCAAATATCTGAATATTTATGCGTGTGTGCATGGACGATGGATACACATACTCGCACACAGTCAGTCAGTCAGTCACACAGAGTTGCTTTGCATGAACTACTACTAAAGTACTAAACATTCTTTTTTTTTGCTGTTAGTCATTGCGATTGCTTGGGGACGCCTCTGCTTCATTTGAAAAGAATTGTGCAAGGGGAATTCAAGCCAACAGAGAGAGAATTTCTAAATTGTTACATGAGGTCAGTTTTTTATTCGGAACATGACTTGAATATAAGATTGAATTTTATAATCCATTGTAATTCAAATAATTGTTTTTTTTCTTCTACATTGCAGTCCCTCATGCTTGTTACATCTTTAAACCCAGTAAGTATTCATTTAAAATCTTACTAGTATTCCTCCCCTTTTTATGTACCAATCCATCGCTGGATCATGCTGGTTGTAAATGAATTTTGTTGTTCATTAATTCTAGAAAATTGGGTATGATAATGCTGCATTAGTTGCCAAGACTGCTCACAAGGAAGGAAGCACCTTGAAGGTTTGCTCCTTTCTCATGCTGAGTCATTTTTTGTCATGGCGTGTAGCCTTCTGTGGTCGAAATTATTCATATTATTTTCATTTTGAGAAGCCCCATTTGTTTGAAATCTAGCTGAAATCTCAATCATCGCAGGATGCTGCCTTAAAACTTGGCGTGCTCAGTTGCGAAGAATTCGATAATCTTGTAGTGCCGGAAAAAATGATCGGCCCGTCAGACTAAATAGGTCCTGCTGATCTCATATCTATCAAGAGACAATTTTTTTGGTTGTCCCTTTCCTATAGGGACAATTATTCTTGGCTGTTAATTGTTATTGAGGTTTTTGCTGAGTGAGAGAACCCCTCCTCATTCTTGTACTGCTACTTGAGAAAATAAATTGTGTAGCAGAGAATACGACAATTTTCATTTAAAAAAAATAAAAAATATTTTTCCTTTTTTAATAAATTATTATCAGGTTAATGACTTAAAAAATTAAAAATTGTACTAGTAATAATTATTTTTATATTTATATTTTTCTTATTTTTTTTTAAATTTTAATGGGTAATTTTATTAGTTTTTCATCTACTCTTTATTTTGTTTATTTTGTACAAACAATTTTATTCATGATTTGTAAAACTTTTGTTAATTAAAAAAATTAAAAAACTAGGTTTCAAAAACACTTAAAAAAACAATAAGAACAACCCATATATTTGCTTAGCATTGATTATTAAATTGATTATTAAATATTTTTACTTTAATGTATAATTTTTAAATATTTGATTAGTTTAGAGAAAACTTATATATATATTTTTTTATTAATTTTATAGCAGAACTTGTATTTTCAATTTTTTTATTAATTTTTTTTATTTGCTTATATTTTAAAAAGAACATTGATTTAGTTTAATAAAAAACTAACATTAACTAACATTTTTAGTTTTTTTAATTGATTTTTTTTATTAAACTAACATATTAACTAACCTTTTTAGTTTTTTTTAATTGATTTTTTTTATTAAACTAACTTATATTTTTATTTTATTTTTTTATTAATTTTAATAGAATTTATAGATTTTTTTCATGTAAAATTTGATAATTTTTATTTTGAAGATAAGAAAGATAAGATTTTATTAACCGTTCTTATAATAAATTCTAAAATCATGTCTTACATTGTATAAAATGTTTTGAAATATTCCATTCCTAACCATATTAGGTAAAATATGAAATAAAATCGATAAAATGGAATTGGACTTTTATAAAATTTCCAAAGAAGATTTTAATATTAATTTTTAATTTATTTTTTATTTTGAATCACAATACTTTTTAATTAAAAATATATTTTTAAACAATTTTTTTTAAATGAATGATGTGATTAAAAAAAAAAAAGAATGAAATATTAAACGCGCTACTAATATATATAAATATATTTGCGCTAAATATATTTGGTAAAATATATTTGCGCAAACATGAGATTACATTATATGTTAATATCAAAATATATTGCAACATGAGATTACATTATATGTTAATATCAAAATATATTGCGCAAACAAAATATATTTGCATTACCTAATTTGCGCAAACATTAGTACATATATATTTATAATTCTATATAAATATAATTATATATTTTGGATGAGCTGCCGCGAAAAGGATGCGTGTTTTATGAGATGCGTATGTGGAATATTCTTTGTGTAATGTTTTTACATATTTTTTGCATCTATGATAGATTTCTAGTTTAGTTTGTAAATATCTATAATAGATTTATGGTTTACGTATGTTATTTTATGAATTTTTTGATATCTATGTTAGATTTCAATTTTTTCTTTCATATCTATGATAGATATATCAATATTATTATATGAATTATCTATGACATCTATGATAGATATATCAATATTATTATATAAATTATCTATGACAAATTTTTGAATTCAAGTGATTTTATATCTATGATAGAATTCTAGTGTTGATTTTATATCAATGATTATCTATGACAAATAATTCAAGTGATTTTATATATATGATAGAATTCTAGTATTGATTTTATATCAATAAGCCCTAAATGAAAGATTTTCGAATGTCTTTGACGAAACTTTAATAGATGTGTGTAGTCGAATGAGGAACTATTGAAATGTAAGATGATAGTTTAGATTTTTGCGTAATTTTATATATCAATTAATTTCTTAATTTTTTAATGAAAAAAGATAAAATGGACAGAGTGCCCTATATAATACTAAGAGAAAAGATTGGGTACTATAAATAATAATTATCTTAGAAATGCCCTCATTCGTGATTACCCCTTAATTTTTTGATCTAAGGTTACCGAGTAAAAATATATGTTTAAATCAATAAACTAAATTAATTATATACTCCGTATGTATTTATAAATTATTATTATCTTAAATGCGGTGATTATGGACTAAGAGCCTGTTTGGCGGAGCTTATAAGTGTTGGGAGTCCAACCCTCGTTCGGATTAAAGCATCGGGGAGGCGTAAAGAGGTGGAACCTAATCGGAAGAAACGGATGGAGAGTTTTTCATGAACTCAGGAACTGGCACGTTCGTGCCAGGATGTGTCAATTCTTCCAAAACTTCAGAGGCAGTGGCACGTTCGTGCCAAAACTGGCACGTTCGTGCCACTTCCAGGATTCTTTTGGGCCAATTCGTTTTTGGGCCTCTTTTAGGGTTTTTTGAGGTGTTTTTTGGGCTCCTCTATATAAGTCCCTCCTCCTCTTTTCTTCTACCTAACCAACCACACTTTTGAGAGATTAGATTTTAGATCTAGATCTAGAGAAAGATAGAAAACCTAGAGCACGAAATAGAGAGTCGAAAAGAGATCTATCGAGATCCGGTCCTGTACACGAGAGTATTATTATCGAATAATATTGGGTGTGGTGTCCGTGGAAGTAGGCATTATCGGCCGAACCACGTAATTCTTGTCTTCCTTTTTATTCCGCGTTATTCACAAATCGACCTACCCTTTGACGATCGACGGGGATATATCGGCCTAAGAAGCGTATATTCCCAACAATTGGTATCAGAGCGAAGGTTATTTCAAAGGGCGAAGGTTACCGGAGGCAGTTCCATATCCATACGAAGTTCTAGATACGAGGAAGATCCGGGGGTGCGAAGACAAAGAGGGACGAAACAGGTGAATCGATTCTATTTCCGGTGTTTGGTTGTTTCTTGGTTGGATTTGTCTTGTGCTTCTTGTGGGGTGGTATTGATCAATGGCTGGAGCAACGGAGGAGAGTATGACGTCGAAGATGATGGTTCTTACGGCGACGAATTATTCAATTTGGAAGTCGCGTATGATGGATTATCTCACGACGAGGGATCTCGAGATACCGTTGGAATGCAAAGGGGTCAAACCGGCGTCCATCGAAGAAGACAAGTGGAAGCAAATGAACAAGAAGGCGGTGTGCCTTGTTCGTCAGTGCGTTGGACAAACCGTGTACCCGTATGTATCAGAGGAGAAGGAGGCCTATTCTCTGTGGACCAAGTTGGAGAAGATGTTCCAATCGAAGTCACCGAGGAATCAGGCGTTTCTCATGAGGAGGCTAGTGAACCTTAAGCTAAGGCATGGTGTTCCGGTGGCCGACCATGTGAGCGAGTTCCAGGATGTTGTGAACCAATGACCGCGGTGGGCTTGAATCTGGATGACAAGATTCAGGCATTGCTTTTGCTTAGCTCCTTGCCCGACAGCTGGGAGATTCTGGTGGTTTCCCTAACAAATTCCGCGCCGGAGGGGAAGATGACCATGACGATGGTCACGGATGCCCTATTCAATGAGGAGGCGAGGAAGAAGGAGGTTGAAGGTGAGCCAGAGGGTGAGAAAGCACTTTACACGGGTGGTGGTCACAGCGGGAATCGGAGGAATGGTGGTGGAAACCGAGAGAGGCCGAGGAGGAAGGTCATCTGCTATTATTGCGACGAGGAGGGTCATGTAAAGAGAGATTGTCCAAAGTGGAAGGCGAAGAAAGACCAACAAGAAAACGCAGCAGCGGTTCAACACGAGTATATTCACGACGCGTTGGCAGTGTTAGAGGCAAACGACGCTAGGAGGAAAGATTGGATTCTCGATTCGGGGAGTGCATTTCATATATGTCATGATCGAGCCCAATTTTCTGAGTACAAGGCATGTGAAAGAGAGACGGTTCAAATGGCTAATGGTTCGAGGAATCGGGTAGTCGGGGAAGGGATCGTCGAGTTTCAGTTGCCGGGTGGAAAAAGCGTCACGGTTGCGGGAGTAAAACACGTGCCAAGCATAAGAAAGAATTTGCTTGCTCTCGGGAGGCTAGACGAGAGGGGGTGCAAGTTCGAGGCCGAGTGCGGGAAAATTAAGGTGTTGAAGGATAACCGGGAGGTTCTGCGTGGAAGAAATGTTGGCGGCTTGTATAGGCTCGAGGGTAGTGTGGTGGCACGAGGAACTGGTGTCGGGCATGGGTCGAGTAATACAATGAAGACTGGACGGGATTTCAACCGTTGTCGAACACATGGGCATGAGGAGCGGGCCGGCTCCAACAGGGCAAGGGTGATCGGGATGCAATGGAAGAAGGTTCAGCGGGAAGTTCAGAAGATTGAGATGAGGGTCGAGGCGCGCACGACATCATCTCCTAATCTTGCTAGCTGTTGAAGGGTGACGTCCCGGTGGGGGGCGTTGGAGGCATCAATGCATTTGGAGGATGCCTCGGTTGGTCGTATTCATGGAGCTTGGATACGAGACACTCGTTAAGGGGGTGGGTTGACATGTTGGGCTGTGCTGGAGACTCATATTTCGGTGGTGTCGAGATGCCGGTAATCAACTTGGGCGTTGGTGGAATAGTTGCTCACTCGGGTTGGAGGGGGTGATTGTTGGGAGTCCAACCCTCGTTCGGATTAAAGCATCGGGGAGGCGTAAAGAGGTGGAACCTAATCGGAAGAAACGGATGGAGAGTTTTTCATGAACTCAGGAACTGGCACGTTCGTGCCAGGATGTGTCAATTCTTCCAAAACTTCAGAGGCAGTGGCACGTTCGTGCCAAAACTGGCACGTTCGTGCCACTTCCAGGATTCGTTTGGGCCAATTCGTTTTTGGGCCTCTTTTAGGGTTTTTTGAGGTGTTTTTTGGGCTCCTCTATATAAGTCCCTCCTCCTCTTTTCTTCTACCTAACCAACCACACTTTTGAGAGATTAGATTTTAGATCTAGATCTAGAGAAAGATAGAAAACCTAGAGCACGAAATAGAGAGTCGAAAAGAGATCTATCGAGATCCGGTCCTGTACACGAGAGTATTATTATCGAATAATATTGGGTGTGGTGTCCGTGGAAGTAGGCATTATCGGCCGAACCACGTAATTCTTGTCTTCCTTTTTATTCCGCGTTATTCACAAATCGACCTACCCTTTGACGATCGACGGGGATATATCGGCCTAAGAAGCGTATATTCCCAACAATAAGCTCCTTAAAACAGCTTATAAGCTGTTTAAGAGCTTATAAGCTCCTAAAATTTGTTTGGTAAACATTTAGAAAAAGGTCTTAAAAAATTTAAAAATAAGCTGTTAAACAGCTTATAAGCTGTTTAAAAAAAAGTAAGGGGGGAGGTACTTTTTTTAAAACAGCTTATAAGCTCTTGTAACTTAAACAATAAAAGACCAAAATACCCTTAAAATTATTACTTTTTATATATATACAAAAATTCCAAATTTATTATTTAGTTTATATAATTATTTTTAATTATTTTTTTCATATATAACAATTTATTTTTGATAATTTTATTTATATAAGATCTTAAATTGCCAAACAAATTAACATCTTATAAGTTTATATATCTATTTTATCCAAACGGTTTAACAATTTATTTATTAAATAAAATATAACAGCTTATCATCTCTTAAAACAACTTATAAGATGTAACATCTTATAAGCTATTTTAAATAAGCTCGCCCAAACAGGCTCTAAAAAAGCGGGATTGTGAGGATGTATTTTATCTTATTCATTACTATAATTATAACTATTTTATTTTAATTATTAAAAAAATTATTTTCTTATAAACCCTTCGCTCCAACCCGCCGACCATACATCACTCCATCCGCCGCCGCCGACCACTAATCAGTCTTGCGAATAACTCTCTCCGCCGACGACTTCCGCCGGCAGTTACGATGAAGCCTTCTTCCGAAGATGATTCAATCAGGATTAGTTTGGAGGGTGTAGGTGGAGATTACATACTGCCTCCCAAAAAGAAAGAAAAGGGGAAAAAAAGGGGGAAAAATCAGGTACATATTCTTATGCATTGTTTTTATTATTTTATAGGATTTTATTTTTTATTTTTATGTAAAATTTGATATTTTTTTATCTGTTTGATTTAAAGCTCAATACAAAACCTAAGCTGAGCAAATCCCAGAAAAGAAAGTTGAAGAAGATTGAGGTGTGTGCATTGGCAGAGAAGCTAGTGAATTTCAGTTCAGCTTTTGTTTCTTAGCAAATGTTTGAAGTGTCGGGTCTTTGTTTTGTATGATTATTTTACTGTGTAGGAGGAGAAGGAACAAGAAATACGTCTAGCGAGCAGCATCGAGACATTGGAGTGAGTATATTTGTCCTTTCTAGCCCTGTTTGCGGTGGAATGAATACATTTAACGGGCGCTTTTACGTTCGTGTTTCAGGAAGTACAGGATTCATGATGATGTGTATTCGCTTATGTGGTCATCAAGGAACTTGGGTCAGGTTTGTGTTTGTTTCATGATTCTGTTTTTTTCTATTGTAGAAAAAAAAATATACAGTACGTCATACGTTCGTTTCATGACAACAGGTTGAAACCGGTCGTGAAAAACGGAAAAGAGAATTTGAATTTTCGAAAGCTACTTTAGAGTTGCCCAAAAGTGACCGGCCTAAACCGAAGAAAAGTCGCAATGATGAATCTGACAGTGTTGAAGTATATGAGGACGAAATTCGGTCACCCGATATCGATGGAAACGGAAGTGACAATGCCCAATCATCTTTAGTCGACTTTGTTGTGTCATCTGAAAAACACGTTAGTGCTAATACACATGTTACTGCTGTTCTTTCGGTCAAGGAAGTCGCTGATGAGAGTATTGGACTCTCTGAATCAGAAATTCCACAAAAGCCTAGTGATTCTTTCGACAATAAAGAAATCAAGCTCGCGGTATTTAATTATTTGGAAAACTCGTGTTTTTTTTTTCTTAAAAGTTATATGCACCGTTATGTATTCCACCTGAGATGTCATACTCTTTTTTCCTTGTTATGCAGAATAAAGTAGATGAAGCTCCACAACAGAATCTTCACAATAACGAATGTTCTTTGGAAAGGAATCCTGTTGCTCCAACTGTGATACACGTTTCAAGACCTAAGGCTGTGGAAGAGCAAAGGACGGGCCTTCCGATAGTCATGATGGAACAAGAAATAATGGAAGCTATAAATGAAAATATTAGTGTTATCATTTGTGGTGAGACTGGATGTGGTAAGACAACCCAAGTTCCTCAGGTTAGTTATGATTTTATACTCCTTTTTATATTGCTAATATTGAAAACTATGATTTCTTCCCGATAGGATCAATTTATCTTACTCAACTAATTGCAAATTTTCAGTTTCTTTACGAGGCTGGTTTTGGGTCAAACCGTTCAAATACACGAGGCGGAACTATCGGTGTCACCCAACCTCGCCGGGTGGCTGTACTTGCAACTGCCAAGAGAGTGGCGTTTGAGCTTGGGCTTCGACTGGGAAAGGAGGTTGGTTTTCAAGTTCGGCACGACAGAAGGGTTGGAGAGAATTGCGCAATCAAATTCATGACCGATGGAATCCTGCTTCGGGAAGTGCAGGTTTTACCTCCCATCTTTCTATTATGTTCGTAGTTTTCACCATTTGTTACTTTCAAGTGATGGGTGATGATTATTATTGGAGTGGAGTCGTAATTTGATATTATAGATTAGCACTTTCAATAAAGTATAATGATGGTGATTCATGTTTAAAAAAATTATATATTCCGATTGAATTTTCTTCGTGACTATTTGTCTTATTAATTTTCTTCTTATCTTGTGTATTATCACTGCTTCTTACACTATTCGTAATTTCTGTCTTTGTGTTTGTAGAGTGATTTTCTCTTGAAACGTTATTCCGTTTTGATCTTGGATGAAGCTCACGAGAGGAGTCTGAATACAGATATACTCATTGGGATGCTTTCTCGAGTTATCCAAGAACGCCAAGTAACTATCATCCTTACCTACTTCATTTATATATATTTTTCTTGGCTGATATCCTTTTTTTGTTTTTGGCAGAGGGAATACGTAGAGCAGCAGAAGAGGATTCTTGCTGGGGGAACTATCGAATGTGGTGATCGAATATACCCGTTGAAACTCGTGCTCATGAGTGCTACACTCCGTGTGGAAGATTTTGTCTCCAATGTTAGAATTTTCCGTAACCCCCCACCGGTAATCGAAGTACCGACTCGCCAATACCCGGTCACTGTACACTTCTCAAAGAAGACGGAGATCGTCGATTATATTGGCCAGGCTTATAAAAAGGTTCTATCAATACACAAGAGACTTCCGCCCGGGGGTATCCTCGTCTTTGTAACAGGGCAGAGAGAGGTTGAATACCTTTGCGGTAAATTACGCCGAGCTTCTCAAGAGATAGTTGCAAAGGTAGCCAAAGGAAATCGTAATAATAGAAATAACGAGGATTCTTCTGTACCCGAAGAGAAACAGAATCTAGAAGAAGAAAATGACTTGAAAGAGATTAGCGAGGCATTTGAATTTCAAGGAAATTCCCGAAATGATATAACCGAGCGTTTTGGTTCTTCTTACATGGAGGAGCATCATAAATTCTTCTCAGATGGCGAATCTGAGGATGTATCCAATGACGATTCAAGTGAAGAAAGTGATTTGGAATTCTTTAGTGACGAAGAGAATCAGTCGAAACCCGCCGAGTCTAATGGTGACGTGCATTTGGATGTTGCCGGGCTGAAGGCTGCTTTTGAATCCTTAGCTGGGAAAAGCAAGGCCAAAGATGTTGACCAGACGGCAGAAGTAAAAAAAGAGTCGAATTCCATTGCTAAACAAAACGAAGAGGAAAATAACCCCGGAACACTGAATGTTCTCCCACTTTATGCCATGCTCCCAGCTTCATCTCAGCTTCTTGTGTTTGAAGAAGCTAAGGACGGAGAGCGCCTTGTTGTGGTCGCCACTAATGTGGCCGAGACGTCTCTGACTATTCCAGGAATAAAGTATGTAGTTGACACGGGAAGAGAAAAGACGAAAAACTACAACACTTGTAATGGCATGGAGACTTATGAAATTCAGTGGATAAGCAAAGCTTCTGCCTCCCAGCGTGCGGGAAGGGCTGGAAGAACCGGGCCTGGTCACTGTTATCGTCTGTATTCTTCAGCGGTCTTCAACAATTTATTTCCCGATTTCTCGAGTGCAGAAATTTCGAAAGTACCTGTTGATGGTGTTGTCCTCCTCATGAAATCCATGCATATTGGCAAGGTGAGTCGTAACGATTCGACTTCTGTTTAATTTTAATTTCTGATTGATTATTTTAATTTTTTCATATAATCCGGAATCTCAGGTGGCTAATTTCCCTTTCCCAACGCCTCCGGAGACAAACGCCTTAATTGAGGCCGAGCGTTGTCTGAAGGTTCTAGAAGCATTAGATGAAGAAGGGAGGTTAACCCTCCTAGGGAAGGCCATGGCCCGCTATCCTATGAGCCCACGTCATTCCAGAATGCTTCTTACTGTAATTCAAATCATGCATAAATCTAAAGGCTCGTCCCGATCAGATCTAGTTCTAGCCTATGCAGTCGCGGTGGCTGCAGCTTTAAGCTTGATGAATCCTTTCATTACGCATATCGGTGAAAACCCGAATGACACAGACGAGAAAGCAGGGCTCGGCAGAGAAAAAGAAAAATCAGCCAATAAGAAATTGAAACAAGCTGTTAGAGCTTCCCGTGAGAAGTTCTCCAACCCCACTAGCGATCCCTTGACTACTGCTTTCGCACTACAGTGTTTCGAGCTTTCCGGAAACCAGACGGAATTTTGCAATGAAAACGCTTTACAATCCAAGACTATGGAAGAAATGTCCAAGCTGAGAAAACAGCTTCTCCAACTCGTTTTCACCTCGACCATCGCTGATATACACCAAGAGTTCTCGTGGGCCCACGGAACTCTGGATGACGTGGAAACCGCCTGGAAGGTTTCTTACGATAAACACCCCCTTTCGCTGAACGAAGAGGAAATCTTGGGCCGAGCCATTTGCGCGGGCTGGGCCGACCGGGTCGCGAAGCGTGTGAAGGGCCCTCTGAATTTAGCGGACGGGGAAAAATGGGTCAGCTCGGTCAAATACCAAGCGTGCATGGTCAACGAAACAGTCTACCTCAACCGCAGGTCGTCTGTATCTAAGTCCCCGCCTGAGTTCTTGGTTTACAGCGAGTTGCTACACACAAAAAGGCCTTATATCCATGGAGCTACTACCGTGAAACCGAGCTGGCTCGTGGAGTACGCTCGGCCGATGTGCACTTTCTCAGCCCCGCTTCTCGATCCGAAGCCTTATTATGACCCCAAGGGCGATTTAGTCCTTTCGTGGGTGTCTCCGTCTTTTGGTCCTCACCTCTGGCAGCTGCCTTTGCATGGCATGCCGATTAAGGACAAGTCCACTAGGGTTGGGGTTTTCTGCTTCGCTCTGCTCGAAGGACAGGTTCTGCCATGTCTGAAAGATGTTCGGAAATATATGGCTGCCTCGCCTGCGAGTGTTTTGAAGGCGGAGGCGTGTGGACTTAAACGGGTGGGTAATTTGTTGGGTGAGATGAGTTCGAAGAAAAGGGTTATCGATAGCTGCGTGAAGTTGAGAGCGGCGTGGGAGGAAAACCCGTCGGAGTTTTTTCTGGAGATTCGAGATTGGTTTCAGGAAGGGTTTCACGGACAGTTCGAAGCGCTCTGGTTTGAGATGCATCGCGAGGCTGGTTTGGACTACAAGGAAAGATTTTCCAAGAGGGTTAGTAGAAAGAAGACGAGGATATAATATGAAGTAATATTTTTCTCAAATTTTGATCATGGGTTTTTGAATTTTATATTACGAGATTATGTTTATTAATTGTAGTTAAGATATTGTGTTTCGAATTTTTTTATTAATTATAGGGAAATTCTAAGGTAAATTCATATTTAAAGAATTGTGTTTTGAAAACTAAGTACGAGACCGTGTTAGACATATACTATATAGTACAGTATGATATTCTTATTATATTTGTAATTTGGTTAAAAGATGAAAAACTGAAAGAAAACAAGAAAGGAAGTTCAAATACTGGGTGATATAAGACACTAATTCAAATTGGCTGCTTCAGTAATCTAATTTCTTCCACTTCATCACCACCAACATCAGTCGTTGATTCACCACCTGTCAACTTACATGCCTCAATTGATACGTTGTAACTTTGTTGTTCACCCTTTTTGGAAAACACCATCTGAGTTGGAGTCACCCTAACATGCGCCCCATTCGGGTTAACCACCTTCACAGTGTAGGTAGCATCGTAGTTGTTAGCAACATGTGTCGCAGTCGTCTTAACCACTATGACCTTGTTATGGTACGCATTGAAATCAACGACTATTGCCGGATAATTCAGATTCCACGGCTCGGATCAACAACTGTGATTGATTCTATTCTGTCAATGCTGTAACCACAAGAAATTCAAATAATCATCAGGGATTATATCGTATACCAATCCTCAACGCACTCGACTTTCCATCGGGAAGGGATATGACCCAACCCTTCATCGAGGAAACTAGGGTGCTCTGGACAGATACCGGAGTCGGACATTGACAACAATAGTTCCCCGGGACATTATTATTGTTATCGGTGTACAAGCCGAGAAAAGAAGGCCAACGAGTTGTGTGTAATTCGAGAACGGAGTCGAGCATGACGGTCGTGATCCCCGTTGTTTTTGCAAGCTGCGCCGCTTGCTGTTGGGTGAGTAGAGCAGAAAAGCCACTCAAAACTGTTTGGTAAACACGAGTAATGGACAGTTGATCATCGGTGTTTGAGTGTAGGGTTTGAAAAGTGGCTTCCTACCAGTGTTCGTGTTTCAAAAACACCGATGGTTTCGACTCAGGGTCGACCATAACAATGTATGTGTCAGAAGAAACAAAATTTAAGAAAGAGAACAAGAGAACGAAGAAAAAAACACATAAACGATGCATCCTTTTTTGATTTACTAATATTAAGAGATAGTAGTACTAATTAATACTCTCTCCTATCTTTTATAATTTTAGGATTTTTACCGTTCTTAAGAATTTTTTTTTTTACCTAATATAACCCTATTTAATGATATTAATTTATTATTATTTATTTGACTTTATCTCTAAATCTTCTCATTTTTTTTTAATTTTTATAATATAAATATAAGTTAATTAATTATAATCAATTAGATAATGATTAATAAGGGGTATAAAAGATAAAAACACTTAGAACGACAATTAAATAGAAACGTCAATTAAAAAAAAATAGGAGGGAGTACTTACTAATTGCGCTCTTCTATACATAGATAATTAAAGTTGAAGGACAGTGCCGAGTAGAATGACACAAGTACATAAACGTCCTGCCGAGTAGAATTTCACAAGTACATAAACGTCCTTCCTTTTCAACGCCTCATACCTAGAGCTGGGAATTCCAGCCCGGCCCGATGGGCCGGCCCGGCCGGCCCGACCAATGGGCTAGGCTGGGCCATGAATTTTGAGGCCCAAAATATTTCGGGCCTCTTTGGCCCGGCCCGATGGGCTGATGGGCCAAATGGGCCAACCTCATTTTTGGCCCGATGGGCTGGGCCGGCCCGAATATTTTTAATTATTTTTTTAATTTTTAATATTTATATTTTTTAAATATTATTTGTTTAATATATTAATTTAATATTGATTTTATTATTAATTTAACTAATATTATAATTATATTTTATATAAATTTTATTATATTTTTTAATATTAAATTTTTTTATACATTTATTTTGTATTTTTAGTAAATTTAATAATTAATTTATATTAAAAATTTAAATAATTTTATTTTAAATTATTATTTTATTATTTTTTATTTAAAATTACCGGGCCAATTCGGCCCGGTGGCCCGGCAGCCCAGTAGGGGCTGGGCCTCAGAAATTCAGGCCCGAATATTTCGGGCCGGGCCGGGCTGGGTCCATAAATTTGTAATGGCCCGATGGGTCGGGCCGGGCTGGCCCGGCCCAGCCCAAGTCCCAGCTCTACTCATACCATCTCCAAGTATTTGAAAAGTTATTTATATTCAATAAGCTTTTCAACGCCTCATACCATCTCCAAGTATTTGAAAAGTTATTTATATTCAATAAGTATTTTATGTGTAATTTTTTACTCCTGCGTATTAGAGCAATTGTCACACTTTTTTCTCAAAATACAAAGTAACTTTTGCTCTTAAAATGAGGTAATATTTTCCTGAAAAGAATGCTCTTAAAATGAGGTAATATTTTTTTGAAAAAAAATTATTCAATTTTGGAGGGACCAGGGTTCAACCCTGGTCATTTGGTTAAAAATAGGGAGGGTTTACCATTGAACTACATCTAGCATTTTATTAAAATTTATAATTTCACTGTTTATATTATGTTTGTTATTTTTATTAAATATTTTTAAAATAAATTATTCAATACATAATTATTGTATACATGTATTGGCCATAGTTTGCAGGCTACTACGGGTTTTTCTAAATTAAGTAGTACTCCCTTCGGCCATTAATAAATTTCATACTTTGTTGGATACGGAGTTTAAGAAAATAGTTATTTTTGAATTTTTTAATTAAAAAATAAAGAGTAAAAATATATTTTAAAAGTGAAAAGTAAAGTAATTGTGAGTAAGTTTAAAAAGTAGGTGAATGAAAAAAGAATAAAATTGTATGTTAAAATAAAAAATTTAAAATAATATATATTTTTTTTGTTGTGTAAACTATTGTATACATATATACACCAATGTATTTATTTCAAATAGTATAGTAACTTTTATTATATTTGGAATTCGGGTCAGTGGCGGAGCCAGAAAAATTATGCTGTAGGGGCTTTGCTAGTTATATATATATATATATATATATATATATATGAAAATATTAAAAATAATACATTTAAATATTTGATACAATAAAATATAAAAAAATTTATATTAATTATAAAATATGTTTAATTAAATCACTATTTGTTTGTAAGATTTTTTTAAAATAACTTTCATAAAAAAATTAAAAATATAAAAAAAATATATTTAAATATATTTTTAAAATGAATGAATAGCAATTTAATTAAATATATAAATACTATAATTTAATCTAAATAATATAAAACTTACGAAAATTAAAATAATGTATTAAAATGATGATTATTGATTAAATTTATTTATTGATTTATTAAGATAATGATTATTGATCAAATTTATTGACATTTTAAAGATTAGATTAATTTATTAATATTATATTTATTAGACATTTGATTAAATTTATTGGTTTATTAACATAATAATTATTGATTAAACATATTGAGATTAGATTAATTTATTAATATTATATTTATTAGATATTAGTAAAATTTGGGAACTGTAATAATAAAATAATGATTGTTGTTAAATTTATTAAGCAATTAATCTTTAACGTTAATATTTTTATTAATTAAATTTATTAAATTATGATTGTTGTTGAATTTATTAAGCAATTAATCCTTAGCGTTAATATTTTTATTAATTAAATTTATTAAATTATGATTGTTGTTGAATTTATTAAGCAATTAATTTTTAGCGTTAATATTTTGATTAATAATAATCAGCCCCTACTCATGAATTTTCTGGGGCTGATCATTAAAGTAGATTAATTTTATATAAATAATAATCTAAAAAGACAAAAATAATAAATCTAGGGGGGGCTTAAGCCCCTAGAGCTTCCTTAGTGGCTCCGCCCCTGATTCGGGTAGGATACAAACGCAAATAAAACTGGAGAAACATAAAACTATTGGCCAACGAACACGACCAAAGTTGTTTAGATAGTGTGCTAGCTAGTGCACGTATGATTATAGATAAAACCATTATAGATATATAGAAATCAGATTAATTAGCTAGTACCCGAGCTGCCACATGATCACCACCTGCGACACTACATTCCGCTTCCCGTCCGACCAAACTATCTTCCCGACATCCGTCGTCGACTCCCCCGGTGACACAGTTAGTTTCTTCGCCTTGATCAACATTTTGTAGCTTTGTTTTTCGGCCTTGCGGTTAAATTTCATTTGCTTGGGAGTCACAGTCACGTCCACGCCTTTCGGATTAACCACCTTCACGTTGTAAGTAGACGGAATTTCAGTAACATGCGTCACGGTCCTCTGGACCACAATCTCCATCTTACCGTACGCATTGAAATCAACGGTGATTGCCGGATAATTCAGATTCCACGGCTGTGATAGATTCTTGCGGCAACGCGTGCTGTTGCTATTAGTTATCGTTCTTATACCCTCAATGCTGTAACCTGAGGCGCACAAGAAATCCAGATAATCACCGGGGCTTATATCGTACACCAATCCAGGATCAACGGCTTTCTCCGGGTCCACGTGGCCAGCCCCCATGGCCCACACATTTGCGTTGGTGTAATCATTTCCGTCCAATATGGGCTGGCCTCGTTTGTCTGTGGTGTAAGCGGTTGTCATCATGGCTGATTTGATCATAGCCGGGGTCCATTCGGGGTGGGCCCCTTTGAGGAGAGCCGCCACGCCAGACACGTGAGGGCATGACATGGACGTCCCCGACAGCGTGTAGAAGGCAGATTGACTAGGGTTGACCGACCTCCCGCTCGCGGATACGTCGTACGGATATGCGGCGAGGATGTTGACGCCAGGCGCGATTATGTCCGGCTTCATAACGAAGTGTCCGACAGTGGTGGGGCCTCTAGACGAGGTGGACGCTACCAACGGAGCGGGCTTGATCCCTAACCTCATGCCGTGAAATGAAATCATTGCCCTTGCGTTTGGGTTAGAGTGTTCTATGTAGTCTAATATAGCGTAGTATCCTGTGGACACGGGTATGGTTATCCCTGGAATCCAAGGAGGAATATATACCGGGAGATCTTCGCCGTTCAAACCATCATCAAACACAACCATGGCCGCACCGCCAGCGCTCGTGACAGCCAATTTTGGGCTGTGAACATCAGCTAGAGATCGAGACGCGTAAGTCAAAGTCAGTCGTAAGCTTAAAGACCAATTAACGAAGAAGAAGTAATTTAATTAGTGTCACCTTCATTGCAGACCACGATCTTGCCACGGACATCTATTGATTTCAAGTACTTGATATCCGTGCATTTGCTAACGTATATAATCGGAATTAGATACGAGGAGCCGTTGGCGGTCAAGGGTTTGCCGGTGTAAATGGATGAGCCCTTCAACACGCGGCCATCTCCGAGCACGAGATCAGCCGGGAATCTCCTATCGATAGTGCTGGCTCCAACCGACGTCATCCACGGGGCTACATTGACCATCGAGCTTCTAGCTGGACCTTCGTTGCCAGCTGTGGCCGAGAAGAAAACACCCCTCTCCATCGCACCAAATGCCCCGATCGATATCAGGTCGAGATTCGACATACCGCCGTCGATGGAGTAAGAAATTACGTCGACGCCGTCCTCTACCGCCTTGTCGATGGCAGATAGAATATCGGAATCCATGCAGCCACCTTTCGTCCAACAGACTTTGTACACCGCGATACGTGCCTTGGGAGCAACTCCAACGGCTGTGCCGACGTGGCCGTTGAAAAGCGGCGCGTTACCGACCGCTCTGCCGGCGGCGGTGGACGCCGTGTGTGTGCCGTGGCCTTCGGAGTCTCGCGGGGATATGAAGTCCGACGAGGGGTTTAGTTTTCCGTTCTCAGCTTCGGAGCCCTTGGAAAAGAATCTGGCCCCGATGAGTTTCCGGTTGCAGTTGGCTTTCGAGAAATTTTGTCCCTCGACGCACACGCCTTTCCATTTCGAAGGGATCGGGCCCAACCCTCCATCCTGGAAACTAACGTGTTCTGGGTGTATACCGCTGTCGATAACTCCGATGATCACGTTTGAGCCGGAGTCTGACATGGACAACAAGCAGCTCGGGATATTATTATTATCGTCTGTGTACAACCCGAGAAAAGAAGGCGAGCGAGTTGTGTGTAATTGGCTGCCATGACCCCCATCTTGTTTGCGAGCTTCGAAGCCTGCTGTTGGGTGAGTGCAGCAGAGAAGCCATTTGCAACTGTTTTGTAAACATGGGTAAGGATGGTTTTTTGTTGATGATCGGAGTTTGGGTTTAGGGTTTGAAGGGTGGCTTCGTACCAGTGCTCGACCGTCGAAAACACCGATGGTTTCGACTCATTTTCGACCAAAACAATGTATGTTTTACAAGAAACAAAATTTGAGAATGAGAGGAACAGAATCAAGGAAAACAAAGGAGCCATATATTAAATTAAAATTGAGAAATAGAGTGTAAACTAATCCAAGTTAATTATGAATATGGTGTTTACTCTATCGGTTTTTATATATATATATAGAGAGAGAGAGGAGTAAGTACTCCGTATTAATTAAATAGTGTTGACTAGAGAGAAAGAGAATGAAGAAAGAAAGAGATACATTAGACATTGATGAAAAATAGATAAATAACTATATTTTGCTTGTGATTTGATTAATAGAAGTACTTAGTAGCTAATTAGTCTCTTAAAGGTTAAGGACGATTTTGTTGACTTAATTTGATTATCTTAATATGCAATTTTTCAAGTGCGTACGAACTAATATGCGTAGGTCTATTGTTGATCAACGGTCGTGCTTTTCATAATAATTAGTGATGACTAATGAACTAAAATAAATTAAAAGTTGTTGAAAACTTGCACATAAGTTCAAC
This sequence comes from Euphrasia confusa, assembly GCA_954870475.1. Lineage (NCBI taxonomy): Eukaryota > Viridiplantae > Streptophyta > Magnoliopsida > Lamiales > Orobanchaceae > Euphrasia > Euphrasia confusa. The sequence continues at coordinate 55,622,666 of OX940951.1, read as the reverse complement.
ACGACCGATTTTTCCTGATTAGTAACTACAGTATGTACTTAGGTATAGAGTTAAGTTAGGCTATGTTACTTTTTACTTAATTTAATTTGATAAGGTTTACTTTCAACATGATTAAGTTCAATTTAGTGATCGAAGTAATTTTACAACTGTAAAAATATATACTAGTATATAATTAAAATGAATGATTTAAGGTTAACGATTTAGTTCAATATTTTTTTTGAAAATTTATACTCTCTTCCACCCAAAGCAATAGTCACATGTGGTCAACGTTGACTTTTTTCGTCCGTTCAATACATATGATAAATAATGTACAAAAATTATGAAAAAATACTAAAATAAAATATAATAGTTATATTTTATTTTAGTATTTTTTTCATTATTTTTGTACACTATTTATCATATCAACGTTGACCACATGTGACTATTGATGTGAGTGGGAGGGAGTATAAATTATTATTATTATTATTATTATTATTATGAAAAATAGACGTGTTACTTGCTGAGCTCTGTTTGATGTAGATGCTGCCACTGGTTCTGCGCTGCATCGTAGACTCCCTAACTCGTCCAACCCATTAACTATCGGAATGACTTTTGATACAATTGTTGAAGTAATGTTGAAAGACTCTTTAGATTCTTTGAATTCATGATTTTGGAGAGAATTTGGAGAGGCAAGTGACTTTTTGGCTTCCGGTGAATTTGGAGGGCCAAAAGTTTCATTGATGTGTTCAATGAACATGCCAAGGATTGACAACTATAAAAGGGTGATCAAGGTGTTGATAAAAAATCATCCCAACACAATAGAGTTTATTACTAAAGCGTGAGTTAGAACAAAGTCGAGCTTGTTCGGATTTCAAGTGTGTGTAACTTGTAATCATTTCTCCAAGTAATAAAAAGAGTGTGTTGAACAAGTGTGTGTGTGTGTGCGGTTCATATTATTCGAACTATTTCCGCAAGCCTTGAATATCAAGATGTGGTAAATTGTATTGAAGCACAATTTATCGCAACAGTGGTATCAGAGCCGAAAGTGTTCGTTCTCTAGATATTCAAGAAGGTTCGAATAATGGGCGAGGAGGTTAATCGCTTCAAGAAGTTCGATGGCACAAACTTCGCCATGTGGAAAGTCCTTCTGGAGGACTTGCTCGTTGCAAAAGATCTTGATCTACCGGTTGTTGGTGTTCAACCGGACGACGTCAAAGACGCGGATTGGCTTCGGACGGATCGCAAAGCGCTAGGGTTGATTCGTTCGACTCTAGCTCCGTCCGTCATCTGTAATGTCATCAAGTAAACGACGTCGGCGGACCTCATGAAGGCACTTGAAGACATGTACGAGCAGCCATCAGCCGTCAACAAAGTGCATCTAATGAAGACTCTGTTCAATATGCATATGGAAGAGACGACAACCGTGTCGGAGCATTTGAATGAGTTCAATGCCGTGTGCAATCAACTCGACCAGGTGGGCATCAAGTTTGATGATGAAATTCGCGCCCTTCTCCTTCTATCAAGTCTACCGGACTCTTGAGATTCCCTTATTATTGCGGTGAGCAATTCGTGTGGGAAGAACAAGATCTGTCAAGAGGAAGTGGTGACTCTACTTGTAGGAGAGGAGGTTCGGAGAAAGAACGATCTAGTTCTTCGCTGAATTTTAGCTCGAAAGATCGTGGGAGAGAACGAGGAAATAAGAGCAAGGGCAAAAGCAACTTTGATGCTCGAAGTCGATCCAAAAGTCGAGGACCATCAAAGCGGTCGAACTCGAAGGGTCGCGACTATAACAAATACAAGTGCTACAATTGTGGAAAGATTGGCCACATCGGAAAAGATTGCCCGGAGGCAAGCAACGACAACGGCAAAAGTGCTGCCAATGTTGTCAAGGAAGATGAAGCCCTCATTTGCTGCTTGGAAACCAAGAATGAGTCTTGAGTCTTATAATAAGTTTATGTTTTGGTATCGGTTAGAGCATCTCCCCTACTCCAAAATAGGTTTTTGGTATCGGTTGGAGATGCTCTTGGAGATGCTCTTAAACTCAAACCAAAAACTTTATTATTTATAAAATAATTCTTCTTATATAAATTAATAAAAATAATTTATCAACATTTTTTTAGTTTGTTATTTAATAATTTTTGTAATGTAATTTTTTTAATAATCATATCATTAATAATTAAAATAAATTTTAATAAAAATATTTTTAAATAATTAAATAAAAATAAACCTGACAATACAAAATATAATTAAATATTAAATTATTTAATTGACGTTAAAAATAAAATAATAGTATGGGATATCACAATATTTTTTTTATTATGTTTGAAATTTTAAAATAAAAATAATGACTATTAAAAAATTTTAATATCAAAAGTTATGAGTTTAAATTGTAAATTTGTAAAAATAATGGTTATTTATAAAAAAATTGTATTAGAAGAATATTTTGAGAATATTCTTTTTAAGTTTGAGTATTGGAATCTCGGTTGAAGTAAAATTACTGTAAACTTAAAATAAAACTTATTTTTGAGTTTAAATTTTACTGTACTTAAAACATTCTTTCATCTCTATTAAATTTTCGACAAGGTAGTTATTTTTTCTTAAATTCAAATTTAAATATTTTCAGTTTTAATGTTTCTGATTATGATTTACTATTTGTTTATTTGTGTAACGAATTTTCTAGTTCTGCTTAATTTATTTCGATTTGAATTAATTAATTTTAGGATGATTACATAAATTCTCTCTACCTGGTCAACACAGTACATATCCGACTTTCTATCGCCGTCGCCCACTTCTCACGTAAAAATAATTAATGCAAAACATCAGAGGCTGTGAAGTTCACAAAGGAGGGATAAGTCGTGATTGAGGCTTCTGTTGCGAAACCGGAGTATATCAGAGGCTGGCTAGATTCCGATTAATTCTACTCGCGATCACCTTATTTAATTATGCGTTTTCTAATTAGTATTACACTATTATTTTTGCAAGTGCAGGTACCCTAACAAGAATACATTGTGTGGAATCAGTCCAAATGATATTCGATCCATGCATGTCTGTTCACCAAATGACCTCAAGTTACGGATGATTTTTGATACAATCTCTTATTTTTATTATACTTGGAATTTTATTATAGCATCAAAATACGGAAAGAAAACAAGAAAACAAAGTTCAGTATTCAAATTTAGCTTAACAAGTCAGTAATCCTTGTTCCAGTACATCACCACAGGGGACACCACATTCCGCTTCCCGTCGGACCAAACTATCTCCCCAACATCCGTCGTTGGTTCTCCTGGGGCCACCGTCACTCTCCTTTGCGCAGTTATTCTCACGATGTAACTCTTTTTTTCACCATTTCTTCCAAACTTCATTTTCACCGGAGTCACTCTAACATCTACCCCTTTCGGATTAACAACGTTCACGGTGTAGGTAGCAGAATTGTGACAAACATGCGTCACTGTCCTCTTAACTACAATCACCATCTTATCATAAGCATTGAAATCAACTATTATCGCCGGATAATTAAGATTCCATGGCTTAGATTGATCGCCACTGCACCTCTTGCTTGCGCTATTAGCTACTGATTTTATACTCTGAATGCTATATTTTGAGGCACACAAGAAATTCAAATAATCATGGGGCCTTATATCGTAGACTAATCCTGGATCAACGGCTTTCTTCGGGTTCACGTGACCAGCGCCCATAGTCCACACCGTTGCATTTGTATAATCATTATTGTCCAGTATCTGACGACGACCTTGTTTGTCTTTGGTGTAGGCAGTAGTCATCATGGCTGATCTAATCATAGCCGGGGTCCAATCGTGGTGGGCCCCTTTCAGGAGAGCGGCCACGCCGGACACGTGAGGGCAGGACATGGATGTCCATGACAAAATGTTGAATTCAGTTTGCCGCAGGTCGAAGGATGGACCGGACGGAGATATGTTGTTGGGATAGGCAGCGAGGATGTTAACACCGGGGGCGATCAGGTCTGGCTTCATCACGAATGGGGACACATAGGTTGGGCCTCTAGACGAGAAGGAGGCTACTATCGGAGCGGGCTTTATCCCCAACACCGTGCCGTGGAATACAATGGTCGCACTTGCGTTTGGTCTAAAATGCTCTATGTAGTCCAGAATTTTTCGCAAAGCGGGGATGGGTACATAGAGAGATGGAATAATATTCAATAAATTATATGCACCGAGATTTTCGCCGTGCATCTCCTTATCTAACACGATCACAATGGCCACTCCACCAGCACTTTTGACATTAGCTTCTTGGCTGTAAATATCTACAGAGAGAGAGAGAGAGAGAGAGAGAGAGAGAGAGAGAGAGAGAGAGAGAGAGAGAGAGAGAGAGAGAGAGAGAGAGTTTTAAGTACACAATGTAATAAAATTTAAAAAAAAAATCATGCAAAAAATTAGTACCATATGAAAGGCAGACAACAATCTTTCCACGAAAGTCTTTTGATTCCAATTAACGAGTCACAATATTCATGGAACACAATGGATATCTTGTTGTTTTTAGTAGGCAATGCTTTGCCGCTGTAAAGCGATGTGCCCTTTGTTGGAAAATATAGAGCTCGGAGAGAGCTTCGAAACGATAGCTCATTCGCTCAAATCGGAGTTGAAATGAATGAGAAATTAATTTCTAAAATATAATCAAAATAGAGGGAAAAAGAAAAATAAAATGAAAGGGATATGAGTTATCCCACATTGGAAAACTATCAAAAGGCAAGTGGGTATATAAGATGCTTGGCCTTTAGTAGCTTATGAATCAATTATTATAGTATTGCTCCGCCTCCTACGTGCGCGCAGGGGGTGCAAAACTTGGCTGTAATGCACAGCCATCTGCTACTTCTTTATCATCTTCTTTCATATTCTCTTTGGCCCTCCGGTGAAGTCTTTCAGGCAACTCTCGGTTCGACGTGCAACGTAGTTGCGTGAAAACGTTGTATCCTGAGAAACAAACGATCGGTAGAGGTCGAATTTTGTTTTAAGGAGATCGTGTTGAACACGAGCCTCGTTTTCGATTTTTCCTTGCCATCTCCATAAATCCGATCCCTACACCCTTCAACACCCGACCATCTCCAAGCTCGAGATCAGCCGCAAATCTTCTATCGATTGTGCTGGCCCCCACCGTTGTCATCCAAGGAGCCACATTGTGTGCCGAACTCTCCGCCGGACCATCATTTCCAGCTGACGCCGAGACTAAAACTCCCCTCTTAATCGCCCCAAAAGCCCCGATTGCGATTGGATCGACATTTGACATTGTCCCACTGCCCAGTGAGATTGAAATTACATCGACGCCATCCTCCACAGCCTTGTCGAAGGCGGACAGAAAATCGGAATCCATGCAGTCTTTTTCCCAGCAGACTTTGTACGCTGCTATTCGTGCTTTAGGAGCAACTCCGACGGTTGTACCTTTGGCGTAGCCGAAAAGTGACGCATTGGCAACTTCTCTACCGGCGGCCGTGTGTGTACCATGGCCGTCGGAGTCTCGGGCGGACCGGACGTTCGTCGAGAAATTTATGTTTCCGTATTTAGTGTCATAACCTTTGGAGAAGAACCTAGCTCCGACGAGTTTCTTGGTGCACAGAGCTTTTGTGAAATGTTGTCCTTTTTCGCACTCGCCTTTCCATCTGGAAGGGACAGGACCCATGCCTTCATCCCTGAAACTAGGGTGTTCTGGCCAGATGCCTGTGTCGAGAAATCCGATGATAACGTTTGAGCCCGAGTCGGACGCGGACAGCAAGCGACCAGGGACATTATTATTATCATCATCGTACAAGCCGAGGAAAGAAGGCGAGCGAGTTGTCTGTAATTGGCGAACGCGGTCGGGCATGACTGCTATGACCCCCGATTTGTTTGAAAGCATGGCGGCTTGTTTTTGGGTGAGTTTAGCCGAGAAGCCATTTACGACTGTTTTATAAACGTCGGTGAGAAAGTTTGTTTGTTGACTATCGGAGTTTGTGTTTAGGGTTTGAAGGGTGGCTTCGTACCAGTGCTCAACCGCCGAATACACCGACGGTTTCGACTCCTTGTCGACTATCACAATGTGTGTATCAGAAGAAACAAAATTTGAGAATGAGAGGAACAGAATGAAGGAAAACAAAGGAGCCATATATTAAATTAAAATTGAGAAATAGAGTAGTAATCCAAGTTAATTATGAATATGGTGTTTATCCTATCGGTTTATAGGGGTGTCAATGGGTCGTGTTGGTTCGGGTTCGTGTCGTGTCAAAGGTATTCGCGGGTGACAAAACATAAACCTAAACCCAACCCATTTAATAATCGTGTCGAAAAATTAAACCCAAACCCAACCTATTTATAAACGGGTTACCCATTTATAACCCGTTTCCAACCCGTTTAACCCATTTAATTTTAAAATTAAAATTTTATAATTTTTAATAAATAAAAATATTAAAAAATAATTTAATTTCTAAAATAATGACATATATAATGTAAATATAATTGTAAGAAAAAGAGAATTAATCGATCTTTCTAAACAAATAATATATTAATATTATTTATTTAATAAATAATGTATTATTATAATATAATAATTAAAATTAATTTAATAAATGGGTTAAACGGGTTAATTTCGAGTTCGCAGGTCGACTCGCGGTTGACCCATTTAATAAATGGGTCATGGCGGGTTGACCCGCCGTTGACCCGCTTTTTAATCGTGCGGGTTCAACCCGCTTTATTTTGTGCGGGTTTCGAGTCGTGTTAGCGGGTCGTGTCCAAATTGACAGGCCTATCGGTTTATATATAGAGAGAGGAGTAAGTACTCCGTATTAATTAAATAGGTGTGACAATACATGTGATCACATACATGAGGTTTTTTTATTAGTTCTGTATTTGGTACACACAATCATATAACGCAGTACACGCGCCGTTGAACAAATATCTTTAACTATCCTAAATGATGGTCAAATATATGATAAGAGTAGTCAAATAAAAATTAAGGTCAATAATATCAATAGTAATTATATATTAATATTATACTTAAATTTTATATTACATTTTTTGTCTTACTAAATATTCTCTCTAACGGACTCTTCAAGTAACACTAACACGTTTGGTAGCTATGATAAATTCGTTATAGTTGAGTTAACTCATTTATATAGCGTTTGGTTTCATTTTTTTGAGCCGAGATTAATAAATGGCCCGTCAATAAATACTGTTCAGCAGCTTTGAAAGACTTGTCCGTCCAAAAGGTTGTGATACCCAGTCTCATCTCCACAGTAAAATTGGTTGATGTATATATTTACGATATTACCCTTGTAATTAAAATCAAAAAATACATTTGAACCTAATTTCACCCCAAAAATTTTTGCCCATCACCTTCATCTTCGAATTTCAATTTCCAGAGAACTATATTTGTTTTAAACTCAATTGATCATTAAATTAGAGGCACAAATAAGTAGAAGATTAAATTGGAGACGACGAGAATCTGTAGATCGACACCCATTAAATTTGATGTCAAAAATCGAAAGTATTTAAAAAATATAATAACAAAAATATTACTCTTTAATTCCTTCAAATACAATTTTCACTTGAAACTGAAATACTGTATACCGTAATTGGCTTTGAACTTGCTGTGTAAAATTAGTTGGGAAGAGGTGTCGCCATTAATAGACCTTTGGCTTGAGAGAAAGATGTGAATTGAGATTCAGAATAAAAAATGAAAATGGGTTTTGAAAATAGTTGTTGAGGACATTTTAGTCATTATGCTTTTAAATAATATGTTTGCTTTTGAAATGGAACGATAATAAAGAAAGCTACCAAACAATCTCTTAGAATTTGTTGGGATGAGTTGAGATAGTATTACCTATAAATTAACCTATCGCCTGATAACTTATATGGGTAATGGGTGTTGGGCTGAGTTGAGATAGTATTACCTATAAGTTAACCTATCGCCTGATAACTTATATGGGTCACCAAACGTGGTACATATCCCACTTCCTCATCGCTGTCGCTTACTTCTCAAGTAAAAATAAACATCTAACATATTTTTTTTTTCCACGTAAAAATGATTTTCACGTTCTCGAACCAATGAACCATCATAGGTGATCATCAACTAGATTCCGATTTCGACTTGCAAGTGCAGGTCTCGGCACCTTTTTTTTTTTTTTGCTTTGCTGTTACCGTAACAAGAATATATTTGAACGGAAGTGAGAGATAGATTCTGGATGTGGAATCAGTCCAAATGATATTATTCCGCGTCTGTTCACCAAATTCGCCTGGGCAAGGGATGCATGCCATTCTTTTTCCTCAAGTACTCCCTAACTCGTCCAGCCCGTTAGCTCTCGGGATATTTCATGCATGCATGGGACCTCATGAAGTTACGGATGATTTGATACAATCTAGCTCTTATTTTTATTATACTTGGAATTTTATTATAACATCAAAACATGGTTTTGGAAACAAAACAAGAAAACAAAGTTCAAATCGTGTGATATATAGTATATCACACGTACATAGTAATTCAAATATAGCTTAAGAAGTCAGTAATCCTTCTTCCAGTTGATCACCACCGGGGACACCACATTACGCTCCCCGTCCGACCAAACTATCTCCCCAACATCCGGCGTCGCTGGTTCGCCTGGGGCCACCGTCAAGCTCCTTTGTGCAGTTATTCTCACGTTGTAAATCTTTTTTTCACCCTTTCTGTGAAACTTTATTTTCACTGGAGTCACTCTAACATCTACCCCTTTCGGATTAACAACGTTCACGGTGTAGGTAGCAGAATTGTTACTAACATGCGTCACTGTCCTCGTAACTACAATCATCCAATCTGGGTGGGCCCCTTTCAAGAGAGCCGCCACGCCGGACACGTGCGGGCAGGCCATGGATGTCCCTGACAAAATGTTGAATTCGTTTCGACGCAAGTCAGAGGATATCTTGGAAGGGGACAGGTCATAGGGCCAGGCCGCGAGGATGTTAACACCGGGGGCGATCAGGTCGGGCTTCATCACGAATGAGGACACATAGGTTGGGCCTCTAGACGAGAAGGATGCTACTATCGGAGCCGGCTTGATTCCCAGCTGCGTGCCATGGAATACAATTGTCGCGGTTGTGTTTGAGCTCAAGTGTTCTATGTAGTCCAGAAATTTTTGCCAAGTGGAGATGGTTATACAGAGAGCTGGAATAATATTCAATGAAAGATATGCTTGGCCGTGCATTAGTTTATCTGACGCGATCACAATCGCCAGGCCACCAGCACTTTTGACATTAATTTCTTGGCTGTAAATGCCTAGAGAGAGAGAGAGAGAGATTTAAGTACACAATGAATATACAGTTATAAAATAAAAAAAAAAAATCATGCAAAAAATTAGTACCATTTGAAATGCAGACCACAATCTTGCCGCGGACCTCTTCTGATTCCAACGATTCACAATGTCCACCGAATAAAATGGATATCATCTTGTTTTTAGGCAAAGGCTTGCCGCTGTAAAGCGATGTGCCCTTCAACACCCGGCCATCTCCGAGCACGAGATCAGCCGCAAATCTTCTATCGATTGTGCTGGCACCAACCGCTGTCATCCAAGGAGCCACTTTGCCTAACGAACTTTCTTTAGGACCATCATTCCCAGCTGACGCCGAGACAAAAACTCCCCTCTTCATCGCATCAAAGGCCCCGATCGCGATTGGATTGATATTTGACATGAGTCCACCGCCTAATGACATAGAAATTATGTCGACGCCGTCCTCCACAGCCTTGTCGAAGGCGGACAGAATGTCGGAATCCATGCAATATTCCCAGCAGACTTTGTACACTGCAATTCGTGCTTTAGGAGCAACCCCGACGGATGTGCCTTTGGCGTAGCCGAAAAGAGACGCATTAGCAACTGCTCTACCGGCGGCGATGGACGCCACGTGTGTACCATGGCCTCGGAAGTCTCGGGCCGACAGGAAGTCCTCCGAGGGGTTTATTTTTCCATTTACTTCTTCGTAACCTTTGTAGAAGAACCTAGCCCCGATGATTTTCTTGTTGCACACACCTCTTGTGAAATTCTGCCCTTCCTCGCACTCGCCTTTCCATTTCGAAGGGACGGGGCCCAAGCCCTCGTCGCCGAAACTAGGGTGTTCTGGCCAGATTCCGGTGTCGAGAAATCCGATGATAACGTTTGAGCCCAAGTCGGACATGGACAACAATCTCCCCGGGACATCATTATTATTATTATTATTATTATTATTATTATTATTATTATTATTATTATTATTATCGGAGTACAAGCCGAGAAAAGAAGGCGAGCGAGTTGTGTGTAATTTTCGAACGCGGTCGGGTATGACGGCCATCACCCCCGGTTTGTTTGCGAGCTGCGCCGCCTGCTGTTGGGTGAGTACAGCAGAGAAGCCATTTGCAGTTGTTTTGTAAACATGAGTTATAAGCAAGCTTGGTGGTTGATGTTCATCATAGGTGTCTGTGTTTAGGGTTTGAAGAGTGGCTTCGTACCAGTGTTCGGCCTCCGTAAACACCAATGGTTTCGCCTCGTTGTCGACCAAAACAATGTATGTTTTAGAAGAAGACCAATTTATCGAGGAGAGAAACAGAATTAAGAAAAAAAGAGAGAGATGAATACGAGACATTGATGAAAAAAAAGATTTATAGATAATTGTGTTTGTGATGAATATACTTGGCAACTAATTAGTCTCTTATATAGAGAAAATAAAATTAAAATTAAAGGTATACCAACTAACACTCGTAGGTCTATAGACTATAGTATTACAAAACACGCATGATTTACGATTCGATTTGGCGTGATACTCATTACAAATTTTCAAATACCCGCACTCACATACGTATGGATTTTTAATTAATTGAATTCACATCAATTTTTTTTAATATAAAATCAAAACAATTAAAATAAACGATTTCAGATAAAATTATTTAATTAATGCTAAAATATTGTACTAAAAAATGTGACTTTCCTACGAACTCTGGAATGTATATATTTGGTATACATCGGTGAGCAAGAAAAGTGGACTATTTCTACGAAATTCTGAAGAGTATATATGGTGTACACTGTACAAGAGGTGAGCATCGGACCCCGACCGAATCAAATTATCTTAAATGATTAAAAATCAAATTACTTTAATTGATGGTAAAGTGGTCAAATTATATTAAAATCAATAAAAAACCAAACCAAATACTCATTAATATAAAGGTAAAGAAGTTCAAGCTTTTAGACGAAATAATTTTTAACAAAAAAATATAAATATACAATCTTGCCACGAAACTCTTCTTCATCCAAGGAGGAAACATAATACACCGTATACAATGGATATCATCTTTTTTTAGGCAAAGGCTTCCGTCTATAAAGCGATGAGCCCTTCAACACCCGCCCTTCTCCGAACCCTTCAATTCCGATGTTGTGCCTTTGGCGTAGCCGAAAAGAGACGCATTAGCAAAATCTCTACCGGCGGCAGTGGATGCTGTGTGTGTGCCATGGCCTATGGAGTCTCGGGCGGACAGAAATTCCTTTGAGGAATTTATTTTTCCATAGTTAGCTTCATAACCTTTGGAGAAGAAAATAAATTTGAGAAAGAGAGAAAGAGAATGAAGAAAGTAAAGAGATACATTTAGACATCGATGAAAAATAGATAAATAACTATATTTTTGCTTGTGATTTGATTAATAGAAGTACTTAGTAGCTAATTAGTGTCTTAAAGGTTAAGGACGATTTTGTTGACTTAATTTGATTCTCTTAATATGCAATTTTTCAAGTGCGTACGAACTAACATGCGTAGGTCTATTGTTGATCAACGGTCGTGCTTTTCATAATAATTAGTGATGACTAATAAATTAAAATAAATTAAAGTGCTTTTCATAATAATTAGTGATGACTAATGAATTAAAATAAATTAAAAGTTGTTGAAATAAATTAAATGTTGTTGAAAACTTGCACATAATAAGTAGCACGTAAAACAATTCAACACGACCGATTTTTCCTGATTAGGTATAGAGTTAGGCTATGTTATTTTTTACTTAATTTAGTTTGATTAGGTTTATTTCAACATGATTAAAGATATGTTCTTTTAGACTGACTGAATCAAACGATCTAAACTGAACTGAATTAATTTTTTTTATAAAAATAATAATACATTTTTTAATTAGTAAATACTAGTACCACTTCCTGCACGCGATTTATTTGTTTGAAATAATCTAAAATTTTATTTAATCTCCAACGTATTTCGGTCAAAAAATTTATTAATGAACTAACAAATTATTTTATTTATTAATCGAAATCTCACTTCAATTTGTAAATTCGTATTAATCTCATTATTAATCGTTATCTTGATTATGAAAATTTTATTATTTTCAAAGATTACGCCTGTTTCACTACAAAAAAACAGCGAAATCCCTACGGCTATTCCCGTAGGGATCCCCGTAGGGAAGGCCATCCCCTACGGCATCCCCTACGGGATTTGGACGTAGGGGTTAGCCTCGTAGGGAGCTTAGTCCCTACGGGAAATAATCGCCGTAGGGGACATTCCCTATGGGGACCCCGTAGGGAGATTCATTTTCCCCGCCCATCCTTCCCGTAGGGCAGGCCGACGCCGACGCCGTAGGGGGCAGACGTAGGGGTGTCCCCTACGGCTCCTCCCGTAGGGGACCATATGAGGGTGTCCCCTACGGCTCCTCCCGTAGGGGACCATGGGAGGGTGGCGGGGTGGTTGGGTTCGATTTTGAAAACTCAATTCACAGTCAATTCACAGTGAGTTCGTTTTTGACACATAAACCCACAAAACTCATGAACCCTAAAAATCATGAACCCTAAATTCATTTTTGAAAACTCAAATTCACACTCAAAACCCACATAGTACACACTTCAATCCTCAAGAACACTAATACAAACAAATTCCGTCCAGAAATTGAGTTTTTTTTTCGAACCCTAAATTTTTTGAAATAGAAAAATTAAACAAAAAGAAATGGAAGAATCGATATCTAACCTTAATGCCTTGGTTAATTGGATGGTTTCAGGAGGATGTTGCTTGACTTCGCCGGTCGGAGCTTCAAATCGCCGAAAATCGCCGAATATCGCCGCGGCCCCTTCCTCCTCTTCAAAAACGCGAAATGAATTAAGTTATGTGTTCTGTGCACTGATATAGAGGGCCCCTACGGCTTCCCATACGTCCCCGTCGCCGTAGGGTTTTAAGTGAATATCAAAACGGCGACGTTTAAATAATCCCCTACAGGGGTCATTCCCGTAGGGGTCCCTACGGCAGTTAAAGCCGTAGGGTCAATAATTACACCCCTACGGGATTCGCCGTAGGGGTCAGACACGCCACGTCCCCTACGGGGATCCTGCCGTAGGGCAGAATAGCCTACGGGCACCCCGTAGGGGACCCCGTAGTAACCTTTGGAGGGAAGCAAGGCGCGGCAAAGCGCGCGCTTCCCCCTACGGCAACCCCCTACGGGGTTCACCCCTACGACCTCTCCCGTAGGGGTTCCCGTAGGGACCATCAATAAAGTATTCCCCGTAGGGGATGCCGTAGGGGCGACCCTACGGTAATTTTGCCGTAGAGGATCCCCTACGGGGATCCCCGTAGGGGATCCGCGAATTTTTTGTAGTGTTTGATGTAATTTATAGTATGTAAGCTTCTTGGGGCATAGTCTTGGGGCATAGTCGAGTGGTAAGGTATGTGGTGATTATGGTGTAATTCCCCGACAACGCAAAGTTCGAATCTCGAATATGACAAATTTTCATTGATATTATTAAGTTAGTCCTTGGATGAGACTTATTGGCTCTCTTTTACATGTGTCTGCTACTCGGGCACTTCCTACCCGATCGAGGAGCCTCTGATCTGGTGGAAGAGAAGTTTTTCGTCTCTGCATTTCTCGAGTGTCAAACGCGTCTCTTCATTTCTCGAGTGTCAAACGCATCCAACAAATACCTAAAACTGCTAGAGAAAAATCAAAATAAATGAAAAATAAAAATTATAAAGTTGAAAAATAAATAAAAATATAAAAAAATGAATTTATTTGTTGAACATGAAGGAGATGATATGACAGAAATGCAATTTATATTAATATAACGTCTGTTAACCTGCAAAACAAATTTAACATAACTAAATTTGGGATAAACTAAAAATTAAAAAAAAAATCTAGTCGACATAATTAATATCTCGACAATTTGATTTTATAAACTGCGAAAAAATCATAATTAATACATAAAATTAAAAAAATCGAGGAAAAAATAGAAAAACGTATACATGTCAATCGATTCGTTCAGAAAAATAAAAAATGACATATTAGCCAAATTATAGCAAGAGAAAATAATATACAACTAAAAAGTTTGATTGATTTTTTTTTAACTCAAATGGATTAGGAATAGGAAGAGATCGATTTTTATTAATTGAAATTAAATTAATATTAATGGAATAAAAAGAATTTTGAGAATATATATATATATATATATATATATATATATATATATATATATATATATATATATATATATAGGAGGCTTCTACAGTACAGTCAAGGCACGGTACTTTGTTTTTATTTCAACCATTAGATTTAATTAATTAATGTGAACCGTTCAGATTTATTACAGAATACAATAGTTAGCGTAGAGATTACAACACACAATTATTATTCTATATATTGACTAACCTGTTAACCGGTAATATACATAAATATTTTTCAGAATTAAGAACAAAAATTTGGCGGCGTGTTTCAAAAATAGAGGGCTATCTTTACCCACTATGCCGACACGATGTCAATTTTTCAAATCTCAATTGAGTTTCTCTATAATTTTTTTTATTGCGGATCAAGGAAGAAGATATTATAGCATCTCAAAGTTTTGGCTGATAAGTAGGCCACAAGTGCGCTAAATCATATTTTTACTACTTCTACCAAAAAAAACTTCAAATCAATCCAACAATTCTACCCAAAAAATAAATTTTATAGGTCTCACCACTTACTTATTTTATACTTTTTATTTATTATTTATATTTAAATAATAATAATAATAATAATAATAATAATAATAATAATAATAATAATAATAATAATAATAATAATAATAGTAAACATAAAAAATGATTTTTAGATAAAATAAAATAAATATTTAATATTTATATAATTCATAATTAAATAAAATAAATATTTAATTAATTTTTATATAAATACAAAATAATTCATAACACTAAAAATTTAACTATTTCAAAATTTTTATTTTTAATTAATTTTTATATAAAATAATTCCGCTAACATTAAAATTTTAACTATTTCACATTTTTTAATTTTAATTAATTTTTATATAAAATAAAAATACAAATAATCCGTTCAAATTTTAACTATTTTAAAAAAAAATTAATTTTAATTAATTTTTATATAAAATAAAAATACAAATAATCCAAGTTAAAAATTTAATTAATTCAAAATTCTTATATTTTATTAATTTCTATATAAAATACAGAATAAATTTAAAATATAAAATAATTTTTAACGCTAAATAATAATAATAATAATAATAATAATAATAATAATAATAATAATAATAATAATAATAATAATAATAATAATTATTATAATTATTATAATAATAATAATATTTTTTATCTCTATTTTTTTTACTCCAGAATTTTTAGGGATTTCTAATGTCAGCGCACTTCCAACGATTTCTACCTCTTTTTGGGTGAGAAGTAAAAGTACACCTAGACTTCTACCTCTCCATTGGAAATGCTCTAAGGAGAAGGACAAGATTTGCATGGACAAAAATTAATAATACAGAGTAGTACATGTTTCTTTTTCTAATCATTTTTTATAAAATATAATTATTTATTTATTTATTACATATAAAAATATTAATTCAAATCAAATTATTCAAATCAAAGTACCTATCGATTCATGTTGCATTAGTGAATTTGAAATTATATATGTATAGATTTGTTTAAAAATATTAATAATTTGACTTTAAATAGACCGAATACTTAAAATGATGGTTTTAAATTGTTTTTTATTTGTTTTATTTTAATTTATTTTGAAATGAACTTAATCTAGTTGAACTGAGCGATCTGAACTAAATTAAACTCAAACGATCTGAAATGAACTAAAATAGACTGAAATTAAGTTCGAAAGAACAATTCGAATTGAACTAAATTAAATTCAAACAATCTGAAATGAACTAAAATTGACTGAAATTAAGTTCGAAAGAACAATTCGAATTGAACTCAAACGATAACTAAAATTGACTGAAATTAAGTTCAAAAGAACAACTCTTAAGTTCAGTTTAATGATAGAAGTAATTGAAATTAATTATAATTTAATCTTATTTTTTTTTTTATTATAAATGAAATTTTATTATAACATCAAAACACGGAAAGAAAACAATAAAACATAGTTCAAATCGTGTGATATATATAGGACACGTACGTATATAGTAATTCAAATTTAGTTTAAGAAGTGCAACTTCATGATATCAGTATGCATTCTTCCACGTCGTCACCACCGGGGACACCACATTCCGCTTCCCGTCGGACCAAACTATCTCCCCAACATCCGTCGTCGTTGGTTCCCCTGGGCCCACCGTCAAGCTCCTTTGCGCAGTTATTGTCACGTTGTAACTCATTTTTTCACCCTTTTTGTCGAACATCATTTTCACCGGAGTCACTCTAACATTTACTCCTTTCGGATTAACCACGTTCACGGTGTAAGTAGCAGAATTGTCACTAACATGTGTCACATTCCTCGTAACCACCATCACCATTTTATCATAAGCATTGAAATCAACTGTTATCGCCGGATAATTAAGATTCCATGGCTCAGATTGATCGCTACTGCAACTCTTGGTCGTGCTATTAGCTATCGATTTTATACTCCGAATGCTATATTTTGAGGCGCACAAGAAATTAAATAGTCATCGGGACTTACATCGTAGACTAATCCTGGATCAACGGCTTTCTCCGGGTCCACTTGCCCAGCGCCCATAGCCCACACCGTTGCATTTGTATAATCATAACCGTCAAGTATCTGCTGGCCTTGTTTGTCTTTGGTGTAGGCAGTGGTCATCATGGCTGATCTGATCATAGCTGGGGTCCAATCAGGGTGGGCCCCTTTCAGGAGAGCAGCCACGCCGGACACGTGCGGGCAGGCCATGGATGTCCCTGACAAAATGTTGAATTCAGTTCGCCGCAGGTCAGAGGATTGACCTGATGGAGACAGGTTATTGGGATATGCCGCGAGGATGTTAACACCGGGGGCGATCAGGTCAGGCTTCATCAGGAATGGGGTCAAATATGTTGGGCCTCTAGACGAGAAGGATGCTACTATAGGAGCCGGCTTAATCCCCAACACCGTGCCGTGGAATACAATGGTCGCGCTTGCGTTTGGTCTAAAATGCTCTATGTAGTCCAGAATTTTTGGCAAAGTGGGGATGGTTACAATGAGAGCTGGAATGATATCCAATGAAAGATATGCAGCGAGATTTTCGCCGTGCACTGCCATATTAAACACCATCACAATGGCGACACCGCCAGCACTATTTACAATAGCTTCTTGGCTGTAAATACCTAGAGAGAAAGCGAGAGAGAGAGAGAGATAGGCTAATAAGTTTTAAGTACACAATTAAAAAATAAATTAAAAAAAAAAAAAAAAATCTCATTCAAAAAATGTGTACCTTCTTGAATGCAGACCACAATCTTGCTGCGGACCTCTTCTGATCCAAACGAGTCACAATATGCACCGTATACAATGGATATCATCTTGTTTTTAGGCAAAGGCTTGCCGCTGTAAAGCGATGTGCCCTTTAACACCCGACCGTCTCCGAGCACAAGATCAGCCCAGAAACTTCTATCAATTGTGCTGGCACCCACCGTCGTCATCCAAGGAGCCACATTGCCTAACGAACTTTCTTTAGGACCGTCATTACCAGCTGAAGCCGAGAAAAAAACTCCCCTCTTCATCGCACCAAAGGCCCCGATTGCGATCGGATCAATGTTTGACATCACGCCATTAATGTCTAGTGAGCATGATATTACATCGACGCCATCCTCCACAGCCTTGTCCAAGGCGGACAGAATATCGGATTCCGTGCAGCCATATTCCCAGCAGACTTTGTACGCAGCAATTCTTGCTTTAGGAGCAACTCCGACGGCTGTGCCCTTGGCGTAGCCGAAAAGAGACGCGTTGCCAACAGCTCTACCGGCGGCAGTGGACGCCGTGTGTGTACCATGGCCGTCGGAGTCTCGAGGGGACAAAATGTCCACCGAAGGATTTATTTTTCCATGTTCTTCTTCGTAACCTTTGTAGAAGAACCTAGCCCCGATGATTTTTTTGTTGCAGAGAGCTCTTGTGAAGTTTTGTCCCTCCTGGCACTCGCCTTTCCATCTGGAAGGGAGAGGGCCCATGCCTTCATCCCTGAAACTAGGGTGTTCTGGCCAGATACCCGAGTCAAGAAATCCGATGATAACGTTTGAGCCCGAGTCGGACATAGACAACAATCGCCCCGGGATATTTTTATTATTATTATTATTACTATGGGTGTACAAGCCAAGAAAAGAAGGCGAGCGAGTTGTGTGTAATTTGAGAACGCGGTCGGGAATGACGGCCATGACCCCCGATTTGTTTGCGAGCTGTGCCGCTTGCTGTTGGGTGAGTACAGCAGAAAAGCCATGAGAAGCTGTTTTGTAAACATGAGTAAGCTGCAAGCTTGGTGTTTGATCATCATCATAGGTGTTTGTGTTTAGGGTTTGGAGAGTGGCTTCGTACCAGTGTTCGACTTCCGAGAACGCCGATGGTTTCGACTCATTGTCGACCAAAACGATGTATGTTTTAGAAGAAGACCGATTTGAGAAGGAGAGAAAGAGAATTAAGAAAAAAAGAGAGAGGTGAATATGAGCCATTGATGAAAAAATAAAAAAGATGTATAGATAATTGCGTTTGTGATGAATAAACTTAGCAGCTAATTAGTCATTTATATAGAGAAAATTAAAATTAAAAAGTACGTACTTACGAACTTAACACTCGTAGTCGTAGGTTTATAGTATTATTGCAGACTTTTTCAAAGACAAATCAATTTTCTCAACTCAAAATTCAAATTAACAAAACATGCATGATTTTCTTGACAAGTACTAATATATTTACAATTCGATCGAACTCACATGCGTATGCATTTTTAGTTCAGTTTTTTTTTTTTTAAAATTTAAAATGAAAAACAATTAAAATAAATAATTTCAAGTAGATAATTTAGTTTATGCTATAATAATTTTGGACCTAAGCCTTCATCTCGGAAACTAGCTAGGGTGTTCTGGCCAGATCTTCGATAACTCCGATGATAACGTTTGAGCCCGAGCCCAAGTTTATTTATTATTATTATTATTATTATTATTATTATTATTATTATTATTATTATTATTATTATTATTATTGTCGGTGTACAAGCTGAGAAAAGAAGGCGAGCGAGTTGTGTGTAATTGGTAGACGCGGCCGGTAGGGCATGACGGCCAAGACCCCTGGTTTCTTTGCGAGTTTTGCCGCCTGCTGTTTGGTGACTACAGTACAAAAGCCATTTACTACTGTATTATAACAATGGGTAAGCCGTAAGCTGCAAGCTTGGTGGTTGATCGGTCATCGGTATTTGAGGTTAGGGTTCGAAGAGTGGCTTTGTACCAGTGTTCGACCTCCAAATACATTGATGGTTTCGAGTCCTTTTCGACTAAAACAATGTGTGTTGTAGAAGAAATAAAACTTGAGAGAATATTGAGAGAAAGAGAATGAAGAAAAAAAGAGATACACGAGGGCATTGATGAAAAATAGATAAACAATTGTATTGTGTTTCTGATTTATAGTACTAAATCATAGGAAAGGCGCGCTAATTAATGATGATTTTCTTGACTACTTGATCCGTCTATTTCATAATAAAACTTTTCAATGTTTATAGGAACTAAAAAAAATCTAATTTTTTATTATAAAATTCAATTTTACTCTTACATTTTAATTTATATTTTATAAATTTTATTCTCAATTATTTTATTTTTAAATTTAATAATACATTTATATTATTTTATCAAAAAAAATTAAAAAAAAATATTTTTAATTTCAATGTTTAAAACTTAAAAGTGATACTATAATTAGAAAAGGAAGGAAGTACGTATAATTTAATATTATTTGCAATTTATCATTTTAAGTACGAACTAACATGCGTAGGTCTATAGATAGTATAATCAGAAAAGGAAGTACTCCTACTAGTATAATTTACATATTCTTTGCAATTTATCATTTACTTACGAACTCACATGCGTAGCTAGGTCACAAACATTTTAAGTACGAACTAACATGCGTAGGTCTATAGATAGTATAATCAGAAAAGGAAGTACTCCTACTAGTATAATTTACATATTCTTTGCAATTTATCATTTACTTACGAACTCACATGCGTAGCTAGGTCACAAATCTACGTCTATTAGTATAGATAGTATAATCAGAAAAGGAAGTACTCCTACTAGTATAATTTACATATTCTTTGCAATTTATCATTTACTTACGAACTCACATGCGTAGCTAGGTCACAAATCTACGTCTATTAGTCACGAGAGCGGAAGCTCGAATATGCACTAGAGAGCTTCAATTTAACTCAAAATCATATGGTACTAAGTAGGAGAACTCCCTAGGCTTATATTATAGACTCCCCTCTCACAATTATTCAATGTGGGACAACTCACAAGTGATCTTCACACATTAACAACTTCAACAGGGAGAAATATAAATTATTTTTATTAATTGAAACAGATTGAACTGAATTGAACTGAACTTAATAGATCTAATTTGAATTGAACTTAATGGATTGATCTAAACTGAACTGAACTGAAACTGAAACTGAAACGATCTCTACTGAACTGAAGTAAACTAAATTATTTTTTGACTTTTTGACCAAAAAGTAATGAATTTAATATATTTTTAAATTGAAAAATAAAGTACTGTGAGTGAAGTTTAAAAAGTTGGTGGATAAAGTATGAATAAATTGTATTTTAAAATGAAAAAGTAATTTTTTTTTTTTTTTGGGTATATCTGTAAAAAATTTAGGGTAGGCGTACATTGTAATTCTTTAAGAGAGAAGTAAGATATAAACTCGTATGTCAAATGACACCGTAATGAGTCCTCATTTCACACGACTATTTATAATGTCGACTCTTCAAGTACAACATTTAAGTATAATAAATGAATTATCATATTTTAGATACATAACCATTTATATAATCCTCTAAGAATCTACATTCAAGTTTACTACATTCATAATTTTAACAATATCAATTATTACATATTCAAGTTTACTACCTTCATAATTTCAACAATATCAATTATTACAGGAAGTAGGGCAAAGAGGAATTATAAGAGGAAACACATAAATTAAACAATAAACAAAGTTCAAATACTGCTTGAGTAATCATTCTTCCATACCATCACAACTGGTGACACTACATTCCGCATCCCATCCGACCAAACAATCTCCCCAACATCAGTCGTCGATTCTCCCGGCCCCACCGTCAACTTACATGCCTCAATCGACACGTTGTAACTTTGTTTTTCATCCTTTTTGTTAAACTTCATTTCGGTTGGAGTCACTCTTATACGTGTCCCTCTCGGGTTAACCACCTTCACCGTGTAGGTAGCAGCAGCGTAGTTGTTACTAGTAACGTGTGTCGCAGTCCTCGTAACCACAATCACATTCTTATGGTACGCATTGAAATCAACGGCAATCACCGGATAATTCAGATTCCACGGCTCGGATTGATTCATGCCGCAACCCTTCTCGCCTGTGACCGATTTTATACTCTCGACACTGTAACCCGATGCGCACAAGAAATCCAAATAATCACCGGGGCTTATATCGTAGACCAATCCCGGATCAACAGCTTTCTCCGGGTCCACATGGCCAGCCCCCATAGCCCACACAGTTGCGTTTGTATAATCATTATCGTCAAGTATCTGTCGACCTTGTTTGTCTTTGGTGTAGGCAGTGGTCATCATGGCTGATCTGATCATAGCCGGGGTCCAATCGGAGTGGGCCCCTTTCAAGAGAGCGGCCACGCCCGATATGTGTGAGCAGGAAGTAGATGTCCCCGAAACAATGTTGAATTCAGCAGCAGGGGAAAGTCCGTAGGGCCAGGCGGCGAGGATGTTAACACCGGGGGCGATTAGGTCCGGCTTTATTAGGAATGGGGACACATAGGGTGGGCCTCTAGACGAGAAGGATGCTACTAATGGAGCCGGCTTGATCCCCAACTCCGTGCCGTAAAATTGGATTGTCGCGGTTGCGTTTGAGCTCAAATGGTCAATGTAGTCCAAAATTGTTTGCAAAGAAGGGATGGTTATCATGACACTCGGAATCGAAAGAGGATATGCCGGGAGAGTTTGACCGTGCATCCCCGTATTTGTGATGACTATGGCCACACCACCAGCACTTTTCACAGCGGCTTCTTCGCTGTAAACATCAATGTCATGATCATCACCTACACACACACACAAGAGAGAGAGAGAGAGAGAGAGAGAGAGAGAGAGAGAGAGAGAGAGAGAGAGGTTGATTCAGATTTCAGCAGCACACAAAATCAATAAATTAAATTAAGAAAAAGAAAAAACATCAAATTGAATAAATACCATTTCCATTGCAGACCACAATCTTGCCGCGGACCTCGTCTGGATCCAAGGAGTCGTCACATGCATTAGTGTAAACAATGGGTATCATCTTCTTTTTAGACAAAGGCTTGCCGTTGTAAATCGACGAGCCCTTCAACACCCGGCCATCTCCGAGCAAGAGATGAGCCTCAAAACTTCTATCGATTGTGCCTGCACCCACCGTCGTCATCCAAGGAGCCACATTTTTTACCGAACTCTCGGTAGGCCCCCTATTCCCGGCTGAAGCCGAGACCAAAACTCCCCTCTTCATCGCTTCAAACGCCCCGATCGCGATCAGATCGACGTTCGACATCACGCCTGCGCCGAGCGAGAGGGAAATTACGTCGACGCCATCCTCCACCGCCTTTTCGATGGCGGAGAGAACGTCGGAGACCATGCATCCATTTTCCCAGCAGACTTTGTACGCTGCGATCCGTGCTTTCGGAGCTACTCCGACTGCCGTGCCTCTGGCGTAGCCGAAAAGAGATGCGTTGCCGACAGCTCTACCGGCTGACGTGGACGCCATGTGTGTGCCATGGCCGTCGGAGTCTCGGGCCGATCGATTTCGATTTATTTTTCCGTATGCTTTTTCGTAACCCTTGGTGAAGAACCTAGCCCCGATGATCTTTTTGTTGCAGAGAGATTTTGTGAATTTTTGTCCTTCCTCGCACTCGCCTTTCCATTTGGAAGGGATAAGACCCAAGCCTTCATCGCCGAAACTAGGGTGTTCTGGACATATACCAGTGTCGATAACTCCGATGATAACGTTTGAGCCAAAGTGGGACATGGACAATAATCTCCCCGGGGCATTATTATTATTATCATCATGGGTGTACAAGCCAAGAAAAGAAGGCGAGCGAGTTGTCTGTAATTCGAGAAGGGAGTCGAGCGTGACGGTCGTGACACCCGTTTTGTTTGCGACCTGCGCGGCTTCATGTTGGGTGAGATCCGCAGAAAAGCCATTGAAAACTGTTTGGTAAACATGAGTAATGGACAGTTGATCATGGGTATTTGAGTGTAGGGTTTGAAGAGTGGCTTCGTACCAGTGTTCGTGTTTTCGAAACACCGATGGTTTGGACTCATGGTCGACCATAACAATGTATGTGTCAGAAGAAACAAAATTTGAGAAAGACAGAACCAGAACGAAGAAAAAAAGACATAAACGATGCATTGGTGTTTTTTTTTTTTTAACTAATATTAAGATAATTAATTGTGTTTGTGATTAATACTTACTAATTGCGCTCTTATATATATAGATAATTACAGTTGAAGGACAGTGACGAGTAGAATGACATAAGTACACATCCTTTTGAAAAGTTATACAGTAGTATGTTCAATTATGAAGTATTTTAGTGTAATTTTTTTTTATTGTTTTTTGGAAAGAATTATTCAATAATTAGGGATTTTTTCAAAAAATCATAAGGTGAATGGGGGTAAATTGGTGGGACATTTGGCAGTTCAGGCAGAGTCGAAATAGGTGTGGAATAATTTATTATTTAATTAAATGATATTTATAATATATTATTTATAAAAAATTGTTTTTTAAATCAATATTTTTTATTTTTCAAGATTTATAAATAGGGATAAGTTTGTTTAATTTGGAAAACAATTTATTTTTACAATTTTTTATATTTAATTTTATTTATTATTATTTTTTAAAAGTGAAGTGAGAAAATTATCAATTTAGTCTCATAAAATGTGCAAGTTTCGTTTTAATACTATAAAGACACAATTTTTCAATTTCATACACTATTTCTTCAAATTGATTCAATTTAATATTTTTTTCGCCTAGAAAATTAAAAGTGGCCGGAAAATAGTCACATGACTTTCGATTTGGAGATTTCAGTTGAATTAGTAACATGTTGCAGTTGCTAATTGGAAGACTGAGGACCTGTTCTTTTGGACTTAATTTAAGTCCAGTTCAGTTCAGATCGCTTCAGTTCAGTTCAATTCAGTTCAGATCGCTTCAGTTCAGTTTTCAAAATAAATTAAAATAAAATAAACAAAAAATAATTTCAATCTATAATTTTAAATATAAAATCTAGTTAATGTCATAATATTATTAATATTTTTAATAAAATATTTAATAATTTATAAAAATTATTATTATTTTTATAAAAGAATCAATTCAGTAAATTATTATTATTTTTATAAAAGAATCAATTCAGTTCAGTTCAGATCGCTTAAGTTCAGTTCAGTTCAGATTGCTTAAGTTCAGTTCAATTCAAAAGAATATGTCCTGAGTAAAAGAAAATACATAATGAAACTAATTTCCACGACGTCACTCTCAAGTGTGTAATTTCGAGTGTATTTTATGGGATCGAACTATGGTGTACTAGAGAGGATGATGATGAATTTGTATGCAAGTAAATCCATGAGAAAAGAAAGAAAAATTTGTTGCGCCATTGTTTTGAATTGATTATGGTCCGTGCAAATTTGGGGGATGCGATTCTGAAATGCCCCGCGTTCGCTCCCTATTTTTAATCACTAATTTTTTGTTTTGTTTTTGACTTATTTTTATTCTTTAATTACACACATTGCAGTGACGTGGAAATTAGTTTCATTTTGTATTTTCTTTAACTGGTCCTCCAATCAGCATCTGCCACGTGTCACTAAGTCAACTGAAAACCCCAAATTGAAGGTCGTGAGTCGTGACTATTTTCTGGCCACTTTTAAAGTGACTATTTTCTGGCCACTTTTAAAATTTTCAGCGAAAAATTATTAAATTGAATCCATTTGAAGAAATGATGCATGAAATTGAAAACATGGGTTTTTATGGTACCAATTATGCTCTTATATAATATACTACTACATAAATACAATACAATTAAAGGCTGATGACGAGTAGAATGACCTTAGTACAAAAACGTCCTTTTCAAACACTTGACAATTCAACATGTTTTGATTTTTGGAACAGATTTTCCTGAACTCGACAAATAAAATATTCCGCAAGGCTGATGACGAGTAGAATGACCTTAGTACAAAAACGTCATTTTCAAACACTTGACAATTCAACATGTTTTGATTTTTGGAACAGATTTTCCTGAACTCGACAAATAAAATATTCCGCATTACCGCATACAGTAGGGTCTATACTACTTTCACCTATTTATTTTATTTTAGGTTTTACTATAATTATATTTTACTTTTTTTTGTATAGGTCAATTACAATGTCTTGGAGTTCGAACCTAGGACCTTTGATCCTTAATTCGAGTGCTCAACCAACTTAGCTAACAACCCTCGACTACTTTTTTATTTTTCGTTATGATAATAATGGCTTTATTAATGAGCTTATCATCAATAATGATGAATACATTTTTTTTTAATTCTAAGTAATGAAACAATATACAAATTTTTGGTGTGTTGTTTTTTGTGAGACATCCATAAAAAATGTGTTAACTTTGCTCGATGGAAGGACAAGGTGTATAATATAAAAATGACAAGTATTAAGAACATTAAAGGCATGTTTGAGAACTTATAAGTTTTTTAAATAAACTTATAAACTGTTTAAGAACTTATAAATCTAAAAAAAAATTGGTATATTTTTTTAAAAAGATCTTATAAAACATAAAAATAAGTTATTTAACTCTTATAAGATTTTTAAAAAAAAGAAAGATTTTTTTACAATGTTTACGATATATGAAATATATATTGTTAAAAAACTCAATTTTTTTAATTAAAAATAATATATATTTTTATATTTATATTAAAAATGTCAATTAAATAGAAAAAATATATGTATTAATATATATTAATAAAAGATAAAAAATCATTTTATAATATTTATTAAACTTATCAAATTTATAATTATATTAAAAAAATTAAAAAAAAAATAAACGTTCAGTAATGAGTAGAATGACCTAAGTACATAAACGTCCTTTTCGAACACTCAACAATTTAACGCGCTTTGATTTTCCGAACAAATTTTTTTTGAACCAGACAAATAAATTATTCCGCATAGGTAGGGTCTATACTACTTTCACTTATTTATTTTATTTGATGATTTACTAATTATATTTTTACTTTTTTATTTGTTGTTACAATAATAATATGTCTTTATTAATGATCTTATCAATAATGATGAATAAAATTTATTAATTCAAAGTAATGAAAGAATATACAAATTTTAAATTTGGTGTTTTATTTATTGTGAGACATTCATTAAAAATGTGTTAACTTTGTAATAGAAAGTGTATGATATAAAAATGATAAAGTATGAACATTAAGAGGGTGTTTGGGGTATTAAAAACATTAAGATTTTAAGTGTTTTGGATAAAATAATATAAAAGAACTTATAAGATATTAGTAATGACATTTTGTAATAAAATGACTAAAAATTACGATTTAAAATAAAATTTTATTTGGAAAAAAAATTAAAGGTATCTTTACTTTTTTTTAAACATGTTTTAAACTTTTAAGAGCTTATAATTTTTTGACAAAATAAGATATTTTTTTAAAAAACATTAACAAACAAAAAGATCTTTATTTAAAACCATTAACAAATAAATTTAAACAGGTTATGAGCGATCAAACAGCTTATAAGTTTAGCTAATCACCCTCTAAGAGTGTTTTTGACAGAACTCATAAGTTCTTTAAAACAATATATAATTTTTTTAAGAGCTTAAAAGATTTTAAATTTTTTCTAGTAAATATAAAAAAAAATCCCCAAATTGAAGGCATGACTATTTTTTTTATTTATTCCTCCAATCAGCATTTGCCACATATCACTAAGCCAACAAAAATCCTCAAATTAAAAGTCATGACTATTTTCTGGCCACTTTTAAATTTTTTAGCGAAAAAATGATTAAATTGAATCAATTTTAAGAAATGATGCATGAAATTGAAAACAATATTAGTTTTTATGGTACGAATTATCCTCTTATATAAATATACTACTATATATTACAATACAATTTAAAGCTGATGACGAGTAGAATGACCTAAGTACATAAATATCCTTTTCGAACACTCAACAATTCAACACGCTTTGATTTTCCGAACAGATTTTTATGAACTCGAAAAATAAAATATTCCGCATTACCGCATAAAGAAGGGTCTATACTACTTTTACCTATTTATTTTATTTTACGTTTTACTAATTATGTTTTTACTTTTTTATTTGTTATGATAATAATGTCTTTATTAATAATCTTATCATCAATGATGAATAATATATTTTTTTAATTCTAAGTAAAGAAAGAATATACAAATTTTTTGTTTTTTTTTGAGATATCTATAAAAATTGTCTTATCTTTTGGTTGATAGGAAGTGTATAATATAAAAACGATAGTATTAAGAACATTAACCGCGTGTTTGAGAACATATAAGCTGATTAAAAACTTCTAAGATCTTAAAAAAAAATTGGAATATTTTTTTTAAAATGTCTTATGAAACTTAAAATTAAGTTGGTTAACTGCTTATAAGATATTTAAAAAAACGTAAGAGTTTGTTTTTTATAATATATGAAATATATATGGTTAAAAAACTCAATTTTTTTAATTGAAGTATAATGTATATTTTTATATTTAAATTAAAAAAAACCAATTAAATAGAAAAAATATTTATATTAATTAATGTATAATAATAAAAGATAAAAAAATCATTTAAAGATATTTATTAAACTTATCAAATTTATAATTATATAAAAAAAAAAAAAAACGTTCGGTGATGAGTAGAATGACCTAAGTACATAAACCGGTGATGAGTAAAATAACCTACGTACGTAAACGTCTTTTTCGAAAACTCAACAATTCAACGCGCTTGGATTTTTCGAACACTTTTTTTTTAACAAATTTTCTTGAACCAAACAAATAAGTTACTCCGCATTACCGCCTACGTAGGGTCTATACTACTTTCACCAATTTATTTTATTTGACGATTTACTAATTATGTTTTTACTTTTTTATTTGTTGTTACGATAATAATATGTCTTTATTAATGATCTTATCAACAATGATGAATAAAATTTATTAATTCAAAGTAATGAAAGAATATACAAATTTTTGGTATTTTATTTATTGTGAGACATTCATTAAAAATGTGTTAACTTTGCTCGATAGAAAGTGTGTATGATATAAAAATGATAAAGTATGAACATTAAGAGGGTGTTTGGGGTATTAAGAACGTTAATATTTTAAGTGTTTTGGATAAAATAATATAAAAGAATTTATAAGGTATTAGTAATGACATTTTGTAATAAAATGTCTAAAATTACGAAGGATTTTAAAATAAAATCTTATTTGGAAAGCTTATAATTTTTTTGAGAAAATAAGATATTTTTTTTAAAAACATTAACAAACAGCTTATAAGTTTAGCTAATCACCCTCTAAGAGTATCTTTGAATGAACTCATTAGTTCTTTAAAACAATATATAATTTGTTTAATAGCTTAAAAGATTTTAATTTTTTTCTAGTAAATATAAAAAAAAATCCCCAAATTGAAGGCATGACTATTTTCTTTATTTATTCCTCCAATCAGCATTTGCCACGTATCACTAAGCCAACTCAAATCCCCAAATTGAAAGTCATGACTATTTTCTGGCCATTTTTATATTTTTTAGCAAAAAAATGATTAAATTGAATCAATTTTAAGAAATGATGCATGAAATTGAAAACATTAGTTTTTACTACTATATACTACAATACAATTTAAAGCTGATGACGGGTAGAATGACCTAAGTACATAAACATCCTTTTAAAACACTCAACAATTCAACACGCTTTGATTTTCCGAACAGATTTTTATGAACTCGAAAAATAAAACATTCCGCATTACCGCATACAGTAGGGTCTATACTACTTTCACCTATTTATTTTATTTTACGTTTTGCTAATTATGTTTTTACTTTTTTATTTGTCGTTATGATAATAATGTCTTTATTAATAATCTTATCATCGATGATGAATAATATTTTTTTTAATTCTAAGTAATGAAAGAATATAAAATTTTTTGTTTGTTATTTTATGTGAGATATCCATAAAAATTGTCTTATCCTTTGCTTGATAGAAGGTGTATAATATAAAAAAGATTTATTAAGAACATTAAGAGCGTGTTTGAGAACATATAAGCTGATTAAAAGCTTCTAAAATCTTAAAAAAATTGGTATATTTTTTTTAAAATGTCTAATAAAACTTAAAATTAAGTTGGTTAACTGCTTATAAGATATTTAAAAAAACGTAAGAATTTTTTTTTTATAATATATGAAATATATATGATTAAAAAACTCAATTTTTTTATTGAAATATAATGTATATTTTTATATTTAAATTAAAAAAAATCAATTAAATAGAAAAAATATATATATTAATTAATGTATAATAATAAAAAATCATTTAAAGATATTTATTAAACTTATCAAATTTATAATTATATAAAAAAAAAAATGTTCGGTGATGAGTAGAATGACCTAAGTACATAAACGTCCTTTTCGAACACTCAACCGCATTACCGCCTAGTAGGGTCTATACTACTTTCACCAATTTATTTTATTTGACGATTTACTAATTATGTTTTTACTTTTTTATTTGTCGTTATTATAATAATATATCTGTATTTATGTTCTTATCAACAATAATGAGTAAAATTTATTAATTTTATAATAATATATCTGTATTTATGTTCTTATCAACAATAATGAGTAAAATTTATTAATTTAAAGTAATGAAAGAATATACAATTTTTTGTGTTATTTATTGTGAGACATTCATTAAAAATGTGTTACTTTTCTATAGAAGGTGTGTATACTGTATAATATAAAAATGATTAAGTATGAACATTAAGAGGGTGTTTGGGATATTAAGAACATTAAGATTTTTTAATTGAAGTATAATGGGATATTAAGAACATCAATGAAATTTCCGTAATAAAATGTCTAAAAATTACGATGGATTTTAAAATAAAATCTTATTTGGAATTTTTTTTGAGGTATCTTTACTTCTAAAAAAACAAGTTATAAGCTTTTAATAGCTTATTTTTTGACAAAATAAAATATTTTTTAAAAAAATATTAACAAACATAATGATCTTTTTTTAAAAACATTACCAAATAAATTTAAACAGGTTAGGAGCGCTCAAATAGCTTATAAGCTTAGGTAATCACCCTCTAAGAGTATCTCCAATTATATATGTATAGTTGACACATCATACTATATTTGTACATTATCAATTTGTACCTCACTATCCTTATGGTTTGAGGTACATTTATTGATTTTTTTTATGTGGGACTCACAATATAAGACATATCTTCAATTTGTACATAGTATTACCAATTTGATACTCAATTTTTCTCTCATTAATTGTAACTACATCCTCAATGATGTACCTATGTAAAATTTCATGCCACATAAAAATTGTATTTACCGTGGATGCTATGCTCTAAGAGCATCTCCAACCGATACTAAAAACCTATTTTGGAGTAGGGGAGATGCTCCAAACGATACCAAAACATAAACCTATTATAGGTTTTAAGGTGGGACCCACAGAAAAAATACTTAAATTTACGTTTACCTTAAACTCAAACCAAAAACTTTATTATTTATAAAATGATCATTTTTATATAAATTAATAAAAATAATCTATCTACATTTTTTAGTTTCTTATTTAATATTTTTTATAATGTAATTTTTTTTAATAATCATATAATTAATAATTAAAATAAATTTTAATAAAAATAAAATAACCGTATGAAATATCAGAATATTTTTTTTATTATGTTTAAAATTTTAAATTGAAAATAATGACTATTAAATTTTTTTAATGTCAAAAGTTACGAGGTTAAATTACAAATTTGTAAAGATTTTGGTTATTTATAAAAAGTTGTATAAGAATAATATTTTGAGAATATTCTTTTAAGTTTAAATATTGGAATCTCGGTTGGAGTCAAATTACTGTAAACTTAAAATAAAACTTATATTTGAATTTAAGTTTTTGTGTTCGGTTGGAGATGGCCTAAGAGTGTCTTTGACATAACTCATAAGTTCTTTAAAACAATATATAATTTGTTTAATAGCTTAAAAGATCTTAAATTTTTTCTAGTAAATTAAAAAAAAAAAACACAAATTGAAGGCATGACTATTTTCTTTATATGATCCTCCAATATCAGCATCTATCACGTGTCACTAAGTCAACTGAAATCCCCAAATTGAAGGTCATGAGTCATGACTATTTTCTGGCCATTTTTAAAATTTTCAACGAAAAAATGATTAAATTAAATTCATTTGAAGAAATGATGCATGAAATTGAAAACATGAGTTTTTATGGTACCAATTATGCTCTTATATAATATAGTACTACTATATAGATAATTACAATACAATTAAAGGCTGATGACGAATAGAATGACCTAAGTAGTACATAATCGGATCCTTTTCGAACACTCAACAATTCAACGTGCTTGGATTTTCTGAACAAATTTTTCTGAACAGATTTTCTTGAACCAGACAAATAAATTACTCCGCATTACCGCATACGTAGGGTCTATACTACTTTCACCTATTTATTTCATTTGACGTTTTACTAATTATATATGTTTTTACGTTTTTATTGGTCGTTGTGATAATAATATGTATTTATTAATGATATTATCATCAATGATGAATAATATTTTTTTAATTCTAAGTAATGAAAGAATATACAAATTTTGGTGTGTTATTTATTGTGAGACATTTATAAATAATGTGTTAACTTTGCTTGATAGAAAGTGTATAATATAAAAATGATATAATATTAAGAAAATTAACTTATAAATTGTTTACGAAGTTATAAGATTTTCAAATTTTGTTCGGAAATTTTCGAAAAAAGGTCTTTAGTATATAACATGTTGTTTTTGTAATTTGTTGTCGAAGAAATTAAAATATTATAAATTTACGTATCTATTTTATTCAAACTAGTACCGCTGTCCGTGCGATGCACGTGATTTATTTATTTGAAATAATCTAAAATTTTATTTAATCTTCAACGTATTTTATGAAAAATTTATTATTTTCAAAGATTACGCTAATTTGATGTAATTTATAGTTTGTAAGTTTCTTGGACATAGCCGAGTGATAAAGATTATTTATTTGAAATAATCTAAAATTTTATTTAATCTCCAACGTATTTTATGAAAATTTTATTATTTTCAAAGATTACGCTTGTTTGATGTTATTTATAGTTTGTAAGTTTCTTGGGACATAGCGAGTGATAAAGTCTGTGGTGATGTTGGTGTAATTCCCCAACGATTCAGAGTTCGAATCTCGGATATGACAAATTTTCATTGAAATATTATGATGTTAGTCTTTGGATGAGACCTACTGGCTCTGTCCCAATAATGTTAGTCCTTAGATAAAACCTATTGGCTCTCTCCCACATGTGTCTGCTACTCGAGCACATTCTACCCGATCGAGGAGCCTCTGATCTGGTGGAATAAGAGTTTCTTGTCTCTGCATTTCTCGACTGTCAAACGCATCAAACAATATTGGTTCTTTCTCACATGTGTCTGCTATTCGGGCACATCCTACCCGATTGAGGAGCCTCTGATTTGGTGGAAGAAGAGTTTATCGTCTCTGCATTTCTCGAATGTCAAACGCATCAAACAAATACTTAAAACCGTTGAGGGAAAATTAAAATAAATGGAAAATAAAAATTATAAAGCTTGGAAAATAAATAGAAATATAAAAAAATTGAATAAAAAAAATCTAGTCAACATAATTAATAACTCGACAATTTGATTTGGAATCTGCGAAAAAATCATAATTAATACATAAAATTAAAAAAATGGAAAAAAAATGAATGAATAGAAGAACATATACATGTAAATCGATTCAATGTTCAGGAAAATAAAAAAGGACATACGATGAGAAAATAATATATCTAAAAAGTTTTGATCAATTTTTTTAACTCAAATGGATTAGGGAATAGGAGAAGATCGATTTGTATGAGATAATATTAATTGAAATTAAATTAAAATTAATGGAATAAAAAATTTGAAAAAAAAATAAAAATGTATATATTTAAGATTATGATTAATTATTATTACCAAAAATATATAATTTCAAATTACTATTAAAAATTTATATATAATAATTTCAATATACTTAATAATATTACTATTTAGAATTTATAATTTTTTTTATTTCAAATTATTATTTAAAATTTATATATAATAATTTAAATATACTTAATAATATTAATATTTAAAATTTATAATTTTTTATTTATAATTTATAGTGTGAACACAATATTATTATTACTTTCTTATTGGTCCACGTGACATTAGTGGATCCTGAAATTATATATGTATAGATAGATAGTTTAACAATTTATGTATTAAATAAGACATAATAGTTAATTAATTCTTTCTTCAAACATTGTATAAAATATAAAATCATAAATTCTTTTTAATAAGTTCATCCCGGTCTAGAGAGGAATTGAGAATGAAGAAAAAAGTCGTGCATTCCGCATTGACAAAAAAAAAATTAATAGATAAATCATTGTGTTTGTGAGTTTGTGACTAATAGAGGTAGCTTGTTGACACACCTACTTACACGCTCCAGAGACTTGGAACATCTTTACGAATCACTCTCCCATATATCACGCGACTAGTGCAGAAAAAAATCAAATTAATATATTTTACTTTTTGATATTTTCTAAAAATGTAATTAAATAATTACTATTTTCAAAAACTGTCATTGCTTATAATTACACATGTAATAATACCTTAATAGGTAAAAAATTACTAATCCTATATGTGAAGTATATTTTAAGAGGTTCAAGAAAATTATTTGAAAATATTAAAAAAATTAAAAAATTTGTATTTATTTATTAATATATTTTTAGGGAAAAATATTTATTTATTTATTTTATTTTGAAATTTAAAATATTTTATTTGGAGAAATTACAAATTTTATCACAATTTGAAGTACATAATTTATTTTATGTAAGGTTAAGAAGACTAAAGTACTTCTATTACAAAACTTTGGAGTGCTTTAATTTTTATTTAATTTTTAATTTTATTATCATCGTATCGTATTGGGTTCCCATTCAACAAATTTCACAAAGATTTCCGTTCTAAATATCATCTTTTTCGATCTTGATTTTGGTTCGTTGGATTATAAACAGAATTTCAAAAATAATTATGCATACTTTATTAAATATGAAACTTTAACTCGAAGTTACGGATAATTTTTGACATGCACACATTATATATCGTATGCTTATTATATTTGGAATTTGGTTATAAGAAGAAAACATGAAAAAAAAAAAAAAACAAGAAACAAAGTTCAAATCGTGTGGTATACATTACAATAAGTCAATAACACACGGTGCTAGGTAGTAATTAAAATTTAGGCAGTGGGACTGCTTCAGTAATCCTTCTTCCACGTGATCACCACCGGGGACACCACATCCCGCTTTCCATCTGACCAAACTATCTGACCAGCATCCGCCATCGGTGATTCCCACGGCGCCACCGTCACCTTCCTCTGCGCAATTATACTCACGTTGTAACACATTTTGTCACCTTTTCTGACAAACATCATTTTCACCGGAGTCACGGCCACATTTACCCCATTTGGATTAACCACCTTCACGGTGTAGGTAGCAGGCTTGTCACTAACATGTGTTACAGTCCTCGTAACCACTATGGCCTTGTTATGGTACGCATTGAAATCAACGACTATCCCCGGATAATTCAGATTCCACGGCTCGGATCGATCGCTTCTGTTGCAACTCTTTTTTGTGACCAATTCTATACTCTCGGCGCTATAACCTGAGGCGCACAAGAAATTCAAATAATCATCAGGGCTTATATCGTAGACTAATCCCGGATCAGCGGCTTTCTCCGGGTCCACGTGGCCAGCGCCCATTTCCCACACAGTTGCATTTGCATTATCATAATCGTCCAGTATATTCCGGCCTCGATTGTCTTTGGTGTAGGCAGTGGTCATCATGGCTGATCTGATCATAGCCGGGGTCCAATCTGAGTGGGCCCCTTTCAGGAGAGCTGCAACGCCGGATACGTGCGGGCAAGCCATGGATGTCCCTGACAAAATGTTGAATTCAGAGGATTGACCTGACGGAGACAGGTTGCTGGGATAGGCCGCGAGGATGTTAACACCGGGGGCGATGAGGTCCGGCTTGATAAGGAATGGAGACACAATGACTGGGCCTCTAGACGAGAAGTAAGGTACTATTGGAGCGGGCTTAATCCCCAACTGCGTGCCGCGAAACACGATTGTGGCGCTTGCGTTTGAGCTCAAATGGTCAATGTAGTCAAAAATTGTTTGCAAAGAAAGGATGGTTACCATGACACCCGGAATCGAAAGAGGAAATGAGTGGA
Source organism: Euphrasia confusa (assembly GCA_954870475.1). NCBI lineage: Eukaryota > Viridiplantae > Streptophyta > Magnoliopsida > Lamiales > Orobanchaceae > Euphrasia > Euphrasia confusa. Next base: position 55,586,756 of record OX940951.1, on the reverse strand, counting down.
GAGTTGGGCCGTGCGTCCCCAGATCTGGCATGACTATGGCCACACCACCAGCACTTTTCACAGCGGCTTCTTGGCTGTAAGGATCACTACCAACGCAGACCACAATCTTGTCGCGGACCACTTGTGCTTTCAACCTGGAATACTCACAGAGCTCACCGTATACAATGGATATCATCTTCTTTTTAGACAAAGGTTTCCCGCTGTAAAGCCATGAGCCCTTCAACACCCGGCCATCTCCGAGCAAGAGATGAGCCTCAAAACTTCTATCGATTGTGCCGGCACCCACCGTCGTCATCCAAGGAGCCACATTGCCTACCGAACTTTCTTTAGGACCATCATTCCCAGCTGACGTCGAGACAAAAACTCCCCTCTTCATCGCACCAAAGGCCCCGATTGTGATTGCTTCGATATTTGACATCGGCCCACCGCCTAATGACATAGAAATTACATCGACGCCATCCTCCACAGCCTTGTCCAAGGCCGACAGAATATCCGAATCCGTGCATCCATTTTTCCAGCAGACTTTGTACGCTGCGATACGCGCTTTGGGAGCAACCCCGGCGGCTGTGCCTTTGGCGTAGCCGAAAAGAGACGCGTTGCCAACAGCTCTACCAGCGGCAGTGGAGGCCGTGTGCGTTCCGTGGCCATTATAGTCTCGGGCGGACAGAATATCCACCGAGGGATTTATTTTTCCAGTTTCTTCTTCGTAACCTTTGTAGAAGAACCTAGCCCCGATGATTTTCTTGTTGCACACACCTCTTGTGAAATTCTTCCCTTCCTCGCACTCGCCTTTCCATCTGGAAGGGACAGTGCCCATGCCTTCATCCCTGAAACTAGGGTGTTCTGGCCAGATACCCGTGTCCAGAAATCCGATGATAATGTCTGAGCCCGAGTCAGATCTGTTGAGTAAGTGGCCCGGGACATTATTATTGTTATCCTTGTACAAACCAAGAAAAGAAGGCGAGCGAGTTGTCTGTAATTTGCGAAGACGATCCTTCATGACGGCCAAGACCCCCCGGGTTTGGGAGAGCTGCACCGCTTGCTCTTGGGTGAGCCCAGCAGAAAAGCCATTAAAAATTATATTGTAAACATTACTTATCTGCACGTTTTTTTGTTGATCGGTGTTTGAGTTTAGGGTTTGAATAGTGGCTGTGTACCAGTCTTCGTGTTTCGGAAACACGGATGGTTTCCACTCAGGGTTGAGGAAAACAATGAATGTTGTAGCAGAAACTGAATTTGAGAAGAATAGAAAGAGAGTGAAAAAAAATAGACGTACACGATGCATTGTTTTTTTTTTCCTTCTTCAAGATATGAAATTAGAGAATAAATTGGCTTTGTGATTAATACTTACTAATTACGCTCTTCTATATATAAATAATTACGATTAAAGGCAGGTGACGAGTAGAATGACCTTTTCGAACACAAAACAATTCAACACGCCTGATTTTCCAAATTAAACAAAATTTCCTGAGCCCGACATAAATATTCCGGTTTTAATTTTCGGTAATTATATATGGGCAGATTCTGCCGCCCATGGGCAAAAAGCCCAAATTTATTTTTAATTTTTATTTTTTATTTTTATATAATAATAAATACAACTAATTTAATAAATATCTTAAAATTCAATTTTTATCTTTAATTTAAAATTTTATTTTTTTATTTTTGTTGCGCAATATATGTTTTATATATTATATCTAATTATAATAAATGTAAAAAAAATAATTAAAATATCATAACATATTTAAAATATATTTTTTAAGGGAATTCTGCCCATGGGCAGAATCTGCCCATTTAGCAAGACCCTTTAATTTTTCCTTTATGTTCTGATAATAATACCGAGTATCATTCTATGGCTGTATTTATGATAAGTCATCATTAATGATGATTTAACAATGACTAATTAAGATTTAATGTAACATTAATAGGGGTAAACTAGGTACAGTATAATTGTTTCTCATTAGCTTTAATTTGTGATTAATTATTATTACTCATAGATAATATTAATAACAATTAAAGGCTGGTGACTGACGAGTAGAATGACAACTAAATAAACGTCTTTTTCGAACACACAACAATCCAACACGCCCTGATTTACTAAACAATTTTTTATAGTACTTACTCAATTTTTTTCATTGACCATAAAATTTACTTTATTTTTTAAATATTTTTATTTAGAATTATATACACATTTTCTTTGTGAAGTATAAAAAATAAATTTGTATTTATAATTTTGGAATAGATGGAAATTTTATTTTGAATAAAGACTTTCCTAAATCTATTTCTAAGAGCATCCCCAATGGTAGGTACAATTTTTACATGACATGAAATTGTACATAGGTACACCATTAAGAATCTTATAATATGACTCGAATCAAGAATTAGAGTGAAATAGGATCGAAAACAGAGTAAAATTGAACTAGAAGAGGATTAACGCGCAACGCTTATTCAGTGAACAAATTGAGTGCGGCGTGCTCCTGATATTCGATGAGAGTCAGTGCGGCGCGCTGAGTCTGATCACGCCGCGCCCCTGCAGGTCGAAGCTTCGGAGCGCCCCCGGGTTGTGCTGAAAACCCAGCGCGGCGCGCCCGTCACAACCGTTTTTCGCTCAGGTTGATTTTTCAGCCTGTTTATCGACCCGTGAGCTCTATTTACGTATTACTTGATTTATGAATTATATTATTGGATTATTTCATTGGTGAGGAGATATGAAAAATTATATTAGGAATATGATTTTATTTATAATCTTAATTGTTTTCAATTTGATAGGTTTGCTACACTTATAAATGGAGGTTCTCCGTAAACGAAATTCATAGAGTGAATTATTAAATTGCTACACCTACGTTTACTTTACAGATTTGTGACTTTTAACTCACAACATTCCTGACATTACTCAACAATCTTCGTGACTGTCTTCGTGACATTACTCTGCAGTCTTGATGACTATTTTCAACAAGTAGAAAGAAGGCGAGGATATAATTAATTGAGTACATATATTTCTCTTAAATTTTGATTACGTTATGAACACTATTAATACAAATATTTATTAAATTTATTAATTATATGTCAGTTACTAGTTTTAGACATATTATGATATTTTTATTAGTATCACATTTGGTCCTGTTTGAGTGTCATTTCTAATAAATAGTTTTTTATCTTCTAAATTTATCATAATTGATCATTTGACCTGCTATAAAAAGTTATGTAAAAACAAAAATTAAAATTGAACTCCATGAGTTCGAACTGGGGTCTATTAAAATTTGAAACCAAAAATTTACCATCATATACCCAATAATTGAATTAAAAAAAAAAATGTTAAATGATAATATATTGTAAATATTTATTTGATAAAAAAATAAAATAACTTACCTTTAATATTTAATCACAATAATAATTTATTAAAAATATATAAAAAAAAGTAATTAATTAATTTATAATTATAACTTTTAAATTAAGTAAATATTAATTAATTTAAATTTCATGATAAATTTGATTAAAAAATATAATAAAAATTAATAAATTATAGATTAAATTTAAATTTAATAATTCATTAGTTCACATTTATTAAATAATTAATGGTAAAAAAATTATTAATCGAAAAACATAATAATAGAAATTAAAAAATACTATAATATTTATTTATTTAAGTATTTCTTTTTATTTTTTATGATTTATTTATTTATTTAATATTAGTATAATTAATTATTAGTACAAAAATTTTAATGGTTCAAAATATTCAAATTTGGTGTTGATGGTGTAGTGGGTTTACGAGCAATTAATATTGAATAAGTCAAAAGTTAATATTGAATAAGTCAAAAGTTTGATTCCATCTTCATCATTTTATTTATGTAAATAATTTAAAAAAAATGAACGGTTTAATATGTCTAGTGATATTTTCCCTTTTTATTATTTTTATTTGTAATTTGGTTAAAAGATGAAAAAAAAGAAACAAGAAACAATGTTGAAACATGTCTAGTGATATTTTCCCTTTTTATTATTTTTATTTGTAATTTGGTTAAAAGATGAAAAAAAAGAAACAAGAAACAATGTTGAAATCGTGTGGTGCGACTGCTTCAGGAATCATCATTCTTCCACACCATCACAACCGGGGACACCACATTCCGCTTCCCGTCCGAGTCCGACCAAACTATCTTCCCAACATCAGTCGTGGATTCACCCAGCCCCACCGTCAACTTACATGTCTCAATCGACACGTTGTAACTTTGTTTTTCACCCTTTTTGAAAAACTTCATTTCGGTTGGACTCACGCTAACACGTGCCCCTCTCGGGTTAACCACCTTCACCGTGTAGGTAGCAAAGTTGTCAGTAACATGTGTCACGGTCCTCTTAACCACTATGAGCTTCTTATCATATGCATTGAAATCAACGGCAACCGCCGCATAATTCAGATTCCACGGCTGTGATTGATTCATGCCGCAACCCTTCTTGCCTGTGACCGATTTTATACTCTCAATGCTGTAACCCGAAGCGCACAAGAAATTCCAATAATCATCTGGGCTTATATCGTAGACCAATCCCGGATCAACGGCTTTCTCCGGGTCCACGTGGCCAGCCCCCATGGCCCACACTGTTGCATATGTATAATCATAATCGTCCAGTATCTGTTGACCTTGTTTGTCTTTGGTGTAGGCAGTGGTCATCATGGCTGATCTGATCATAGCCGGGGTCCAATCCGTGTGGGCCCCTTTCAGGAGAGCGGCCACGCCCGATATGTGGGAGCAAGAAGTGGATGCCCCCGACAAAATGTTGAATTCCCCGTAGGGCCAGGCGGCGAGGATGTTAACACCGGGGGGTGATAATGTCCGGCTTGATCTGGAATGGGCACACATAGGTTGGGCCTCTAGACGAGAAGGAGGCTACTATTGGAGCGGGCTTAATCCCAAACTCCGTGCCGCGAAATACGATTGTGGCGGTTGCGTTTGGGCTCGAATGGTCTATGTAGTCCGAAATTGTTCGCAAAGAGGGGATGGTTAAGGTGAGACCCGGAATCGAATGAACATTTGCCCGGAGAGTTGGGCCGTGCATCCCCCTATCCGACACGACTATGGCCACACCACCGGCACTTTTCACAGCGGCTTCTTGGCTGTGAAAATCCTGAGTTCCTACAGAAAAAGAGAAATTAATCAAGTAGCACACACAAATGACAATCAATAAATAAAATTAAGAAAACGAGTCATCAAATTGAATAAATACTTCTTCTAATGCAGACCACAATCTTGCCGCGGACCTCTTCTGGATCCAAGGAGGAGTCACATGAATCAGCAGGGTAATAAATGGGTATCATCTTGTTTTTAGGCAAAGGCTTCCCGTTGTAAATCGACGATCCATTCAACACCCGGCCATCTCCGAGCACGAGATCAGCCGCAAAACTTCTATCGATCGTGCCGGCCCCCACCGTCGTCATCCAAGGAGCCACGTTTTGCACCGAACTTTCTCTGTGACCTGAATTCCCAGCTGACGCCGAGACAAATACTCCCCTCTTCATCGCTTCAAAAGCTCCGATCGCGATCAGATCCACGTTCGACATCACGCGTCCCCCGATCGAGAGGGAAATTACGTCAACGCCATCCTCCACCGCCTTTTCGAAGGCGGAGAGAACGTCGGAGACCATGCATCCATTTTCCCAGCAGACTTTGTACGCTGCGATCCGTGCTTTCGGAGCAACTCCGACTGCCGTGCCTCTGGCGTAGCCGAAAAGAGATGCATTGCCGACAGCTCTTCCGGCGGCCGTGGACGCCATGTGCGTGCCATGACCGTCGGAGTCTCGGGCCGATCGATTTCTATTTATTTTTCCGTATGCTTTTTCGTAACCCTTGGTGAAGAACCTAGCCCCGATGATCTTTTTGTTGCACAGAGATTTTTTGAATTTTTGTCCTTCCTCGCACTCGCCTTTCCATTTGGAAGGGATAAGACCCAAGCCTTCATCGCCGAAACTAGGGTGTTCTGGACAGATACCAGAGTCGATAACTCCGATAATAACGTTTGAGCCAAAGTCGGACATGGACAATAATCTCCCCGGGGCATTATTATTATTATCATCATGGGTGTACAAGCCAAGAAAAGAAGGCGAGTGAGTTGTGTGTAATTGGAGAACGGAGTCGAGCATGACGGCCGTGACACCCGTTTTATTTGCGACCTCCGCCGCTTGCTGTTGGGTGAGATCAGCAGAAAAGCCGATGAAAACTGTTTTGTAAACATGAGTTATGGGCAGGATTTTTTGTTGATCATCGGTGGTGTTTGAGTGTAGGGTTTGAAGAGTGGCTTTGTACCAGTGTTCTTGTTTCAAAAACACCGATGGTTTCGACTCAGTGTCGACCATTACAATGTATACATCAGAAGAAACCAAATTTGAGAATGAGAGAAACAGAATGAAGAAAAGCAGACTTACTAGGTGCATCATTTTTTATTTTTTTTATTACTGATATTAAGATATAGGAGTATATAAACTTACTAATTACGCTCTCTATATATAGATAATTACAATTAAACAATGGTGACGAGTAGAATGACCTAATTAGGACATAAACCACCTTTTTGAAATCAAAACAATCCAACAATTATTTTACCTAAAAACCCCTTCAAACACAATTAATTATCTATTTAAACATATACATATTGCTACACTCCATTTTTAGTGAGGCTCAATAACTCGGCCCACCATGAAAGCCCAAGTAGCAAAACTAACTTATAAGGCCCATTACGGTATTTCCAAAGGAGAAATGAGGACAACCTATGCTGAATTGCTGCGTAGTTCACCAAAATCAGACGGGCCTATGCCCGCTTTCGACTAAGCAGGCGCGGAAAGAGGGTGCTCCCCCAAGGACTAACAAGGTTAGAAGAGACTTTTAGAAACCTTAATTACACTTATTGTAAATAGTTGTTGACTAATTTGTATTTACTATTTACGCGCACAACTTCCGAAAAATATGAATTTAACTTTCAATATATTGGTCATCATTTTTTTGCTTTATTTGTTCGTCCAAATATTGAAATATCTTTGGTGTGGTCGATGATTTGTCAAGTACAATATTTTCACCGTCAACACATATACTTGTATAGATTATCTAATTACAATTAAAAGATGATGAGGAGCAGGGTGACACAAGTGAATAAAGGTCTGTTTCGAACAAAACAATTCAACACGCCTGATTTCCCAAGCAGATATTCTGAAATCTGAACACATAGGTAGGTCTATAGTATTGTCCAGCTTTTAATAATTAAAACTCCATTATTTGCTCTTGACCATCAAATTTACTTTTAAATATTTTTGCAATAGATGACAATACTACATTAAAACTTTTATAAAGTAATAATTGATAAATTAATAACTTCTTTAATACTTTTGAAAACAGTTATTAAATTCTATAAGATACTTCCGTTAAAATTCTAAATTAATAATATAATAGTTATTAAATTCTATAAGATACTTCCGTTAAAATTCTAAATTAATATAATGTCCCGTTAAAATTCTAAATTAATAATTCATAAATATTACTATTATAAATATTATTATAATTTGCTAAAAATGTGAATTTATTGTTATTTGATTTTAATTGAATTTCATTTATAATATTTTTAGCTTAAAGTCCACAATATTTTATTTTTATATTGAAATTTATATATTTTCATTTATCATGCATTTATTTTATTTACTTATTGAGATTTTATTTTATATTTTTATTTAAGTTATTTTTTTTAAATATATTTTATTTCTCGTGCATAAAAATACTTATTTAATTCATTTTAATAAATAAATGCATTTGTGTATATAGTTAATTCATTGATTTTTAATACATATTTACTTATATTTGTTAAATTTATACAAATATTTTTTTTAATTAATAAAATATTAATTTATCGATATATTTATAACTCATTAAATTGATAAAATTAACGATTCCAACGTTATTAATTTATAAATATTTTACTAATTTTTCATAAATACTTTCCTAAATCTGTTTTCACGTGAGAGAGCTGCACAAAAGTTCAGTCCCAACCCGTCCCGACCAGCCCATTTTTATTCCGGCCTGGTACTCACTCGCCTGGCCGAAACAGTCAACTCGCATAGCCCAAATATTCCTATATAACTAATATAAGTACTTAGGTAATTACAATCAAAGGCCGATGACGAGTAGAATGACATAAGTATATAAACGTCCTTTTCCATCGCAAAACAATCTAACATGCCCTGATTTTCCAAGTAGAATTTCTTGATCCCGAAATATTCCGCATTACCGCGTACGTTGGGTCAATACACTACTTAATTTCACCTGACGTTTGACTAATTTTTTCTTTTACTTTTTACTTTTATTTTGATAATAATGTTTTTATTAATGATCTTACCAAAAATATATATGATGAATAATACTGTATTTTTTAAGTAACAAAAAAAGTATACGGTATAATTTTTTTGGTATTGGTGTCTCATTTATTGTAAGATAAAAATATGAATCAACTTTAATGAACTTTGATGGACAGATCAAATATACTCCCTCCGTCCCAAAACTGTTTGCCAACTTGGTCAACCGTTCTCTTGTTTGACCGTCGATTACTTATGATAAAGAATATATAAAAATTATAAAAAAAATACTAAAATAAAATTTATAATATGAATTTTATTTTAGTATTTTTTTATAATTTTTATATATTATTTATCATAAGTAATCGACGGTCAAACAAGACAATGGTTGACCAGGTTGGCAAACAATTATGGGACTAATATAGTAAAAATAATAGACGAAATTGCCAAAGCCGAGAATGAAGAAAAAAAGATGGCATTGCCGAAGAAATAATAATAGGGTAGATCAATAATTGTGTTTGTGATTAATACTTACTAGCTAATCATCGAGGCTTATATCGTATACTAATTTTGTACTAATTTTGGATCAACGTCTATCTCCGGGGTTTCACGAATTCAATTAAAATCAATTCAAATTTTTTTTCAATTCAGTTCAAAAGAACAAATCTACTTGTATTAAAAAAATTTTGAGTGCTTAAACCTTTAAATTATTTTTAATTTTAATTGTTTTGTATTGGGTTTCTTTAACAAAATTTCAGAAAGATTTTCGTTATGTCAGAGAAGTTGAACAACGTGAGTCGAATTAATTAATTCTGGTGAAGTACACTAAATATTACCGTAAAAGTATGAACACTTATCTTAAATTTTGACAAGGGTAGGCTGGTAGCGCTATTCGCACCCCCAAAAATTATAAGTATACCAACATTTTAATATTTACAAATATGCCATTAGTTTAAAAGTCGTTTATATCCTTGATAACTTAAATAAATATTTAACCCTAATAAACTTCTATCTTTCCAAATCAACTTTTAATTAATTTTCATATTATTTCTTCTCCTCATGTGAACTTGTTTTGCTACAATTCTGAGTGGATGTGTAGTCCGAGTTCGTACCAGCTTGTTTTATTTAATTAATAAAAATAATTAAAAATAAAATAAAATATAATTTTTTCGAGCAAACTTAATACTCCGTTTTTTCCAAGAAGAAAAAAATTGACGAAACAAAATTTCCGTACAATTTTGAGAACTAAAGCATTGAAACATCTTGGAATATATTTTTGGCTCTCCTTGTCAAGATTTTGCCGATAGATATATTTAAATATTAGTGTGCGAATATGTGATAATTAATTAAAGGTAAATCAAAAAACGAGAAAGAGAAAAAGATGTCTCTTCAAAACAACTGGATGCTCCTACCCCACTAATTAACCATGCCTAAACTTCACTCAGTCTGTTCTCCGTCGACGCCGCAACTAACCGGCGTATTACAGAGAGAATTCAATTTTTTTTTCTTGTGTAGGGTATTTTAGGATTAATTGGTGGTGAACTTAGTAATTTTTTTTTAATTATTTAAAAATATTAGATGTATTTAGTAAAGGAGTGTACGAGTAATTGGTGGTGTGAATATAGCGTCTACCTTTTGACAATACTATATCGTATGCTTATTATATAGTAATTTGGAATTTGGTTATAAGAAGAAAAACAAGAAACAAAGTTCAGATAGTACTAGAACACACACAGTAGTAGCTACTAGCTAGTAAGTAGTAATTCAAATTTAGGCAGTGCTTCAGTAATCCTTCTTCCACACCATCACCACTGGGGACACTACATTCCGCTTTCCCTCCGACCAAACTATCTTACCAGCATCCATCGTCGGTAATTCCCCGGGCGCCACCGTCACCTTCCTCTGTAAAATTATTGTCACGTTGTAACTCTTTTTTTCACCCTTTCTCGTAAACTTCATTTTCACCGGAGCCACGACCACACCCACCCCTTTCGGATTAAACACGCTCACGTTGTAGGTAGCAGAATTGTCAGTAACATGAGTCACGGTCCTCGTAACCACTATGACATTCTTATGGTACGCATTGAAGTCAACGACTATCCCCGGATAATTCAGATTCCACGGCTCGGATCGATCGTTTCTGTTGCAACTCTTTCCTGTGACCGATTTTATACTCTGAATGCTGTAACCCGAGGCGCACAGGAAATTCAAGTAATCGTCAGGGCTTATATCGTAGACCAATCCCGGATCCGCAGCTTTCTCCGGGTCCACGTGGCCAGCGCCCATAGCCCACACAGTTGCGTTTGTATTATCATTATCGTCCAGTATTTGTTGACCTTGTTTGTCTTTGGTGTAAGCAGTGGTCATCATGGCTGATTTGATCATAGCCGGGGTCCAATCTGAGTGGGCCCCTTTCAGGAGAGCGGCCACACCGGATATGTGAGGGCAAGACATGGATGTTCCCGACATGATGAAGAAATCAGAAGGGTTAAGGCCGCTGGGATAGGCTGCGAGGATGTTAAGACCGGGGGCGATTAGGTCGGGCTTCATCAAGAATGGGGACACAGAGGTTGGGCCTCTAGACGAGAAGCCGGCTACTATCGGAGCCGGCTTAAACCCCAATTGCGTGCCGTGAGACACGATGGTGGCGGTTGCGTTTGATCCCAAATGGTCGATGTAGTCGTGAATTATTCGCAAAGAGGGGATGCTACTTAGGTAGATACTCGGAAGCGGAAGAGGAAACGATATGACAGTTTGGCCGCGCATCCCAGAATCTACGATGACTATGGCCACACCACCAGCACTTTCGACAGCGGCTTCTTGGCTAAAAGGATCAGAATCGTCGCAGACCACAATCTTACCGCGGACCACTTTTGCATCCAACGAGGAGGAGTTGCAGGATTCACCGTATACAATGCGTAATATCATCTTGTTTTTAGGCAAAGGCTTGCTCATGTACATTAGCGATGTGCCCTTCAACACCCGCCCGTCTCCCAGCACGACATCGGCCGCGAAACTTCTATCGATTGTGCCGGCACCCACCGTCGTCATCCAAGGAGCCACATTGCCTAACGAACTTTCTCTAGGACCATCGTTCCCAGCTGACGCCGAGACGAAAACTCCCCTCTTCATCGCACCATAGGCCCCGATTGCAATCAGTTCAACGTTTGACATCTTCTCATTGCCTATTGACAGAGAAATTATGTCGACTCCATCCTCCACCGCCTTGTCGAAGGCGGAGAGAATGTCGGAATCCGAGCAGAAGCCATTTGCCCAGCAGACTTTGTACACTGCGATTCGTGCTTTAGGAGCAACTCCGACAGCTGTGCCTTTGGCGTAGCCGTAAAAAGACGCATTACCGATCGCACTACCGGCGGCGATGGATGCCACGTGTGTACCATGGCCATCGGAGTCTCGGGCGGACAGGAAGTCCTCCGAGGGGTTTAGTTTTCCAACTTTTTCTTCGTAACCTTTGTAGAAGAACCTAGCCCCGATGATCTTTCTGTTGCAGAGAGATTTCGTGAAATTTTGCCCTTTATCGCACTCGCCTTTCCATTGAGAAGGGATAGGACCCAAGCCTTCATCCCTGAAACTACGGTTCTCTGGCCAGATACCGAAGTCGAGTACTCCGATGGTAACGTTTGAGCCCGAGTCGGACGTGGACAGCAATCTCCCCGGGACATTATTATTGTTATCGGTGTACAAACCAAGAAAAGAAGGCGAGCGAGTTGTCTGTAATTTGCAAACACTATCCTTCATGACGGCCAGGATCCCCGTTTTGATTGCGAGCTGCGCCGCTTGCTTTTGGGTGAGTCGAGCAGAAAAGCCTTGACAAACTGTACGGTAAACATGATGAGTAATATTGGGCAGGTTGTTTTGTTGAGGATAATCGGTGTTTGAGTGTAGGGTTTGAATAGTGGCTTCGTACCAGTGTTCGGCCGTCGGAAACACCGATGGTTTCCACTCAGTGTCGACTAAAACAATGAACGTGTTATTAGCAGAAACAAAATTTGACAAGGGGAGAAGAAAGAGAACGAAGAGAAAAAGACATACACGATGCATCGATGTTTAATCTTTTTTACTAATCTCAAGATAGATAATTAATTGTGTTTGTGAATAATACTTACTAATATAAGCTCCTCTATATATATAGATACTTTACAATAAAAGGCGGGTGACGAGTATAATGACCTAATTAATTAAGCACATACAGTACATTTTTTCTTCCATTTTCACTTGTCCACAAATAGTTATTCCCTTGTTCTTTGTAAATTACCAATAGAACTGCTATGTAAATTACCAATGAGAACTGCATAACAGTATATAATTAATAATTTAATAATTTAATTATATTAAAATATAATTTAATAATATGTTTGTAGTGTAAAAATCAAATATGATATGTTTAAAAATGTAAATGTATTCTAATATAATTAATAATTTAATTATATTAAAATATAATTTAATTCTAGAAAATGTCACCAACGATTACTTATATTTATTATACTCGAAAATTTATTGTAACATCAAAACATGGAAAGAAAACAAGAAAACAAAGTTAAAATCGTGTGATGTATATAACACACGTAAACATAGTTATTCAAATTTAGCTTAACAAGTGCAAATTTACTAATGAAATTAATCATCAGTAATCCTTCTTCCACGTCATCACCACCGGGGACACCACATTCCTCTTCCCGTCCGACCAAACTATCTTCCCAACATCCATAGGAGATTCACCCGATCCCACCGTCAACGTCTTTCTCGCCGTTATTCTGACGCTGTAATTCTGTTTTTCACCCTTTCGGTTAAATGTCATTTGGAAGGGAGACACTCAGACACCCTCACATCCACCCCTTTGGGAGTAACCACCTTCACAATGTAGGTAGCATGATCGTTACCGACATGCATGCGTCACAGTTCTCATAATGAAAATCGTCGTCTTATCATACGCGTTGAAGTCAACGGTTATCGCCGGATCGATAATTCAGATTCCACGGCTCGAATTGATTCTTACTGCAGCTCGTGTTGTTGCTATGAGTTATCACTCTAATACTCTCGGCGCTATAACCCGAGGCGCACAAGAAATTCCAATAATCATGGGGGCTTATATCGTAGACCAATCCGGGATCAACGGCTTTCTCCGGGTCCACGTGGCCAGCCCCCATGGCCCACACTGTTGCATATGTATAATCATAATCGTCCAGTATCTGTTGACCTTGTTTGTCTTTGGTGTAGGCAGTGGTCATCATGGCTGATCTGATCATAGCCGGGGTCCAATCCGTGTGGGCCCCTTTCAGGAGAGCGGCCACGCCCGATATGTGGGAGCAAGAAGTGGATGCCCCCGACAAAATGTTGAATTCCCCGTAGGGCCAGGCGGCGAGGATGTTAACACCGGGGGGTGATAATGTCCGGCTTGATCTGGAATGGGCACACATAGGTTGGGCCTCTAGACGAGAAGGAGGCTACTATTGGAGCGGGCTTAATCCCAAACTCCGTGCCGCGAAATACGATTGTGGCGGTTGCGTTTGGGCTCGAATGGTCTATGTAGTCCGAAATTGTTCGCAAAGAGGGGATGGTTAAGGTGAGACCCGGAATCGAATGAACATTTGCCCGGAGAGTTGGGCCGTGCATCCCCCTATCCGACACGACTATGGCCACACCACCGGCACTTTTCACAGCGGATATATGTTAACACCGGGCGCAATCAGGTCTGGCTTCAACACGAACGGGGTCACAAAGTTTGGGCCTCTAGACGAGAAGTAGGCTACTACTGGAGCGGGCTTAATCCCAAACTCCGTGCCGTGAAATACCATTGTCGCCCTCGCGTTCGAGCTCAAATGGTCAATGTAGTTTTGAATTTTTCGCGAAGAAGGGATGGTTACGAAGAGAGACGGAAGACTCAAAGAAAGATATGCCGCGAGATTTTCCCCGTGCATCGCCCTATCTAGCACGAACACTACGGCCACACCACCAGCTGTTTTCACAACGGCTTCTTGGTTGTAAAAATTACCCTTTGCAATGCAGACCACAATCTTCCCACGGACCTCATCCGAGTCGAACGAGTCGCAATACCCATCGTACTTTATGGGTATCTTGCTTTCAGGGAATGGGGTGCCGTTGTTGTAAAGAGACGAGCCCGACCGTCTCCCAGCACGAGATCAGCCGCGAATCTTCTATCGATCGTGCTGGCCCCCACCAAGGAGACACATTTTCTACCGAACTCTCTGTTGTACCCTCGTTCCCAGCTGAAGCCGAGACCAAAACTCCCCTCTTCATCGCACCAAAGGCCCCGATCGCCGAGGGCTCCATATTCGTCATCCCACCGCCGATCGAGAAAGAAATTATATCGACCCCATCCTCAACCGCCTTGTCAAAGGCGGACAGAACATCCGAATCCACACAGTAAGATATCCAGCAGACTTTGTACACCGCGATTCGTGCTTTAGGAGCAACTCCTATGGCCGTGCCTTTGGCGTAGCCGAAAAGAGATGCGTTTGCCACAGCTCTGCCGGCGGTGGTGGAGGCCGTGTGTGTGCCGTGGGTCATGGAGTCTCGGGCGGAGAGAAAGTCGTCCGAGGGGTTTATTTTTCCACTATCTTCTTCGTAACCTTTATACAAGTACCTAGCCCCGATGATCTTTCTGTTGCATAGAGATTTCGTGAAATTTTGCCCTTCCTCGCACTCGCACCCAATAAGCTTTTGATGAGATGGAGGGTTGCAAAGGATCCAGGTCTTGTTTTTAAGGAGGGCAAGATACTCTTCTTCCATAGCTTTCTTCCACAAAGGATTCAACAAAGCCTCTTTATATGATGTAGGAATCTGATCAGTGAGTTGAGACTGATATACCTTTGGTTTTAAAGAACCTGTTCTTGATCTGGTGACCATATGATGAGTGCCTGGCTTAGCAACAACACCTGTAGGTCCTGCAGAAGTACTAGAAGCAACCTGATCAGTAGTATTGGGAGGCAAACTATTACCACATATTGGCAAATCCACTGTTAAAGGGATAATTGTATTGCTGGAAGCTGTAGGAGAAAGAGTGATAGGAGTGTGATGAGATCTAGAGGCAGTGGATGAATTTGAAGGGGTATTGGAAACATGAGTAGGGGATAAAGATTCAGCAGAAAACTCTTCAAGCTCATGATGAACAGGAGAATTTAAATTTAGATTATTTGAGTGTTGAGAGTCACTAATAGCAGGATCAGAAGGTGGAGATGAAAGTTTATGAGCAATGATGGTAGGTGGTTGAGTAATAATAGGATTGACACTTTGAGAAATGGATGAAGCTTTTGGTTTGGTGGAGAAAGGAAAGGACAATTCATCAAAGATAATATTTCTGGTGATGATAATTTTTCCAGAAGGTAACAACACTTTATATCCTTTATATTTTGTGTTGTAACCCAAAAATGTGGAAGGGAGGGATCTGTATTCTAGCTTATGCTTATTAAATGGCCTGAGGTGAGGGTAACAGAGGCAGCCAAAGGTTTTAAAATGAGTGTAAGCTGGCTTTTTCTGGTACAACAGTTCAAAGGGAGAAACAAATTTCAGAACCTTGGTTGGCAGTCTATTTATGATATAGACTGCTGTGACAAACGCATCATCCCAAAATCTCAAAGGCAAATTGGAATGAGCTAGAAGAGCAAGGCCAACTTCAACAATATGCCTATGCTTTCTTTCAGCCAATCCATTTTGTTGTGGGGTATAAGGACAAGACATTCTATGCATGATACCATTATTTTGCAAAAAATTAGTTAGGCCAATGAATTCCCCACCCCCATCAGATTGAACAGCTTTAATATTGGTGTTGAATTGAGTTTGAATCAGCTTAAAGAGATGAGAAAAAGCAGTAGCAACTTCAGACTTTGTTTTAAGAAGATAAAACCATGTGAATCTTGTGTAATGATCAATAAAAGCCACATAGTAAATATATCCATTTCTGGATTTCTGGGGTGATGGTCCCCACACATCAGTGTGGATGAGCTCAAATGGTTTATGATAGATAGTATCAGAAGGATTATAAGGTTGAGAATGAGATTTAGCCTTTAAGCAAGAATCACAGATGGAATTTTTATTAAAAACATCAGAGTCATTACAAGCACTGGACAAATTTATTCCTAGAGCTAATTTGACAACTTTAAGGGAAGTGATGAGCCATATTTTTTGGCTCATTTTTAGGTTTTTAGAGTCAAGTAAATCGAGTCCTTAGTTTGTTTTTACTTTATTTGTGTCTGGGAGGGCACGTTTGGGTACTTGGGCAAGTTTTGCAGGTGGGCAGGTAAAGGAGTGAAAAGAGGAGCGCACTGTGTGAAAGAGGCAAGGAAATCACCTTCCATGGTCAAGAGCACTAGTTGAGCAAGCCAGACTGACGAAAAGGGTCCAGCAGAGTTGAGCAAGCAACCAGGACGTCAGCAGGTGGAGCAAGACTTGAGCTCGACCAAGTACCGCACATGGTCCGCTACCTCAGTCAGTCAGAGAAGGAATTACATGGGAAAGTGCTAACATTGACGGAGGCGGAACGTTGGGCATTCGGTGTACCCAGAATCCTGAAAATCGTGGACTCTTCAAAGATGACCAGATTCAGAGACAAGGATAAAGAAGGACTCTCGTCCAACCCTAGAGGTATTCCCCCACACGTCTCCCATCAGCCAAAGCCCGTCTACATAAAGGAGTGACTGACGAAGAAGAAGGAGGACGTATGAGCAGCGAACAATCCGGATCGGAACCCTACCTGACCAGCGACGAAGAAGGCGGCCGCGTGAGCAACACCACTCGCCGGCGTTTATTTTCTGTTAAGCCTTCGGGCTAAAAACAATTTACGTTATGTTTTTATGTTTTTGAATTCGTACTTAGTTTATTTTCCTTGTTGAACAATTTCCCGTTTTCAATGCATAGTTCAGTTCGTCTTAACTTCTTTGTTTTATTTTCTGTTTTAATCATGTCAAGTAGCTAATCTGTTTGTATCTGGGCAAAGACAGAACCTGACCAACCCTAAGACGTGATCGTGCCGGGAGGCTTATTGATGACAGCAACTAGCTGAGTTTTGTTCCCGATTCAACAGGGTAGTAACTTAAGCATGTTAGGGACTTGGGCAATCCTACAATGACCAGTGGGAACCCCGACTTGCCTAACACAGGAGTACGTGGATCAACGCGACCGGGAGACTGGGCGTCCGCGAAGTACAACATGTTGCTGGAGATGTGGTCGTATGACTTGGGTGTGTCCAGGCATGCTATTGGCCATTCCGGGTTTGCTTGGAGGATGAAGGCGACTTGACCAACTTAGACTCATGCGGTCACATAGTGTCGAATTGGTCAACGTCAGGAGACCTGTCGAGAGAGATCTGGCAGGACTTAAACATAAGAGCGAATAAGGGTTCGGGGTATTAATATGCGTGACATCATAGGGATGTTAATACTTGGGATCTATAACTGGAAGACAAAACTGTTAGCAAAATGATATACGTACCGATGATCGGCAGCACATAGGTCAAGGGGGAAGTCAGGGGAGTCGATGCCTGGATACTTTAGTCTTTATTGTTTCATTTTCTCTGCTTAGTCGAGTCTGTTAATTGCTCAATCATTTAATTAGGTTGCATGCTAGTTTTATTTTTGTTTAAGTTATTTGTTATTTTTCAGTCAAGTAAACACGGTGACCACGGTTCGGCAGTGCCCAACTGCTCTCCAAAACAAAACCTTTTCAAACGTGACAACCCAATTGAGCATTCAAAGCCGGGAAAACTATAAGCTAAATCGCCTCCTCTTGGGATCGACCCTATACTTGCTACTAGTACTTGTGCTAGTGAATAGTTTAGGAACTATAAATATTATTTTGCGCTACTCCACGACGGTAGCGTCAAAATTGGCGCCGTTGCCGGGGAGGCAATATTCCAAGCCAATAGTTTTCCGTGCTAACGCTTGACCTATTTTTGTATGCAGGACTCTAACTCATCGGGAAGCAAGGATACAGGGCCACTACTATTTGATCCTGAAATCGAGCGAACCGCGAGAAAGAATCGAAAAGCAACAAAGCAAAAGCAAGCATTAGCACGTGCCGCTCAAGTAACTCAGTTGACCATAACTGAGACAGGAGAGTCAATCTCGGACACATCGAGAGAAGATTCACCGAACACATCCAGGTCACCTACGCGATCAAGGATGGGAGAAGAGAGAGCCAAGACGTTGAGGGACACGATGTTCCCAGAGAACCTGAATCTAAAGCCGCTGGGTATCACCTTGCCCACGGTTGAAAACAATACTTGGGAGATGAGGCACGGCTTCATCCAGATCTTGCCCAAGTTCAGTGACATGCCATTGGAGGATCCCCAGAGACATCTCCAAGACTTTGAATTGGCATGTGGCACCATCCGAGCAAGTGAAGGGCTAGGGGAATACATCAGGCTCCTAGCCTTTCCTTTCTCACTGGCCGAAGGTGCCCGAGAATGGCTGTACACTCTACCCGCTGGAGAAGTGACCACCTGGAGCCAGCTTCAGCAGAAGTTCCTTGAGAAGTACTTCCCAGCTGCACGCATCCAGC
Source organism: Euphrasia confusa (assembly GCA_954870475.1). Lineage (NCBI taxonomy): Eukaryota > Viridiplantae > Streptophyta > Magnoliopsida > Lamiales > Orobanchaceae > Euphrasia > Euphrasia confusa. Next base: position 55,567,903 of record OX940951.1, on the reverse strand, counting down.
AGATGAGGAAGAAGATCAACAGCATCAAGATGGGAGGAGGAGAGAACTTCCATGACTACTGGGTCAGGTTCAAGCAGATGTTGGCTAAGTGCCCACAGCATCAGATCCTTGACCATGACTTGGTCCAGTACTTCATCTCTGGACTAAGGGAGACGGAGAGGACATGGGTCAACGCAGCTTGTGGAGGATCCATTCTAAACAAGAGGGCCGACGAAGCATTCAAAATCTTCAAGGAAATGGCCGAAGAAACAAGGGAGGATGGCAGTGACCTACCCAGGAACAACTTGCCCGTACCATCTGCAACTGAAGTCAAGTTGGACAAATTGTGCAACATAGTTGAGCAATTGGTGCTCAACCAAAACCCAGGGCTAAAGAGAGGAGTCAAGGCGTGCCAAATCTGCAAAGAAAGTAACCATGCCACTGACGAGTGCCCTGAGCTTTTTGACGAAGAGGTCAAGGTGATAATGCAGAACAATGGGAACGGACAAAGACCCAATGGGAACACGTACAACTCGAACAACCGGTACGGAAACAACAACTACCAAAGTGGAGGAAACCAAGGCAATCAAGGCCAGCAATATCACGGCCAGAACCATCATCAGAGGAATAACTACCAAAACCAGGGCAACAACCAGCAGAACCAGAACAATGGCCCAACTTTGGCAGACATGATGCAGACCTTGGTCAATGAAAATATCAAAGCCCAGCAGGAGAATGACCGGTACAAACAGGACAACGAGAAGTACAAGGTTGAGACTCGAGGTCAACTGCAGAATATCAATGCTCAAATGCTTGAGTCGCGCGGGCAATTCCAGAACATCAATGCCCAACTGGCGCACTTGACCCAGGCAATGACTGAGATGAAAAAGAAGACCAACGGCCTACCTCCCCAAATTGAACTAAATAACGCCCAACTGAATGCTATCCATCTCAAAAATGGAAAGGTCCTAGCTGAAGCACCCAAGAAGCCCACTCCACCATCTCGAGTGGAAGGAATAGTTGAAGAGGTCAACGAGGAAGAAGAGTCAGAGGAAGAACTTGAACTGACACCACCCAAACAGAAGGAAACATCAGTACCTACTCAAGCAGTAACACCACCGAAAATCTACCCTCCTTTCCCAGGCAGATTGAGCAAGAAGAAAGAGAAGGAGGACACTAATGAGATGTTCCAAATGTTCAAAAAGGTGGAAATCAACATGCCTCTGTTGACCATCCTGAAATCCATGCCCAGGTGCGCCAAATTCCTCAAGGAGCTGTGCACCAAAAAAGTGAAATACCAAGATGATGCCAAGTTCGAAGTAGGAGAGAATGTTTCAGCGGTGCTCCAGAGGAATGTACCAAGGAAGTGTGCAGACCCTGGAATGTTCTATATTCCCTGCATAATCGGCAACATGAGCATAGAAAAAGCCATGCTCGACTTGGGAGCGTCGATCAATGTTATGCCTAAATCAATGTACGAAGACTTGGGTATAGGGCCGATGAAACCAACAAGGGTTGTAATCCAGTTGGCAGACAGATCAAATGTGTACCCCGAGGGAATTCTGGAAGATGTATTGGTCAAGGTGGAGGAGCTCATCTTTCCTGCCGATTTCTATGTCCTGGACATGGGGAGATCAAGCAAACAGCCAGTAATGATCTTGGGCAGACCATTCTTGAAGACAGCAAGGACACACATTGACTGCGAGACTGGAAAGCTAACCTGCAAGTTTGAAGGAGAAACGGTCACATTCGACTTGTTCAAGTCAATGAAGCACCCAGAAGACACCGAGCAAGTGCATTATGTTGATCAGATTGATGAATTGATCGAGGAGCAAGCTCTAGGATATGGAGTTTCTGACAAAGTAGATCTGGTGATACAAAGGGGATTGACCAGAGAAGATGCAGAGGATGAGCAACTTGAAGTTCAACAGATAGTTGAGCAACTGGGAGCTCTGGAGAATCATCCCATGGGCATGAGCAAGTTACCACCCCATGAGGTCACGATCATGGTACCATCTCTGGAGAAACCGCCAGAGTTAGAATTGAAGAAACTCCCTGCACACCTCAAGTACATGTTCCTTGGGCAGAATGATACATTGCCCGTGATCATTAGTTCGAAACTAAAAAAAGGGGAAGAAAGTAAGCTAAGGAACATCCTTGACCAGTACAAGCAAGCCATTGGATGGACCTTAGCAGATATACGAGGAATCAGCCCCATCATATGCCAACACCACATATTGCTCGAGGAAGAGTCGAATCCAGTGCGCGATCCACAGAGAAAACTGAACCCCGCTATGAAAGAAGTAGTGCTCAAGGAGATACTCAAGCTGCTCAACTTGGGCATTATCTACCCTGTTTCAGACAGCAAATGGGTAAGTCCAGTTCATGTGGTGCCCAAGAAGTCAGGAATTCAAGTGATCGAGAACGAGAAAAAGGAGCAGATAGCCACTCGACTGCAAACTGGATGGAGGGTGTGCATAGACTACAGGAAGTTGAACAAGGTAACAAAGAAAGACCACTTTCCCCTGCCCTTCATTGACGAGATGCTCGAGAGGCTGGCTGGGAAAACCCATTTCTGTTTCCTTGACGGATACTCGGGCTACATGCAAATTTGGGTGGCCCCGGAAGACCAGGACAAGACTACTTTCACTTGCCCATACGGTACCTTTGCATATCGACGCATGCCATTTGGTCTATGCAACGCCCCAGGAACCTTCCAAAGATGCATGATGAGCATCTTTGCCGACCTGCTCGAGCAAGGAATAGAAGTCTTCATGGATGACTTTACTGTATATGGCAGCTCGTTCGAGACTTGCTTGAACAACCTGGAGTTGGCCCTCAGTAGATGTGTGGAGAAAAGTTTGGTACTTAACTACGAGAAATGTCACTTTATGGTAGAGGAAGGGATAGTCCTTGGGCACGTAGTCTCTGCCAAGGGAATCGAAGTTGACCGAGCCAAAATAGAGACCATATCGAAGCTGCCTTATCCAAGGAATGTCAAGCAAGTTAGAGGCTTCCTTGGGCACGCTGGGTTCTACAGGAGGTTCGTGAGAGACTTTGCAAAGATTGCCCAACCTCTGACCAGGCTGTTGCAAAATGAGGTTGACTGGAACTTTGATGATGACTGTCAAGCTGCCTTCAACCACCTCAAGGAAAGGTTAGTCACTGCCCCCATCATCCAACCACCAGAATGGGGAATGCCATTTGAGCTTATGTGCGACGCGAGTGGGTATGCTGTTGGAGATGTACTTGGGCAGATGAAGGGCAAGGAACGACATGTAATCTACTATGCATCCAAGACTTTGAACCCTGCCCAATGCAACTACGCGACCACAGAGAAAGAACTACTGGCTGTGGTGTTTGCATTCGAGAAGTTCAGATCTTACTTGCTCGGGAGCAAAACCATAGTTTACACTGACCACGCCGCGCTGAAGTACTTGATGGCCAAAAAGGAGACAAAGCCACGATTGATTAGATGGATCTTGTTGCTGCAAGAGTTCGACATCGAAATCAGAGACAAATCGGGTAACCAAAATTTAGTGGCTGACCACTTGAGCAGGATAATCCAGCGAGAAGAAGGCATGCCCATCACGGAGACTTTTCCAGACGAGTACTTGTATCAAATTTCAACCAAGTCAGAAGAGCCATGGTACGCATACTTGGCCAACTACATAGTCACAGGAGATATACGAGAAGACATGACCCTCTACGGAAAAAACAAGCTCAAACGGGAAAGCAAGAAGTACATTTGGGATGACCCCTACATGTGGAAAAGGGGAGAAGACCAAGTGCTAAGGCGTTGCATTCCTGAAGTTGAGCAAGCAGACATTCTGAAGCACTGCCATGAGCAAGCATGCGGAGGACACTTCGGCCACCGACGTACAGCAAGGAAGGTACTTGACTGTGGTTTTTATTGGACAACTCTTTTGAGGGATTGTTTTGAGTGGTGCAGGAGCTGTGACAAGTGCCAGAGAGAGGGGAACGTGACCAAGAGGGATGAGATGCCCATGATGCCCATCATGCCCGTAGAAGTCTTCGATGTATGGGGCATCGACTTTATGGGACCATTACCCAGCTCCAGAGGGAAGGAGTACATACTCTTGGCAGTTGACTATGTATCCAAATGGGTCGAGGCCAAGGCTACAGCAACTAATGATTCGAGAGTGGTAGCCACTTTCCTCAAGGGCGACATATTCAGCAGATTTGGTGTACCCCGCGCATTGATCAGCGACCAAGGTACGCACTTTTGCAATTATATAATTGAAAGGTTGCTCAGGAAGTATGGAGTGCACCACAGGATCTCCACAGCCTATCACCCCCAGGCCAATGGGCAAGCCGAGCTATCCAATCGCATCATCAAAACCATCTTGAGGAAGACGGTCAAGCCAGAAGGTAAGGATTGGAGCGACAAGCTCGATGATGCACTTTGGGCCTACAGAACCGCCTACAAAACACCCTCAGGGATCTCTCCATACCGCATGGTGTTTGGCAAGTCATGCCACTTGCCCGTGGAAATCGAACACAAGGCGCATTGGGCAGTGAACAAGGTCAATTTCGACTGGGATGCGGCCAGCGAAGGACGTAAACTTGACCTAACTGAGATGGAGGAGATAAGGATTGAAGCGTATGATAACGCGGTCAACTACAAGGAACGGACGAAGAGAGCCCATGACAAAATCATCAAGAAAAAGAAGATCGAGCCTGGTCAACTGGTTCTGGTTTACCAAACCAAGTTCAAATTCAAGGCTAAAAAGCTATCCACCAAATGGGCAGGGCCATACATCGTCCATGCTGTTTGCCCAAATGGTTCGGTTGAGCTATTTAAGCCAGGTGACGATCAGATCTTTAAAGTGAATGGGCAGAGAGTCAAGGCTTACTATGGGAACGAGGACCTCAAGGGGATGATACCCCCTGAGCCGGTCGCTTGACCAAGTGAAGCAAGAAAAATAAGTCAGGCCCATGACAATAAATAGAGGCAAATACCGAAGGCGAACTCGGTATGTATATTATGTTTTCCCTTATTTCATTTTATGTTAATAAATTCACCACGCCAAGTAGTAGCCTTGGGCAGGAAAGGGTTTTGGTCTGTTTTTGTCTGCAGGAAACAGGAAAATTGAGTGAGCAACTGCGGTAGTTGAGCAACGAGTAGGGGTGGTCAGTTGTGATGATTGCGGAATTATCGGGAATCCGCAAAAGAGTCCAATCAGTTCTGAATTTGCAGAGTCCTATCAAATTCAAAATCCTAATCAATCTACACCACTACCCCCACCTCTATTTCAAAAACCGCACAACTCCTCAACTTCCCCACCATCACCACTACCCCCATAACCCTAACTCCGAAGATTATGGTATCCACCCGCCCCAAAAACACCAAGTTAAACAAAATCCCTCACGGTACCAAAATCGATCTCACAAGCCCTCAATCACAACCGTCGAAGAAGATGGCCGGAGGAAAATCATCGAAAGCCGCCGCCGCCGCATCTGTGCCCGCGAAGGAAAAAACGCCACCACCACCACCAACCACGGAAAAAGAAACCACCCCTTCGCCGGCCAAACAGAGCCCGACGCGCGAGGCAAGCCCGGCCCCAATCAACACCATACTGGTAGACCAACTGACGGCAGAAATTGAAGCCCCGAAACTTTCTGACCTCGACACGACCCCAAAGCCATCAGAGGAGTCAAACCCGGCGAGCCACAGCGCTGAGCCGAGTGAGGACGTCGTGAAAAAGAGGAAGTTTACGGCGGAGGAGAAAGGTAAGTTCAAGAAGCCCCGCGAAGCTTCGCCGGCCGCCACCATGGAGTCGTCATCTGACGAGAAGGCCGACGACATGTCAACCGCCGGCGACGAAGAGGGAGAAAAAAACGGCGAAGAAGAAACCGAAGTGAAAGAGGAATCGGAGCACTCTGTCCCGGTCACCCCATCTGAGAAGTTCAAAACTCCGGCGTCGACCCGAGTCACTCGTGGCAAGGGCAAGCAGTCAGTACCCCCACCCTCGAACATCCAGAAAAGGGCAGTTGTCGTGCCCAAGACGGTATGTTTCGAAACCCTTAAAGATTTGAATATACTTGATCAAGTTAAGGGTTATTTTGCAGCTATAGGGTGGGAAGACTTCTTGACCTGGCCAGGGCAAGTCTCTGAGAAATTGGTCAAGGAGTTCTATGAAGAGTTAGAGGTGAGAACGAGTAAGGATGGCGGGCCGTTGGGCATTTCTTTCAAATTGATGGGATCGTATAATGAGGCGAGCATCTTCGAGATCAACATGGCCATGGGAGCGGCCAGTTTCAAAGACAAGTTTTCAAAGGAGTACCAGGACAGGTTGACCACGCCACCAGAGCGCACGCAGAAGGAGAGAAATGAGATCTGGAGGGCCTTGAGCAAGGAGAAAGTGTTCAAGTCACAGGAGGCCAAAAATCACCAGCTCAAGGACAATGCGTTGCGTATCTGCCACCGTATACTGGCGTATAATTTTTATGGAAAAAAGGACAACAGCAATACTATCTCCCTGACCGAGCTTGATCTACTGTGGTGCATGACCAAGAAGATCAAGGTCAACTTTGGAGCTTTCCTGTGCGCACAACTGAAGAACATCTTGAGCAAGCCAGCACAGAGGTTGTCCCTTGCCCACTTTCCAGGAATTTATGCCCAGAGGATGGAGTTGAAGCTTGATTTTGAGTTGATGGAGATGATGCCCGAGGAGAAGTTTGACCATGCGTGTTTGAATAGGATGGCTGATATCAGAGTTGTAGGAGAGGATTGGGTGTTCACAAACCCAGAGGAAGTGAAGGCCTTGGTGACGGCAGCCAAGGCGAAAGTGAAGACCGAGTCTGTGAGTCGACCAAGTGAGAGGGTCGAGTTGCAGAAGGAGGAGATCCTTGAGCAATTGGATGTCCTCGAGGAGAAGCAGTACCGGATTGGAGAGAGGCAGGACGAGCTGCACGCTGCCCTCATGGCATACTTCGTCCATGTTGGACTCAGGTACCCACCTGAACCCAAAACTTAAATGTACCCTCCCTTTGTTTTAGTAGTTTAGGTTTTTATTTTTTTTATTTTTTTATTTTTTTTATTTGGTCTTGAGTCTGCCCGGCTCATGTCTGATGGGGTCGACCTCTTTATTTGCACACTTTGCCCAAGGCAAAGTGTGTATGTGGGAAGGTGCGCCAACATCGTTGGAGTCGGAGTCAGGGGGGATGCTTGCCCAACTTATTACTGTTTGCACACTTTGCCAGAGGCAAAGTGTGTGAGTGGGGGAAGGTCAAGAGTGATAGAGTAGGTGACCAACAAGCCAACCTGTGGCTGTGGTCGAACCTAATTTATTATTTAATTAATAAATATTATCAATTTATTTCGAAATTATGAAAGATTATTAATTATGATTAATTAAGGCATATGCTATATCTACTCCCCATGTTGAATCATAGATATAGTCCTGTACAGTTACACATGTTGTATGAATTCGGTTTTGTGGAAATCGAGAGATAATTCTGTTAAAGCAACGTAACTGGTCAAACTTAGTTCCTAGTCGATGGGTTACGCCAATAACAAGGATACCCGGCCTTTCCCCCTTGAGACTAGCACTTAGTGTATGTGGGCTAATCTCGAGCCTCGGTGTTGGGACATCGACATACATGAGTGGGTGCTCACTGTTGATGAGTTCACTGAACCCCCTCTCCCTGGAATCTCTAAGTGGTTATCACTGATCGAGTAGAGAATTCCATAATATAGTTGTACACAATTAATCCTTAAGACCCAGACATCACCGTGACTTCATCAGAGGACTAGCTGTATCGTAACGTGCTTCCGATTCCCTGGAAAGGGAGTAAGTCGAAAAAGGAGGCAATGTTCGTGCAGTTCGAAATCTGATGTGAAGTCTGTGCATGGTAGTAGGGGATCTGATCGCTTGATATAGATCATGGATGTCCTATGTGGTTCGTAGTCCCGGAATCTCTGGCCAGAGTTGAATAGTGAGGTGATTAGAGAAATGTGTTTCTCTAGATCAATCACGACTGGATTATACGAAGCCTAGAACGTTCGCAAAGTTATCAAACACAACAAGAGATCTCGATTGACCAATATCTCTAGTTTGATAAGGACATATGAATCGGAGGGATCGTACTGTACGCTAACTATATTACAAGGTTCTTGCAGGCACTTCATTTGTATCTAGGGAATTAGTGAAGCGTGGTTGCTAGACGCTCGTCACTGATTCGTTGGGCACCGAATTGTTCGGAGATTAAATAAAATGATTATTAATCTGAAACTCTCGGGAGTAGTTGATATAAGAACAATATGTTGTTCGAATCACAATGTGTTGTGAGCCCACGGCTAGTTATACACCTGAACCATTGAGGGTCACATTCTCGTGTAAACCAATCCTTGAATACGATCATGTATTAATTAACTGTTAATTAAGTACATATAGTCGGAGGTCAATATGATTGAATCCGAGATTCATAATTGTGATTATGAGTTGGAAATATTAATGAGCTAAAGAAAACGGACACGATGGTGTACACTTTCTATTTTGGGAAATTTCCCGATTTAGCAGTACCCCTGAAATGGGCTTTCCGATTTTGTGAAATTGGAAATTTTTATTATTATCTCATATCGATGAGAAAATTAAAACGAGAAAGAAAATATAATCGTTATATTTTTCGGAGATCGAATTGATTGTCAATTTAGGAGAAACGTAATGACGGCTAATGGATTGGGCCGGCTAGGGTTAATGGATCCGATCCATTAGGGTTTAAGCCCAAGAAGCTCTTTTCTTCACCTATAAAAGGAGCTCCATAGGCATAAACTCAAACACACCAAAACCTAGAGAGCTCTAGCCCTAGTCTCTCTCTCTCCCTCTCCCTCTCTCGCCGCCGCCCCAGCGCCGCCTCCCTCGGAGGACCGCCGCCCGGAGCCGCCGCCCGCCGCCGCCCAGCGCCGCCGCCGGCAGCCGCCCGCCTCGCCGGAATCCGATTCCGGCGCCGGTTTTCTGGCCCGTTTTTCCCGTCGTATTCTCCCTCTCGTATTTCTAGTGCAATACGCGAGTGGGATTACCTATACGAGGTGAAACCTGATTTGACGAGAGACGCCGGAGGTTTGAACGAGCAACGCCCGAGCACGACGAGCCAAGCCCGCTCGCGCCCGAGCGCCGCCGCCGCGACCAGCCGAGAGCCGCCCCGGCTCTCCCCGTGATCAGCCCGCACGCCCCGCGTGCATCCCCGCGTCGCATCCGCGCGACTTCCGACGAACTTAGCTTCGTCCGACGAATCCCTAAGGTACTCACGATTAAACTTGGATTTAATTGTTTGCGTTAATTGTTTGCGCTAAAGTACTGGGATTATAATTGACAAATAAAATTAATAGAGATTAATTTAATTGTTAATTAAAATCAATTTGATTTGAATTATATAATTGTGATTATGTTAATTGTCAAATTGACGCAATTAATTATGTGTGCATGTTTGCGTAATTAATTAGTAGTGTAATTATTTTATATGATAAATATAATTGCGCTATAAGTAATTAATTTATTTGATAAATTTAATTGCGCTAAATTTAATTTATGTAGTATGGGATGCATGAATTAAATGTTTAATTATTTGATAATTAAATTATATGGTGGATTATTTATTTAATAGATTTGAATTAAATCAATTAATGCATGTAATATTGAAAATAGGATTTTCAATAAAATAAAATAAAATAAAAATTTTTGTTTTCCGCTGCGTATACATGCACGATCCCCAACAAAGAGCAACCCCATAATCTGATCGAGTCGCATGTTTGATAAATACCTTGATCAATTTGAACAGTTTTCAAAATTAATAGTCTATGCATGAAAAATATTAGGGACGATGGAATTGCAACTAGGTAAGCTGTGAGGATTTGAGCCTACATCTGTGTGATATATTTCTTTCATGAGAGTAGCTGTTTAAAAAGTTTGTAATGCTGAAGCTTGCCCAAGTTCTGACCATTGTGATTATTTGAAAATTGAGTTGAGTAGTAAATGATTTAGGCATTTTCTTTCTGTACTGCAAATAAAAAGAAGACCCTTGTTAGCCCCTTGAGCCGAGCCATTATTTCTTGATCACCTGGGGGAAAATCCTTACTGCCCTGACCCAACCTGCATATATGCTCAAGTTCATAAAAAGAGCAAGTCAGGGCAAAGTCTTCTCAAAAAAAAAAAAAAAAAGAAAAAAAAAAGAAAAAAAAAGAGAAAAACAAAGAAAAGAAAAAAATAGATCCATGAATAAAAGGGTGTGCTAAGGCCCGTAAGAGAGAAGAAATTAGGAGGAAATTTGCTAAGTAAAATGCATGTCCTGCCTAAGATCAATTCTGGGCATTGCCCAAGCTAGCCTATACAGTCACCCTAGCAAGCCCTAATGATATTGCCCAACTCAATTGAAAATGTCACAGGATAGAACTTGGTCAAGCCCAAAGCAGAACTTCTTTTAAAAACAGCATTGAGCGAAACACTACCCATCCACTACATAGAGAGAAACACTTAGTGAGAATCCCAAAATCCTGTTGCAAACTTTTGACCGTTTTTTATGCATTCCATTGACTATGATTTTGACTATCTGTTCACTTGATCAACTCTCTGTATTTTGATAAGCATGCTGTCCTTGAGTCTTCTGTTTTCCTTCTTTCTCTACCCCCTGTTTGTTTTCTGCTTGAGCAGGCAAGTCACCGTACACGCTTGAGGACAAGCGAAGTAAAGTGTGTGCGTGTGATGAGCCATATTTTTTGGCTCATTTTTAGGTTTTTAGAGTCAAGTAAATCGAGTCCTTAGTTTGTTTTTACTTTATTTGTGTCTGGGAGGGCACGTTTGGGTACTTGGGCAAGTTTTGCAGGTGGGCAGGTAAAGGAGTGAAAAGAGGAGCGCACTGTGTGAAAGAGGCAAGGAAATCACCTTCCATGGTCAAGAGCACTAGTTGAGCAAGCCAGACTGACGAAAAGGGTCCAGCAGAGTTGAGCAAGCAACCAGGACGTCAGCAGGTGGAGCAAGACTTGAGCTCGACCAAGTACCGCACATGGTCCGCTACCTCAGTCAGCCAGAGAAGGAATTACATGGGCAAGTGCTAACATTGACGGAGGCGGAACGTTGGGCATTCGGTGTACCCAGAATCCTGAAAATCGTGGACTCTTCAATGTTGGGATATGTCCTTCGATCCTACGTGTGCAATCGATAAAGTCATAAGGTCGTCTATGGATGTTAAATGATTATTTGATAATATTAATTGTTGGGAACAATATAATATTGATCAATTAAATCATACCTACAGGGTCACACACGGACTCAAAGATGATGTACGTTGCTTGATAAATATATTGATTTAGAATCAATATTTACGTGGAATTAATTAACATGCATGGGATGCATGGCTTGCATGGATGCATGTCATATAGTGTGACATGGCATGCCACACAAGCAAGTGGGGACCACATACAATGCATAGTGGCATGTGTATGTGGCATGACCTTTCACCTCCTTTGTAACCCCTTTGCATGATTATGGTGCATTATGATGCCCATTATGTTGTAGGTTACAAAGGGGTGTAATGGGATGCATAATGATGGACTTAGATAGATGAAAATCAGATTTTCATCACACAATAGCATCAGCCACGAAATTCCACTCAAATAGAGAGAAAAGATGTGATCTTGGAGATTCATTCTCAAGCAAGCAAGGTGTTCATTATCCGGGTTCGTGTGCAACACGTAGAGGCCGGGCCATTTGTGCGGCTTCCACATCCGGACGATCTAAAGGAGTGACGAGGTCATTCACAAGGAGAGCATCTAGTGACTGATCAATGAAGGTGGTTCAATCGACTCAACACCACCTTCATCAACATCAACGAAGCACGCTACACCGGTTGTAAGTGATCTCGTTAATCTCTCTCTCTATATATATATATTGGATGTATATATATAAACGTGTCTATACATATAATGTGTGACTAGATCTTCATGTTGTTCGTGTTCTATTGTTTTACACGCTTCCGCACACACGAACAAGGTAATCGAGCGATTGGATCGGCATCGAAAACCTTCAATTGGTATCAGAGCCTAGGGCTCGTGCACATGTTTTGTGTTGGACACAATATGTTTAAGTCAACATAATTGGCTTAATTGTTTTATGTGATTATGTGATTATGTGTTTAGATATAAGGCCGGCCACCGTTAGTGGTCGGGTGAATGAAATTGTCGTTTTTTACGTACGATTGGCCATAGTTTTGGAGGGCTGCGTCCCTTGGAATCTTTTGTAATAGATAGGTTTTTTCTATTCAAAAATGTATTGTTCAATGTGTAAGCAATGGATTGAATCCATGGATCGACATTGGATATCGGCTCTCCGGCGAAAACGAGAAGAAACGAAGCAAAACAAAGCAAAACGGGCGAAATCCGGGCTGCTGGAGCAAAACGGCGGGCGCCGTTTGTGCTCCGGCGGGCGCCGAATGGATTCGGTGGGCGCCGTTTTGGAAACGGCGACCGCCGAAAGGCTGTTTTTGGGTCAGCCCTGTTTTATACCCTTTAGGCGACTGCCGTTTTGGAAACGGCGATCGCCGGTGGTGTTCGGTGACCGCCGTTTGTGAAACGGCGGGCGCCGTTCGTGGTTTTTGGGGTACGGACTAAGGTTGACCTAAATCGGCGGGCGCGGAACTGAAACGGCGGACGCGGACCAGTCCAGAAGATGTTCAAGGCCTATTTTGTTGCTTTTAATCTTTTCGTTTGAGAGTTGTGAGGTTCTAGGGGCCTTTCGATTACGTATTTAATTGCTTTGCTAGTTATAGGATGTTTTATGTTATAAATGTTCAACTTACATATAAACACCTATGCATGCAAGTTCCCAAAATAATGAGTATAATGTCTTGTCCAAAAACATCACACTCATGAAGCCCTCGATCATAAGTTGGTAGGTCCGCCTCAGCGGGGTACTACTTGTTATCTTGGGATAAGTGGGATTAAAGGTTAGACCTTTACACGTGAGTTTGGTTTTCTCATCGATAGATCCACTGCAGGCGTGGCTATCGAGACATGAGATGAGAATGGGACTCTCATCGACCGAGAGTGACATTAGATGTCATTGACATGGGATGTCTACCTATCTTGGACTTCTTAAGTGCGGACTCAGTCGGCTTAAGAATTTGCAAGATGAGGGTCTTGGGATTGTTTTGTTCAAGGGAACAAAGATATTAGATATCGATTGAACAAAATGGAATAAATAAGTAGCTTGTTAGACAACCTTATTTGTTTACCGCTTTGTGAATGTTTACATACTTTATTTATCTTTCTTTTGTAGTTTATCATGTTAATTTCAACTCGATTCAAGTTTGGTTCAATTCTTGATTATGAAAAATCGAACAACATAAATTTTCTTGATTCACAACGTAATTTGAGGATGGTCCTCAAATACGAAGATAATGAAAATGTGTTAAATAACCACATCCTAAGATATCATTGAACAACTCAATAGCATGTTCGGGGAATATGCTAAGGTTGAGCAGTTCTGAATGACCAGGGTCATCGCTTCAGCTAAGCTGAATAAGAGAAACCTATAGGGACCACATGTGCAGCAAATGATTGGATTATTTGCTTTAAATGATCTCCTAATTTTTTTTACGATGATGAGTCGTGAATTAAAAATGGACCCTGAGAGGGATATTCTTATAAGGGATGAGGTATTCAAAAGAGCATGGGCAAGAAGGCTACTAGGGTTCCTAGGGAATCTGAATACGTCTACTGCAAAAGTGTCGGACACTAATTGCAAACATGTAGAAATTCATATTTATTCAATTTCAAAACAAATGCCTAATTTGTCTTTCATATGATGGATTCTAAAGTTAGGATTATTTTCACCTCGGGGAGTGATCTAATCCAAAACACTTAGTTCATTAATGACACAAATTAGAGACTTTCGAGCCATTGGATGGCGTGAAACGATTGTCTGGTTGGCTCCCTCATATTTTATGAGGGATAGGGCTTCAATTGCATGATAATATCGCTGGTTAGAAAACTTCGATTTTCACTTACGATTTATCACGTTTTGACATTGAGATAATTTTGAATGAGACTCAATTATTAAGAATAATTGAATTTGCCCAAAGTTCAAAGAAGATGTGAATAATGGGGTTGCTTCATCTTCAGGTATTAATGATATAGACATTAAAATTCACAAATTCTACTTCTTGGGTATTGGATGCCAAACGTAGTTCTCACATTTGTATGTGGAGGAACTACATAGAAGTATAAGTTTGGTGAGTAAAGATGTCGATCTACGGGCGAGAAATGGAGCGAAGGTCGCTGCATTAGCCGTATGATCATATGATGTTGTTTTGCCTTAGGGCCTTGTTTTAGTATTATAACTATATAATTTCGTACCTTCAATAAACAATGAATATTGGTTCAGTATAGGATACTGATGGATTAGTTTTTCACTATTAAATAGTTTGGTAACTATTTTAATTGTGAATTATTCCTTGTTTTGGTACGATTATTATATTGTTTATGTATACTTTAACTTGACAAAATCACATATATCATTAAGACCAAAGGCCAAATCGAATAAGTATCACTGAGACATAACTGAAACATTGTTGATTAGATCAAATCAAAATCTAAACATGTAATGAATTCTTTTAGAATGAATTTTAGAATCATTTGACTTGGAGTCATTTGATACATGTGAATGATGTGTGATTTAAAAGATAGCAATGTCATCTTTCTTGGAGAAAGGAGAACATGTGAGTGATTAGGGATGATCCATACTGATGTATGTGGAACCTATCAGTTCACAAGCACATGAAGGTTATGTTTCAGAAAAGAGAAAACAAACTATATTAGATATAGTTCAACCATTCGATGAGAGGTCTAAATGAACTACTGGTCTCTTTTGGGAACACACAATTCTTGACTTCAACTTATACACTGAATAGGACGCTGTCAAAAGCTGTTGATAAGACACCATACTAGGTATGGAAAGGGAGGGTCCCTACATTGTTTTCATCAAAATTTGAGGTTCTAAAAGCTTCTCTGACGAGATTTATCTCTATAGAGCTTGAACTCAAATGGGATAAAAGTTTCTTTAATGTATCCATAAGAAAATCGAGGGTACAACTTCTACGATCTATCTGAGAACAATATTTTGTTGCTCGAGATAGTGATTTTCTTGAAAAGAGTAATCTTTCCTAGAAAGTCAGTGGGAGCTCGGTTATCTTGAACGAGGTTCAAGTGAAACAACCAATAATGAATACTCAAGACTGGGTTGAGAGTATTCTTATGGTTTTGGAAGCCATACCAGCCCTCGTAGGTCCGAAAGGCATAAATCTATCTCTATTATTCAAATACTTAGATATTGTGACCAATGAGAGATATGAATTCATGCTTTTGGAAAGTGGTGAACCTTCGACCTAATTCCAAGCTATGACGAGTCCAGCTACTGAAAATTGGCATGATGCCATGAAATCTGAGATGATATCAATATCTGATAATCAAGTTTGGAACTTGATATATTTGCATCACGGGGTTAGACCCAATGAATGCTAATAAGATCTTTAAGATCTAAACAGACAGATGGAAAACCTAGGGTTTTCAAAGCAAGGTTGATGGTAAAAGTTTTATTCACGAGGTGGATTATGGAAAAACTTTCACCTGTTGCTTTGATTAAATCATTCAGATCATCTTAGCCATTGCTACTCATCTTGATAATGAGGTATGGTAATATTGGATGTTAAAACTAACTTCTTGAATTGGATTCTAGAAGAGAATGTGTTTTGACACAACCAAAGAGTTTTATCGATCCTAATAAGGCTGAGAAATTATGCAATCTTATAATTCCATTTATGGAATAAAGCAAAGCATATCGGAGTAGCAGTCTTCAGTTCAATGAATCCATACTGGGTTTTGGATTTCAGAGGAACTCGTAAGAATCTTGTTTTACAAGAAGAACAGTGGGAGTTACGTTGTATACATTGTGTTGTATGTCGATGACATACTCCTTATTGGAAACAATGTTTCTATGCTTAAGTCTATTAAAGAATGGCTTGGAAATTGTTTTCAATAAAGGATCTTGGAGAAGCACAGTACATATTGGGCATCAAGAACTGTCGAAACATATCGAAAATGATGTTTGGACTTAGTCAAGTGACCTATATTGATAAGGTACTTGATAAGTTCAGAATGAAAGACGCCAAAAAGGGTCTCATTCCAATGAGTCATGACACATCTCTTAGCAAGATGCAAGGCCCTACGGGACTTGATGAGCAAAAGAGGATGGAAAACATTCCTTATGCTTCGGCAATAGGGTCTATAATGTACGCCATGATATGTACACGACCGGACGTATCGTATGCTTTGAGCATGACGAGTCAGTTTCAAGGAAATCCAGGTGAGGCGCGTTAGACTGCGACCAAGAATATTCTTATGTACCTTAGATGGACAAAAGAATATTTTGTTGTCTTTGGAAGACAAAAAGAGTTGATATTAACAAAGCTGTTTGAATGCTAACTTCAAAACATACTAAGATAATTTCCGATTTTAATCTGGTTATATCTTTTGTCTAGTTAGAGGTGAAATTTGCTGGAATAGTTCCATGCAATGCAATATAGCTGATTAAACTAAAGAAGCTGAGCACAGTATTGCATTGGATTCAATAATGTTGGCAGTTAAGATTTGAAAGTTCTTGAATGAACTAGGTGGCGTAACTAGCTCAGCCCATCCGATAGTTCTCTATTTATAGTAGAGTTATCGCGCAAGCCAATGAGCTAGGAAGCACCGCAAGTCTAAAACTAGTGCTCAGGAAGTTCCACATTATCTGGGTGATAGTTTTGTGGAGACATCGAGATAATAAAGTTGCAACTTTTGGTAAGGTTGCAAACCCATTTTCTAAACCTCTCCAGCAGTCTAAGCTTGAGGCTTTTACGACTGCAATAGAGATCAGACATCTTAGAGATGGGTTGTGATTTCTATTACTGTATTAGATACTTTTGGAGATTTGGTAAACATTCACTCATATGTATAATACATAATTCTTCATATAAATATGGTTTAATTTATATGAATTGTCCAAATGATTAAGTTATATCAATTGGGTTATGAGGTCGACTTACCGCATAATGAAGTCCCAATGGTTGAACTGATATACTTGAATCATATAGTTGTTTCTGGTTCGTATAATCGAGTACGGACAAACCGATAATAGAATGAACTAGTTTGTAATGTGTACTATAGCGCCGCTTCATGGGCTAGTGATGTGGGACATCAAGTACAATTACATAGATATTAGCTGGGAGCTAATGATCGAACAGACCCGACTGAAATAGTATTTGAGATTTCGAGTCATAATACTATTTCATTGACTGTCGAGCAATTTCCTCTGACCTGAGTAGTCCAGAGTGACTCCATTGTGAAATGGTATACTTTGATACAAGTAAACGCCTTTCGTAAAAGGAGGTTATAAAACTTGTTATTGGGTATATCAGGAAGCAAGTGGGAGAGCTTGGATTGAAAAGATGGGATTGTCCTCCATTTTATAATGGGATATATGTCTTACCGGCCACTTGGAGAGTCGAGACTGTGGAAAATACGTGGCCACGTCCAGATTCGTATCATAGTGATAAATCTGGTTTTACAGTCTGTCTCAAAGTCCAAGAAAGGTTTGAACCGATTGAGGATGACTCGAGTCTTGCCTCAAGTTCAAACTTAGACATAAAAGTGACAACAGGAAGTTGGCAGCACACTGGCTCTGAAGGCCAAGTGGGAGATTGTTGGGATATGTCCTTCGATCCTACGTGTGCAATCGATAAAGTCATAAGGTCGTCTATGGATGTTAAATGATTATTTGATAATATTAATTGTTGGGAACAATATAATATTGATCAATTAAATCATACCTACAGGGTCACACACGGACTCAAAGATGATGTACGTTGCTTGATAAATATATTGATTTAGAATCAATATTTACGTGGAATTAATTAACATGCATGGGATGCATGGCTTGCATGGATGCATGTCATATAGTGTGACATGGCATGCCACACAAGCAAGTGGGGACCACATACAATGCATAGTGGCATGTGTATGTGGCATGACCTTTCACCTCCTTTGTAACCCCTTTGCATGATTATGGTGCATTATGATGCCCATTATGTTGTAGGTTACAAAGGGGTGTAATGGGATGCATAATGATGGACTTAGATAGATGAAAATCAGATTTTCATCACACAATAGCATCAGCCACGAAATTCCACTCAAATAGAGAGAAAAGATGTGATCTTGGAGATTCATTCTCAAGCAAGCAAGGTGTTCATTATCCGGGTTCGTGTGCAACACGTAGAGGCCGGGCCATTTGTGCGGCTTCCACATCCGGACGATCTAAAGGAGTGACGAGGTCATTCACAAGGAGAGCATCTAGTGACTGATCAATGAAGGTGGTTCAATCGACTCAACACCACCTTCATCAACATCAACGAGGCACGCTACACCGGTTGTAAGTGATCTCGTTAATCTCTATCTATATATATATATATATTGGATGTATATATATAAACGTGTCTATACATATAATGTGTGACTAGATCTTCATGTTGTTCGTGTTCTATTGTTTTACACGCTTCCGCACACACGAACAAGGTAATCGAGCGATTGGATCGGCATCGAAAACCTTCATTCAAAGATGACCAGATTCAGAGACAAGGATAAAGAAGGACTCTCGTCCAACCCTAGAGGTATTCCCCCACACGTCTCCCATCAGCTAAAGCCCGTCTACATAAAGGAGTGACTGACGAAGAAGAAGGAGGACGTATGAGCAGCGAAAAATCCGGATCGGAACCCTACCTGACCAGCGACGAAGAAGGCGGCCGCGTGAGCAACACCACTCGCCGGCGTTTATTTTCTGTTAAGCCTTCGGGCTAAAAACAATTTACGTTATGTTTTTATGTTTTTGAATTCGTACTTAGTTTATTTTCCTTGTTGAACAATTTCCCGTTTTCAATGCATAGTTCAGTTCGTCTTAACTTCTTTGTTTTATTTTCTGTTTTAATCATGTCAAGTAGCTAATCTGTTTGTATCTGGGCAAAGACAAAACCTGACCAACCCTAAGACGTGATCGTGCCGGGAGGCTTATTGATGACAGCAACTAGCTGAGTTTTGTTCCCGATTCAACAGGGTAGTAACTTAAGCATGTTAGGGACTTGGGCAATCCTACAATGACCAGTGGGAACCCCGACTTGCCTAACACAGGAGTACGTGGATCAACGCGACCGGGAGACTGGGCGTCCGCGAAGTACAACATGTTGCTGGAGATGTGGTCGTATGACTTGGGTGTGTCCAGGCATGCTATTGGCCATTCCGGGTTTGCTTGGAGGATGAAGGCGACTTGACCAACTTAGACTCATGCGGTCACATAGTGTCGAATTGGTCAACGTCAGGAGACCTGTCGAGAGAGATCTGGCAGGACTTAAACATAAGAGCGAATAAGGGTTCGGGGTATTAATATGCGTGACATCATAGGGATGTTAATACTTGGGATCTATAACTGGAAGACAAAACTGTTAGCAAAATGATATACGTACCGATGATCGGCAGCACATAGGTCAAGGGGGAAGTCAGGGGAGTCGATGCCTGGATACTTTAGTCTTTATTGTTTCATTTTCTCTGCTTAGTCGAGTCTGTTAATTGCTCAATCATTTAATTAGGTTGCATGCTAGTTTTATTTTTGTTTAAGTTATTTGTTATTTTTCAGTCAAGTAAACACGGTGACCACGGTTCGGCAGTGCCCAACTGCTCTCCAAAACAAAACCTTTTCAAACGTGACAACCCAATTGAGCATTCAAAGCCGGGAAAACTATAAGCTAAATCGCCTCCTCGTGGGATCGACCCTATACTTGCTACTAGTACTTGTGCTAGTGAATAGTTTAGGAACTATAAATATTATTTTGCGCTACTCCACGACGGTAGCGTCAAAATTGGCATGCCCAAGTCTTCCATGCCACAAGGAGAGACTGGTGTCTTTATTCACTAGGAAAGCAGATGAAGTTGAAGGACTGGTGTTGAAGATGGGAGTTGACTGGGATGAGGTGTGAACTGGCTTCAAATCAAACTGATACAGGCCTTGGTTAAGGGTGCCTTTGAGCAGCACTTGATTGGTGCCCTGATCCTTAACAAAACAAGAGGATGGATAAAATTCAAAGTATACTTGGTTATCTTTGGAAAACTGGGATACACTAAGAAGGTTTTTGGCAATTTGAGGCACATGAAGGAGTTCAGTAAGTTTAAATTTATGATCAGAATTGGGAGATTTAACAGTGGACTTTCCAACATGAGTAATAATCATACCTGTCCCATTAGCTATCTGAACTTTATTGCTCCCATTATATTCAGATGCAGTAGTGAGGTTGTTGAACTCATTGGTGAGATGATTTGTTGCTCCTGAATCAGCAAACCAGCTACCATCACCATCAGACTCAGAAAAGTTGAAGTTTGAACCTCCTTGACCTGCATTGAAGGCTGTAATATTCTGATTGCTTCCACTGTTGTTTTGAGGGGGATTAGCTGATGGTCCATAGGTATTGTCAAACCTATAGTAGCACCTATCAGCTGTATGATTAGTATAGTTGCAAATTTGGCAAGGAGCAGCCCCAGAAGCTCTCCCTCTACCTCTTCCCCCTCTACCTCTTGAAGGTGATCTCCCTCTTCCTCTAGTGTCATTATTTCCTCTGCCTCTTCCATTCTGATTGTAAGAGGAGTTGTTGTGAACCTTCTTCTGATATTGTGCTGTATTAGCAGAAGGATTGGAGCCATCAACATTCACAGAGGTGGAATTCAGATTCTCTAATCTGGTTTCATAGCTCATCAACATTGAGTATACTTCTCTGAGTTTGCAACCCTCAGCTCTAGATGTTATAGCAACAACTATTGAGTCATACTCACTTCCTAAACCTGCAAGAATCTGCAGTATTTGATCTTCTTCAGATATCTTATGTCCAGCTGCTTGAATCAAGTCACAACATGACTTAATCTTGTTCAAATAATCCCTAACAGTCATTGAACCCTTCTTGATTGAGGTGAGTTGCAGCTTGTACTGCATCTTCTTGGCAGCTGACTGAGAGCTAAAATTCAGATCTAGAGCTTCCCAAATCTGAGCAGATGTTTCTAATCCAACCATCATGATAAGAAGGCTTTCAGAAAGAGAGGATAATATCCATGAGGCCAAAAGTTGATCTTGCCTGCACCAGTGAACAAATTCAGGGTTTGGCTCCACTTTGTTTGATTCTGGATTGAAGGAAACTCTCTCTGGTGCTTCACCTTGCTGCAGAAAGCTTTCAAGCCCATATCCTCTTATAGCAGTGGAGATTTGCATTTTCCAGAGGAGATAATTATCTTCATTTAGTTTTATGGAGATAAGCTGGTGCTGTGGATGAATGAGCGCACCTGTGTTGTTTGCAATGGAATGTTGTGATCCATCTGATGTGGATCCTCCTTGACTCATCTTGACAAACTCTAGCTCTGCTCTAATCAAGGCGTGACAGTGACATGAGGTTGGTCAAACCAGTAGCTCTGATACCAGGAAAGGATTTGTGATTATATTTGTGAAAGAGAATCAAATGCAGAACCTGCATATTTCAAGTATTTCCATTAATGGTATTCATTGATACTCAAAACATTGAACAGCTGCGGCTTACATATTGGTGTTTTTATATGGGGAACACTACCCTAGCTACACATCCAATGGACAAGAATGAATGACAAGTGGACCATCTAACGGATAAGAGAGAGGGACCACAGCTAGCCTAATGTACTACAAATATGAGCTGGAAAAGTAGTAAAATAACTATTAGAGTTTAACTACTGTAATTGAGGTTTCTAACACCTTTCCACCGGGAAGGGATGGGGCCTGAACTGAATTGAACTGAACTGAAATTAAGTTCAAAATAAGAAACTTAAAATAATGAAAAACTAAAATTAGTATTGTTAAAATTTCAATATTTTGTATATTATAAACAATTTTATTAATTTTCTTATTTTTTTATGAGGTTAAAAAAATTAAAAAATGATTTACATTATATAACTTTTATGGTTAATCGATAAATTCAAATAAATTGTTCCATGTGAATACTCAAACAAAGTATACGTATTTACGACACTATTTTTTTTTTGTTAGAAGTTTCGATATTACACAAAATTGTTCATGTAATTACACTATTTTTTTTTTTGTTAGAAGTTTCGATATTACACAAAATTGTTCATGTAATTATTAGCGATCGTATTGGTACGCCATTTCGAGATCGTAGTGGTAATAAGAGTTGGAACGTGATGGCTTGCTGCTCATTTTATAGTATTTTCACATTTATTAATGTGGGTTGGAAAGGGAGCGTCCATGATCTAACTGTATGGCGAGATTCTTTAACTGCCTCAAAATATGTTTTTCCACATCCACCGGAAGGTAATAATTAAATAAATTGTTTTATTTTATTATAGCACATTGTTTCTTTAATTTTGATGCAAATTTTATTTTACGTTGTAGGTAAATACTATTTGGTAGACTCTGAATATCTTAATACTCTTGGATATTTGTCTCCTATTTGCGATCCCAACGTCAGATAATATAAGCATGGACCACCTAGAGGAATTTCAGAATATTTCAATTATGGACATTCTTCATTAAGAATGAAAGTTGAATGTGCTTTTGGTCAGTTGAAAAAAAGGTGGAAAGTATTGAAAATTATGCCTCAAATATCACAAAAGTATCAAATGTCAATTATTTTTTCTTGTTTCACACTTCATAATTTCATACGAATGCACGAGAGTGGTATTCCAATTGTACATCATGATGTTGCCAGTGGGAGAACAGATACAAACTTGGATGACAAAAATCGAATGAAGCTCATGTCTAAGGTAAGGATGGATATAGCCGAAGCTATTTGGAAAGATAACAACACCGAAGAGCATGAAGATGAAGTACAACAAAATGATAAGGAGGTAGATCATATGGAAGTAGATTGACCGATTGTTTAAATTTTGTAATTTTTGTGATTTTTTTCAATATTACAAAAATTTAATATTTATTGACATTAATTATTATTATTATTATTATTATTATTATTATTGTTGTTGTTGTTGTTGTTTTTGTTTTTGTTGTTGTTGTTGTTGTTATTATTATTAAAAAACCGAACTGAAATTGAACTGAAATGAACTGAATTGAACTGAAATAAACTGAAATTAAATCCAAAAGAACAGGGCCAAAATGTCATATATTTATGAAAGCGATAAAGTAATTATTAAATGTGACATTACATGTGACGTACTCACGTACATATCTTATTTTATTAGTTTGTACACAATCATAATGCGTCGTTGATTCAGTGAACAAATAATCACAATAATAGTATCTTTTATTCTAATGACGGTCAACAGTCTTGACCTTGGGCATAGCCGCATAGACGGCTTAGTGCCCAACTTTTTAAGAGGTCTATGTTTTATTTATACTCCCTCGGTCCAAAGACAATTGACATATTTTCCTTTTTGGGGTGTCCAACAATAGTTGACACACCCCAAAAAAGGAAATAATTATTCTAACTTTTTCATTTTAATATACAATTTTATTCTACTTTAACTCACCTACTTTTTAAACTTTACTCACAACTACTTTACTTTTCACTTTTAAAATATATTTTTGTATTAAAAAATAACAATTTTCTTAAACTCCGAGTCCAGCAAAGTATGACATCTATTAATGGCCGGAGGGAGTATATTTTTTCTATTCCACTAATCACACTTATTTTAATATTTGTGAAGAAAATACTCTATGACTATTGCTATGAGACATAGTTAGTATAGTATTAAAAATCAACTCTTCCGCCCGTTTTATTACTTGTAAATAAATTTACGCTTTGTAATCTACTACAATTCTATTTAATATTATACCGTTTATTTTAATTATTATGTAATGTAATTAAATCTTAATAGCTTAATTTTTTGAAATAATCAAATGTTTTCGCGTGAAGTAGGTCTCCCGAAAGCCCTAAATCAAATGACATGTGCATCTCACGTGGTTGATTTCAAGCACGGCGAAAATCGGATGAAATCGAATTAATTTGAAGTTTTAGTGGATGAAATTGAAAACGTGTGACTTTGTTGTTTCAAAAAGAAAAATGTCCATCTTTATGAGACTAAATTGATAATTTTTCTTAATAATACTTCAAGTATTAGAAAAAAATAAGGCAAGTTTTGAATAAAGTGATTTTTTTTTTATAATTTCTTAAGAAACTCATTTTTTCTTAATTATGAATAAGAGCAATTTATTTTATATTATTTTAATTTTATTAATTTAAACAATAGTTATTAATTATTATTTATTATATAAAGTACACTGTTATTAATTTTGTTTGAACATATAATTAACAATAAGTATAAATGTCAAATATAACTACTTTTTTGTCTTAAATTTATACTGTATCTACCTATGGACAACCATATTAAAAAAAATGTTACAGTATTTTTTACTTTTTGATCAAAAAAATTAGGAGTAATAATATATTTTTAAGTTCAAATTTTTTGATCAAAAAGTTAGGAGTAACAATATATTTTTAAGTTAAAAATTAAAGTAATTGTGAGTAAGTTTACAAGGTAGCTCGAAAAATAAATGTCAAATGTTATATTCTCTTTCTCATTGATGATGACTCGTTATGTTAGATTTTCGAGACCATTATTTTTAGTGATATATGTTTAGTTTGCCAAATAGTAGAGCTAGTCTGTTAGCTTGGTGATGCGGTAGAGTTTCCTATATATGCGTTTTAGTGTATTATACCTCATCTTTTCTTTTATATATGATTGACCTTTACTAAAAAAATATTTGAGCGGTTCAACATGACCAATGGAACGGTTAATTTTGTTTATTTTAATTTTTTTCTTTTTTTACTGGAATTTTAATTAAAATTAATTAAAATTCACAATTATTTTTTGAACGGGAGTAAAAAATCTATACAGTCATATCGTTGGGATCAGGAAAAAATATTACTATATAGAGTTTTACAAAATAAAAATATTTTTTCGAATAAAAAATAATAAATATAAAAATAACATACATTATATTTATCTATCTTTAAGTTCATATAAAAAATTTAATAGTTTTGACTATTAATATTTGACCATATATATGTAAAAATTGTGTTTAACATATATTAAATAAAATACTAATTAATCTAAAAACTATAAACATTGATCATACAGTATATATAATTGATTTTGATAAACATTTTGAGTCATTTTAAACATGTTATAAATTTTAATAAATAAAAATATTATTAATAAATATTTTTTACTATATATTAATCATTTATTCTTATATAGAGTATAAATCAATTAAGGTGTGACTCTGAAAAATGTATGACTTATGATGGAGTTTATTCCTAATTATAACAGTTCCCAAGTTCGAGACTTGAATTTTTTATTATTATAAGGAGTTTATTCCTATATTGAGTATTACTATATAGAGTTTATACTATACTATTATTTTAGTCATTATAAGTGTATAGATTTATGAAAGCAAAAACAAATTATTACTAAAAGTTGTGGATTATTTTAGATATTATCACAATTCTTTATTATATTTGGATTTTATTATAACAAGTAACATCAAAAGTGAAAATACGAAAACAAAACATGAAACGAAAGTTGAAATCGTGGGATTTAACATTAACACGCGTGCCCGAGATCATCAGTAATCTTTCTTCCACTTCATCACCACCTGAGACACCACGTTCCTCTTCCCGTCCGACCAAACTATCTCCCCAACATCCGTTGTCGGCGACTCTCCTGGCGCCACCGTCAACTTTCTCTGCACAGTTATTCTGACGTTGTAACTCTTTTTTTCACCCTTTCTCACAAACTTCATTTTCATCGGAGTCACGACCACATCTACCCCTTTCGGGCAAACCACCTTCACAGTGTAGATAGCAGAATTTTCAGTAACATGTGTCACAGTCCTCGTAACCACCATTACCTTCTTATCATATGCATTGAAATCAACGGTCATCACCGGATAATTTAGATTCCACGGCTTGGATTGATTCATGCCGCAACCCTTGTTGCCTGTGACCGATTTTATACTCTCAATGCTGTAACCCGAGGCACACAAGAAATTGAAATAATCATCGGGGCTTGTATCGTAGACCAATCCAGGATCAACGGCTTTCTCCGGGTCCACGTGGCCAGCCCCCATGGCCCACACAGTTGCATTTGTGTAATCATTACTGTCCAGTATCTGTCTGCCTTGTTTGTCTTTGGTGTAAGCAGTGGTCATCATGGCTGATCTGATCATAGCCGGGGTCCAATCGGGGTGGGCCCCTTTAAGGAGAGCGGCCACGCCCGATATGTGGGGGCAGGACATGGATGTCCCCGACTTGACGTTGAATTCAGTTCGCTGCAGGTCGGAGGGTTGATTGGACGGCGACAGGTTATTGGGATATGCCGCGAGGATGTTAACACCGGGGGCAATCAGGTCAGGCTTCATCAGGAATGGGGACACAGAGGCTGGGCCTCTGGACGAGAAGGATGCTACTATCGGAGCGGGCTGAATCCCCAAAATCGTGCCGTGAAATACAATCGTCGCGGTTGAGTTTGGGCTAGAATGGTCTATGTAGTCTTGAATTGTTACCCATCCCTGGCTGCTTACGGCGAGGCCTGGAAGATTCAAAGGGAGATACGCAATGAGATTTTCGCCGTGCAACCCCATACCCGACACGATGATCACTATGGCCACTCCACCGGCGCTTTTGACATTAGATTCTTGTTCGTAAACATCAACATCTATACACAGAGAAAGAGAGAGAGATTAATTATTATAAGCTTAATTAATAAAATTAAAAACATCCAATTAATTAATTAATAAATACCATTTGTTATCATGCACACCACAATCTTGCCCTGGACCTCCTCGGCTTGCTCTTCCAACAAGGAGTCGCAGAATCCACCGTCTATAATGGATATCTTCTTTTTAGACAAAAGCTTGCCCTTGTAAATCGATGAGCCCTTCACCACTCGACCATCTCCGAGCTCGAGAATGGTCTCGAATACTCTATCAGTTGTGCTGGCCCCCACCACTGTCATCCAAGGAGCCACATTGACTACCGAACTTTCTATAGGACCATCATTCCCAGCTGACACCGAGACAAAAACTCCCCTCTTCATCGCCCCAAAGGCCCCGATTGCTGTTGGCTCAACGTTTGACATAGCACCGCCGATCGATAAAGAAATGATATCGACGCCATCCTCCACAGCCTTGTCGAAGGCGGACAGAATATCCGACTCCATGCATCCATTTTCCCAGCAGACTTTGTACGCTGCAATTCGTGCTTTAGGAGCAACTCCGACGGCCGTGCCTTTGGCGTATCCGAAAAGAGACGCGTTACCAACAGCTCTGCCGGCGGCGGTGGACGACGTGTGTGTTCCGTGGCCATCGGAGTCTCGAGCGGACAGAATCTCCGTCGAGGTATTTATTTTTCCGTATGCTTCTTCGTGACCTTTGTAAAAGAACCTAGCCCCGATGAGTTTTCTGTTGCAGAGAGATTTTTTGAAGTTTTGGTCCTCGACGCACTTTCCTTTCCATCTGGAAGGGACAGGGCCCATGCCTTCATCCCTGAAACTAGTGTGTTCTGGCCAGATGCCTGTGTCGAAAACTCCGATGATAGCGTTTGAGCCCGAGTCGGACATGGACAACAATCTCCCAGGGACATTAATATTATTATTGTTATTGGTGTACAAGCCGAGAAAAGAAGGTGAGCGAGTTGTCTGTAATTGGCGAACGAGGTCGGGCATGACTGCCATGACCCCCGGTTTGTTTGAAAGCATGGCGGCTTGTTTTCGGGTGAGTTTAGCCGAGAAGCCATCTACCACTGTTTTGTAAACATGGGTAAGGATATTATTGTTTGTTTGTTGATCATCGGGGTTTGTGTTTAGGGTTTGAAGGGTGGCTTTGTACCACTGTTCAACCTCCGAAAACACCGATGGTTTCGACTCTTTGTTGACTATCACAATATGTGTATCAGAAGAAACGAAATTTGAGAATGAAAGAAACAGAATGAAGGAAAGCCAGAGAGCCATATAGTAAATTAATATAGAGTGTAATCGAAATGGTTAGTAATATGAAGATATGGTGTTAAGTGTTAACTCGATCGGTTTATATAGAGTAAATTGGTGTGACATCACATGTTACGTACATCTTATTTTATTATTTTGTACGCACACAATCAACAACACATTACACGCCCGTTGAATAAATAACAATAGTATCTTTGTTCTAATGATGGTAAAATATATGATAAAACTCTAGTCAAATAACAAGTTAATCAAATTTAATTAAGTAAATTAAGAAAATAAACTCACCTAATAATATTTTAGTGTCAAGCTTGTATGTTCGAGTTCTTACAAACTCCCTCCCACCCAAAGCAATAGTCAACATTGACTTTTTTCGTCCGTTCAATATATATGATAAATAGTGTACATAAATTATGAAAAAAATACTAAAATAAAATATAAGGCCATCTCCAACCGAGAAACCAAAACTTAAACACAAAATAAGTTTAAGTTTAAGTTTACAATAATTTAGCTCCAACCGAAAAATCAATAGTCAAACTTAAAAGAATATTCTTTAAATATTCTTTTTATACAATTATTTATATTATTTTTATAAATAACCAATATCTTTATAAATTTACTATTTAACCACATAACTTTTGACATCAAAAAAATTTAATAAATATTATTTTCAATTTACTTGCTTATCGATCAATTTTGTTGTTGTGATTCATAGTTTATTTATTTTTGTAATTCGTAGCATTTTATTTTAAGTATTTTATTTTATTTTATTTTTATTATCAATTAAATATTTAATATTTAATTATATTTTATATTGTGATATTTATTTTTTTTATAAAATAATTTGTTTTAATTATTAATGATATGATTATTTAAAAACATTACATTACAAAAAATATTAAATAAGAAACAAAAAAGATTAATGAGTCATTTTTATTAATTTATAAAAAAATGATCATTTTATAAATAATAAATAGGTTTTTGGTATCAGTAGTTGGAGATGCTCTTATAATAACTATTATACGGAAACAAAACATGAAACGAAAGTTGAAATCGTGTGATTTATCATTAACACGCGCGCCGGAGATCATTAGTAATCTTTCTTCCACTTCATCACCACCGGAGACACCACGTTCCGCTTCCCGTCCGACCAAACTATCTCCCCAAAATCCGTCGTCGGTGACTCCCCTGGCACCACAGTCAACTTCCTCTGCGCAGTAATTCTGACGTTGTAACTCTTTTTTTCACCCTTTCTCAGAAACTTCATTTTCACCGGAGTCACGACCACATTTACGCCATTCGGATTAAGCACGTTCACGGTGTAGGTAGCAGAATTGTCACTAACATGAGTCACGGTCCTCGTAACCACCATTGCATTCTTATCATACCCATTGAAATCGATGGCTATCGCCGGATAATTGAGATTCCACGGCTCGAATCGATCGCTTCTGCTGCAACTCCTTTTTGTTACCGATTTTATACTCTGAGCACTATATTTTGAGGCGCACATGAAATTCAAATAATCATCGGGGCATATATCGTAGACTAATCCAGGATCAACGGCTTTTTCCGGGTCCACGTGGCCAGCGCCCATGGCCAACACCGTTGCATTTGTATAATCATTACCGTCCAGTATCTGTCGGCCTTGATTGTCTTTGGTGTAAGCAGTGGTCATCATGGCTGATCTGATCATAGCCGGGGTCCAATCTGGGTGGGCCCCTTTTAGGAGAGCGGCCACGCCCGATATGTGGGGGCAGGACATAGATGTTCCCGACATGATGAAGAATTCAAAAGGGTACAAGCCGCTGGGAACGGCCGCGAGGATGTTAACACCGGGGGCAATCAGGTCCGGCTTCATCAGGAATGGGGACAAAGAGGTTGGGCCTCTAGACGAGAAGTAGGCTACTATAGGAGCGGGCTTAATCCCCAACACCGTGCCGTGGAATACAATCGTCGCGGTTGCGTTCGGGCTAAAATGTTCGATGTAGTCTTGAATTGTTCCCAATGCCTGGCTGCCTACCATGAGGCCTGGAATGTTGGAAGGAAGATACGGATTGAGATTTTCGCCGTGCAACCCCTTAAGAGACCCGATCACTATGGCCACTCCATCAGCCCTCAAAATCTCAGCTTCTTGCTCGTAAATATCATCTAAAAATAGAAATATATAATTATTCCTAGGGTGTGATTATTAATATGAGATGATCCAAAAAACAAAGTCATGTGACCATTAATAATACCATTTTCAGTTTCAGTGCAGACCACAATACTGCCCCGGACCTCTTTCGCTTGGTCTTCCAACAAGAAGTCGCATGATCCGCCGTATACAATGGATATCTTCTTTTTAGGCAAAGGCTTGCCGCGGTAAATCGATGAGCCCTTCACCACTCGACCATCTCCGAGTTCGAGAATGGTCTCGAATACTCTATCGATTGTGCTGGCACCCACCGTTGTCATCCAAGGAGCCACATTGCCTAACGAACTTTCTCCCGGACCATCGTTCCCAGCTGTCGCCGAGACAAAAACTCCCCTTTTCATCGCCCCAAAGGTCCCGATCGCAGACGGTTCGATATTTGACATCCCACCGCCGACCGAGAAAGAAATTACATCGACGCCATCCTCAACAGCCTTGTCCAAGGCCGAGAGAATATCGGAATCCATGCAGAAGCCATTCCAGCCGACTTTGTACATTGCGATCCGTGCTTTAGGAGCAACTCCGATGGCCGTGCCTTTGGCGTATCCGAAAAGAGACGCGTTACCAACAGCTCTACCGGCGGCGATGGACGACGTGTGTGTTCCATGGCCGTTGGTGTCTCGAGCAGACAAAATCTCCACCGAGGTATTTATTTGTCCACGTCCTTCTTCGTGACCTTTGTAGAAGAACCTAGCCCCGATGAGCTTCTTGTTGCAGACAGCTCTTGTGAAATTCTGTCCTTCCTCGCACTCGCCTTTCCATTTCGAAGGAATAGGACTCATGCCTTCATCGCGGAAACTAGGGTGTTCTGGCCAGATGCCCGTGTCGATAACTCCGATGATCACGTTTGAGCCGGAGTCAGACATGGACAACAAGCGTCTCGGGATATTATTATTGCTATCGGTGTACAAGCCGAGAAAAGAAGGCGAGCGAGTTGTGTGTAGTTGGCGAACGCGGTCGGGAATGACTGCCATGACCCCCGGTTTTTTTGAAAGCATGGCGGCCTGTTTTTGGGTGAGTTTAGCCGAAAAGCCATCTACGACTGTTTTGTAAACATGGGTAAAGGTATTGTTTGTTTGTTGATCATCGGAGTTTGTGTTTAGGGTTTGAAGGGTGGCTTTGTACCAGTGTTCGACCTCCGAAAACACCGATGGTTTCGAATCGTTGTCGACGAAAACGATGTATGTATTAGAAGAAACAAAATTTGAGAACGAGAGAAACAGAATGAAGAAAAACAGAAGAGCCATTAAATTTGTAATATGAAAATGGTGTTAACTCGATCGGTTTATATAGAGAAAATAAGTACAGTAGTAATTACTCTCGAATATTAAATTGGTGTGACAATAGATGTTACGTAGTACAACATATTTTATTATTTGGTAGACACAATCATATCGCAGCACACGAGCCGTTAAACAAATAAAAATAACATCTTTATCCTAATGATGTTCAAATACGGAGTATATTATAAAGTAGTAATAAACTTTGAGATAAAAAAAATTTTGGTCCCACAAATATGTAGTTTTTTTTTAATTAAGTTCCACATATATTTGTCTTTTCAATTTAGTCCAAATATATCAAATTTGGTTTCAAATTAGTCTTTTTTGTACGGAAATTTCAATTTTCGTCGAAATGTTTTCATAAATGCGGACTCAGCGCCACGTGTCAGCATTCCATTGGTCAACGACTTTTTTTTTCTTTTTTAAAAATTCGTTGACCAATGGGATGCTGACACGTAACGCTGAATTGAAAAATGATTAAATTTAAACTAAATTCGACATATTTTGAGTTAAATTGAAAAGCGGATATTAAATCGAATAAAAATTAAGGTTAATAAATTAAAAAAATAAACTTACTTAATAAAATTTAAACAAGTAGTAAACCTATCTTTTATGAAATAGAGAATAATATTTTGAAGGAGAAAAGTACAATAATTATTTTAGTTGAAATGTTTTAAATATAAAAATGTTCATAATTAGTTGAAACGAAAATAATATTATTATTATATTTTGAAATTTTACTTGTCTTATATATAGTATAAAAAATTATTTTTATAGTATAACAAATTTACTTGTATTATAGTATTCATGTTCATAGAAAAAATAAATATTTTTATATTTTCATTTTATTTTTAATTATTTTTCAAGTTCTAAACACATTTATTTTATGTTCACAATTTGTTTTTCTTATTTTTCTTATTTCTTGAAAATAAATTTCTACAATTTTCTGTACACAAAACTATATATTTAAATCGATAATTTTATGAATTTACATATTTATTATTATTTGGCTCAACTTTGATAAATAAATTGAAAAAAAAATGTTTATGATAAAAAATATTGTAATTTAAATTTAAAATTAAAATAATTTAAATTCGGACACTTTTTGGGCCAAAAAATCAGACTCTTTTTTAAAAAAGTGTATGTTAAGATTTTTTTTTTTTAATTTTTTATTTTTATAAGAACTAGAATCTGGACAATTTGCAGTATAATTTTATTTTTATTTCAAAATTTATTATATTATTATTTTTAAAAGTTATGACTAATTTTATATTTTGAATAATTGTTGTCCAAAAATTGACCCATGGTTATTCATTAAAAAGCGAATAAAATTGTAGAAAACTTGACCGAATTGACAAAAAAATATATATATTTTAGAGAATATTTTGATTCAAATTCTCGTAGGAAAGTGTAAACATAATGAAATACGAGTATGATATAGTAAAAGTTTTCCGAATAGAAAAGTGTAAAATATGTGAAAGTAGAAAAGTAATAAAAACCCTTATTATTATCATTATTATTATTATCGCTTATTATATTACTCCGTATATTTGGAATAGTCTGACTCAAATATTCTGCACTAACACGCGTAGTATTTATAATTTAGCTAAGTAGTGCAACTTAATTCATGAAATCAATCATCAGTAATCCTTCTTCCACTTCATCACCACCGGGGACACCACGTTCCGCTTCATGTCCGACCAAACTATCTCCCCAACATCGGTCGTTGGTACTGACTCCCCTGGCGCCACTGTCAACTTTCTCTGCACAGTAATTCTGACGTTGTAACTCTTTTTTTCACCCTTTCTCACGAACTTCATTCTCACCGGAGTCACGGCCACATTTACCCCATTTGGATTAACCACCTTCACGGTGTAGGTAGCAGGCTTGTCACTAACATGTGTTACAGTCCTCGTAACCACCATTACCTTCTTATCATACCCATTGAAATCGATGGTTATCGCCGGATAATTTAGATTCCACGGCTCGAATCCATCGCTTCTGCTGCAACTCTTTTTTGTTACCGATTTTATACTCTGAGCACTATATTTTGAAGCGCACAAGAAATTCAAATAATCATCTGGGCTTATATCGTAGACCAATCCCGGATCAGTGGCTTTCTCCGGTTCCACGTGGCCAGCGCCCATGGCCCACACAGTTGCATTTGTATAATCATTACTGTCCAGTATCTGCTGGCCTTGTTTGTCTTTGGTGTAAGCAGTGGTCATCATGGCTGATCTGATCATAGCCGGCGTCCAATCGGGGTGGACCCCTTTCAGGAGAGCGACCACGCCTGATATGTGTGGGCAAGACATAGATGTCCCCGACATGATGTTGAATTCAGTTCGACGCAGGTCAGAGGGTTGATTGGACGGCGACAGGTTATTGGGATATGCCGCGAGGATGTTAACACCGGGGGCGATCAGGTCAGGCTTCATCAGGAATGGGGTCAAATATGTTGGGCCTCTAGACGAGAAGGATGCTACTATCGGAGCCGGCTTAATCCCCAACACTGTGCCCTGGAATACAATCGCCGCGGTTGCGTTCGGACTAAAATGGTCGATGTAGTCTTG
The DNA here is from genome assembly GCA_954870475.1 of Euphrasia confusa. Taxonomy (NCBI): domain Eukaryota; kingdom Viridiplantae; phylum Streptophyta; class Magnoliopsida; order Lamiales; family Orobanchaceae; genus Euphrasia; species Euphrasia confusa. Next base: position 55,533,793 of record OX940951.1, on the reverse strand, counting down.
AATTGTTCCCAATGCTTGGCTGCTTACGACGAGACCTGGAATGTTGAAAGGAAGATACGAAAAAAGATTTTCTCCGTGCAACCCCATATTAGACACAATTAGTACTATGGCTACTCCACCAGCCCTTTTGACATCAGCTTCTTGTTTGTAAATATTGCCTGCAAATAGTTGAGAGTAGTTTTATAACCTTAATTAATAAGATTGAAATTATCCAATAAATAGTTGAGAGTAGTTTTATATGAAAAAATAGGAATAATCATTGACCACTTGAAATAGAAAGTACTGTATGACCATTAATAGGTGACAGCTAGAGAGAGTACCTTTCACAGCGCAGACCACAATACTGCCCCGTACCTCTTCTGCTTGCTCTTCCAACAAGGCGTCGCAGAATCCGCCGAATACAATGGATATCTTCTTCTTAGACAAAGGCTTGCCGCTGTGAATCGATGAGCCCTTCACCACACTACCATCTCCGAGTTCGAGAATGGTCTCGAATACTCTATCGATTGTGCTGGCACCCACCGTTGTCATCCAAGGAGCCACATTGACTACCGAACTTTCTATAGGACCATCGTTCCCAGCTGACGCTGAGACAAAAACTCCCCTCTTCATCGCCCCAAAGGCCCCGATTGCAATCGGCTCAACGTTTGACATCACCCCACCGCCTAATGACATAGAAATTATGTCGACTCCGTCCTCCACAGCCTTGTCGAAGGCGGAGAGAATATCGGAATCCATGCTGAAGCCATACCAGAAGACTTTGTACACTGCAATCCGTGCTTTAGGAGCAACCCCGACAGCCGTGCCTTTGGCGTAGCCGAAAAGAGACGCGTTTCCAACAGCTCTGCCGGCGGCGGTGGACGACGTGTGTGTTCCGTGGCCATCGGAGTCTCGAGCAGACAGAATCTCCTCCGATGGGTTTATTTTTCCGTATGCTTCTTCGTGACCTTTGTAGAAGAACCTAGCCCCGATGAGCTTTCTGTTGCATAGAGCTTTCGTGAAATTTTGTCCCTCGACGCACTCGCCTTTCCATCGGGAAGGGATAGGACCCAACCCATCGTCACGGAAACTAGGGTTTTCTGGCCAGATGCCGGGCCATTTGTGCGGCTTCCACATCCGGACGATCTAAAGGAGTGACGAGGTCATTCACAAGGAGAGCATCTAGTGACTGATCAATGAAGGTGGTTCAATCGACTCAACACCACCTTCATCAACATCAACGAGGCACGCTACACCGGTTGTAAGTGATCTCGTTAATCTCTATATATATATATATATATATTGGATGTATATATATAAACGTGTCTATACATATAATGTGTGACTAGATCTTCATGTTGTTCGTGTTCTATTGTTTTACACGCTTCCGCACACACGAACAAGGTAATCGAGCGATTGGATCGGCATCGAAAACCTTCATTCAAAGATGACCAGATTCAGAGACAAGGATAAAGAAGGACTCTCGTCCAACCCTAGAGGTATTCCCCCACACGTCTCCCATCAGCTAAAGCCCGTCTACATAAAGGAGTGACTGACGAAGAAGAAGGAGGACGTATGAGCAGCGAAAAATCCGGATCGGAACCCTACCTGACCAGCGACGAAGAAGGCGGCCGCGTGAGCAACACCACTCGCCGGCGTTTATTTTCTGTTAAGCCTTCGGGCTAAAAACAATTTACGTTATGTTTTTATGTTTTTGAATTCGTACTTAGTTTATTTTCCTTGTTGAACAATTTCCCGTTTTCAATGCATAGTTCAGTTCGTCTTAACTTCTTTGTTTTATTTTCTGTTTTAATCATGTCAAGTAGCTAATCTGTTTGTATCTGGGCAAAGACAGAACCTGACCAACCCTAAGACGTGATCGTGCCGGGAGGCTTATTGATGACAGCAACTAGCTGAGTTTTGTTCCCGATTCAACAGGGTAGTAACTTAAGCATGTTAGGGACTTGGGCAATCCTACAATGACCAGTGGGAACCCCGACTTGCCTAACACAGGAGTACGTGGATCAACGCGACCGGGAGACTGGGCGTCCGCGAAGTACAACATGTTGCTGGAGATGTGGTCGTATGACTTGGGTGTGTCCAGGCATGCTATTGGCCATTCCGGGTTTGCTTGGAGGATGAAGGCGACTTGACCAACTTAGACTCATGCGGTCACATAGTGTCGAATTGGTCAACGTCAGGAGACCTGTCGAGAGAGATCTGGCAGGACTTAAACATAAGAGCGAATAAGGGTTCGGGGTATTAATATGCGTGACATCATAGGGATGTTAATACTTGGGATCTATAACTGGAAGACAAAACTGTTAGCAAAATGATATACGTACCGATGATCGGCAGCACATAGGTCAAGGGGGAAGTCAGGGGAGTCGATGCCTGGATACTTTAGTCTTTATTGTTTCATTTTCTCTGCTTAGTCGAGTCTGTTAATTGCTCAATCATTTAATTAGGTTGCATGCTAGTTTTATTTTTGTTTAAGTTATTTGTTATTTTTCAGTCAAGTAAACACGGTGACCACGGTTCGGCAGTGCCCAACTGCTCTCCAAAACAAAACCTTTTCAAACGTGACAACCCAATTGAGCATTCAAAGCCGGGAAAACTATAAGCTAAATCGCCTCCTCGTGGGATCGACCCTATACTTGCTACTAGTACTTGTGCTAGTGAATAGTTTAGGAACTATAAATATTATTTTGCGCTACTCCACGACGGTAGCGTCAAAATTGGCATGCCCAAGTCTTCCATGCCACAAGGAGAGACTGGTGTCTTTATTCACTAGGAAAGCAGATGAAGTTGAAGGACTGGTGTTGAAGATGGGAGTTGACTGGGATGAGGTGTGAACTGGCTTCAAATCAAACTGATACAGGCCTTGGTTAAGGGTGCCTTTGAGCAGCACTTGATTGGTGCCCTGATCCTTAACAAAACAAGAGGATGGATAAAATTCAAAGTATACTTGGTTATCTTTGGAAAACTGGGATACACTAAGAAGGTTTTTGGCAATTTGAGGCACATGAAGGAGTTCAGTAAGTTTAAATTTATGATCAGAATTGGGAGATTTAACAGTGGACTTTCCAACATGAGTAATAATCATACCTGTCCCATTAGCTATCTGAACTTTATTGCTCCCATTATATTCAGATGCAGTAGTGAGGTTGTTGAACTCATTGGTGAGATGATTTGTTGCTCCTGAATCAGCAAACCAGCTACCATCACCATCAGACTCAGAAAAGTTGAAGTTTGAACCTCCTTGACCTGCATTGAAGGCTGTAATATTCTGATTGCTTCCACTGTTGTTTTGAGGGGGATTAGCTGATGGTCCATAGGTATTGTCAAACCTATAGTAGCACCTATCAGCTGTATGATTAGTATAGTTGCAAATTTGGCAAGGAGCAGCCCCAGAAGCTCTCCCTCTACCTCTTCCCCCTCTACCTCTTGAAGGTGATCTCCCTCTTCCTCTAGTGTCATTATTTCCTCTGCCTCTTCCATTCTGATTGTAAGAGGAGTTGTTGTGAACCTTCTTCTGATATTGTGCTGTATTAGCAGAAGGATTGGAGCCATCAACATTCACAGAGGTGGAATTCAGATTCTCTAATCTGGTTTCATAGCTCATCAACATTGAGTATACTTCTCTGAGTTTGCAACCCTCAGCTCTAGATGTTATAGCAACAACTATTGAGTCATACTCACTTCCTAAACCTGCAAGAATCTGCAGTATTTGATCTTCTTCAGATATCTTATGTCCAGCTGCTTGAATCAAGTCACAACATGACTTAATCTTGTTCAAATAATCCCTAACAGTCATTGAACCCTTCTTGATTGAGGTGAGTTGCAGCTTGTACTGCATCTTCTTGGCAGCTGACTGAGAGCTAAAATTCAGATCTAGAGCTTCCCAAATCTGAGCAGATGTTTCTAATCCAACCATCATGATAAGAAGGCTTTCAGAAAGAGAGGATAATATCCATGAGGCCAAAAGTTGATCTTGCCTGCACCAGTGAACAAATTCAGGGTTTGGCTCCACTTTGTTTGATTCTGGATTGAAGGAAACTCTCTCTGGTGCTTCACCTTGCTGCAGAAAGCTTTCAAGCCCATATCCTCTTATAGCAGTGGAGATTTGCATTTTCCAGAGGAGATAATTATCTTCATTTAGTTTTATGGAGATAAGCTGGTGCTGTGGATGAATGAGCGCACCTGTGTTGTTTGCAATGGAATGTTGTGATCCATCTGATGTGGATCCTCCTTGACTCATCTTGACAAACTCTAGCTCTGCTCTAATCAAGGCGTGACAGTGACATGAGGTTGGTCAAACCAGTAGCTCTGATACCAGGAAAGGATTTGTGATTATATTTGTGAAAGAGAATCAAATGCAGAACCTGCATATTTCAAGTATTTCCATTAATGGTATTCATTGATACTCAAAACATTGAACAGCTGCGGCTTACATATTGGTGTTTTTATATGGGGAACACTACCCTAGCTACACATCCAATGGACAAGAATGAATGACAAGTGGACCATCTAACGGATAAGAGAGAGGGACCACAGCTAGCCTAATGTACTACAAATATGAGCTGGAAAAGTAGTAAAATAACTATTAGAGTTTAACTACTGTAATTGAGGTTTCTAACACCTTTCCACCGGGAAGGGATGGGGCCTGAACTGAATTGAACTGAACTGAAATTAAGTTCAAAATAAGAAACTTAAAATAATGAAAAACTAAAATTAGTATTGTTAAAATTTCAATATTTTGTATATTATAAACAATTTTATTAATTTTCTTATTTTTTTATGAGGTTAAAAAAATTAAAAAATGATTTACATTATATAACTTTTATGGTTAATCGATAAATTCAAATAAATTGTTCCATGTGAATACTCAAACAAAGTATACGTATTTACGACACTATTTTTTTTTTGTTAGAAGTTTCGATATTACACAAAATTGTTCATGTAATTACACTATTTTTTTTTTTGTTAGAAGTTTCGATATTACACAAAATTGTTCATGTAATTATTAGCGATCGTATTGGTACGCCATTTCGAGATCGTAGTGGTAATAAGAGTTGGAACGTGATGGCTTGCTGCTCATTTTATAGTATTTTCACATTTATTAATGTGGGTTGGAAAGGGAGCGTCCATGATCTAACTGTATGGCGAGATTCTTTAACTGCCTCAAAATATGTTTTTCCACATCCACCGGAAGGTAATAATTAAATAAATTGTTTTATTTTATTATAGCACATTGTTTCTTTAATTTTGATGCAAATTTTATTTTACGTTGTAGGTAAATACTATTTGGTAGACTCTGAATATCTTAATACTCTTGGATATTTGTCTCCTATTTGCGATCCCAACGTCAGATAATATAAGCATGGACCACCTAGAGGAATTTCAGAATATTTCAATTATGGACATTCTTCATTAAGAATGAAAGTTGAATGTGCTTTTGGTCAGTTGAAAAAAAGGTGGAAAGTATTGAAAATTATGCCTCAAATATCACAAAAGTATCAAATGTCAATTATTTTTTCTTGTTTCACACTTCATAATTTCATACGAATGCACGAGAGTGGTATTCCAATTGTACATCATGATGTTGCCAGTGGGAGAACAGATACAAACTTGGATGACAAAAATCGAATGAAGCTCATGTCTAAGGTAAGGATGGATATAGCCGAAGCTATTTGGAAAGATAACAACACCGAAGAGCATGAAGATGAAGTACAACAAAATGATAAGGAGGTAGATCATATGGAAGTAGATTGACCGATTGTTTAAATTTTGTAATTTTTGTGATTTTTTTCAATATTACAAAAATTTAATATTTATTGACATTAATTATTATTATTATTATTATTATTATTATTATTATTATTATTATTATTGTTGTTGTTGTTGTTTTTGTTTTTGTTGTTGTTGTTGTTGTTATTATTATTAAAAAACCGAACTGAAATTGAACTGAAATGAACTGAATTGAACTGAAATAAACTGAAATTAAATTCAAAAGAACAGGGCCAAAATGTCATATATTTATGAAAGCGATAAAGTAATTATTAAATGTGACATTACATGTGACGTACTCACGTACATATCTTATTTTATTAGTTTGTACACAATCATAATGCGTCGTTGATTCAGTGAACAAATAATCACAATAATAGTATCTTTTATTCTAATGACGGTCAACAGTCTTGACCTTGGGCATAGCCGCATAGACGGCTTAGTGCCCAACTTTTTAAGAGGTCTATGTTTTATTTATACTCCCTCGGTCCAAAGACAATTGACATATTTTCCTTTTTGGGGTGTCCAACAATAGTTGACACACCCCAAAAAAGGAAATAATTATTCTAACTTTTTCATTTTAATATACAATTTTATTCTACTTTAACTCACCTACTTTTTAAACTTTACTCACAACTACTTTACTTTTCACTTTTAAAATATATTTTTGTATTAAAAAATAACAATTTTCTTAAACTCCGAGTCCAGCAAAGTATGACATCTATTAATGGCCGGAGGGAGTATATTTTTTCTATTCCACTAATCACACTTATTTTAATATTTGTGAAGAAAATACTCTATGACTATTGCTATGAGACATAGTTAGTATAGTATTAAAAATCAACTCTTCCGCCCGTTTTATTACTTGTAAATAAATTTACGCTTTGTAATCTACTACAATTCTATTTAATATTATACCGTTTATTTTAATTATTATGTAATGTAATTAAATCTTAATAGCTTAATTTTTTGAAATAATCAAATGTTTTCGCGTGAAGTAGGTCTCCCGAAAGCCCTAAATCAAATGACATGTGCATCTCACGTGGTTGATTTCAAGCACGGCGAAAATCGGATGAAATCGAATTAATTTGAAGTTTTAGTGGATGAAATTGAAAACGTGTGACTTTGTTGTTTCAAAAAGAAAAATGTCCATCTTTATGAGACTAAATTGATAATTTTTCTTAATAATACTTCAAGTATTAGAAAAAAATAAGGCAAGTTTTGAATAAAGTGATTTTTTTTTTATAATTTCTTAAGAAACTCATTTTTTCTTAATTATGAATAAGAGCAATTTATTTTATATTATTTTAATTTTATTAATTTAAACAATAGTTATTAATTATTATTTATTATATAAAGTACACTGTTATTAATTTTGTTTGAACATATAATTAACAATAAGTATAAATGTCAAATATAACTACTTTTTTGTCTTAAATTTATACTGTATCTACCTATGGACAACCATATTAAAAAAAATGTTACAGTATTTTTTACTTTTTGATCAAAAAAATTAGGAGTAATAATATATTTTTAAGTTCAAATTTTTTGATCAAAAAGTTAGGAGTAACAATATATTTTTAAGTTAAAAATTAAAGTAATTGTGAGTAAGTTTACAAGGTAGCTCGAAAAATAAATGTCAAATGTTATATTCTCTTTCTCATTGATGATGACTCGTTATGTTAGATTTTCGAGACCATTATTTTTAGTGATATATGTTTAGTTTGCCAAATAGTAGAGCTAGTCTGTTAGCTTGGTGATGCGGTAGAGTTTCCTATATATGCGTTTTAGTGTATTATACCTCATCTTTTCTTTTATATATGATTGACCTTTACTAAAAAAATATTTGAGCGGTTCAACATGACCAATGGAACGGTTAATTTTGTTTATTTTAATTTTTTTCTTTTTTTACTGGAATTTTAATTAAAATTAATTAAAATTCACAATTATTTTTTGAACGGGAGTAAAAAATCTATACAGTCATATCGTTGGGATCAGGAAAAAATATTACTATATAGAGTTTTACAAAATAAAAATATTTTTTCGAATAAAAAATAATAAATATAAAAATAACATACATTATATTTATCTATCTTTAAGTTCATATAAAAAATTTAATAGTTTTGACTATTAATATTTGACCATATATATGTAAAAATTGTGTTTAACATATATTAAATAAAATACTAATTAATCTAAAAACTATAAACATTGATCATACAGTATATATAATTGATTTTGATAAACATTTTGAGTCATTTTAAACATGTTATAAATTTTAATAAATAAAAATATTATTAATAAATATTTTTTACTATATATTAATCATTTATTCTTATATAGAGTATAAATCAATTAAGGTGTGACTCTGAAAAATGTATGACTTATGATGGAGTTTATTCCTAATTATAACAGTTCCCAAGTTCGAGACTTGAATTTTTTATTATTATAAGGAGTTTATTCCTATATTGAGTATTACTATATAGAGTTTATACTATACTATTATTTTAGTCATTATAAGTGTATAGATTTATGAAAGCAAAAACAAATTATTACTAAAAGTTGTGGATTATTTTAGATATTATCACAATTCTTTATTATATTTGGATTTTATTATAACAAGTAACATCAAAAGTGAAAATACGAAAACAAAACATGAAACGAAAGTTGAAATCGTGGGATTTAACATTAACACGCGTGCCCGAGATCATCAGTAATCTTTCTTCCACTTCATCACCACCTGAGACACCACGTTCCTCTTCCCGTCCGACCAAACTATCTCCCCAACATCCGTTGTCGGCGACTCTCCTGGCGCCACCGTCAACTTTCTCTGCACAGTTATTCTGACGTTGTAACTCTTTTTTTCACCCTTTCTCACAAACTTCATTTTCATCGGAGTCACGACCACATCTACCCCTTTCGGGCAAACCACCTTCACAGTGTAGATAGCAGAATTTTCAGTAACATGTGTCACAGTCCTCGTAACCACCATTACCTTCTTATCATATGCATTGAAATCAACGGTCATCACCGGATAATTTAGATTCCACGGCTTGGATTGATTCATGCCGCAACCCTTGTTGCCTGTGACCGATTTTATACTCTCAATGCTGTAACCCGAGGCACACAAGAAATTGAAATAATCATCGGGGCTTGTATCGTAGACCAATCCAGGATCAACGGCTTTCTCCGGGTCCACGTGGCCAGCCCCCATGGCCCACACAGTTGCATTTGTGTAATCATTACTGTCCAGTATCTGTCTGCCTTGTTTGTCTTTGGTGTAAGCAGTGGTCATCATGGCTGATCTGATCATAGCCGGGGTCCAATCGGGGTGGGCCCCTTTAAGGAGAGCGGCCACGCCCGATATGTGGGGGCAGGACATGGATGTCCCCGACTTGACGTTGAATTCAGTTCGCTGCAGGTCGGAGGGTTGATTGGACGGCGACAGGTTATTGGGATATGCCGCGAGGATGTTAACACCGGGGGCAATCAGGTCAGGCTTCATCAGGAATGGGGACACAGAGGCTGGGCCTCTGGACGAGAAGGATGCTACTATCGGAGCGGGCTGAATCCCCAAAATCGTGCCGTGAAATACAATCGTCGCGGTTGAGTTTGGGCTAGAATGGTCTATGTAGTCTTGAATTGTTACCCATCCCTGGCTGCTTACGGCGAGGCCTGGAAGATTCAAAGGGAGATACGCAATGAGATTTTCGCCGTGCAACCCCATACCCGACACGATGATCACTATGGCCACTCCACCGGCGCTTTTGACATTAGATTCTTGTTCGTAAACATCAACATCTATACACAGAGAAAGAGAGAGAGATTAATTATTATAAGCTTAATTAATAAAATTAAAAACATCCAATTAATTAATTAATAAATACCATTTGTTATCATGCACACCACAATCTTGCCCTGGACCTCCTCGGCTTGCTCTTCCAACAAGGAGTCGCAGAATCCACCGTCTATAATGGATATCTTCTTTTTAGACAAAAGCTTGCCCTTGTAAATCGATGAGCCCTTCACCACTCGACCATCTCCGAGCTCGAGAATGGTCTCGAATACTCTATCAGTTGTGCTGGCCCCCACCACTGTCATCCAAGGAGCCACATTGACTACCGAACTTTCTATAGGACCATCATTCCCAGCTGACACCGAGACAAAAACTCCCCTCTTCATCGCCCCAAAGGCCCCGATTGATGTTGGCTCAACGTTTGACATAGCACCGCCGATCGATAAAGAAATGATATCGACGCCATCCTCCACAGCCTTGTCGAAGGCGGACAGAATATCCGACTCCATGCATCCATTTTCCCAGCAGACTTTGTACGCTGCAATTCGTGCTTTAGGAGCAACTCCGACGGCCGTGCCTTTGGCGTATCCGAAAAGAGACGCGTTACCAACAGCTCTGCCGGCGGCGGTGGACGACGTGTGTGTTCCGTGGCCATCGGAGTCTCGAGCGGACAGAATCTCCGTCGAGGTATTTATTTTTCCGTATGCTTCTTCGTGACCTTTGTAAAAGAACCTAGCCCCGATGAGTTTTCTGTTGCAGAGAGATTTTTTGAAGTTTTGGTCCTCGACGCACTTTCCTTTCCATCTGGAAGGGACAGGGCCCATGCCTTCATCCCTGAAACTAGTGTGTTCTGGCCAGATGCCTGTGTCGAAAACTCCGATGATAGCGTTTGAGCCCGAGTCGGACATGGACAACAATCTCCCAGGGACATTAATATTATTATTGTTATTGGTGTACAAGCCGAGAAAAGAAGGTGAGCGAGTTGTCTGTAATTGGCGAACGAGGTCGGGCATGACTGCCATGACCCCCGGTTTGTTTGAAAGCATGGCGGCTTGTTTTCGGGTGAGTTTAGCCGAGAAGCCATCTACCACTGTTTTGTAAACATGGGTAAGGATATTATTGTTTGTTTGTTGATCATCGGGGTTTGTGTTTAGGGTTTGAAGGGTGGCTTTGTACCACTGTTCAACCTCCGAAAACACCGATGGTTTCGACTCTTTGTTGACTATCACAATATGTGTATCAGAAGAAACGAAATTTGAGAATGAAAGAAACAGAATGAAGGAAAGCCAGAGAGCCATATAGTAAATTAATATAGAGTGTAATCGAAATGGTTAGTAATATGAAGATATGGTGTTAAGTGTTAACTCGATCGGTTTATATAGAGTAAATTGGTGTGACATCACATGTTACGTACATCTTATTTTATTATTTTGTACGCACACAATCAACAACACATTACACGCCCGTTGAATAAATAACAATAGTATCTTTGTTCTAATGATGGTAAAATATATGATAAAACTCTAGTCAAATAACAAGTTAATCAAATTTAATTAAGTAAATTAAGAAAATAAACTCACCTAATAATATTTTAGTGTCAAGCTTGTATGTTCGAGTTCTTACAAACTCCCTCCCACCCAAAGCAATAGTCAACATTGACTTTTTTCGTCCGTTCAATATATATGATAAATAGTGTACATAAATTATGAAAAAAATACTAAAATAAAATATAAGGCCATCTCCAACCGAGAAACCAAAACTTAAACACAAAATAAGTTTAAGTTTAAGTTTACAATAATTTAGCTCCAACCGAAAAATCAATAGTCAAACTTAAAAGAATATTCTTTAAATATTCTTTTTATACAATTATTTATATTATTTTTATAAATAACCAATATCTTTATAAATTTACTATTTAACCACATAACTTTTGACATCAAAAAAATTTAATAAATATTATTTTCAATTTACTTGCTTATCGATCAATTTTGTTGTTGTGATTCATAGTTTATTTATTTTTGTAATTCGTAGCATTTTATTTTAAGTATTTTATTTTATTTTATTTTTATTATCAATTAAATATTTAATATTTAATTATATTTTATATTGTGATATTTATTTTTTTTATAAAATAATTTGTTTTAATTATTAATGATATGATTATTTAAAAACATTACATTACAAAAAATATTAAATAAGAAACAAAAAAGATTAATGAGTCATTTTTATTAATTTATAAAAAAATGATCATTTTATAAATAATAAATAGGTTTTTGGTATCAGTAGTTGGAGATGCTCTTATAATAACTATTATACGGAAACAAAACATGAAACGAAAGTTGAAATCGTGTGATTTATCATTAACACGCGCGCCGGAGATCATTAGTAATCTTTCTTCCACTTCATCACCACCGGAGACACCACGTTCCGCTTCCCGTCCGACCAAACTATCTCCCCAAAATCCGTCGTCGGTGACTCCCCTGGCACCACAGTCAACTTCCTCTGCGCAGTAATTCTGACGTTGTAACTCTTTTTTTCACCCTTTCTCAGAAACTTCATTTTCACCGGAGTCACGACCACATTTACGCCATTCGGATTAAGCACGTTCACGGTGTAGGTAGCAGAATTGTCACTAACATGAGTCACGGTCCTCGTAACCACCATTGCATTCTTATCATACCCATTGAAATCGATGGCTATCGCCGGATAATTGAGATTCCACGGCTCGAATCGATCGCTTCTGCTGCAACTCCTTTTTGTTACCGATTTTATACTCTGAGCACTATATTTTGAGGCGCACATGAAATTCAAATAATCATCGGGGCATATATCGTAGACTAATCCAGGATCAACGGCTTTTTCCGGGTCCACGTGGCCAGCGCCCATGGCCAACACCGTTGCATTTGTATAATCATTACCGTCCAGTATCTGTCGGCCTTGATTGTCTTTGGTGTAAGCAGTGGTCATCATGGCTGATCTGATCATAGCCGGGGTCCAATCTGGGTGGGCCCCTTTTAGGAGAGCGGCCACGCCCGATATGTGGGGGCAGGACATAGATGTTCCCGACATGATGAAGAATTCAAAAGGGTACAAGCCGCTGGGAACGGCCGCGAGGATGTTAACACCGGGGGCAATCAGGTCCGGCTTCATCAGGAATGGGGACAAAGAGGTTGGGCCTCTAGACGAGAAGTAGGCTACTATAGGAGCGGGCTTAATCCCCAACACCGTGCCGTGGAATACAATCGTCGCGGTTGCGTTCGGGCTAAAATGTTCGATGTAGTCTTGAATTGTTCCCAATGCCTGGCTGCCTACCATGAGGCCTGGAATGTTGGAAGGAAGATACGGATTGAGATTTTCGCCGTGCAACCCCTTAAGAGACCCGATCACTATGGCCACTCCATCAGCCCTCAAAATCTCAGCTTCTTGCTCGTAAATATCATCTAAAAATAGAAATATATAATTATTCCTAGGGTGTGATTATTAATATGAGATGATCCAAAAAACAAAGTCATGTGACCATTAATAATACCATTTTCAGTTTCAGTGCAGACCACAATACTGCCCCGGACCTCTTTCGCTTGGTCTTCCAACAAGAAGTCGCATGATCCGCCGTATACAATGGATATCTTCTTTTTAGGCAAAGGCTTGCCGCGGTAAATCGATGAGCCCTTCACCACTCGACCATCTCCGAGTTCGAGAATGGTCTCGAATACTCTATCGATTGTGCTGGCACCCACCGTTGTCATCCAAGGAGCCACATTGCCTAACGAACTTTCTCCCGGACCATCGTTCCCAGCTGTCGCCGAGACAAAAACTCCCCTTTTCATCGCCCCAAAGGTCCCGATCGCAGACGGTTCGATATTTGACATCCCACCGCCGACCGAGAAAGAAATTACATCGACGCCATCCTCAACAGCCTTGTCCAAGGCCGAGAGAATATCGGAATCCATGCAGAAGCCATTCCAGCCGACTTTGTACATTGCGATCCGTGCTTTAGGAGCAACTCCGATGGCCGTGCCTTTGGCGTATCCGAAAAGAGACGCGTTACCAACAGCTCTACCGGCGGCGATGGACGACGTGTGTGTTCCATGGCCGTTGGTGTCTCGAGCAGACAAAATCTCCACCGAGGTATTTATTTGTCCACGTCCTTCTTCGTGACCTTTGTAGAAGAACCTAGCCCCGATGAGCTTCTTGTTGCAGACAGCTCTTGTGAAATTCTGTCCTTCCTCGCACTCGCCTTTCCATTTCGAAGGAATAGGACTCATGCCTTCATCGCGGAAACTAGGGTGTTCTGGCCAGATGCCCGTGTCGATAACTCCGATGATCACGTTTGAGCCGGAGTCAGACATGGACAACAAGCGTCTCGGGATATTATTATTGCTATCGGTGTACAAGCCGAGAAAAGAAGGCGAGCGAGTTGTGTGTAGTTGGCGAACGCGGTCGGGAATGACTGCCATGACCCCCGGTTTTTTTGAAAGCATGGCGGCCTGTTTTTGGGTGAGTTTAGCCGAAAAGCCATCTACGACTGTTTTGTAAACATGGGTAAAGGTATTGTTTGTTTGTTGATCATCGGAGTTTGTGTTTAGGGTTTGAAGGGTGGCTTTGTACCAGTGTTCGACCTCCGAAAACACCGATGGTTTCGAATCGTTGTCGACGAAAACGATGTATGTATTAGAAGAAACAAAATTTGAGAACGAGAGAAACAGAATGAAGAAAAACAGAAGAGCCATTAAATTTGTAATATGAAAATGGTGTTAACTCGATCGGTTTATATAGAGAAAATAAGTACAGTAGTAATTACTCTCGAATATTAAATTGGTGTGACAATAGATGTTACGTAGTACAACATATTTTATTATTTGGTAGACACAATCATATCGCAGCACACGAGCCGTTAAACAAATAAAAATAACATCTTTATCCTAATGATGTTCAAATACGGAGTATATTATAAAGTAGTAATAAACTTTGAGATAAAAAAAATTTTGGTCCCACAAATATGTAGTTTTTTTTTAATTAAGTTCCACATATATTTGCCTTTTCAATTTAGTCCAAATATATCAAATTTGGTTTCAAATTAGTCTTTTTTGTACGGAAATTTCAATTTTCGTCGAAATGTTTTCATAAATGCGGACTCAGCGCCACGTGTCAGCATTCCATTGGTCAACGACTTTTTTTTTCTTTTTTAAAAATTCGTTGACCAATGGGATGCTGACACGTAACGCTGAATTGAAAAATGATTAAATTTAAACTAAATTCGACATATTTTGAGTTAAATTGAAAAGCGGATATTAAATCGAATAAAAATTAAGGTTAATAAATTAAAAAAATAAACTTACTTAATAAAATTTAAACAAGTAGTAAACCTATCTTTTATGAAATAGAGAATAATATTTTGAAGGAGAAAAGTACAATAATTATTTTAGTTGAAATGTTTTAAATATAAAAATGTTCATAATTAGTTGAAACGAAAATAATATTATTATTATATTTTGAAATTTTACTTGTCTTATATATAGTATAAAAAATTATTTTTATAGTATAACAAATTTACTTGTATTATAGTATTCATGTTCATAGAAAAAATAAATATTTTTATATTTTCATTTTATTTTTAATTATTTTTCAAGTTCTAAACACATTTATTTTATGTTCACAATTTGTTTTTCTTATTTTTCTTATTTCTTGAAAATAAATTTCTACAATTTTCTGTACACAAAACTATATATTTAAATCGATAATTTTATGAATTTACATATTTATTATTATTTGGCTCAACTTTGATAAATAAATTGAAAAAAAAATGTTTATGATAAAAAATATTGTAATTTAAATTTAAAATTAAAATAATTTAAATTCGGACACTTTTTGGGCCAAAAAATCAGACTCTTTTTTAAAAAAGTGTATGTTAAGATTTTTTTTTTTTTAATTTTTTATTTTTATAAGAACTAGAATCTGGACAATTTGCAGTATAATTTTATTTTTATTTCAAAATTTATTATATTATTATTTTTAAAAGTTATGACTAATTTTATATTTTGAATAATTGTTGTCCAAAAATTGACCCATGGTTATTCATTAAAAAGCGAATAAAATTGTAGAAAACTTGACCGAATTGACAAAAAAATATATATATTTTAGAGAATATTTTGATTCAAATTCTCGTAGGAAAGTGTAAACATAATGAAATACGAGTATGATATAGTAAAAGTTTTCCGAATAGAAAAGTGTAAAATATGTGAAAGTAGAAAAGTAATAAAAACCCTTATTATTATCATTATTATTATTATCGCTTATTATATTACTCCGTATATTTGGAATAGTCTGACTCAAATATTCTGCACTAACACGCGTAGTATTTATAATTTAGCTAAGTAGTGCAACTTAATTCATGAAATCAATCATCAGTAATCCTTCTTCCACTTCATCACCACCGGGGACACCACGTTCCGCTTCATGTCCGACCAAACTATCTCCCCAACATCGGTCGTTGGTACTGACTCCCCTGGCGCCACTGTCAACTTTCTCTGCACAGTAATTCTGACGTTGTAACTCTTTTTTTCACCCTTTCTCACGAACTTCATTCTCACCGGAGTCACGGCCACATTTACCCCATTTGGATTAACCACCTTCACGGTGTAGGTAGCAGGCTTGTCACTAACATGTGTTACAGTCCTCGTAACCACCATTACCTTCTTATCATACCCATTGAAATCGATGGTTATCGCCGGATAATTTAGATTCCACGGCTCGAATCCATCGCTTCTGCTGCAACTCTTTTTTGTTACCGATTTTATACTCTGAGCACTATATTTTGAAGCGCACAAGAAATTCAAATAATCATCTGGGCTTATATCGTAGACCAATCCCGGATCAGTGGCTTTCTCCGGTTCCACGTGGCCAGCGCCCATGGCCCACACAGTTGCATTTGTATAATCATTACTGTCCAGTATCTGCTGGCCTTGTTTGTCTTTGGTGTAAGCAGTGGTCATCATGGCTGATCTGATCATAGCCGGCGTCCAATCGGGGTGGACCCCTTTCAGGAGAGCGACCACGCCTGATATGTGTGGGCAAGACATAGATGTCCCCGACATGATGTTGAATTCAGTTCGACGCAGGTCAGAGGGTTGATTGGACGGCGACAGGTTATTGGGATATGCCGCGAGGATGTTAACACCGGGGGCGATCAGGTCAGGCTTCATCAGGAATGGGGTCAAATATGTTGGGCCTCTAGACGAGAAGGATGCTACTATCGGAGCCGGCTTAATCCCCAACACTGTGCCCTGGAATACAATCGCCGCGGTTGCGTTCGGACTAAAATGGTCGATGTAGTCTTGAATTGTTCCCAATGCTTGGCTGCTTACGACGAGACCTGGAATGTTGAAAGGAAGATACGAAAAAAGATTTTCTCCGTGCAACCCCATATTAGACACAATTAGTACTATGGCTACTCCACCAGCCCTTTTGACATCAGCTTCTTGTTTGTAAATATTGCCTGCAAATAGTTGAGAGTAGTTTTATAACCTTAATTAATAAGATTGAAATTATCCAATAAATAGTTGAGAGTAGTTTTATATGAAAAAATAGGAATAATCATTGACCACTTGAAATAGAAAGTACTGTATGACCATTAATAGGTGACAGCTAGAGAGAGTACCTTTCACAGCGCAGACCACAATACTGCCCCGTACCTCTTCTGCTTGCTCTTCCAACAAGGCGTCGCAGAATCCGCCGAATACAATGGATATCTTCTTCTTAGACAAAGGCTTGCCGCTGTGAATCGATGAGCCCTTCACCACACTACCATCTCCGAGTTCGAGAATGGTCTCGAATACTCTATCGATTGTGCTGGCACCCACCGTTGTCATCCAAGGAGCCACATTGACTACCGAACTTTCTATAGGACCATCGTTCCCAGCTGACGCTGAGACAAAAACTCCCCTCTTCATCGCCCCAAAGGCCCCGATTGCAATCGGCTTAACGTTTGACATCACCCCACCGCCTAATGACATAGAAATTATGTCGACTCCGTCCTCCACAGCCTTGTCGAAGGCGGAGAGAATATCGGAATCCATGCTGAAGCCATACCAGAAGACTTTGTACACTGCAATCCGTGCTTTAGGAGCAACCCCGACAGCCGTGCCTTTGGCGTAGCCGAAAAGAGACGCGTTTCCAACAGCTCTGCCGGCGGCGGTGGACGACGTGTGTGTTCCGTGGCCATCGGAGTCTCGAGCAGACAGAATCTCCTCCGATGGGTTTATTTTTCCGTATGCTTCTTCGTGACCTTTGTAGAAGAACCTAGCCCCGATGAGCTTTCTGTTGCATAGAGCTTTCGTGAAATTTTGTCCCTCGACGCACTCGCCTTTCCATCGGGAAGGGATAGGACCCAACCCATCGTCACGGAAACTAGGGTTTTCTGGCCAGATGCCGGGCCATTTGTGCGGCTTCCACATCCGGACGATCTAAAGGAGTGACGAGGTCATTCACAAGGAGAGCATCTAGTGACTGATCAATGAAGGTGGTTCAATCGACTCAACACCACCTTCATCAACATCAACGAGGCACGCTACACCGGTTGTAAGTGATCTCGTTAATCTCTCTATATATATATATATATATTGGATGTATATATATAAACGTGTCTATACATATAATGTGTGACTAGATCTTCATGTTGTTCGTGTTCTATTGTTTTACACGCTTCCGCACACACGAACAAGGTAATCGAGCGATTGGATCGGCATCGAAAACCTTCATTCAAAGATGACCAGATTCAGAGACAAGGATAAAGAAGGACTCTCGTCCAACCCTAGAGGTATTCCCCCACACGTCTCCCATCAGCTAAAGCCCGTCTACATAAAGGAGTGACTGACGAAGAAGAAGGAGGACGTATGAGCAGCGAAAAATCCGGATCGGAACCCTACCTGACCAGCGACGAAGAAGGCGGCCGCGTGAGCAACACCACTCGCCGGCGTTTATTTTCTGTTAAGCCTTCGGGCTAAAAACAATTTACGTTATGTTTTTATGTTTTTGAATTCGTACTTAGTTTATTTTCCTTGTTGAACAATTTCCCGTTTTCAATGCATAGTTCAGTTCGTCTTAACTTCTTTGTTTTATTTTCTGTTTTAATCATGTCAAGTAGCTAATCTGTTTGTATCTGGGCAAAGACAGAACCTGACCAACCCTAAGACGTGATCGTGCCGGGAGGCTTATTGATGACAGCAACTAGCTGAGTTTTGTTCCCGATTCAACAGGGTAGTAACTTAAGCATGTTAGGGACTTGGGCAATCCTACAATGACCAGTGGGAACCCCGACTTGCCTAACACAGGAGTACGTGGATCAACGCGACCGGGAGACTGGGCGTCCGCGAAGTACAACATGTTGCTGGAGATGTGGTCGTATGACTTGGGTGTGTCCAGGCATGCTATTGGCCATTCCGGGTTTGCTTGGAGGATGAAGGCGACTTGACCAACTTAGACTCATGCGGTCACATAGTGTCGAATTGGTCAACGTCAGGAGACCTGTCGAGAGAGATCTGGCAGGACTTAAACATAAGAGCGAATAAGGGTTCGGGGTATTAATATGCGTGACATCATAGGGATGTTAATACTTGGGATCTATAACTGGAAGACAAAACTGTTAGCAAAATGATATACGTACCGATGATCGGCAGCACATAGGTCAAGGGGGAAGTCAGGGGAGTCGATGCCTGGATACTTTAGTCTTTATTGTTTCATTTTCTCTGCTTAGTCGAGTCTGTTAATTGCTCAATCATTTAATTAGGTTGCATGCTAGTTTTATTTTTGTTTAAGTTATTTGTTATTTTTCAGTCAAGTAAACACGGTGACCACGGTTCGGCAGTGCCCAACTGCTCTCCAAAACAAAACCTTTTCAAACGTGACAACCCAATTGAGCATTCAAAGCCGGGAAAACTATAAGCTAAATCGCCTCCTCGTGGGATCGACCCTATACTTGCTACTAGTACTTGTGCTAGTGAATAGTTTAGGAACTATAAATATTATTTTGCGCTACTCCACGACGGTAGCGTCAAAATTGGCATGCCCAAGTCTTCCATGCCACAAGGAGAGACTGGTGTCTTTATTCACTAGGAAAGCAGATGAAGTTGAAGGACTGGTGTTGAAGATGGGAGTTGACTGGGATGAGGTGTGAACTGGCTTCAAATCAAACTGATACAGGCCTTGGTTAAGGGTGCCTTTGAGCAGCACTTGATTGGTGCCCTGATCCTTAACAAAACAAGAGGATGGATAAAATTCAAAGTATACTTGGTTATCTTTGGAAAACTGGGATACACTAAGAAGGTTTTTGGCAATTTGAGGCACATGAAGGAGTTCAGTAAGTTTAAATTTATGATCAGAATTGGGAGATTTAACAGTGGACTTTCCAACATGAGTAATAATCATACCTGTCCCATTAGCTATCTGAACTTTATTGCTCCCATTATATTCAGATGCAGTAGTGAGGTTGTTGAACTCATTGGTGAGATGATTTGTTGCTCCTGAATCAGCAAACCAGCTACCATCACCATCAGACTCAGAAAAGTTGAAGTTTGAACCTCCTTGACCTGCATTGAAGGCTGTAATATTCTGATTGCTTCCACTGTTGTTTTGAGGGGGATTAGCTGATGGTCCATAGGTATTGTCAAACCTATAGTAGCACCTATCAGCTGTATGATTAGTATAGTTGCAAATTTGGCAAGGAGCAGCCCCAGAAGCTCTCCCTCTACCTCTTCCCCCTCTACCTCTTGAAGGTGATCTCCCTCTTCCTCTAGTGTCATTATTTCCTCTGCCTCTTCCATTCTGATTGTAAGAGGAGTTGTTGTGAACCTTCTTCTGATATTGTGCTGTATTAGCAGAAGGATTGGAGCCATCAACATTCACAGAGGTGGAATTCAGATTCTCTAATCTGGTTTCATAGCTCATCAACATTGAGTATACTTCTCTGAGTTTGCAACCCTCAGCTCTAGATGTTATAGCAACAACTATTGAGTCATACTCACTTCCTAAACCTGCAAGAATCTGCAGTATTTGATCTTCTTCAGATATCTTATGTCCAGCTGCTTGAATCAAGTCACAACATGACTTAATCTTGTTCAAATAATCCCTAACAGTCATTGAACCCTTCTTGATTGAGGTGAGTTGCAGCTTGTACTGCATCTTCTTGGCAGCTGACTGAGAGCTAAAATTCAGATCTAGAGCTTCCCAAATCTGAGCAGATGTTTCTAATCCAACCATCATGATAAGAAGGCTTTCAGAAAGAGAGGATAATATCCATGAGGCCAAAAGTTGATCTTGCCTGCACCAGTGAACAAATTCAGGGTTTGGCTCCACTTTGTTTGATTCTGGATTGAAGGAAACTCTCTCTGGTGCTTCACCTTGCTGCAGAAAGCTTTCAAGCCCATATCCTCTTATAGCAGTGGAGATTTGCATTTTCCAGAGGAGATAATTATCTTCATTTAGTTTTATGGAGATAAGCTGGTGCTGTGGATGAATGAGCGCACCTGTGTTGTTTGCAATGGAATGTTGTGATCCATCTGATGTGGATCCTCCTTGACTCATCTTGACAAACTCTAGCTCTGCTCTAATCAAGGCGTGACAGTGACATGAGGTTGGTCAAACCAGTAGCTCTGATACCAGGAAAGGATTTGTGATTATATTTGTGAAAGAGAATCAAATGCAGAACCTGCATATTTCAAGTATTTCCATTAATGGTATTCATTGATACTCAAAACATTGAACAGCTGCGGCTTACATATTGGTGTTTTTATATGGGGAACACTACCCTAGCTACACATCCAATGGACAAGAATGAATGACAAGTGGACCATCTAACGGATAAGAGAGAGGGACCACAGCTAGCCTAATGTACTACAAATATGAGCTGGAAAAGTAGTAAAATAACTATTAGAGTTTAACTACTGTAATTGAGGTTTCTAACACCTTTCCACCGGGAAGGGATGGGGCCTGAACTGAATTGAACTGAACTGAAATTAAGTTCAAAATAAGAAACTTAAAATAATGAAAAACTAAAATTAGTATTGTTAAAATTTCAATATTTTGTATATTATAAACAATTTTATTAATTTTCTTATTTTTTTATGAGGTTAAAAAAATTAAAAAATGATTTACATTATATAACTTTTATGGTTAATCGATAAATTCAAATAAATTGTTCCATGTGAATACTCAAACAAAGTATACGTATTTACGACACTATTTTTTTTTTGTTAGAAGTTTCGATATTACACAAAATTGTTCATGTAATTACACTATTTTTTTTTTTGTTAGAAGTTTCGATATTACACAAAATTGTTCATGTAATTATTAGCGATCGTATTGGTACGCCATTTCGAGATCGTAGTGGTAATAAGAGTTGGAACGTGATGGCTTGCTGCTCATTTTATAGTATTTTCACATTTATTAATGTGGGTTGGAAAGGGAGCGTCCATGATCTAACTGTATGGCGAGATTCTTTAACTGCCTCAAAATATGTTTTTCCACATCCACCGGAAGGTAATAATTAAATAAATTGTTTTATTTTATTATAGCACATTGTTTCTTTAATTTTGATGCAAATTTTATTTTACGTTGTAGGTAAATACTATTTGGTAGACTCTGAATATCTTAATACTCTTGGATATTTGTCTCCTATTTGCGATCCCAACGTCAGATAATATAAGCATGGACCACCTAGAGGAATTTCAGAATATTTCAATTATGGACATTCTTCATTAAGAATGAAAGTTGAATGTGCTTTTGGTCAGTTGAAAAAAAGGTGGAAAGTATTGAAAATTATGCCTCAAATATCACAAAAGTATCAAATGTCAATTATTTTTTCTTGTTTCACACTTCATAATTTCATACGAATGCACGAGAGTGGTATTCCAATTGTACATCATGATGTTGCCAGTGGGAGAACAGATACAAACTTGGATGACAAAAATCGAATGAAGCTCATGTCTAAGGTAAGGATGGATATAGCCGAAGCTATTTGGAAAGATAACAACACCGAAGAGCATGAAGATGAAGTACAACAAAATGATAAGGAGGTAGATCATATGGAAGTAGATTGACCGATTGTTTAAATTTTGTAATTTTTGTGATTTTTTTCAATATTACAAAAATTTAATATTTATTGACATTAATTATTATTATTATTATTATTATTATTATTATTATTATTATTGTTGTTGTTGTTGTTGTTTTTGTTTTTGTTGTTGTTGTTGTTGTTATTATTATTAAAAAACCGAACTGAAATTGAACTGAAATGAACTGAATTGAACTGAAATAAACTGAAATTAAATCCAAAAGAACAGGGCCAAAATGTCATATATTTATGAAAGCGATAAAGTAATTATTAAATGTGACATTACATGTGACGTACTCACGTACATATCTTATTTTATTAGTTTGTACACAATCATAATGCGTCGTTGATTCAGTGAACAAATAATCACAATAATAGTATCTTTTATTCTAATGACGGTCAACAGTCTTGACCTTGGGCATAGCCGCATAGACGGCTTAGTGCCCAACTTTTTAAGAGGTCTATGTTTTATTTATACTCCCTCGGTCCAAAGACAATTGACATATTTTCCTTTTTGGGGTGTCCAACAATAGTTGACACACCCCAAAAAAGGAAATAATTATTCTAACTTTTTCATTTTAATATACAATTTTATTCTACTTTAACTCACCTACTTTTTAAACTTTACTCACAACTACTTTACTTTTCACTTTTAAAATATATTTTTGTATTAAAAAATAACAATTTTCTTAAACTCCGAGTCCAGCAAAGTATGACATCTATTAATGGCCGGAGGGAGTATATTTTTTCTATTCCACTAATCACACTTATTTTAATATTTGTGAAGAAAATACTCTATGACTATTGCTATGAGACATAGTTAGTATAGTATTAAAAATCAACTCTTCCGCCCGTTTTATTACTTGTAAATAAATTTACGCTTTGTAATCTACTACAATTCTATTTAATATTATACCGTTTATTTTAATTATTATGTAATGTAATTAAATCTTAATAGCTTAATTTTTTGAAATAATCAAATGTTTTCGCGTGAAGTAGGTCTCCCGAAAGCCCTAAATCAAATGACATGTGCATCTCACGTGGTTGATTTCAAGCACGGCGAAAATCGGATGAAATCGAATTAATTTGAAGTTTTAGTGGATGAAATTGAAAACGTGTGACTTTGTTGTTTCAAAAAGAAAAATGTCCATCTTTATGAGACTAAATTGATAATTTTTCTTAATAATACTTCAAGTATTAGAAAAAAATAAGGCAAGTTTTGAATAAAGTGATTTTTTTTTTATAATTTCTTAAGAAACTCATTTTTTCTTAATTATGAATAAGAGCAATTTATTTTATATTATTTTAATTTTATTAATTTAAACAATAGTTATTAATTATTATTTATTATATAAAGTACACTGTTATTAATTTTGTTTGAACATATAATTAACAATAAGTATAAATGTCAAATATAACTACTTTTTTGTCTTAAATTTATACTGTATCTACCTATGGACAACCATATTAAAAAAAATGTTACAGTATTTTTTACTTTTTGATCAAAAAAATTAGGAGTAATAATATATTTTTAAGTTCAAATTTTTTGATCAAAAAGTTAGGAGTAACAATATATTTTTAAGTTAAAAATTAAAGTAATTGTGAGTAAGTTTACAAGGTAGCTCGAAAAATAAATGTCAAATGTTATATTCTCTTTCTCATTGATGATGACTCGTTATGTTAGATTTTCGAGACCATTATTTTTAGTGATATATGTTTAGTTTGCCAAATAGTAGAGCTAGTCTGTTAGCTTGGTGATGCGGTAGAGTTTCCTATATATGCGTTTTAGTGTATTATACCTCATCTTTTCTTTTATATATGATTGACCTTTACTAAAAAAATATTTGAGCGGTTCAACATGACCAATGGAACGGTTAATTTTGTTTATTTTAATTTTTTTCTTTTTTTACTGGAATTTTAATTAAAATTAATTAAAATTCACAATTATTTTTTGAACGGGAGTAAAAAATCTATACAGTCATATCGTTGGGATCAGGAAAAAATATTACTATATAGAGTTTTACAAAATAAAAATATTTTTTCGAATAAAAAATAATAAATATAAAAATAACATACATTATATTTATCTATCTTTAAGTTCATATAAAAAATTTAATAGTTTTGACTATTAATATTTGACCATATATATGTAAAAATTGTGTTTAACATATATTAAATAAAATACTAATTAATCTAAAAACTATAAACATTGATCATACAGTATATATAATTGATTTTGATAAACATTTTGAGTCATTTTAAACATGTTATAAATTTTAATAAATAAAAATATTATTAATAAATATTTTTTACTATATATTAATCATTTATTCTTATATAGAGTATAAATCAATTAAGGTGTGACTCTGAAAAATGTATGACTTATGATGGAGTTTATTCCTAATTATAACAGTTCCCAAGTTCGAGACTTGAATTTTTTATTATTATAAGGAGTTTATTCCTATATTGAGTATTACTATATAGAGTTTATACTATACTATTATTTTAGTCATTATAAGTGTATAGATTTATGAAAGCAAAAACAAATTATTACTAAAAGTTGTGGATTATTTTAGATATTATCACAATTCTTTATTATATTTGGATTTTATTATAACAAGTAACATCAAAAGTGAAAATACGAAAACAAAACATGAAACGAAAGTTGAAATCGTGGGATTTAACATTAACACGCGTGCCCGAGATCATCAGTAATCTTTCTTCCACTTCATCACCACCTGAGACACCACGTTCCTCTTCCCGTCCGACCAAACTATCTCCCCAACATCCGTTGTCGGCGACTCTCCTGGCGCCACCGTCAACTTTCTCTGCACAGTTATTCTGACGTTGTAACTCTTTTTTTCACCCTTTCTCACAAACTTCATTTTCATCGGAGTCACGACCACATCTACCCCTTTCGGGCAAACCACCTTCACAGTGTAGATAGCAGAATTTTCAGTAACATGTGTCACAGTCCTCGTAACCACCATTACCTTCTTATCATATGCATTGAAATCAACGGTCATCACCGGATAATTTAGATTCCACGGCTTGGATTGATTCATGCCGCAACCCTTGTTGCCTGTGACCGATTTTATACTCTCAATGCTGTAACCCGAGGCACACAAGAAATTGAAATAATCATCGGGGCTTGTATCGTAGACCAATCCAGGATCAACGGCTTTCTCCGGGTCCACGTGGCCAGCCCCCATGGCCCACACAGTTGCATTTGTGTAATCATTACTGTCCAGTATCTGTCTGCCTTGTTTGTCTTTGGTGTAAGCAGTGGTCATCATGGCTGATCTGATCATAGCCGGGGTCCAATCGGGGTGGGCCCCTTTAAGGAGAGCGGCCACGCCCGATATGTGGGGGCAGGACATGGATGTCCCTGACTTGACGTTGAATTCAGTTCGCTGCAGGTCGGAGGGTTGATTGGACGGCGACAGGTTATTGGGATATGCCGCGAGGATGTTAACACCGGGGGCAATCAGGTCAGGCTTCATCAGGAATGGGGACACAGAGGCTGGGCCTCTGGACGAGAAGGATGCTACTATCGGAGCGGGCTGAATCCCCAAAATCGTGCCGTGAAATACAATCGTCGCGGTTGAGTTTGGGCTAGAATGGTCTATGTAGTCTTGAATTGTTACCCATCCCTGGCTGCTTACGGCGAGGCCTGGAAGATTCAAAGGGAGATACGCAATGAGATTTTCGCCGTGCAACCCCATACCCGACACGATGATCACTATGGCCACTCCACCGGCGCTTTTGACATTAGATTCTTGTTCGTAAACATCAACATCTATACACAGAGAAAGAGAGAGAGATTAATTATTATAAGCTTAATTAATAAAATTAAAAACATCCAATTAATTAATTAATAAATACCATTTGTTATCATGCACACCACAATCTTGCCCTGGACCTCCTCGGCTTGCTCTTCCAACAAGGAGTCGCAGAATCCACCGTCTATAATGGATATCTTCTTTTTAGACAAAAGCTTGCCCTTGTAAATCGATGAGCCCTTCACCACTCGACCATCTCCGAGCTCGAGAATGGTCTCGAATACTCTATCAGTTGTGCTGGCCCCCACCACTGTCATCCAAGGAGCCACATTGACTACCGAACTTTCTATAGGACCATCATTCCCAGCTGACACCGAGACAAAAACTCCCCTCTTCATCGCCCCAAAGGCCCCGATTGCTGTTGGCTCAACGTTTGACATAGCACCGCCGATCGATAAAGAAATGATATCGACGCCATCCTCCACAGCCTTGTCGAAGGCGGACAGAATATCCGACTCCATGCATCCATTTTCCCAGCAGACTTTGTACGCTGCAATTCGTGCTTTAGGAGCAACTCCGACGGCCGTGCCTTTGGCGTATCCGAAAAGAGACGCGTTACCAACAGCTCTGCCGGCGGCGGTGGACGACGTGTGTGTTCCGTGGCCATCGGAGTCTCGAGCGGACAGAATCTCCGTCGAGGTATTTATTTTTCCGTATGCTTCTTCGTGACCTTTGTAAAAGAACCTAGCCCCGATGAGTTTTCTGTTGCAGAGAGATTTTTTGAAGTTTTGGTCCTCGACGCACTTTCCTTTCCATCTGGAAGGGACAGGGCCCATGCCTTCATCCCTGAAACTAGTGTGTTCTGGCCAGATGCCTGTGTCGAAAACTCCGATGATAGCGTTTGAGCCCGAGTCGGACATGGACAACAATCTCCCAGGGACATTAATATTATTATTGTTATTGGTGTACAAGCCGAGAAAAGAAGGTGAGCGAGTTGTCTGTAATTGGCGAACGAGGTCGGGCATGACTGCCATGACCCCCGGTTTGTTTGAAAGCATGGCGGCTTGTTTTCGGGTGAGTTTAGCCGAGAAGCCATCTACCACTGTTTTGTAAACATGGGTAAGGATATTATTGTTTGTTTGTTGATCATCGGGGTTTGTGTTTAGGGTTTGAAGGGTGGCTTTGTACCACTGTTCAACCTCCGAAAACACCGATGGTTTCGACTCTTTGTTGACTATCACAATATGTGTATCAGAAGAAACGAAATTTGAGAATGAAAGAAACAGAATGAAGGAAAGCCAGAGAGCCATATAGTAAATTAATATAGAGTGTAATCGAAATGGTTAGTAATATGAAGATATGGTGTTAAGTGTTAACTCGATCGGTTTATATAGAGTAAATTGGTGTGACATCACATGTTACGTACATCTTATTTTATTATTTTGTACGCACACAATCAACAACACATTACACGCCCGTTGAATAAATAACAATAGTATCTTTGTTCTAATGATGGTAAAATATATGATAAAACTCTAGTCAAATAACAAGTTAATCAAATTTAATTAAGTAAATTAAGAAAATAAACTCACCTAATAATATTTTAGTGTCAAGCTTGTATGTTCGAGTTCTTACAAACTCCCTCCCACCCAAAGCAATAGTCAACATTGACTTTTTTCGTCCGTTCAATATATATGATAAATAGTGTACATAAATTATGAAAAAAATACTAAAATAAAATATAAGGCCATCTCCAACCGAGAAACCAAAACTTAAACACAAAATAAGTTTAAGTTTAAGTTTACAATAATTTAGCTCCAACCGAAAAATCAATAGTCAAACTTAAAAGAATATTCTTTAAATATTCTTTTTATACAATTATTTATATTATTTTTATAAATAACCAATATCTTTATAAATTTACTATTTAACCACATAACTTTTGACATCAAAAAAATTTAATAAATATTATTTTCAATTTACTTGCTTATCGATCAATTTTGTTGTTGTGATTCATAGTTTATTTATTTTTGTAATTCGTAGCATTTTATTTTAAGTATTTTATTTTATTTTATTTTTATTATCAATTAAATATTTAATATTTAATTATATTTTATATTGTGATATTTATTTTTTTTATAAAATAATTTGTTTTAATTATTAATGATATGATTATTTAAAAACATTACATTACAAAAAATATTAAATAAGAAACAAAAAAGATTAATGAGTCATTTTTATTAATTTATAAAAAAATGATCATTTTATAAATAATAAATAGGTTTTTGGTATCAGTAGTTGGAGATGCTCTTATAATAACTATTATACGGAAACAAAACATGAAACGAAAGTTGAAATCGTGTGATTTATCATTAACACGCGCGCCGGAGATCATTAGTAATCTTTCTTCCACTTCATCACCACCGGAGACACCACGTTCCGCTTCCCGTCCGACCAAACTATCTCCCCAAAATCCGTCGTCGGTGACTCCCCTGGCACCACAGTCAACTTCCTCTGCGCAGTAATTCTGACGTTGTAACTCTTTTTTTCACCCTTTCTCAGAAACTTCATTTTCACCGGAGTCACGACCACATTTACGCCATTCGGATTAAGCACGTTCACGGTGTAGGTAGCAGAATTGTCACTAACATGAGTCACGGTCCTCGTAACCACCATTGCATTCTTATCATACCCATTGAAATCGATGGCTATCGCCGGATAATTGAGATTCCACGGCTCGAATCGATCGCTTCTGCTGCAACTCCTTTTTGTTACCGATTTTATACTCTGAGCACTATATTTTGAGGCGCACATGAAATTCAAATAATCATCGGGGCATATATCGTAGACTAATCCAGGATCAACGGCTTTTTCCGGGTCCACGTGGCCAGCGCCCATGGCCAACACCGTTGCATTTGTATAATCATTACCGTCCAGTATCTGTCGGCCTTGATTGTCTTTGGTGTAAGCAGTGGTCATCATGGCTGATCTGATCATAGCCGGGGTCCAATCTGGGTGGGCCCCTTTTAGGAGAGCGGCCACGCCCGATATGTGGGGGCAGGACATAGATGTTCCCGACATGATGAAGAATTCAAAAGGGTACAAGCCGCTGGGAACGGCCGCGAGGATGTTAACACCGGGGGCAATCAGGTCCGGCTTCATCAGGAATGGGGACAAAGAGGTTGGGCCTCTAGACGAGAAGTAGGCTACTATAGGAGCGGGCTTAATCCCCAACACCGTGCCGTGGAATACAATCGTCGCGGTTGCGTTCGGGCTAAAATGTTCGATGTAGTCTTGAATTGTTCCCAATGCCTGGCTGCCTACCATGAGGCCTGGAATGTTGGAAGGAAGATACGGATTGAGATTTTCGCCGTGCAACCCCTTAAGAGACCCGATCACTATGGCCACTCCATCAGCCCTCAAAATCTCAGCTTCTTGCTCGTAAATATCATCTAAAAATAGAAATATATAATTATTCCTAGGGTGTGATTATTAATATGAGATGATCCAAAAAACAAAGTCATGTGACCATTAATAATACCATTTTCAGTTTCAGTGCAGACCACAATACTGCCCCGGACCTCTTTCGCTTGGTCTTCCAACAAGAAGTCGCATGATCCGCCGTATACAATGGATATCTTCTTTTTAGGCAAAGGCTTGCCGCGGTAAATCGATGAGCCCTTCACCACTCGACCATCTCCGAGTTCGAGAATGGTCTCGAATACTCTATCGATTGTGCTGGCACCCACCGTTGTCATCCAAGGAGCCACATTGCCTAACGAACTTTCTCCCGGACCATCGTTCCCAGCTGTCGCCGAGACAAAAACTCCCCTTTTCATCGCCCCAAAGGTCCCGATCGCAGACGGTTCGATATTTGACATCCCACCGCCGACCGAGAAAGAAATTACATCGACGCCATCCTCAACAGCCTTGTCCAAGGCCGAGAGAATATCGGAATCCATGCAGAAGCCATTCCAGCCGACTTTGTACATTGCGATCCGTGCTTTAGGAGCAACTCCGATGGCCGTGCCTTTGGCGTATCCGAAAAGAGACGCGTTACCAACAGCTCTACCGGCGGCGATGGACGACGTGTGTGTTCCATGGCCGTTGGTGTCTCGAGCAGACAAAATCTCCACCGAGGTATTTATTTGTCCACGTCCTTCTTCGTGACCTTTGTAGAAGAACCTAGCCCCGATGAGCTTCTTGTTGCAGACAGCTCTTGTGAAATTCTGTCCTTCCTCGCACTCGCCTTTCCATTTCGAAGGAATAGGACTCATGCCTTCATCGCGGAAACTAGGGTGTTCTGGCCAGATGCCCGTGTCGATAACTCCGATGATCACGTTTGAGCCGGAGTCAGACATGGACAACAAGCGTCTCGGGATATTATTATTGCTATCGGTGTACAAGCCGAGAAAAGAAGGCGAGCGAGTTGTGTGTAGTTGGCGAACGCGGTCGGGAATGACTGCCATGACCCCCGGTTTTTTTGAAAGCATGGCGGCCTGTTTTTGGGTGAGTTTAGCCGAAAAGCCATCTACGACTGTTTTGTAAACATGGGTAAAGGTATTGTTTGTTTGTTGATCATCGGAGTTTGTGTTTAGGGTTTGAAGGGTGGCTTTGTACCAGTGTTCGACCTCCGAAAACACCGATGGTTTCGAATCGTTGTCGACGAAAACGATGTATGTATTAGAAGAAACAAAATTTGAGAACGAGAGAAACAGAATGAAGAAAAACAGAAGAGCCATTAAATTTGTAATATGAAAATGGTGTTAACTCGATCGGTTTATATAGAGAAAATAAGTACAGTAGTAATTACTCTCGAATATTAAATTGGTGTGACAATAGATGTTACGTAGTACAACATATTTTATTATTTGGTAGACACAATCATATCGCAGCACACGAGCCGTTAAACAAATAAAAATAACATCTTTATCCTAATGATGTTCAAATACGGAGTATATTATAAAGTAGTAATAAACTTTGAGATAAAAAAAATTTTGGTCCCACAAATATGTAGTTTTTTTTTAATTAAGTTCCACATATATTTGTCTTTTCAATTTAGTCCAAATATATCAAATTTGGTTTCAAATTAGTCTTTTTTGTACGGAAATTTCAATTTTCGTCGAAATGTTTTCATAAATGCGGACTCAGCGCCACGTGTCAGCATTCCATTGGTCAACGACTTTTTTTTTCTTTTTTAAAAATTCGTTGACCAATGGGATGCTGACACGTAACGCTGAATTGAAAAATGATTAAATTTAAACTAAATTCGACATATTTTGAGTTAAATTGAAAAGCGGATATTAAATCGAATAAAAATTAAGGTTAATAAATTAAAAAAATAAACTTACTTAATAAAATTTAAACAAGTAGTAAACCTATCTTTTATGAAATAGAGAATAATATTTTGAAGGAGAAAAGTACAATAATTATTTTAGTTGAAATGTTTTAAATATAAAAATGTTCATAATTAGTTGAAACGAAAATAATATTATTATTATATTTTGAAATTTTACTTGTCTTATATATAGTATAAAAAATTATTTTTATAGTATAACAAATTTACTTGTATTATAGTATTCATGTTCATAGAAAAAATAAATATTTTTATATTTTCATTTTATTTTTAATTATTTTTCAAGTTCTAAACACATTTATTTTATGTTCACAATTTGTTTTTCTTATTTTTCTTATTTCTTGAAAATAAATTTCTACAATTTTCTGTACACAAAACTATATATTTAAATCGATAATTTTATGAATTTACATATTTATTATTATTTGGCTCAACTTTGATAAATAAATTGAAAAAAAAATGTTTATGATAAAAAATATTGTAATTTAAATTTAAAATTAAAATAATTTAAATTCGGACACTTTTTGGGCCAAAAAATCAGACTCTTTTTTAAAAAAGTGTATGTTAAGATTTTTTTTTTTTAATTTTTTATTTTTATAAGAACTAGAATCTGGACAATTTGCAGTATAATTTTATTTTTATTTCAAAATTTATTATATTATTATTTTTAAAAGTTATGACTAATTTTATATTTTGAATAATTGTTGTCCAAAAATTGACCCATGGTTATTCATTAAAAAGCGAATAAAATTGTAGAAAACTTGACCGAATTGACAAAAAAATATATATATTTTAGAGAATATTTTGATTCAAATTCTCGTAGGAAAGTGTAAACATAATGAAATACGAGTATGATATAGTAAAAGTTTTCCGAATAGAAAAGTGTAAAATATGTGAAAGTAGAAAAGTAATAAAAACCCTTATTATTATCATTATTATTATTATCGCTTATTATATTACTCCGTATATTTGGAATAGTCTGACTCAAATATTCTGCACTAACACGCGTAGTATTTATAATTTAGCTAAGTAGTGCAACTTAATTCATGAAATCAATCATCAGTAATCCTTCTTCCACTTCATCACCACCGGGGACACCACGTTCCGCTTCATGTCCGACCAAACTATCTCCCCAACATCGGTCGTTGGTACTGACTCCCCTGGCGCCACTGTCAACTTTCTCTGCACAGTAATTCTGACGTTGTAACTCTTTTTTTCACCCTTTCTCACGAACTTCATTCTCACCGGAGTCACGGCCACATTTACCCCATTTGGATTAACCACCTTCACGGTGTAGGTAGCAGGCTTGTCACTAACATGTGTTACAGTCCTCGTAACCACCATTACCTTCTTATCATACCCATTGAAATCGATGGTTATCGCCGGATAATTTAGATTCCACGGCTCGAATCCATCGCTTCTGCTGCAACTCTTTTTTGTTACCGATTTTATACTCTGAGCACTATATTTTGAAGCGCACAAGAAATTCAAATAATCATCTGGGCTTATATCGTAGACCAATCCCGGATCAGTGGCTTTCTCCGGTTCCACGTGGCCAGCGCCCATGGCCCACACAGTTGCATTTGTATAATCATTACTGTCCAGTATCTGCTGGCCTTGTTTGTCTTTGGTGTAAGCAGTGGTCATCATGGCTGATCTGATCATAGCCGGCGTCCAATCGGGGTGGACCCCTTTCAGGAGAGCGACCACGCCTGATATGTGTGGGCAAGACATAGATGTCCCCGACATGATGTTGAATTCAGTTCGACGCAGGTCAGAGGGTTGATTGGACGGCGACAGGTTATTGGGATATGCCGCGAGGATGTTAACACCGGGGGCGATCAGGTCAGGCTTCATCAGGAATGGGGTCAAATATGTTGGGCCTCTAGACGAGAAGGATGCTACTATCGGAGCCGGCTTAATCCCCAACACTGTGCCCTGGAATACAATCGCCGCGGTTGCGTTCGGACTAAAATGGTCGATGTAGTCTTGAATTGTTCCCAATGCTTGGCTGCTTACGACGAGACCTGGAATGTTGAAAGGAAGATACGAAAAAAGATTTTCTCCGTGCAACCCCATATTAGACACAATTAGTACTATGGCTACTCCACCAGCCCTTTTGACATCAGCTTCTTGTTTGTAAATATTGCCTGCAAATAGTTGAGAGTAGTTTTATAACCTTAATTAATAAGATTGAAATTATCCAATAAATAGTTGAGAGTAGTTTTATATGAAAAAATAGGAATAATCATTGACCACTTGAAATAGAAAGTACTGTATGACCATTAATAGGTGACAGCTAGAGAGAGTACCTTTCACAGCGCAGACCACAATACTGCCCCGTACCTCTTCTGCTTGCTCTTCCAACAAGGCGTCGCAGAATCCGCCGAATACAATGGATATCTTCTTCTTAGACAAAGGCTTGCCGCTGTGAATCGATGAGCCCTTCACCACACTACCATCTCCGAGTTCGAGAATGGTCTCGAATACTCTATCGATTGTGCTGGCACCCACCGTTGTCATCCAAGGAGCCACATTGACTACCGAACTTTCTATAGGACCATCGTTCCCAGCTGACGCTGAGACAAAAACTCCCCTCTTCATCGCCCCAAAGGCCCCGATTGCAATCGGCTCAACGTTTGACATCACCCCACCGCCTAATGACATAGAAATTATGTCGACTCCGTCCTCCACAGCCTTGTCGAAGGCGGAGAGAATATCGGAATCCATGCTGAAGCCATACCAGAAGACTTTGTACACTGCAATCCGTGCTTTAGGAGCAACCCCGACAGCCGTGCCTTTGGCGTAGCCGAAAAGAGACGCGTTTCCAACAGCTCTGCCGGCGGCGGTGGACGACGTGTGTGTTCCGTGGCCATCGGAGTCTCGAGCAGACAGAATCTCCTCCGATGGGTTTATTTTTCCGTATGCTTCTTCGTGACCTTTGTAGAAGAACCTAGCCCCGATGAGCTTTCTGTTGCATAGAGCTTTCGTGAAATTTTGTCCCTCGACGCACTCGCCTTTCCATCGGGAAGGGATAGGACCCAACCCATCGTCACGGAAACTAGGGTTTTCTGGCCAGATGCCGGGCCATTTGTG
Organism: Euphrasia confusa; assembly: GCA_954870475.1. Classification (NCBI taxonomy): domain Eukaryota; kingdom Viridiplantae; phylum Streptophyta; class Magnoliopsida; order Lamiales; family Orobanchaceae; genus Euphrasia; species Euphrasia confusa. The sequence goes on along the minus strand of OX940951.1, from coordinate 55,498,889 downwards.
CGGCTTCCACATCCGGACGATCTAAAGGAGTGACGAGGTCATTCACAAGGAGAGCATCTAGTGACTGATCAATGAAGGTGGTTCAATCGACTCAACACCACCTTCATCAACATCAACGAGGCACGCTACACCGGTTGTAAGTGATCTCGTTAATCTCTATATATATATATATATATATTGGATGTATATATATAAACGTGTCTATACATATAATGTGTGACTAGATCTTCATGTTGTTCGTGTTCTATTGTTTTACACGCTTCCGCACACACGAACAAGGTAATCGAGCGATTGGATCGGCATCGAAAACCTTCATTCAAAGATGACCAGATTCAGAGACAAGGATAAAGAAGGACTCTCGTCCAACCCTAGAGGTATTCCCCCACACGTCTCCCATCAGCTAAAGCCCGTCTACATAAAGGAGTGACTGACGAAGAAGAAGGAGGACGTATGAGCAGCGAAAAATCCGGATCGGAACCCTACCTGACCAGCGACGAAGAAGGCGGCCGCGTGAGCAACACCACTCGCCGGCGTTTATTTTCTGTTAAGCCTTCGGGCTAAAAACAATTTACGTTATGTTTTTATGTTTTTGAATTCGTACTTAGTTTATTTTCCTTGTTGAACAATTTCCCGTTTTCAATGCATAGTTCAGTTCGTCTTAACTTCTTTGTTTTATTTTCTGTTTTAATCATGTCAAGTAGCTAATCTGTTTGTATCTGGGCAAAGACAGAACCTGACCAACCCTAAGACGTGATCGTGCCGGGAGGCTTATTGATGACAGCAACTAGCTGAGTTTTGTTCCCGATTCAACAGGGTAGTAACTTAAGCATGTTAGGGACTTGGGCAATCCTACAATGACCAGTGGGAACCCCGACTTGCCTAACACAGGAGTACGTGGATCAACGCGACCGGGAGACTGGGCGTCCGCGAAGTACAACATGTTGCTGGAGATGTGGTCGTATGACTTGGGTGTGTCCAGGCATGCTATTGGCCATTCCGGGTTTGCTTGGAGGATGAAGGCGACTTGACCAACTTAGACTCATGCGGTCACATAGTGTCGAATTGGTCAACGTCAGGAGACCTGTCGAGAGAGATCTGGCAGGACTTAAACATAAGAGCGAATAAGGGTTCGGGGTATTAATATGCGTGACATCATAGGGATGTTAATACTTGGGATCTATAACTGGAAGACAAAACTGTTAGCAAAATGATATACGTACCGATGATCGGCAGCACATAGGTCAAGGGGGAAGTCAGGGGAGTCGATGCCTGGATACTTTAGTCTTTATTGTTTCATTTTCTCTGCTTAGTCGAGTCTGTTAATTGCTCAATCATTTAATTAGGTTGCATGCTAGTTTTATTTTTGTTTAAGTTATTTGTTATTTTTCAGTCAAGTAAACACGGTGACCACGGTTCGGCAGTGCCCAACTGCTCTCCAAAACAAAACCTTTTCAAACGTGACAACCCAATTGAGCATTCAAAGCCGGGAAAACTATAAGCTAAATCGCCTCCTCGTGGGATCGACCCTATACTTGCTACTAGTACTTGTGCTAGTGAATAGTTTAGGAACTATAAATATTATTTTGCGCTACTCCACGACGGTAGCGTCAAAATTGGCATGCCCAAGTCTTCCATGCCACAAGGAGAGACTGGTGTCTTTATTCACTAGGAAAGCAGATGAAGTTGAAGGACTGGTGTTGAAGATGGGAGTTGACTGGGATGAGGTGTGAACTGGCTTCAAATCAAACTGATACAGGCCTTGGTTAAGGGTGCCTTTGAGCAGCACTTGATTGGTGCCCTGATCCTTAACAAAACAAGAGGATGGATAAAATTCAAAGTATACTTGGTTATCTTTGGAAAACTGGGATACACTAAGAAGGTTTTTGGCAATTTGAGGCACATGAAGGAGTTCAGTAAGTTTAAATTTATGATCAGAATTGGGAGATTTAACAGTGGACTTTCCAACATGAGTAATAATCATACCTGTCCCATTAGCTATCTGAACTTTATTGCTCCCATTATATTCAGATGCAGTAGTGAGGTTGTTGAACTCATTGGTGAGATGATTTGTTGCTCCTGAATCAGCAAACCAGCTACCATCACCATCAGACTCAGAAAAGTTGAAGTTTGAACCTCCTTGACCTGCATTGAAGGCTGTAATATTCTGATTGCTTCCACTGTTGTTTTGAGGGGGATTAGCTGATGGTCCATAGGTATTGTCAAACCTATAGTAGCACCTATCAGCTGTATGATTAGTATAGTTGCAAATTTGGCAAGGAGCAGCCCCAGAAGCTCTCCCTCTACCTCTTCCCCCTCTACCTCTTGAAGGTGATCTCCCTCTTCCTCTAGTGTCATTATTTCCTCTGCCTCTTCCATTCTGATTGTAAGAGGAGTTGTTGTGAACCTTCTTCTGATATTGTGCTGTATTAGCAGAAGGATTGGAGCCATCAACATTCACAGAGGTGGAATTCAGATTCTCTAATCTGGTTTCATAGCTCATCAACATTGAGTATACTTCTCTGAGTTTGCAACCCTCAGCTCTAGATGTTATAGCAACAACTATTGAGTCATACTCACTTCCTAAACCTGCAAGAATCTGCAGTATTTGATCTTCTTCAGATATCTTATGTCCAGCTGCTTGAATCAAGTCACAACATGACTTAATCTTGTTCAAATAATCCCTAACAGTCATTGAACCCTTCTTGATTGAGGTGAGTTGCAGCTTGTACTGCATCTTCTTGGCAGCTGACTGAGAGCTAAAATTCAGATCTAGAGCTTCCCAAATCTGAGCAGATGTTTCTAATCCAACCATCATGATAAGAAGGCTTTCAGAAAGAGAGGATAATATCCATGAGGCCAAAAGTTGATCTTGCCTGCACCAGTGAACAAATTCAGGGTTTGGCTCCACTTTGTTTGATTCTGGATTGAAGGAAACTCTCTCTGGTGCTTCACCTTGCTGCAGAAAGCTTTCAAGCCCATATCCTCTTATAGCAGTGGAGATTTGCATTTTCCAGAGGAGATAATTATCTTCATTTAGTTTTATGGAGATAAGCTGGTGCTGTGGATGAATGAGCGCACCTGTGTTGTTTGCAATGGAATGTTGTGATCCATCTGATGTGGATCCTCCTTGACTCATCTTGACAAACTCTAGCTCTGCTCTAATCAAGGCGTGACAGTGACATGAGGTTGGTCAAACCAGTAGCTCTGATACCAGGAAAGGATTTGTGATTATATTTGTGAAAGAGAATCAAATGCAGAACCTGCATATTTCAAGTATTTCCATTAATGGTATTCATTGATACTCAAAACATTGAACAGCTGCGGCTTACATATTGGTGTTTTTATATGGGGAACACTACCCTAGCTACACATCCAATGGACAAGAATGAATGACAAGTGGACCATCTAACGGATAAGAGAGAGGGACCACAGCTAGCCTAATGTACTACAAATATGAGCTGGAAAAGTAGTAAAATAACTATTAGAGTTTAACTACTGTAATTGAGGTTTCTAACACCTTTCCACCGGGAAGGGATGGGGCCTGAACTGAATTGAACTGAACTGAAATTAAGTTCAAAATAAGAAACTTAAAATAATGAAAAACTAAAATTAGTATTGTTAAAATTTCAATATTTTGTATATTATAAACAATTTTATTAATTTTCTTATTTTTTTATGAGGTTAAAAAAATTAAAAAATGATTTACATTATATAACTTTTATGGTTAATCGATAAATTCAAATAAATTGTTCCATGTGAATACTCAAACAAAGTATACGTATTTACGACACTATTTTTTTTTTGTTAGAAGTTTCGATATTACACAAAATTGTTCATGTAATTACACTATTTTTTTTTTTGTTAGAAGTTTCGATATTACACAAAATTGTTCATGTAATTATTAGCGATCGTATTGGTACGCCATTTCGAGATCGTAGTGGTAATAAGAGTTGGAACGTGATGGCTTGCTGCTCATTTTATAGTATTTTCACATTTATTAATGTGGGTTGGAAAGGGAGCGTCCATGATCTAACTGTATGGCGAGATTCTTTAACTGCCTCAAAATATGTTTTTCCACATCCACCGGAAGGTAATAATTAAATAAATTGTTTTATTTTATTATAGCACATTGTTTCTTTAATTTTGATGCAAATTTTATTTTACGTTGTAGGTAAATACTATTTGGTAGACTCTGAATATCTTAATACTCTTGGATATTTGTCTCCTATTTGCGATCCCAACGTCAGATAATATAAGCATGGACCACCTAGAGGAATTTCAGAATATTTCAATTATGGACATTCTTCATTAAGAATGAAAGTTGAATGTGCTTTTGGTCAGTTGAAAAAAAGGTGGAAAGTATTGAAAATTATGCCTCAAATATCACAAAAGTATCAAATGTCAATTATTTTTTCTTGTTTCACACTTCATAATTTCATACGAATGCACGAGAGTGGTATTCCAATTGTACATCATGATGTTGCCAGTGGGAGAACAGATACAAACTTGGATGACAAAAATCGAATGAAGCTCATGTCTAAGGTAAGGATGGATATAGCCGAAGCTATTTGGAAAGATAACAACACCGAAGAGCATGAAGATGAAGTACAACAAAATGATAAGGAGGTAGATCATATGGAAGTAGATTGACCGATTGTTTAAATTTTGTAATTTTTGTGATTTTTTTCAATATTACAAAAATTTAATATTTATTGACATTAATTATTATTATTATTATTATTATTATTATTATTATTATTATTATTGTTGTTGTTGTTGTTTTTGTTTTTGTTGTTGTTGTTGTTGTTATTATTATTAAAAAACCGAACTGAAATTGAACTGAAATGAACTGAATTGAACTGAAATAAACTGAAATTAAATTCAAAAGAACAGGGCCAAAATGTCATATATTTATGAAAGCGATAAAGTAATTATTAAATGTGACATTACATGTGACGTACTCACGTACATATCTTATTTTATTAGTTTGTACACAATCATAATGCGTCGTTGATTCAGTGAACAAATAATCACAATAATAGTATCTTTTATTCTAATGACGGTCAACAGTCTTGACCTTGGGCATAGCCGCATAGACGGCTTAGTGCCCAACTTTTTAAGAGGTCTATGTTTTATTTATACTCCCTCGGTCCAAAGACAATTGACATATTTTCCTTTTTGGGGTGTCCAACAATAGTTGACACACCCCAAAAAAGGAAATAATTATTCTAACTTTTTCATTTTAATATACAATTTTATTCTACTTTAACTCACCTACTTTTTAAACTTTACTCACAACTACTTTACTTTTCACTTTTAAAATATATTTTTGTATTAAAAAATAACAATTTTCTTAAACTCCGAGTCCAGCAAAGTATGACATCTATTAATGGCCGGAGGGAGTATATTTTTTCTATTCCACTAATCACACTTATTTTAATATTTGTGAAGAAAATACTCTATGACTATTGCTATGAGACATAGTTAGTATAGTATTAAAAATCAACTCTTCCGCCCGTTTTATTACTTGTAAATAAATTTACGCTTTGTAATCTACTACAATTCTATTTAATATTATACCGTTTATTTTAATTATTATGTAATGTAATTAAATCTTAATAGCTTAATTTTTTGAAATAATCAAATGTTTTCGCGTGAAGTAGGTCTCCCGAAAGCCCTAAATCAAATGACATGTGCATCTCACGTGGTTGATTTCAAGCACGGCGAAAATCGGATGAAATCGAATTAATTTGAAGTTTTAGTGGATGAAATTGAAAACGTGTGACTTTGTTGTTTCAAAAAGAAAAATGTCCATCTTTATGAGACTAAATTGATAATTTTTCTTAATAATACTTCAAGTATTAGAAAAAAATAAGGCAAGTTTTGAATAAAGTGATTTTTTTTTTATAATTTCTTAAGAAACTCATTTTTTCTTAATTATGAATAAGAGCAATTTATTTTATATTATTTTAATTTTATTAATTTAAACAATAGTTATTAATTATTATTTATTATATAAAGTACACTGTTATTAATTTTGTTTGAACATATAATTAACAATAAGTATAAATGTCAAATATAACTACTTTTTTGTCTTAAATTTATACTGTATCTACCTATGGACAACCATATTAAAAAAAATGTTACAGTATTTTTTACTTTTTGATCAAAAAAATTAGGAGTAATAATATATTTTTAAGTTCAAATTTTTTGATCAAAAAGTTAGGAGTAACAATATATTTTTAAGTTAAAAATTAAAGTAATTGTGAGTAAGTTTACAAGGTAGCTCGAAAAATAAATGTCAAATGTTATATTCTCTTTCTCATTGATGATGACTCGTTATGTTAGATTTTCGAGACCATTATTTTTAGTGATATATGTTTAGTTTGCCAAATAGTAGAGCTAGTCTGTTAGCTTGGTGATGCGGTAGAGTTTCCTATATATGCGTTTTAGTGTATTATACCTCATCTTTTCTTTTATATATGATTGACCTTTACTAAAAAAATATTTGAGCGGTTCAACATGACCAATGGAACGGTTAATTTTGTTTATTTTAATTTTTTTCTTTTTTTACTGGAATTTTAATTAAAATTAATTAAAATTCACAATTATTTTTTGAACGGGAGTAAAAAATCTATACAGTCATATCGTTGGGATCAGGAAAAAATATTACTATATAGAGTTTTACAAAATAAAAATATTTTTTCGAATAAAAAATAATAAATATAAAAATAACATACATTATATTTATCTATCTTTAAGTTCATATAAAAAATTTAATAGTTTTGACTATTAATATTTGACCATATATATGTAAAAATTGTGTTTAACATATATTAAATAAAATACTAATTAATCTAAAAACTATAAACATTGATCATACAGTATATATAATTGATTTTGATAAACATTTTGAGTCATTTTAAACATGTTATAAATTTTAATAAATAAAAATATTATTAATAAATATTTTTTACTATATATTAATCATTTATTCTTATATAGAGTATAAATCAATTAAGGTGTGACTCTGAAAAATGTATGACTTATGATGGAGTTTATTCCTAATTATAACAGTTCCCAAGTTCGAGACTTGAATTTTTTATTATTATAAGGAGTTTATTCCTATATTGAGTATTACTATATAGAGTTTATACTATACTATTATTTTAGTCATTATAAGTGTATAGATTTATGAAAGCAAAAACAAATTATTACTAAAAGTTGTGGATTATTTTAGATATTATCACAATTCTTTATTATATTTGGATTTTATTATAACAAGTAACATCAAAAGTGAAAATACGAAAACAAAACATGAAACGAAAGTTGAAATCGTGGGATTTAACATTAACACGCGTGCCCGAGATCATCAGTAATCTTTCTTCCACTTCATCACCACCTGAGACACCACGTTCCTCTTCCCGTCCGACCAAACTATCTCCCCAACATCCGTTGTCGGCGACTCTCCTGGCGCCACCGTCAACTTTCTCTGCACAGTTATTCTGACGTTGTAACTCTTTTTTTCACCCTTTCTCACAAACTTCATTTTCATCGGAGTCACGACCACATCTACCCCTTTCGGGCAAACCACCTTCACAGTGTAGATAGCAGAATTTTCAGTAACATGTGTCACAGTCCTCGTAACCACCATTACCTTCTTATCATATGCATTGAAATCAACGGTCATCACCGGATAATTTAGATTCCACGGCTTGGATTGATTCATGCCGCAACCCTTGTTGCCTGTGACCGATTTTATACTCTCAATGCTGTAACCCGAGGCACACAAGAAATTGAAATAATCATCGGGGCTTGTATCGTAGACCAATCCAGGATCAACGGCTTTCTCCGGGTCCACGTGGCCAGCCCCCATGGCCCACACAGTTGCATTTGTGTAATCATTACTGTCCAGTATCTGTCTGCCTTGTTTGTCTTTGGTGTAAGCAGTGGTCATCATGGCTGATCTGATCATAGCCGGGGTCCAATCGGGGTGGGCCCCTTTAAGGAGAGCGGCCACGCCCGATATGTGGGGGCAGGACATGGATGTCCCCGACTTGACGTTGAATTCAGTTCGCTGCAGGTCGGAGGGTTGATTGGACGGCGACAGGTTATTGGGATATGCCGCGAGGATGTTAACACCGGGGGCAATCAGGTCAGGCTTCATCAGGAATGGGGACACAGAGGCTGGGCCTCTGGACGAGAAGGATGCTACTATCGGAGCGGGCTGAATCCCCAAAATCGTGCCGTGAAATACAATCGTCGCGGTTGAGTTTGGGCTAGAATGGTCTATGTAGTCTTGAATTGTTACCCATCCCTGGCTGCTTACGGCGAGGCCTGGAAGATTCAAAGGGAGATACGCAATGAGATTTTCGCCGTGCAACCCCATACCCGACACGATGATCACTATGGCCACTCCACCGGCGCTTTTGACATTAGATTCTTGTTCGTAAACATCAACATCTATACACAGAGAAAGAGAGAGAGATTAATTATTATAAGCTTAATTAATAAAATTAAAAACATCCAATTAATTAATTAATAAATACCATTTGTTATCATGCACACCACAATCTTGCCCTGGACCTCCTCGGCTTGCTCTTCCAACAAGGAGTCGCAGAATCCACCGTCTATAATGGATATCTTCTTTTTAGACAAAAGCTTGCCCTTGTAAATCGATGAGCCCTTCACCACTCGACCATCTCCGAGCTCGAGAATGGTCTCGAATACTCTATCAGTTGTGCTGGCCCCCACCACTGTCATCCAAGGAGCCACATTGACTACCGAACTTTCTATAGGACCATCATTCCCAGCTGACACCGAGACAAAAACTCCCCTCTTCATCGCCCCAAAGGCCCCGATTGATGTTGGCTCAACGTTTGACATAGCACCGCCGATCGATAAAGAAATGATATCGACGCCATCCTCCACAGCCTTGTCGAAGGCGGACAGAATATCCGACTCCATGCATCCATTTTCCCAGCAGACTTTGTACGCTGCAATTCGTGCTTTAGGAGCAACTCCGACGGCCGTGCCTTTGGCGTATCCGAAAAGAGACGCGTTACCAACAGCTCTGCCGGCGGCGGTGGACGACGTGTGTGTTCCGTGGCCATCGGAGTCTCGAGCGGACAGAATCTCCGTCGAGGTATTTATTTTTCCGTATGCTTCTTCGTGACCTTTGTAAAAGAACCTAGCCCCGATGAGTTTTCTGTTGCAGAGAGATTTTTTGAAGTTTTGGTCCTCGACGCACTTTCCTTTCCATCTGGAAGGGACAGGGCCCATGCCTTCATCCCTGAAACTAGTGTGTTCTGGCCAGATGCCTGTGTCGAAAACTCCGATGATAGCGTTTGAGCCCGAGTCGGACATGGACAACAATCTCCCAGGGACATTAATATTATTATTGTTATTGGTGTACAAGCCGAGAAAAGAAGGTGAGCGAGTTGTCTGTAATTGGCGAACGAGGTCGGGCATGACTGCCATGACCCCCGGTTTGTTTGAAAGCATGGCGGCTTGTTTTCGGGTGAGTTTAGCCGAGAAGCCATCTACCACTGTTTTGTAAACATGGGTAAGGATATTATTGTTTGTTTGTTGATCATCGGGGTTTGTGTTTAGGGTTTGAAGGGTGGCTTTGTACCACTGTTCAACCTCCGAAAACACCGATGGTTTCGACTCTTTGTTGACTATCACAATATGTGTATCAGAAGAAACGAAATTTGAGAATGAAAGAAACAGAATGAAGGAAAGCCAGAGAGCCATATAGTAAATTAATATAGAGTGTAATCGAAATGGTTAGTAATATGAAGATATGGTGTTAAGTGTTAACTCGATCGGTTTATATAGAGTAAATTGGTGTGACATCACATGTTACGTACATCTTATTTTATTATTTTGTACGCACACAATCAACAACACATTACACGCCCGTTGAATAAATAACAATAGTATCTTTGTTCTAATGATGGTAAAATATATGATAAAACTCTAGTCAAATAACAAGTTAATCAAATTTAATTAAGTAAATTAAGAAAATAAACTCACCTAATAATATTTTAGTGTCAAGCTTGTATGTTCGAGTTCTTACAAACTCCCTCCCACCCAAAGCAATAGTCAACATTGACTTTTTTCGTCCGTTCAATATATATGATAAATAGTGTACATAAATTATGAAAAAAATACTAAAATAAAATATAAGGCCATCTCCAACCGAGAAACCAAAACTTAAACACAAAATAAGTTTAAGTTTAAGTTTACAATAATTTAGCTCCAACCGAAAAATCAATAGTCAAACTTAAAAGAATATTCTTTAAATATTCTTTTTATACAATTATTTATATTATTTTTATAAATAACCAATATCTTTATAAATTTACTATTTAACCACATAACTTTTGACATCAAAAAAATTTAATAAATATTATTTTCAATTTACTTGCTTATCGATCAATTTTGTTGTTGTGATTCATAGTTTATTTATTTTTGTAATTCGTAGCATTTTATTTTAAGTATTTTATTTTATTTTATTTTTATTATCAATTAAATATTTAATATTTAATTATATTTTATATTGTGATATTTATTTTTTTTATAAAATAATTTGTTTTAATTATTAATGATATGATTATTTAAAAACATTACATTACAAAAAATATTAAATAAGAAACAAAAAAGATTAATGAGTCATTTTTATTAATTTATAAAAAAATGATCATTTTATAAATAATAAATAGGTTTTTGGTATCAGTAGTTGGAGATGCTCTTATAATAACTATTATACGGAAACAAAACATGAAACGAAAGTTGAAATCGTGTGATTTATCATTAACACGCGCGCCGGAGATCATTAGTAATCTTTCTTCCACTTCATCACCACCGGAGACACCACGTTCCGCTTCCCGTCCGACCAAACTATCTCCCCAAAATCCGTCGTCGGTGACTCCCCTGGCACCACAGTCAACTTCCTCTGCGCAGTAATTCTGACGTTGTAACTCTTTTTTTCACCCTTTCTCAGAAACTTCATTTTCACCGGAGTCACGACCACATTTACGCCATTCGGATTAAGCACGTTCACGGTGTAGGTAGCAGAATTGTCACTAACATGAGTCACGGTCCTCGTAACCACCATTGCATTCTTATCATACCCATTGAAATCGATGGCTATCGCCGGATAATTGAGATTCCACGGCTCGAATCGATCGCTTCTGCTGCAACTCCTTTTTGTTACCGATTTTATACTCTGAGCACTATATTTTGAGGCGCACATGAAATTCAAATAATCATCGGGGCATATATCGTAGACTAATCCAGGATCAACGGCTTTTTCCGGGTCCACGTGGCCAGCGCCCATGGCCAACACCGTTGCATTTGTATAATCATTACCGTCCAGTATCTGTCGGCCTTGATTGTCTTTGGTGTAAGCAGTGGTCATCATGGCTGATCTGATCATAGCCGGGGTCCAATCTGGGTGGGCCCCTTTTAGGAGAGCGGCCACGCCCGATATGTGGGGGCAGGACATAGATGTTCCCGACATGATGAAGAATTCAAAAGGGTACAAGCCGCTGGGAACGGCCGCGAGGATGTTAACACCGGGGGCAATCAGGTCCGGCTTCATCAGGAATGGGGACAAAGAGGTTGGGCCTCTAGACGAGAAGTAGGCTACTATAGGAGCGGGCTTAATCCCCAACACCGTGCCGTGGAATACAATCGTCGCGGTTGCGTTCGGGCTAAAATGTTCGATGTAGTCTTGAATTGTTCCCAATGCCTGGCTGCCTACCATGAGGCCTGGAATGTTGGAAGGAAGATACGGATTGAGATTTTCGCCGTGCAACCCCTTAAGAGACCCGATCACTATGGCCACTCCATCAGCCCTCAAAATCTCAGCTTCTTGCTCGTAAATATCATCTAAAAATAGAAATATATAATTATTCCTAGGGTGTGATTATTAATATGAGATGATCCAAAAAACAAAGTCATGTGACCATTAATAATACCATTTTCAGTTTCAGTGCAGACCACAATACTGCCCCGGACCTCTTTCGCTTGGTCTTCCAACAAGAAGTCGCATGATCCGCCGTATACAATGGATATCTTCTTTTTAGGCAAAGGCTTGCCGCGGTAAATCGATGAGCCCTTCACCACTCGACCATCTCCGAGTTCGAGAATGGTCTCGAATACTCTATCGATTGTGCTGGCACCCACCGTTGTCATCCAAGGAGCCACATTGCCTAACGAACTTTCTCCCGGACCATCGTTCCCAGCTGTCGCCGAGACAAAAACTCCCCTTTTCATCGCCCCAAAGGTCCCGATCGCAGACGGTTCGATATTTGACATCCCACCGCCGACCGAGAAAGAAATTACATCGACGCCATCCTCAACAGCCTTGTCCAAGGCCGAGAGAATATCGGAATCCATGCAGAAGCCATTCCAGCCGACTTTGTACATTGCGATCCGTGCTTTAGGAGCAACTCCGATGGCCGTGCCTTTGGCGTATCCGAAAAGAGACGCGTTACCAACAGCTCTACCGGCGGCGATGGACGACGTGTGTGTTCCATGGCCGTTGGTGTCTCGAGCAGACAAAATCTCCACCGAGGTATTTATTTGTCCACGTCCTTCTTCGTGACCTTTGTAGAAGAACCTAGCCCCGATGAGCTTCTTGTTGCAGACAGCTCTTGTGAAATTCTGTCCTTCCTCGCACTCGCCTTTCCATTTCGAAGGAATAGGACTCATGCCTTCATCGCGGAAACTAGGGTGTTCTGGCCAGATGCCCGTGTCGATAACTCCGATGATCACGTTTGAGCCGGAGTCAGACATGGACAACAAGCGTCTCGGGATATTATTATTGCTATCGGTGTACAAGCCGAGAAAAGAAGGCGAGCGAGTTGTGTGTAGTTGGCGAACGCGGTCGGGAATGACTGCCATGACCCCCGGTTTTTTTGAAAGCATGGCGGCCTGTTTTTGGGTGAGTTTAGCCGAAAAGCCATCTACGACTGTTTTGTAAACATGGGTAAAGGTATTGTTTGTTTGTTGATCATCGGAGTTTGTGTTTAGGGTTTGAAGGGTGGCTTTGTACCAGTGTTCGACCTCCGAAAACACCGATGGTTTCGAATCGTTGTCGACGAAAACGATGTATGTATTAGAAGAAACAAAATTTGAGAACGAGAGAAACAGAATGAAGAAAAACAGAAGAGCCATTAAATTTGTAATATGAAAATGGTGTTAACTCGATCGGTTTATATAGAGAAAATAAGTACAGTAGTAATTACTCTCGAATATTAAATTGGTGTGACAATAGATGTTACGTAGTACAACATATTTTATTATTTGGTAGACACAATCATATCGCAGCACACGAGCCGTTAAACAAATAAAAATAACATCTTTATCCTAATGATGTTCAAATACGGAGTATATTATAAAGTAGTAATAAACTTTGAGATAAAAAAAATTTTGGTCCCACAAATATGTAGTTTTTTTTTAATTAAGTTCCACATATATTTGCCTTTTCAATTTAGTCCAAATATATCAAATTTGGTTTCAAATTAGTCTTTTTTGTACGGAAATTTCAATTTTCGTCGAAATGTTTTCATAAATGCGGACTCAGCGCCACGTGTCAGCATTCCATTGGTCAACGACTTTTTTTTTCTTTTTTAAAAATTCGTTGACCAATGGGATGCTGACACGTAACGCTGAATTGAAAAATGATTAAATTTAAACTAAATTCGACATATTTTGAGTTAAATTGAAAAGCGGATATTAAATCGAATAAAAATTAAGGTTAATAAATTAAAAAAATAAACTTACTTAATAAAATTTAAACAAGTAGTAAACCTATCTTTTATGAAATAGAGAATAATATTTTGAAGGAGAAAAGTACAATAATTATTTTAGTTGAAATGTTTTAAATATAAAAATGTTCATAATTAGTTGAAACGAAAATAATATTATTATTATATTTTGAAATTTTACTTGTCTTATATATAGTATAAAAAATTATTTTTATAGTATAACAAATTTACTTGTATTATAGTATTCATGTTCATAGAAAAAATAAATATTTTTATATTTTCATTTTATTTTTAATTATTTTTCAAGTTCTAAACACATTTATTTTATGTTCACAATTTGTTTTTCTTATTTTTCTTATTTCTTGAAAATAAATTTCTACAATTTTCTGTACACAAAACTATATATTTAAATCGATAATTTTATGAATTTACATATTTATTATTATTTGGCTCAACTTTGATAAATAAATTGAAAAAAAAATGTTTATGATAAAAAATATTGTAATTTAAATTTAAAATTAAAATAATTTAAATTCGGACACTTTTTGGGCCAAAAAATCAGACTCTTTTTTAAAAAAGTGTATGTTAAGATTTTTTTTTTTTTAATTTTTTATTTTTATAAGAACTAGAATCTGGACAATTTGCAGTATAATTTTATTTTTATTTCAAAATTTATTATATTATTATTTTTAAAAGTTATGACTAATTTTATATTTTGAATAATTGTTGTCCAAAAATTGACCCATGGTTATTCATTAAAAAGCGAATAAAATTGTAGAAAACTTGACCGAATTGACAAAAAAATATATATATTTTAGAGAATATTTTGATTCAAATTCTCGTAGGAAAGTGTAAACATAATGAAATACGAGTATGATATAGTAAAAGTTTTCCGAATAGAAAAGTGTAAAATATGTGAAAGTAGAAAAGTAATAAAAACCCTTATTATTATCATTATTATTATTATCGCTTATTATATTACTCCGTATATTTGGAATAGTCTGACTCAAATATTCTGCACTAACACGCGTAGTATTTATAATTTAGCTAAGTAGTGCAACTTAATTCATGAAATCAATCATCAGTAATCCTTCTTCCACTTCATCACCACCGGGGACACCACGTTCCGCTTCATGTCCGACCAAACTATCTCCCCAACATCGGTCGTTGGTACTGACTCCCCTGGCGCCACTGTCAACTTTCTCTGCACAGTAATTCTGACGTTGTAACTCTTTTTTTCACCCTTTCTCACGAACTTCATTCTCACCGGAGTCACGGCCACATTTACCCCATTTGGATTAACCACCTTCACGGTGTAGGTAGCAGGCTTGTCACTAACATGTGTTACAGTCCTCGTAACCACCATTACCTTCTTATCATACCCATTGAAATCGATGGTTATCGCCGGATAATTTAGATTCCACGGCTCGAATCCATCGCTTCTGCTGCAACTCTTTTTTGTTACCGATTTTATACTCTGAGCACTATATTTTGAAGCGCACAAGAAATTCAAATAATCATCTGGGCTTATATCGTAGACCAATCCCGGATCAGTGGCTTTCTCCGGTTCCACGTGGCCAGCGCCCATGGCCCACACAGTTGCATTTGTATAATCATTACTGTCCAGTATCTGCTGGCCTTGTTTGTCTTTGGTGTAAGCAGTGGTCATCATGGCTGATCTGATCATAGCCGGCGTCCAATCGGGGTGGACCCCTTTCAGGAGAGCGACCACGCCTGATATGTGTGGGCAAGACATAGATGTCCCCGACATGATGTTGAATTCAGTTCGACGCAGGTCAGAGGGTTGATTGGACGGCGACAGGTTATTGGGATATGCCGCGAGGATGTTAACACCGGGGGCGATCAGGTCAGGCTTCATCAGGAATGGGGTCAAATATGTTGGGCCTCTAGACGAGAAGGATGCTACTATCGGAGCCGGCTTAATCCCCAACACTGTGCCCTGGAATACAATCGCCGCGGTTGCGTTCGGACTAAAATGGTCGATGTAGTCTTGAATTGTTCCCAATGCTTGGCTGCTTACGACGAGACCTGGAATGTTGAAAGGAAGATACGAAAAAAGATTTTCTCCGTGCAACCCCATATTAGACACAATTAGTACTATGGCTACTCCACCAGCCCTTTTGACATCAGCTTCTTGTTTGTAAATATTGCCTGCAAATAGTTGAGAGTAGTTTTATAACCTTAATTAATAAGATTGAAATTATCCAATAAATAGTTGAGAGTAGTTTTATATGAAAAAATAGGAATAATCATTGACCACTTGAAATAGAAAGTACTGTATGACCATTAATAGGTGACAGCTAGAGAGAGTACCTTTCACAGCGCAGACCACAATACTGCCCCGTACCTCTTCTGCTTGCTCTTCCAACAAGGCGTCGCAGAATCCGCCGAATACAATGGATATCTTCTTCTTAGACAAAGGCTTGCCGCTGTGAATCGATGAGCCCTTCACCACACTACCATCTCCGAGTTCGAGAATGGTCTCGAATACTCTATCGATTGTGCTGGCACCCACCGTTGTCATCCAAGGAGCCACATTGACTACCGAACTTTCTATAGGACCATCGTTCCCAGCTGACGCTGAGACAAAAACTCCCCTCTTCATCGCCCCAAAGGCCCCGATTGCAATCGGCTTAACGTTTGACATCACCCCACCGCCTAATGACATAGAAATTATGTCGACTCCGTCCTCCACAGCCTTGTCGAAGGCGGAGAGAATATCGGAATCCATGCTGAAGCCATACCAGAAGACTTTGTACACTGCAATCCGTGCTTTAGGAGCAACCCCGACAGCCGTGCCTTTGGCGTAGCCGAAAAGAGACGCGTTTCCAACAGCTCTGCCGGCGGCGGTGGACGACGTGTGTGTTCCGTGGCCATCGGAGTCTCGAGCAGACAGAATCTCCTCCGATGGGTTTATTTTTCCGTATGCTTCTTCGTGACCTTTGTAGAAGAACCTAGCCCCGATGAGCTTTCTGTTGCATAGAGCTTTCGTGAAATTTTGTCCCTCGACGCACTCGCCTTTCCATCGGGAAGGGATAGGACCCAACCCATCGTCACGGAAACTAGGGTTTTCTGGCCAGATGCCGGGCCATTTGTGCGGCTTCCACATCCGGACGATCTAAAGGAGTGACGAGGTCATTCACAAGGAGAGCATCTAGTGACTGATCAATGAAGGTGGTTCAATCGACTCAACACCACCTTCATCAACATCAACGAGGCACGCTACACCGGTTGTAAGTGATCTCGTTAATCTCTCTATATATATATATATATATTGGATGTATATATATAAACGTGTCTATACATATAATGTGTGACTAGATCTTCATGTTGTTCGTGTTCTATTGTTTTACACGCTTCCGCACACACGAACAAGGTAATCGAGCGATTGGATCGGCATCGAAAACCTTCATTCAAAGATGACCAGATTCAGAGACAAGGATAAAGAAGGACTCTCGTCCAACCCTAGAGGTATTCCCCCACACGTCTCCCATCAGCTAAAGCCCGTCTACATAAAGGAGTGACTGACGAAGAAGAAGGAGGACGTATGAGCAGCGAAAAATCCGGATCGGAACCCTACCTGACCAGCGACGAAGAAGGCGGCCGCGTGAGCAACACCACTCGCCGGCGTTTATTTTCTGTTAAGCCTTCGGGCTAAAAACAATTTACGTTATGTTTTTATGTTTTTGAATTCGTACTTAGTTTATTTTCCTTGTTGAACAATTTCCCGTTTTCAATGCATAGTTCAGTTCGTCTTAACTTCTTTGTTTTATTTTCTGTTTTAATCATGTCAAGTAGCTAATCTGTTTGTATCTGGGCAAAGACAGAACCTGACCAACCCTAAGACGTGATCGTGCCGGGAGGCTTATTGATGACAGCAACTAGCTGAGTTTTGTTCCCGATTCAACAGGGTAGTAACTTAAGCATGTTAGGGACTTGGGCAATCCTACAATGACCAGTGGGAACCCCGACTTGCCTAACACAGGAGTACGTGGATCAACGCGACCGGGAGACTGGGCGTCCGCGAAGTACAACATGTTGCTGGAGATGTGGTCGTATGACTTGGGTGTGTCCAGGCATGCTATTGGCCATTCCGGGTTTGCTTGGAGGATGAAGGCGACTTGACCAACTTAGACTCATGCGGTCACATAGTGTCGAATTGGTCAACGTCAGGAGACCTGTCGAGAGAGATCTGGCAGGACTTAAACATAAGAGCGAATAAGGGTTCGGGGTATTAATATGCGTGACATCATAGGGATGTTAATACTTGGGATCTATAACTGGAAGACAAAACTGTTAGCAAAATGATATACGTACCGATGATCGGCAGCACATAGGTCAAGGGGGAAGTCAGGGGAGTCGATGCCTGGATACTTTAGTCTTTATTGTTTCATTTTCTCTGCTTAGTCGAGTCTGTTAATTGCTCAATCATTTAATTAGGTTGCATGCTAGTTTTATTTTTGTTTAAGTTATTTGTTATTTTTCAGTCAAGTAAACACGGTGACCACGGTTCGGCAGTGCCCAACTGCTCTCCAAAACAAAACCTTTTCAAACGTGACAACCCAATTGAGCATTCAAAGCCGGGAAAACTATAAGCTAAATCGCCTCCTCGTGGGATCGACCCTATACTTGCTACTAGTACTTGTGCTAGTGAATAGTTTAGGAACTATAAATATTATTTTGCGCTACTCCACGACGGTAGCGTCAAAATTGGCATGCCCAAGTCTTCCATGCCACAAGGAGAGACTGGTGTCTTTATTCACTAGGAAAGCAGATGAAGTTGAAGGACTGGTGTTGAAGATGGGAGTTGACTGGGATGAGGTGTGAACTGGCTTCAAATCAAACTGATACAGGCCTTGGTTAAGGGTGCCTTTGAGCAGCACTTGATTGGTGCCCTGATCCTTAACAAAACAAGAGGATGGATAAAATTCAAAGTATACTTGGTTATCTTTGGAAAACTGGGATACACTAAGAAGGTTTTTGGCAATTTGAGGCACATGAAGGAGTTCAGTAAGTTTAAATTTATGATCAGAATTGGGAGATTTAACAGTGGACTTTCCAACATGAGTAATAATCATACCTGTCCCATTAGCTATCTGAACTTTATTGCTCCCATTATATTCAGATGCAGTAGTGAGGTTGTTGAACTCATTGGTGAGATGATTTGTTGCTCCTGAATCAGCAAACCAGCTACCATCACCATCAGACTCAGAAAAGTTGAAGTTTGAACCTCCTTGACCTGCATTGAAGGCTGTAATATTCTGATTGCTTCCACTGTTGTTTTGAGGGGGATTAGCTGATGGTCCATAGGTATTGTCAAACCTATAGTAGCACCTATCAGCTGTATGATTAGTATAGTTGCAAATTTGGCAAGGAGCAGCCCCAGAAGCTCTCCCTCTACCTCTTCCCCCTCTACCTCTTGAAGGTGATCTCCCTCTTCCTCTAGTGTCATTATTTCCTCTGCCTCTTCCATTCTGATTGTAAGAGGAGTTGTTGTGAACCTTCTTCTGATATTGTGCTGTATTAGCAGAAGGATTGGAGCCATCAACATTCACAGAGGTGGAATTCAGATTCTCTAATCTGGTTTCATAGCTCATCAACATTGAGTATACTTCTCTGAGTTTGCAACCCTCAGCTCTAGATGTTATAGCAACAACTATTGAGTCATACTCACTTCCTAAACCTGCAAGAATCTGCAGTATTTGATCTTCTTCAGATATCTTATGTCCAGCTGCTTGAATCAAGTCACAACATGACTTAATCTTGTTCAAATAATCCCTAACAGTCATTGAACCCTTCTTGATTGAGGTGAGTTGCAGCTTGTACTGCATCTTCTTGGCAGCTGACTGAGAGCTAAAATTCAGATCTAGAGCTTCCCAAATCTGAGCAGATGTTTCTAATCCAACCATCATGATAAGAAGGCTTTCAGAAAGAGAGGATAATATCCATGAGGCCAAAAGTTGATCTTGCCTGCACCAGTGAACAAATTCAGGGTTTGGCTCCACTTTGTTTGATTCTGGATTGAAGGAAACTCTCTCTGGTGCTTCACCTTGCTGCAGAAAGCTTTCAAGCCCATATCCTCTTATAGCAGTGGAGATTTGCATTTTCCAGAGGAGATAATTATCTTCATTTAGTTTTATGGAGATAAGCTGGTGCTGTGGATGAATGAGCGCACCTGTGTTGTTTGCAATGGAATGTTGTGATCCATCTGATGTGGATCCTCCTTGACTCATCTTGACAAACTCTAGCTCTGCTCTAATCAAGGCGTGACAGTGACATGAGGTTGGTCAAACCAGTAGCTCTGATACCAGGAAAGGATTTGTGATTATATTTGTGAAAGAGAATCAAATGCAGAACCTGCATATTTCAAGTATTTCCATTAATGGTATTCATTGATACTCAAAACATTGAACAGCTGCGGCTTACATATTGGTGTTTTTATATGGGGAACACTACCCTAGCTACACATCCAATGGACAAGAATGAATGACAAGTGGACCATCTAACGGATAAGAGAGAGGGACCACAGCTAGCCTAATGTACTACAAATATGAGCTGGAAAAGTAGTAAAATAACTATTAGAGTTTAACTACTGTAATTGAGGTTTCTAACACCTTTCCACCGGGAAGGGATGGGGCCTGAACTGAATTGAACTGAACTGAAATTAAGTTCAAAATAAGAAACTTAAAATAATGAAAAACTAAAATTAGTATTGTTAAAATTTCAATATTTTGTATATTATAAACAATTTTATTAATTTTCTTATTTTTTTATGAGGTTAAAAAAATTAAAAAATGATTTACATTATATAACTTTTATGGTTAATCGATAAATTCAAATAAATTGTTCCATGTGAATACTCAAACAAAGTATACGTATTTACGACACTATTTTTTTTTTGTTAGAAGTTTCGATATTACACAAAATTGTTCATGTAATTACACTATTTTTTTTTTTGTTAGAAGTTTCGATATTACACAAAATTGTTCATGTAATTATTAGCGATCGTATTGGTACGCCATTTCGAGATCGTAGTGGTAATAAGAGTTGGAACGTGATGGCTTGCTGCTCATTTTATAGTATTTTCACATTTATTAATGTGGGTTGGAAAGGGAGCGTCCATGATCTAACTGTATGGCGAGATTCTTTAACTGCCTCAAAATATGTTTTTCCACATCCACCGGAAGGTAATAATTAAATAAATTGTTTTATTTTATTATAGCACATTGTTTCTTTAATTTTGATGCAAATTTTATTTTACGTTGTAGGTAAATACTATTTGGTAGACTCTGAATATCTTAATACTCTTGGATATTTGTCTCCTATTTGCGATCCCAACGTCAGATAATATAAGCATGGACCACCTAGAGGAATTTCAGAATATTTCAATTATGGACATTCTTCATTAAGAATGAAAGTTGAATGTGCTTTTGGTCAGTTGAAAAAAAGGTGGAAAGTATTGAAAATTATGCCTCAAATATCACAAAAGTATCAAATGTCAATTATTTTTTCTTGTTTCACACTTCATAATTTCATACGAATGCACGAGAGTGGTATTCCAATTGTACATCATGATGTTGCCAGTGGGAGAACAGATACAAACTTGGATGACAAAAATCGAATGAAGCTCATGTCTAAGGTAAGGATGGATATAGCCGAAGCTATTTGGAAAGATAACAACACCGAAGAGCATGAAGATGAAGTACAACAAAATGATAAGGAGGTAGATCATATGGAAGTAGATTGACCGATTGTTTAAATTTTGTAATTTTTGTGATTTTTTTCAATATTACAAAAATTTAATATTTATTGACATTAATTATTATTATTATTATTATTATTATTATTATTATTATTATTGTTGTTGTTGTTGTTGTTTTTGTTTTTGTTGTTGTTGTTGTTGTTATTATTATTAAAAAACCGAACTGAAATTGAACTGAAATGAACTGAATTGAACTGAAATAAACTGAAATTAAATCCAAAAGAACAGGGCCAAAATGTCATATATTTATGAAAGCGATAAAGTAATTATTAAATGTGACATTACATGTGACGTACTCACGTACATATCTTATTTTATTAGTTTGTACACAATCATAATGCGTCGTTGATTCAGTGAACAAATAATCACAATAATAGTATCTTTTATTCTAATGACGGTCAACAGTCTTGACCTTGGGCATAGCCGCATAGACGGCTTAGTGCCCAACTTTTTAAGAGGTCTATGTTTTATTTATACTCCCTCGGTCCAAAGACAATTGACATATTTTCCTTTTTGGGGTGTCCAACAATAGTTGACACACCCCAAAAAAGGAAATAATTATTCTAACTTTTTCATTTTAATATACAATTTTATTCTACTTTAACTCACCTACTTTTTAAACTTTACTCACAACTACTTTACTTTTCACTTTTAAAATATATTTTTGTATTAAAAAATAACAATTTTCTTAAACTCCGAGTCCAGCAAAGTATGACATCTATTAATGGCCGGAGGGAGTATATTTTTTCTATTCCACTAATCACACTTATTTTAATATTTGTGAAGAAAATACTCTATGACTATTGCTATGAGACATAGTTAGTATAGTATTAAAAATCAACTCTTCCGCCCGTTTTATTACTTGTAAATAAATTTACGCTTTGTAATCTACTACAATTCTATTTAATATTATACCGTTTATTTTAATTATTATGTAATGTAATTAAATCTTAATAGCTTAATTTTTTGAAATAATCAAATGTTTTCGCGTGAAGTAGGTCTCCCGAAAGCCCTAAATCAAATGACATGTGCATCTCACGTGGTTGATTTCAAGCACGGCGAAAATCGGATGAAATCGAATTAATTTGAAGTTTTAGTGGATGAAATTGAAAACGTGTGACTTTGTTGTTTCAAAAAGAAAAATGTCCATCTTTATGAGACTAAATTGATAATTTTTCTTAATAATACTTCAAGTATTAGAAAAAAATAAGGCAAGTTTTGAATAAAGTGATTTTTTTTTTATAATTTCTTAAGAAACTCATTTTTTCTTAATTATGAATAAGAGCAATTTATTTTATATTATTTTAATTTTATTAATTTAAACAATAGTTATTAATTATTATTTATTATATAAAGTACACTGTTATTAATTTTGTTTGAACATATAATTAACAATAAGTATAAATGTCAAATATAACTACTTTTTTGTCTTAAATTTATACTGTATCTACCTATGGACAACCATATTAAAAAAAATGTTACAGTATTTTTTACTTTTTGATCAAAAAAATTAGGAGTAATAATATATTTTTAAGTTCAAATTTTTTGATCAAAAAGTTAGGAGTAACAATATATTTTTAAGTTAAAAATTAAAGTAATTGTGAGTAAGTTTACAAGGTAGCTCGAAAAATAAATGTCAAATGTTATATTCTCTTTCTCATTGATGATGACTCGTTATGTTAGATTTTCGAGACCATTATTTTTAGTGATATATGTTTAGTTTGCCAAATAGTAGAGCTAGTCTGTTAGCTTGGTGATGCGGTAGAGTTTCCTATATATGCGTTTTAGTGTATTATACCTCATCTTTTCTTTTATATATGATTGACCTTTACTAAAAAAATATTTGAGCGGTTCAACATGACCAATGGAACGGTTAATTTTGTTTATTTTAATTTTTTTCTTTTTTTACTGGAATTTTAATTAAAATTAATTAAAATTCACAATTATTTTTTGAACGGGAGTAAAAAATCTATACAGTCATATCGTTGGGATCAGGAAAAAATATTACTATATAGAGTTTTACAAAATAAAAATATTTTTTCGAATAAAAAATAATAAATATAAAAATAACATACATTATATTTATCTATCTTTAAGTTCATATAAAAAATTTAATAGTTTTGACTATTAATATTTGACCATATATATGTAAAAATTGTGTTTAACATATATTAAATAAAATACTAATTAATCTAAAAACTATAAACATTGATCATACAGTATATATAATTGATTTTGATAAACATTTTGAGTCATTTTAAACATGTTATAAATTTTAATAAATAAAAATATTATTAATAAATATTTTTTACTATATATTAATCATTTATTCTTATATAGAGTATAAATCAATTAAGGTGTGACTCTGAAAAATGTATGACTTATGATGGAGTTTATTCCTAATTATAACAGTTCCCAAGTTCGAGACTTGAATTTTTTATTATTATAAGGAGTTTATTCCTATATTGAGTATTACTATATAGAGTTTATACTATACTATTATTTTAGTCATTATAAGTGTATAGATTTATGAAAGCAAAAACAAATTATTACTAAAAGTTGTGGATTATTTTAGATATTATCACAATTCTTTATTATATTTGGATTTTATTATAACAAGTAACATCAAAAGTGAAAATACGAAAACAAAACATGAAACGAAAGTTGAAATCGTGGGATTTAACATTAACACGCGTGCCCGAGATCATCAGTAATCTTTCTTCCACTTCATCACCACCTGAGACACCACGTTCCTCTTCCCGTCCGACCAAACTATCTCCCCAACATCCGTTGTCGGCGACTCTCCTGGCGCCACCGTCAACTTTCTCTGCACAGTTATTCTGACGTTGTAACTCTTTTTTTCACCCTTTCTCACAAACTTCATTTTCATCGGAGTCACGACCACATCTACCCCTTTCGGGCAAACCACCTTCACAGTGTAGATAGCAGAATTTTCAGTAACATGTGTCACAGTCCTCGTAACCACCATTACCTTCTTATCATATGCATTGAAATCAACGGTCATCACCGGATAATTTAGATTCCACGGCTTGGATTGATTCATGCCGCAACCCTTGTTGCCTGTGACCGATTTTATACTCTCAATGCTGTAACCCGAGGCACACAAGAAATTGAAATAATCATCGGGGCTTGTATCGTAGACCAATCCAGGATCAACGGCTTTCTCCGGGTCCACGTGGCCAGCCCCCATGGCCCACACAGTTGCATTTGTGTAATCATTACTGTTCAGTATCTGTCTGCCTTGTTTGTCTTTGGTGTAAGCAGTGGTCATCATGGCTGATCTGATCATAGCCGGGGTCCAATCGGGGTGGGCCCCTTTAAGGAGAGCGGCCACGCCCGATATGTGGGGGCAGGACATGGATGTCCCCGACTTGACGTTGAATTCAGTTCGCTGCAGGTCGGAGGGTTGATTGGACGGCGACAGGTTATTGGGATATGCCGCGAGGATGTTAACACCGGGGGCAATCAGGTCAGGCTTCATCAGGAATGGGGACACAGAGGCTGGGCCTCTGGACGAGAAGGATGCTACTATCGGAGCGGGCTGAATCCCCAAAATCGTGCCGTGAAATACAATCGTCGCGGTTGAGTTTGGGCTAGAATGGTCTATGTAGTCTTGAATTGTTACCCATCCCTGGCTGCTTACGGCGAGGCCTGGAAGATTCAAAGGGAGATACGCAATGAGATTTTCGCCGTGCAACCCCATACCCGACACGATGATCACTATGGCCACTCCACCGGCGCTTTTGACATTAGATTCTTGTTCGTAAACATCAACATCTATACACAGAGAAAGAGAGAGAGATTAATTATTATAAGCTTAATTAATAAAATTAAAAACATCCAATTAATTAATTAATAAATACCATTTGTTATCATGCACACCACAATCTTGCCCTGGACCTCCTCGGCTTGCTCTTCCAACAAGGAGTCGCAGAATCCACCGTCTATAATGGATATCTTCTTTTTAGACAAAAGCTTGCCCTTGTAAATCGATGAGCCCTTCACCACTCGACCATCTCCGAGCTCGAGAATGGTCTCGAATACTCTATCAGTTGTGCTGGCCCCCACCACTGTCATCCAAGGAGCCACATTGACTACCGAACTTTCTATAGGACCATCATTCCCAGCTGACACCGAGACAAAAACTCCCCTCTTCATCGCCCCAAAGGCCCCGATTGCTGTTGGCTCAACGTTTGACATAGCACCGCCGATCGATAAAGAAATGATATCGACGCCATCCTCCACAGCCTTGTCGAAGGCGGACAGAATATCCGACTCCATGCATCCATTTTCCCAGCAGACTTTGTACGCTGCAATTCGTGCTTTAGGAGCAACTCCGACGGCCGTGCCTTTGGCGTATCCGAAAAGAGACGCGTTACCAACAGCTCTGCCGGCGGCGGTGGACGACGTGTGTGTTCCGTGGCCATCGGAGTCTCGAGCGGACAGAATCTCCGTCGAGGTATTTATTTTTCCGTATGCTTCTTCGTGACCTTTGTAAAAGAACCTAGCCCCGATGAGTTTTCTGTTGCAGAGAGATTTTTTGAAGTTTTGGTCCTCGACGCACTTTCCTTTCCATCTGGAAGGGACAGGGCCCATGCCTTCATCCCTGAAACTAGTGTGTTCTGGCCAGATGCCTGTGTCGAAAACTCCGATGATAGCGTTTGAGCCCGAGTCGGACATGGACAACAATCTCCCAGGGACATTAATATTATTATTGTTATTGGTGTACAAGCCGAGAAAAGAAGGTGAGCGAGTTGTCTGTAATTGGCGAACGAGGTCGGGCATGACTGCCATGACCCCCGGTTTGTTTGAAAGCATGGCGGCTTGTTTTCGGGTGAGTTTAGCCGAGAAGCCATCTACCACTGTTTTGTAAACATGGGTAAGGATATTATTGTTTGTTTGTTGATCATCGGGGTTTGTGTTTAGGGTTTGAAGGGTGGCTTTGTACCACTGTTCAACCTCCGAAAACACCGATGGTTTCGACTCTTTGTTGACTATCACAATATGTGTATCAGAAGAAACGAAATTTGAGAATGAAAGAAACAGAATGAAGGAAAGCCAGAGAGCCATATAGTAAATTAATATAGAGTGTAATCGAAATGGTTAGTAATATGAAGATATGGTGTTAAGTGTTAACTCGATCGGTTTATATAGAGTAAATTGGTGTGACATCACATGTTACGTACATCTTATTTTATTATTTTGTACGCACACAATCAACAACACATTACACGCCCGTTGAATAAATAACAATAGTATCTTTGTTCTAATGATGGTAAAATATATGATAAAACTCTAGTCAAATAACAAGTTAATCAAATTTAATTAAGTAAATTAAGAAAATAAACTCACCTAATAATATTTTAGTGTCAAGCTTGTATGTTCGAGTTCTTACAAACTCCCTCCCACCCAAAGCAATAGTCAACATTGACTTTTTTCGTCCGTTCAATATATATGATAAATAGTGTACATAAATTATGAAAAAAATACTAAAATAAAATATAAGGCCATCTCCAACCGAGAAACCAAAACTTAAACACAAAATAAGTTTAAGTTTAAGTTTACAATAATTTAGCTCCAACCGAAAAATCAATAGTCAAACTTAAAAGAATATTCTTTAAATATTCTTTTTATACAATTATTTATATTATTTTTATAAATAACCAATATCTTTATAAATTTACTATTTAACCACATAACTTTTGACATCAAAAAAATTTAATAAATATTATTTTCAATTTACTTGCTTATCGATCAATTTTGTTGTTGTGATTCATAGTTTATTTATTTTTGTAATTCGTAGCATTTTATTTTAAGTATTTTATTTTATTTTATTTTTATTATCAATTAAATATTTAATATTTAATTATATTTTATATTGTGATATTTATTTTTTTTATAAAATAATTTGTTTTAATTATTAATGATATGATTATTTAAAAACATTACATTACAAAAAATATTAAATAAGAAACAAAAAAGATTAATGAGTCATTTTTATTAATTTATAAAAAAATGATCATTTTATAAATAATAAATAGGTTTTTGGTATCAGTAGTTGGAGATGCTCTTATAATAACTATTATACGGAAACAAAACATGAAACGAAAGTTGAAATCGTGTGATTTATCATTAACACGCGCGCCGGAGATCATTAGTAATCTTTCTTCCACTTCATCACCACCGGAGACACCACGTTCCGCTTCCCGTCCGACCAAACTATCTCCCCAAAATCCGTCGTCGGTGACTCCCCTGGCACCACAGTCAACTTCCTCTGCGCAGTAATTCTGACGTTGTAACTCTTTTTTTCACCCTTTCTCAGAAACTTCATTTTCACCGGAGTCACGACCACATTTACGCCATTCGGATTAAGCACGTTCACGGTGTAGGTAGCAGAATTGTCACTAACATGAGTCACGGTCCTCGTAACCACCATTGCATTCTTATCATACCCATTGAAATCGATGGCTATCGCCGGATAATTGAGATTCCACGGCTCGAATCGATCGCTTCTGCTGCAACTCCTTTTTGTTACCGATTTTATACTCTGAGCACTATATTTTGAGGCGCACATGAAATTCAAATAATCATCGGGGCATATATCGTAGACTAATCCAGGATCAACGGCTTTTTCCGGGTCCACGTGGCCAGCGCCCATGGCCAACACCGTTGCATTTGTATAATCATTACCGTCCAGTATCTGTCGGCCTTGATTGTCTTTGGTGTAAGCAGTGGTCATCATGGCTGATCTGATCATAGCCGGGGTCCAATCTGGGTGGGCCCCTTTTAGGAGAGCGGCCACGCCCGATATGTGGGGGCAGGACATAGATGTTCCCGACATGATGAAGAATTCAAAAGGGTACAAGCCGCTGGGAACGGCCGCGAGGATGTTAACACCGGGGGCAATCAGGTCCGGCTTCATCAGGAATGGGGACAAAGAGGTTGGGCCTCTAGACGAGAAGTAGGCTACTATAGGAGCGGGCTTAATCCCCAACACCGTGCCGTGGAATACAATCGTCGCGGTTGCGTTCGGGCTAAAATGTTCGATGTAGTCTTGAATTGTTCCCAATGCCTGGCTGCCTACCATGAGGCCTGGAATGTTGGAAGGAAGATACGGATTGAGATTTTCGCCGTGCAACCCCTTAAGAGACCCGATCACTATGGCCACTCCATCAGCCCTCAAAATCTCAGCTTCTTGCTCGTAAATATCATCTAAAAATAGAAATATATAATTATTCCTAGGGTGTGATTATTAATATGAGATGATCCAAAAAACAAAGTCATGTGACCATTAATAATACCATTTTCAGTTTCAGTGCAGACCACAATACTGCCCCGGACCTCTTTCGCTTGGTCTTCCAACAAGAAGTCGCATGATCCGCCGTATACAATGGATATCTTCTTTTTAGGCAAAGGCTTGCCGCGGTAAATCGATGAGCCCTTCACCACTCGACCATCTCCGAGTTCGAGAATGGTCTCGAATACTCTATCGATTGTGCTGGCACCCACCGTTGTCATCCAAGGAGCCACATTGCCTAACGAACTTTCTCCCGGACCATCGTTCCCAGCTGTCGCCGAGACAAAAACTCCCCTTTTCATCGCCCCAAAGGTCCCGATCGCAGACGGTTCGATATTTGACATCCCACCGCCGACCGAGAAAGAAATTACATCGACGCCATCCTCAACAGCCTTGTCCAAGGCCGAGAGAATATCGGAATCCATGCAGAAGCCATTCCAGCCGACTTTGTACATTGCGATCCGTGCTTTAGGAGCAACTCCGATGGCCGTGCCTTTGGCGTATCCGAAAAGAGACGCGTTACCAACAGCTCTACCGGCGGCGATGGACGACGTGTGTGTTCCATGGCCGTTGGTGTCTCGAGCAGACAAAATCTCCACCGAGGTATTTATTTGTCCACGTCCTTCTTCGTGACCTTTGTAGAAGAACCTAGCCCCGATGAGCTTCTTGTTGCAGACAGCTCTTGTGAAATTCTGTCCTTCCTCGCACTCGCCTTTCCATTTCGAAGGAATAGGACTCATGCCTTCATCGCGGAAACTAGGGTGTTCTGGCCAGATGCCCGTGTCGATAACTCCGATGATCACGTTTGAGCCGGAGTCAGACATGGACAACAAGCGTCTCGGGATATTATTATTGCTATCGGTGTACAAGCCGAGAAAAGAAGGCGAGCGAGTTGTGTGTAGTTGGCGAACGCGGTCGGGAATGACTGCCATGACCCCCGGTTTTTTTGAAAGCATGGCGGCCTGTTTTTGGGTGAGTTTAGCCGAAAAGCCATCTACGACTGTTTTGTAAACATGGGTAAAGGTATTGTTTGTTTGTTGATCATCGGAGTTTGTGTTTAGGGTTTGAAGGGTGGCTTTGTACCAGTGTTCGACCTCCGAAAACACCGATGGTTTCGAATCGTTGTCGACGAAAACGATGTATGTATTAGAAGAAACAAAATTTGAGAACGAGAGAAACAGAATGAAGAAAAACAGAAGAGCCATTAAATTTGTAATATGAAAATGGTGTTAACTCGATCGGTTTATATAGAGAAAATAAGTACAGTAGTAATTACTCTCGAATATTAAATTGGTGTGACAATAGATGTTACGTAGTACAACATATTTTATTATTTGGTAGACACAATCATATCGCAGCACACGAGCCGTTAAACAAATAAAAATAACATCTTTATCCTAATGATGTTCAAATACGGAGTATATTATAAAGTAGTAATAAACTTTGAGATAAAAAAAATTTTGGTCCCACAAATATGTAGTTTTTTTTTAATTAAGTTCCACATATATTTGTCTTTTCAATTTAGTCCAAATATATCAAATTTGGTTTCAAATTAGTCTTTTTTGTACGGAAATTTCAATTTTCGTCGAAATGTTTTCATAAATGCGGACTCAGCGCCACGTGTCAGCATTCCATTGGTCAACGACTTTTTTTTTCTTTTTTAAAAATTCGTTGACCAATGGGATGCTGACACGTAACGCTGAATTGAAAAATGATTAAATTTAAACTAAATTCGACATATTTTGAGTTAAATTGAAAAGCGGATATTAAATCGAATAAAAATTAAGGTTAATAAATTAAAAAAATAAACTTACTTAATAAAATTTAAACAAGTAGTAAACCTATCTTTTATGAAATAGAGAATAATATTTTGAAGGAGAAAAGTACAATAATTATTTTAGTTGAAATGTTTTAAATATAAAAATGTTCATAATTAGTTGAAACGAAAATAATATTATTATTATATTTTGAAATTTTACTTGTCTTATATATAGTATAAAAAATTATTTTTATAGTATAACAAATTTACTTGTATTATAGTATTCATGTTCATAGAAAAAATAAATATTTTTATATTTTCATTTTATTTTTAATTATTTTTCAAGTTCTAAACACATTTATTTTATGTTCACAATTTGTTTTTCTTATTTTTCTTATTTCTTGAAAATAAATTTCTACAATTTTCTGTACACAAAACTATATATTTAAATCGATAATTTTATGAATTTACATATTTATTATTATTTGGCTCAACTTTGATAAATAAATTGAAAAAAAAATGTTTATGATAAAAAATATTGTAATTTAAATTTAAAATTAAAATAATTTAAATTCGGACACTTTTTGGGCCAAAAAATCAGACTCTTTTTTAAAAAAGTGTATGTTAAGATTTTTTTTTTTTAATTTTTTATTTTTATAAGAACTAGAATCTGGACAATTTGCAGTATAATTTTATTTTTATTTCAAAATTTATTATATTATTATTTTTAAAAGTTATGACTAATTTTATATTTTGAATAATTGTTGTCCAAAAATTGACCCATGGTTATTCATTAAAAAGCGAATAAAATTGTAGAAAACTTGACCGAATTGACAAAAAAATATATATATTTTAGAGAATATTTTGATTCAAATTCTCGTAGGAAAGTGTAAACATAATGAAATACGAGTATGATATAGTAAAAGTTTTCCGAATAGAAAAGTGTAAAATATGTGAAAGTAGAAAAGTAATAAAAACCCTTATTATTATCATTATTATTATTATCGCTTATTATATTACTCCGTATATTTGGAATAGTCTGACTCAAATATTCTGCACTAACACGCGTAGTATTTATAATTTAGCTAAGTAGTGCAACTTAATTCATGAAATCAATCATCAGTAATCCTTCTTCCACTTCATCACCACCGGGGACACCACGTTCCGCTTCATGTCCGACCAAACTATCTCCCCAACATCGGTCGTTGGTACTGACTCCCCTGGCGCCACTGTCAACTTTCTCTGCACAGTAATTCTGACGTTGTAACTCTTTTTTTCACCCTTTCTCACGAACTTCATTCTCACCGGAGTCACGGCCACATTTACCCCATTTGGATTAACCACCTTCACGGTGTAGGTAGCAGGCTTGTCACTAACATGTGTTACAGTCCTCGTAACCACCATTACCTTCTTATCATACCCATTGAAATCGATGGTTATCGCCGGATAATTTAGATTCCACGGCTCGAATCCATCGCTTCTGCTGCAACTCTTTTTTGTTACCGATTTTATACTCTGAGCACTATATTTTGAAGCGCACAAGAAATTCAAATAATCATCTGGGCTTATATCGTAGACCAATCCCGGATCAGTGGCTTTCTCCGGTTCCACGTGGCCAGCGCCCATGGCCCACACAGTTGCATTTGTATAATCATTACTGTCCAGTATCTGCTGGCCTTGTTTGTCTTTGGTGTAAGCAGTGGTCATCATGGCTGATCTGATCATAGCCGGCGTCCAATCGGGGTGGACCCCTTTCAGGAGAGCGACCACGCCTGATATGTGTGGGCAAGACATAGATGTCCCCGACATGATGTTGAATTCAGTTCGACGCAGGTCAGAGGGTTGATTGGACGGCGACAGGTTATTGGGATATGCCGCGAGGATGTTAACACCGGGGGCGATCAGGTCAGGCTTCATCAGGAATGGGGTCAAATATGTTGGGCCTCTAGACGAGAAGGATGCTACTATCGGAGCCGGCTTAATCCCCAACACTGTGCCCTGGAATACAATCGCCGCGGTTGCGTTCGGACTAAAATGGTCGATGTAGTCTTGAATTGTTCCCAATGCTTGGCTGCTTACGACGAGACCTGGAATGTTGAAAGGAAGATACGAAAAAAGATTTTCTCCGTGCAACCCCATATTAGACACAATTAGTACTATGGCTACTCCACCAGCCCTTTTGACATCAGCTTCTTGTTTGTAAATATTGCCTGCAAATAGTTGAGAGTAGTTTTATAACCTTAATTAATAAGATTGAAATTATCCAATAAATAGTTGAGAGTAGTTTTATATGAAAAAATAGGAATAATCATTGACCACTTGAAATAGAAAGTACTGTATGACCATTAATAGGTGACAGCTAGAGAGAGTACCTTTCACAGCGCAGACCACAATACTGCCCCGTACCTCTTCTGCTTGCTCTTCCAACAAGGCGT
Source organism: Euphrasia confusa (assembly GCA_954870475.1). Taxonomy (NCBI): domain Eukaryota; kingdom Viridiplantae; phylum Streptophyta; class Magnoliopsida; order Lamiales; family Orobanchaceae; genus Euphrasia; species Euphrasia confusa. The sequence goes on along the minus strand of OX940951.1, from coordinate 55,465,813 downwards.
CGCAGAATCCGCCGAATACAATGGATATCTTCTTCTTAGACAAAGGCTTGCCGCTGTGAATCGATGAGCCCTTCACCACACTACCATCTCCGAGTTCGAGAATGGTCTCGAATACTCTATCGATTGTGCTGGCACCCACCGTTGTCATCCAAGGAGCCACATTGACTACCGAACTTTCTATAGGACCATCGTTCCCAGCTGACGCTGAGACAAAAACTCCCCTCTTCATCGCCCCAAAGGCCCCGATTGCAATCGGCTCAACGTTTGACATCACCCCACCGCCTAATGACATAGAAATTATGTCGACTCCGTCCTCCACAGCCTTGTCGAAGGCGGAGAGAATATCGGAATCCATGCTGAAGCCATACCAGAAGACTTTGTACACTGCAATCCGTGCTTTAGGAGCAACCCCGACAGCCGTGCCTTTGGCGTAGCCGAAAAGAGACGCGTTTCCAACAGCTCTGCCGGCGGCGGTGGACGACGTGTGTGTTCCGTGGCCATCGGAGTCTCGAGCAGACAGAATCTCCTCCGATGGGTTTATTTTTCCGTATGCTTCTTCGTGACCTTTGTAGAAGAACCTAGCCCCGATGAGCTTTCTGTTGCATAGAGCTTTCGTGAAATTTTGTCCCTCGACGCACTCGCCTTTCCATCGGGAAGGGATAGGACCCAACCCATCGTCACGGAAACTAGGGTTTTCTGGCCAGATGCCGGGCCATTTGTGCGGCTTCCACATCCGGACGATCTAAAGGAGTGACGAGGTCATTCACAAGGAGAGCATCTAGTGACTGATCAATGAAGGTGGTTCAATCGACTCAACACCACCTTCATCAACATCAACGAGGCACGCTACACCGGTTGTAAGTGATCTCGTTAATCTCTCTCTATATATATATATATATTGGATGTATATATATAAACGTGTCTATACATATAATGTGTGACTAGATCTTCATGTTGTTCGTGTTCTATTGTTTTACACGCTTCCGCACACACGAACAAGGTAATCGAGCGATTGGATCGGCATCGAAAACCTTCATTCAAAGATGACCAGATTCAGAGACAAGGATAAAGAAGGACTCTCGTCCAACCCTAGAGGTATTCCCCCACACGTCTCCCATCAGCTAAAGCCCGTCTACATAAAGGAGTGACTGACGAAGAAGAAGGAGGACGTATGAGCAGCGAAAAATCCGGATCGGAACCCTACCTGACCAGCGACGAAGAAGGCGGCCGCGTGAGCAACACCACTCGCCGGCGTTTATTTTCTGTTAAGCCTTCGGGCTAAAAACAATTTACGTTATGTTTTTATGTTTTTGAATTCGTACTTAGTTTATTTTCCTTGTTGAACAATTTCCCGTTTTCAATGCATAGTTCAGTTCGTCTTAACTTCTTTGTTTTATTTTCTGTTTTAATCATGTCAAGTAGCTAATCTGTTTGTATCTGGGCAAAGACAGAACCTGACCAACCCTAAGACGTGATCGTGCCGGGAGGCTTATTGATGACAGCAACTAGCTGAGTTTTGTTCCCGATTCAACAGGGTAGTAACTTAAGCATGTTAGGGACTTGGGCAATCCTACAATGACCAGTGGGAACCCCGACTTGCCTAACACAGGAGTACGTGGATCAACGCGACCGGGAGACTGGGCGTCCGCGAAGTACAACATGTTGCTGGAGATGTGGTCGTATGACTTGGGTGTGTCCAGGCATGCTATTGGCCATTCCGGGTTTGCTTGGAGGATGAAGGCGACTTGACCAACTTAGACTCATGCGGTCACATAGTGTCGAATTGGTCAACGTCAGGAGACCTGTCGAGAGAGATCTGGCAGGACTTAAACATAAGAGCGAATAAGGGTTCGGGGTATTAATATGCGTGACATCATAGGGATGTTAATACTTGGGATCTATAACTGGAAGACAAAACTGTTAGCAAAATGATATACGTACCGATGATCGGCAGCACATAGGTCAAGGGGGAAGTCAGGGGAGTCGATGCCTGGATACTTTAGTCTTTATTGTTTCATTTTCTCTGCTTAGTCGAGTCTGTTAATTGCTCAATCATTTAATTAGGTTGCATGCTAGTTTTATTTTTGTTTAAGTTATTTGTTATTTTTCAGTCAAGTAAACACGGTGACCACGGTTCGGCAGTGCCCAACTGCTCTCCAAAACAAAACCTTTTCAAACGTGACAACCCAATTGAGCATTCAAAGCCGGGAAAACTATAAGCTAAATCGCCTCCTCGTGGGATCGACCCTATACTTGCTACTAGTACTTGTGCTAGTGAATAGTTTAGGAACTATAAATATTATTTTGCGCTACTCCACGACGGTAGCGTCAAAATTGGCATGCCCAAGTCTTCCATGCCACAAGGAGAGACTGGTGTCTTTATTCACTAGGAAAGCAGATGAAGTTGAAGGACTGGTGTTGAAGATGGGAGTTGACTGGGATGAGGTGTGAACTGGCTTCAAATCAAACTGATACAGGCCTTGGTTAAGGGTGCCTTTGAGCAGCACTTGATTGGTGCCCTGATCCTTAACAAAACAAGAGGATGGATAAAATTCAAAGTATACTTGGTTATCTTTGGAAAACTGGGATACACTAAGAAGGTTTTTGGCAATTTGAGGCACATGAAGGAGTTCAGTAAGTTTAAATTTATGATCAGAATTGGGAGATTTAACAGTGGACTTTCCAACATGAGTAATAATCATACCTGTCCCATTAGCTATCTGAACTTTATTGCTCCCATTATATTCAGATGCAGTAGTGAGGTTGTTGAACTCATTGGTGAGATGATTTGTTGCTCCTGAATCAGCAAACCAGCTACCATCACCATCAGACTCAGAAAAGTTGAAGTTTGAACCTCCTTGACCTGCATTGAAGGCTGTAATATTCTGATTGCTTCCACTGTTGTTTTGAGGGGGATTAGCTGATGGTCCATAGGTATTGTCAAACCTATAGTAGCACCTATCAGCTGTATGATTAGTATAGTTGCAAATTTGGCAAGGAGCAGCCCCAGAAGCTCTCCCTCTACCTCTTCCCCCTCTACCTCTTGAAGGTGATCTCCCTCTTCCTCTAGTGTCATTATTTCCTCTGCCTCTTCCATTCTGATTGTAAGAGGAGTTGTTGTGAACCTTCTTCTGATATTGTGTTGTATTAGCAGAAGGATTGGAGCCATCAACATTCACAGAGGTGGAATTCAGATTCTCTAATCTGGTTTCATAGCTCATCAACATTGAGTATACTTCTCTGAGTTTGCAACCCTCAGCTCTAGATGTTATAGCAACAACTATTGAGTCATACTCACTTCCTAAACCTGCAAGAATCTGCAGTATTTGATCTTCTTCAGATATCTTATGTCCAGCTGCTTGAATCAAGTCACAACATGACTTAATCTTGTTCAAATAATCCCTAACAGTCATTGAACCCTTCTTGATTGAGGTGAGTTGCAGCTTGTACTGCATCTTCTTGGCAGCTGACTGAGAGCTAAAATTCAGATCTAGAGCTTCCCAAATCTGAGCAGATGTTTCTAATCCAACCATCATGATAAGAAGGCTTTCAGAAAGAGAGGATAATATCCATGAGGCCAAAAGTTGATCTTGCCTGCACCAGTGAACAAATTCAGGGTTTGGCTCCACTTTGTTTGATTCTGGATTGAAGGAAACTCTCTCTGGTGCTTCACCTTGCTGCAGAAAGCTTTCAAGCCCATATCCTCTTATAGCAGTGGAGATTTGCATTTTCCAGAGGAGATAATTATCTTCATTTAGTTTTATGGAGATAAGCTGGTGCTGTGGATGAATGAGCGCACCTGTGTTGTTTGCAATGGAATGTTGTGATCCATCTGATGTGGATCCTCCTTGACTCATCTTGACAAACTCTAGCTCTGCTCTAATCAAGGCGTGACAGTGACATGAGGTTGGTCAAACCAGTAGCTCTGATACCAGGAAAGGATTTGTGATTATATTTGTGAAAGAGAATCAAATGCAGAACCTGCATATTTCAAGTATTTCCATTAATGGTATTCATTGATACTCAAAACATTGAACAGCTGCGGCTTACATATTGGTGTTTTTATATGGGGAACACTACCCTAGCTACACATCCAATGGACAAGAATGAATGACAAGTGGACCATCTAACGGATAAGAGAGAGGGACCACAGCTAGCCTAATGTACTACAAATATGAGCTGGAAAAGTAGTAAAATAACTATTAGAGTTTAACTACTGTAATTGAGGTTTCTAACACCTTTCCACCGGGAAGGGATGGGGCCTGAACTGAATTGAACTGAACTGAAATTAAGTTCAAAATAAGAAACTTAAAATAATGAAAAACTAAAATTAGTATTGTTAAAATTTCAATATTTTGTATATTATAAACAATTTTATTAATTTTCTTATTTTTTTATGAGGTTAAAAAAATTAAAAAATGATTTACATTATATAACTTTTATGGTTAATCGATAAATTCAAATAAATTGTTCCATGTGAATACTCAAACAAAGTATACGTATTTACGACACTATTTTTTTTTTGTTAGAAGTTTCGATATTACACAAAATTGTTCATGTAATTACACTATTTTTTTTTTTGTTAGAAGTTTCGATATTACACAAAATTGTTCATGTAATTATTAGCGATCGTATTGGTACGCCATTTCGAGATCGTAGTGGTAATAAGAGTTGGAACGTGATGGCTTGCTGCTCATTTTATAGTATTTTCACATTTATTAATGTGGGTTGGAAAGGGAGCGTCCATGATCTAACTGTATGGCGAGATTCTTTAACTGCCTCAAAATATGTTTTTCCACATCCACCGGAAGGTAATAATTAAATAAATTGTTTTATTTTATTATAGCACATTGTTTCTTTAATTTTGATGCAAATTTTATTTTACGTTGTAGGTAAATACTATTTGGTAGACTCTGAATATCTTAATACTCTTGGATATTTGTCTCCTATTTGCGATCCCAACGTCAGATAATATAAGCATGGACCACCTAGAGGAATTTCAGAATATTTCAATTATGGACATTCTTCATTAAGAATGAAAGTTGAATGTGCTTTTGGTCAGTTGAAAAAAAGGTGGAAAGTATTGAAAATTATGCCTCAAATATCACAAAAGTATCAAATGTCAATTATTTTTTCTTGTTTCACACTTCATAATTTCATACGAATGCACGAGAGTGGTATTCCAATTGTACATCATGATGTTGCCAGTGGGAGAACAGATACAAACTTGGATGACAAAAATCGAATGAAGCTCATGTCTAAGGTAAGGATGGATATAGCCGAAGCTATTTGGAAAGATAACAACACCGAAGAGCATGAAGATGAAGTACAACAAAATGATAAGGAGGTAGATCATATGGAAGTAGATTGACCGATTGTTTAAATTTTGTAATTTTTGTGATTTTTTTCAATATTACAAAAATTTAATATTTATTGACATTAATTATTATTATTATTATTATTATTATTATTATTATTGTTGTTGTTGTTGTTGTTTTTGTTTTTGTTGTTGTTGTTGTTGTTATTATTATTAAAAAACCGAACTGAAATTGAACTGAAATGAACTGAATTGAACTGAAATAAACTGAAATTAAATTCAAAAGAACAGGGCCAAAATGTCATATATTTATGAAAGCGATAAAGTAATTATTAAATGTGACATTACATGTGACGTACTCACGTACATATCTTATTTTATTAGTTTGTACACAATCATAATGCGTCGTTGATTCAGTGAACAAATAATCACAATAATAGTATCTTTTATTCTAATGACGGTCAACAGTCTTGACCTTGGGCATAGCCGCATAGACGGCTTAGTGCCCAACTTTTTAAGAGGTCTATGTTTTATTTATACTCCCTCGGTCCAAAGACAATTGACATATTTTCCTTTTTGGGGTGTCCAACAATAGTTGACACACCCCAAAAAAGGAAATAATTATTCTAACTTTTTCATTTTAATATACAATTTTATTCTACTTTAACTCACCTACTTTTTAAACTTTACTCACAACTACTTTACTTTTCACTTTTAAAATATATTTTTGTATTAAAAAATAACAATTTTCTTAAACTCCGAGTCCAGCAAAGTATGACATCTATTAATGGCCGGAGGGAGTATATTTTTTCTATTCCACTAATCACACTTATTTTAATATTTGTGAAGAAAATACTCTATGACTATTGCTATGAGACATAGTTAGTATAGTATTAAAAATCAACTCTTCCGCCCGTTTTATTACTTGTAAATAAATTTACGCTTTGTAATCTACTACAATTCTATTTAATATTATACCGTTTATTTTAATTATTATGTAATGTAATTAAATCTTAATAGCTTAATTTTTTGAAATAATCAAATGTTTTCGCGTGAAGTAGGTCTCCCGAAAGCCCTAAATCAAATGACATGTGCATCTCACGTGGTTGATTTCAAGCACGGCGAAAATCGGATGAAATCGAATTAATTTGAAGTTTTAGTGGATGAAATTGAAAACGTGTGACTTTGTTGTTTCAAAAAGAAAAATGTCCATCTTTATGAGACTAAATTGATAATTTTTCTTAATAATACTTCAAGTATTAGAAAAAAATAAGGCAAGTTTTGAATAAAGTGATTTTTTTTTTATAATTTCTTAAGAAACTCATTTTTTCTTAATTATGAATAAGAGCAATTTATTTTATATTATTTTAATTTTATTAATTTAAACAATAGTTATTAATTATTATTTATTATATAAAGTACACTGTTATTAATTTTGTTTGAACATATAATTAACAATAAGTATAAATGTCAAATATAACTACTTTTTTGTCTTAAATTTATACTGTATCTACCTATGGACAACCATATTAAAAAAAATGTTACAGTATTTTTTACTTTTTGATCAAAAAAATTAGGAGTAATAATATATTTTTAAGTTCAAATTTTTTGATCAAAAAGTTAGGAGTAACAATATATTTTTAAGTTAAAAATTAAAGTAATTGTGAGTAAGTTTACAAGGTAGCTCGAAAAATAAATGTCAAATGTTATATTCTCTTTCTCATTGATGATGACTCGTTATGTTAGATTTTCGAGACCATTATTTTTAGTGATATATGTTTAGTTTGCCAAATAGTAGAGCTAGTCTGTTAGCTTGGTGATGCGGTAGAGTTTCCTATATATGCGTTTTAGTGTATTATACCTCATCTTTTCTTTTATATATGATTGACCTTTACTAAAAAAATATTTGAGCGGTTCAACATGACCAATGGAACGGTTAATTTTGTTTATTTTAATTTTTTTCTTTTTTTACTGGAATTTTAATTAAAATTAATTAAAATTCACAATTATTTTTTGAACGGGAGTAAAAAATCTATACAGTCATATCGTTGGGATCAGGAAAAAATATTACTATATAGAGTTTTACAAAATAAAAATATTTTTTCGAATAAAAAATAATAAATATAAAAATAACATACATTATATTTATCTATCTTTAAGTTCATATAAAAAATTTAATAGTTTTGACTATTAATATTTGACCATATATATGTAAAAATTGTGTTTAACATATATTAAATAAAATACTAATTAATCTAAAAACTATAAACATTGATCATACAGTATATATAATTGATTTTGATAAACATTTTGAGTCATTTTAAACATGTTATAAATTTTAATAAATAAAAATATTATTAATAAATATTTTTTACTATATATTAATCATTTATTCTTATATAGAGTATAAATCAATTAAGGTGTGACTCTGAAAAATGTATGACTTATGATGGAGTTTATTCCTAATTATAACAGTTCCCAAGTTCGAGACTTGAATTTTTTATTATTATAAGGAGTTTATTCCTATATTGAGTATTACTATATAGAGTTTATACTATACTATTATTTTAGTCATTATAAGTGTATAGATTTATGAAAGCAAAAACAAATTATTACTAAAAGTTGTGGATTATTTTAGATATTATCACAATTCTTTATTATATTTGGATTTTATTATAACAAGTAACATCAAAAGTGAAAATACGAAAACAAAACATGAAACGAAAGTTGAAATCGTGGGATTTAACATTAACACGCGTGCCCGAGATCATCAGTAATCTTTCTTCCACTTCATCACCACCTGAGACACCACGTTCCTCTTCCCGTCCGACCAAACTATCTCCCCAACATCCGTTGTCGGCGACTCTCCTGGCGCCACCGTCAACTTTCTCTGCACAGTTATTCTGACGTTGTAACTCTTTTTTTCACCCTTTCTCACAAACTTCATTTTCATCGGAGTCACGACCACATCTACCCCTTTCGGGCAAACCACCTTCACAGTGTAGATAGCAGAATTTTCAGTAACATGTGTCACAGTCCTCGTAACCACCATTACCTTCTTATCATATGCATTGAAATCAACGGTCATCACCGGATAATTTAGATTCCACGGCTTGGATTGATTCATGCCGCAACCCTTGTTGCCTGTGACCGATTTTATACTCTCAATGCTGTAACCCGAGGCACACAAGAAATTGAAATAATCATCGGGGCTTGTATCGTAGACCAATCCAGGATCAACGGCTTTCTCCGGGTCCACGTGGCCAGCCCCCATGGCCCACACAGTTGCATTTGTGTAATCATTACTGTCCAGTATCTGTCTGCCTTGTTTGTCTTTGGTGTAAGCAGTGGTCATCATGGCTGATCTGATCATAGCCGGGGTCCAATCGGGGTGGGCCCCTTTAAGGAGAGCGGCCACGCCCGATATGTGGGGGCAGGACATGGATGTCCCCGACTTGACGTTGAATTCAGTTCGCTGCAGGTCGGAGGGTTGATTGGACGGCGACAGGTTATTGGGATATGCCGCGAGGATGTTAACACCGGGGGCAATCAGGTCAGGCTTCATCAGGAATGGGGACACAGAGGCTGGGCCTCTGGACGAGAAGGATGCTACTATCGGAGCGGGCTGAATCCCCAAAATCGTGCCGTGAAATACAATCGTCGCGGTTGAGTTTGGGCTAGAATGGTCTATGTAGTCTTGAATTGTTACCCATCCCTGGCTGCTTACGGCGAGGCCTGGAAGATTCAAAGGGAGATACGCAATGAGATTTTCGCCGTGCAACCCCATACCCGACACGATGATCACTATGGCCACTCCACCGGCGCTTTTGACATTAGATTCTTGTTCGTAAACATCAACATCTATACACAGAGAAAGAGAGAGAGATTAATTATTATAAGCTTAATTAATAAAATTAAAAACATCCAATTAATTAATTAATAAATACCATTTGTTATCATGCACACCACAATCTTGCCCTGGACCTCCTCGGCTTGCTCTTCCAACAAGGAGTCGCAGAATCCACCGTCTATAATGGATATCTTCTTTTTAGACAAAAGCTTGCCCTTGTAAATCGATGAGCCCTTCACCACTCGACCATCTCCGAGCTCGAGAATGGTCTCGAATACTCTATCAGTTGTGCTGGCCCCCACCACTGTCATCCAAGGAGCCACATTGACTACCGAACTTTCTATAGGACCATCATTCCCAGCTGACACCGAGACAAAAACTCCCCTCTTCATCGCCCCAAAGGCCCCGATTGATGTTGGCTCAACGTTTGACATAGCACCGCCGATCGATAAAGAAATGATATCGACGCCATCCTCCACAGCCTTGTCGAAGGCGGACAGAATATCCGACTCCATGCATCCATTTTCCCAGCAGACTTTGTACGCTGCAATTCGTGCTTTAGGAGCAACTCCGACGGCCGTGCCTTTGGCGTATCCGAAAAGAGACGCGTTACCAACAGCTCTGCCGGCGGCGGTGGACGACGTGTGTGTTCCGTGGCCATCGGAGTCTCGAGCGGACAGAATCTCCGTCGAGGTATTTATTTTTCCGTATGCTTCTTCGTGACCTTTGTAAAAGAACCTAGCCCCGATGAGTTTTCTGTTGCAGAGAGATTTTTTGAAGTTTTGGTCCTCGACGCACTTTCCTTTCCATCTGGAAGGGACAGGGCCCATGCCTTCATCCCTGAAACTAGTGTGTTCTGGCCAGATGCCTGTGTCGAAAACTCCGATGATAGCGTTTGAGCCCGAGTCGGACATGGACAACAATCTCCCAGGGACATTAATATTATTATTGTTATTGGTGTACAAGCCGAGAAAAGAAGGTGAGCGAGTTGTCTGTAATTGGCGAACGAGGTCGGGCATGACTGCCATGACCCCCGGTTTGTTTGAAAGCATGGCGGCTTGTTTTCGGGTGAGTTTAGCCGAGAAGCCATCTACCACTGTTTTGTAAACATGGGTAAGGATATTATTGTTTGTTTGTTGATCATCGGGGTTTGTGTTTAGGGTTTGAAGGGTGGCTTTGTACCACTGTTCAACCTCCGAAAACACCGATGGTTTCGACTCTTTGTTGACTATCACAATATGTGTATCAGAAGAAACGAAATTTGAGAATGAAAGAAACAGAATGAAGGAAAGCCAGAGAGCCATATAGTAAATTAATATAGAGTGTAATCGAAATGGTTAGTAATATGAAGATATGGTGTTAAGTGTTAACTCGATCGGTTTATATAGAGTAAATTGGTGTGACATCACATGTTACGTACATCTTATTTTATTATTTTGTACGCACACAATCAACAACACATTACACGCCCGTTGAATAAATAACAATAGTATCTTTGTTCTAATGATGGTAAAATATATGATAAAACTCTAGTCAAATAACAAGTTAATCAAATTTAATTAAGTAAATTAAGAAAATAAACTCACCTAATAATATTTTAGTGTCAAGCTTGTATGTTCGAGTTCTTACAAACTCCCTCCCACCCAAAGCAATAGTCAACATTGACTTTTTTCGTCCGTTCAATATATATGATAAATAGTGTACATAAATTATGAAAAAAATACTAAAATAAAATATAAGGCCATCTCCAACCGAGAAACCAAAACTTAAACACAAAATAAGTTTAAGTTTAAGTTTACAATAATTTAGCTCCAACCGAAAAATCAATAGTCAAACTTAAAAGAATATTCTTTAAATATTCTTTTTATACAATTATTTATATTATTTTTATAAATAACCAATATCTTTATAAATTTACTATTTAACCACATAACTTTTGACATCAAAAAAATTTAATAAATATTATTTTCAATTTACTTGCTTATCGATCAATTTTGTTGTTGTGATTCATAGTTTATTTATTTTTGTAATTCGTAGCATTTTATTTTAAGTATTTTATTTTATTTTATTTTTATTATCAATTAAATATTTAATATTTAATTATATTTTATATTGTGATATTTATTTTTTTTATAAAATAATTTGTTTTAATTATTAATGATATGATTATTTAAAAACATTACATTACAAAAAATATTAAATAAGAAACAAAAAAGATTAATGAGTCATTTTTATTAATTTATAAAAAAATGATCATTTTATAAATAATAAATAGGTTTTTGGTATCAGTAGTTGGAGATGCTCTTATAATAACTATTATACGGAAACAAAACATGAAACGAAAGTTGAAATCGTGTGATTTATCATTAACACGCGCGCCGGAGATCATTAGTAATCTTTCTTCCACTTCATCACCACCGGAGACACCACGTTCCGCTTCCCGTCCGACCAAACTATCTCCCCAAAATCCGTCGTCGGTGACTCCCCTGGCACCACAGTCAACTTCCTCTGCGCAGTAATTCTGACGTTGTAACTCTTTTTTTCACCCTTTCTCAGAAACTTCATTTTCACCGGAGTCACGACCACATTTACGCCATTCGGATTAAGCACGTTCACGGTGTAGGTAGCAGAATTGTCACTAACATGAGTCACGGTCCTCGTAACCACCATTGCATTCTTATCATACCCATTGAAATCGATGGCTATCGCCGGATAATTGAGATTCCACGGCTCGAATCGATCGCTTCTGCTGCAACTCCTTTTTGTTACCGATTTTATACTCTGAGCACTATATTTTGAGGCGCACATGAAATTCAAATAATCATCGGGGCATATATCGTAGACTAATCCAGGATCAACGGCTTTTTCCGGGTCCACGTGGCCAGCGCCCATGGCCAACACCGTTGCATTTGTATAATCATTACCGTCCAGTATCTGTCGGCCTTGATTGTCTTTGGTGTAAGCAGTGGTCATCATGGCTGATCTGATCATAGCCGGGGTCCAATCTGGGTGGGCCCCTTTTAGGAGAGCGGCCACGCCCGATATGTGGGGGCAGGACATAGATGTTCCCGACATGATGAAGAATTCAAAAGGGTACAAGCCGCTGGGAACGGCCGCGAGGATGTTAACACCGGGGGCAATCAGGTCCGGCTTCATCAGGAATGGGGACAAAGAGGTTGGGCCTCTAGACGAGAAGTAGGCTACTATAGGAGCGGGCTTAATCCCCAACACCGTGCCGTGGAATACAATCGTCGCGGTTGCGTTCGGGCTAAAATGTTCGATGTAGTCTTGAATTGTTCCCAATGCCTGGCTGCCTACCATGAGGCCTGGAATGTTGGAAGGAAGATACGGATTGAGATTTTCGCCGTGCAACCCCTTAAGAGACCCGATCACTATGGCCACTCCATCAGCCCTCAAAATCTCAGCTTCTTGCTCGTAAATATCATCTAAAAATAGAAATATATAATTATTCCTAGGGTGTGATTATTAATATGAGATGATCCAAAAAACAAAGTCATGTGACCATTAATAATACCATTTTCAGTTTCAGTGCAGACCACAATACTGCCCCGGACCTCTTTCGCTTGGTCTTCCAACAAGAAGTCGCATGATCCGCCGTATACAATGGATATCTTCTTTTTAGGCAAAGGCTTGCCGCGGTAAATCGATGAGCCCTTCACCACTCGACCATCTCCGAGTTCGAGAATGGTCTCGAATACTCTATCGATTGTGCTGGCACCCACCGTTGTCATCCAAGGAGCCACATTGCCTAACGAACTTTCTCCCGGACCATCGTTCCCAGCTGTCGCCGAGACAAAAACTCCCCTTTTCATCGCCCCAAAGGTCCCGATCGCAGACGGTTCGATATTTGACATCCCACCGCCGACCGAGAAAGAAATTACATCGACGCCATCCTCAACAGCCTTGTCCAAGGCCGAGAGAATATCGGAATCCATGCAGAAGCCATTCCAGCCGACTTTGTACATTGCGATCCGTGCTTTAGGAGCAACTCCGATGGCCGTGCCTTTGGCGTATCCGAAAAGAGACGCGTTACCAACAGCTCTACCGGCGGCGATGGACGACGTGTGTGTTCCATGGCCGTTGGTGTCTCGAGCAGACAAAATCTCCACCGAGGTATTTATTTGTCCACGTCCTTCTTCGTGACCTTTGTAGAAGAACCTAGCCCCGATGAGCTTCTTGTTGCAGACAGCTCTTGTGAAATTCTGTCCTTCCTCGCACTCGCCTTTCCATTTCGAAGGAATAGGACTCATGCCTTCATCGCGGAAACTAGGGTGTTCTGGCCAGATGCCCGTGTCGATAACTCCGATGATCACGTTTGAGCCGGAGTCAGACATGGACAACAAGCGTCTCGGGATATTATTATTGCTATCGGTGTACAAGCCGAGAAAAGAAGGCGAGCGAGTTGTGTGTAGTTGGCGAACGCGGTCGGGAATGACTGCCATGACCCCCGGTTTTTTTGAAAGCATGGCGGCCTGTTTTTGGGTGAGTTTAGCCGAAAAGCCATCTACGACTGTTTTGTAAACATGGGTAAAGGTATTGTTTGTTTGTTGATCATCGGAGTTTGTGTTTAGGGTTTGAAGGGTGGCTTTGTACCAGTGTTCGACCTCCGAAAACACCGATGGTTTCGAATCGTTGTCGACGAAAACGATGTATGTATTAGAAGAAACAAAATTTGAGAACGAGAGAAACAGAATGAAGAAAAACAGAAGAGCCATTAAATTTGTAATATGAAAATGGTGTTAACTCGATCGGTTTATATAGAGAAAATAAGTACAGTAGTAATTACTCTCGAATATTAAATTGGTGTGACAATAGATGTTACGTAGTACAACATATTTTATTATTTGGTAGACACAATCATATCGCAGCACACGAGCCGTTAAACAAATAAAAATAACATCTTTATCCTAATGATGTTCAAATACGGAGTATATTATAAAGTAGTAATAAACTTTGAGATAAAAAAAATTTTGGTCCCACAAATATGTAGTTTTTTTTTAATTAAGTTCCACATATATTTGCCTTTTCAATTTAGTCCAAATATATCAAATTTGGTTTCAAATTAGTCTTTTTTGTACGGAAATTTCAATTTTCGTCGAAATGTTTTCATAAATGCGGACTCAGCGCCACGTGTCAGCATTCCATTGGTCAACGACTTTTTTTTTCTTTTTTAAAAATTCGTTGACCAATGGGATGCTGACACGTAACGCTGAATTGAAAAATGATTAAATTTAAACTAAATTCGACATATTTTGAGTTAAATTGAAAAGCGGATATTAAATCGAATAAAAATTAAGGTTAATAAATTAAAAAAATAAACTTACTTAATAAAATTTAAACAAGTAGTAAACCTATCTTTTATGAAATAGAGAATAATATTTTGAAGGAGAAAAGTACAATAATTATTTTAGTTGAAATGTTTTAAATATAAAAATGTTCATAATTAGTTGAAACGAAAATAATATTATTATTATATTTTGAAATTTTACTTGTCTTATATATAGTATAAAAAATTATTTTTATAGTATAACAAATTTACTTGTATTATAGTATTCATGTTCATAGAAAAAATAAATATTTTTATATTTTCATTTTATTTTTAATTATTTTTCAAGTTCTAAACACATTTATTTTATGTTCACAATTTGTTTTTCTTATTTTTCTTATTTCTTGAAAATAAATTTCTACAATTTTCTGTACACAAAACTATATATTTAAATCGATAATTTTATGAATTTACATATTTATTATTATTTGGCTCAACTTTGATAAATAAATTGAAAAAAAAATGTTTATGATAAAAAATATTGTAATTTAAATTTAAAATTAAAATAATTTAAATTCGGACACTTTTTGGGCCAAAAAATCAGACTCTTTTTTAAAAAAGTGTATGTTAAGATTTTTTTTTTTTTTAATTTTTTATTTTTATAAGAACTAGAATCTGGACAATTTGCAGTATAATTTTATTTTTATTTCAAAATTTATTATATTATTATTTTTAAAAGTTATGACTAATTTTATATTTTGAATAATTGTTGTCCAAAAATTGACCCATGGTTATTCATTAAAAAGCGAATAAAATTGTAGAAAACTTGACCGAATTGACAAAAAAATATATATATTTTAGAGAATATTTTGATTCAAATTCTCGTAGGAAAGTGTAAACATAATGAAATACGAGTATGATATAGTAAAAGTTTTCCGAATAGAAAAGTGTAAAATATGTGAAAGTAGAAAAGTAATAAAAACCCTTATTATTATCATTATTATTATTATCGCTTATTATATTACTCCGTATATTTGGAATAGTCTGACTCAAATATTCTGCACTAACACGCGTAGTATTTATAATTTAGCTAAGTAGTGCAACTTAATTCATGAAATCAATCATCAGTAATCCTTCTTCCACTTCATCACCACCGGGGACACCACGTTCCGCTTCATGTCCGACCAAACTATCTCCCCAACATCGGTCGTTGGTACTGACTCCCCTGGCGCCACTGTCAACTTTCTCTGCACAGTAATTCTGACGTTGTAACTCTTTTTTTCACCCTTTCTCACGAACTTCATTCTCACCGGAGTCACGGCCACATTTACCCCATTTGGATTAACCACCTTCACGGTGTAGGTAGCAGGCTTGTCACTAACATGTGTTACAGTCCTCGTAACCACCATTACCTTCTTATCATACCCATTGAAATCGATGGTTATCGCCGGATAATTTAGATTCCACGGCTCGAATCCATCGCTTCTGCTGCAACTCTTTTTTGTTACCGATTTTATACTCTGAGCACTATATTTTGAAGCGCACAAGAAATTCAAATAATCATCTGGGCTTATATCGTAGACCAATCCCGGATCAGTGGCTTTCTCCGGTTCCACGTGGCCAGCGCCCATGGCCCACACAGTTGCATTTGTATAATCATTACTGTCCAGTATCTGCTGGCCTTGTTTGTCTTTGGTGTAAGCAGTGGTCATCATGGCTGATCTGATCATAGCCGGCGTCCAATCGGGGTGGACCCCTTTCAGGAGAGCGACCACGCCTGATATGTGTGGGCAAGACATAGATGTCCCCGACATGATGTTGAATTCAGTTCGACGCAGGTCAGAGGGTTGATTGGACGGCGACAGGTTATTGGGATATGCCGCGAGGATGTTAACACCGGGGGCGATCAGGTCAGGCTTCATCAGGAATGGGGTCAAATATGTTGGGCCTCTAGACGAGAAGGATGCTACTATCGGAGCCGGCTTAATCCCCAACACTGTGCCCTGGAATACAATCGCCGCGGTTGCGTTCGGACTAAAATGGTCGATGTAGTCTTGAATTGTTCCCAATGCTTGGCTGCTTACGACGAGACCTGGAATGTTGAAAGGAAGATACGAAAAAAGATTTTCTCCGTGCAACCCCATATTAGACACAATTAGTACTATGGCTACTCCACCAGCCCTTTTGACATCAGCTTCTTGTTTGTAAATATTGCCTGCAAATAGTTGAGAGTAGTTTTATAACCTTAATTAATAAGATTGAAATTATCCAATAAATAGTTGAGAGTAGTTTTATATGAAAAAATAGGAATAATCATTGACCACTTGAAATAGAAAGTACTGTATGACCATTAATAGGTGACAGCTAGAGAGAGTACCTTTCACAGCGCAGACCACAATACTGCCCCGTACCTCTTCTGCTTGCTCTTCCAACAAGGCGTCGCAGAATCCGCCGAATACAATGGATATCTTCTTCTTAGACAAAGGCTTGCCGCTGTGAATCGATGAGCCCTTCACCACACTACCATCTCCGAGTTCGAGAATGGTCTCGAATACTCTATCGATTGTGCTGGCACCCACCGTTGTCATCCAAGGAGCCACATTGACTACCGAACTTTCTATAGGACCATCGTTCCCAGCTGACGCTGAGACAAAAACTCCCCTCTTCATCGCCCCAAAGGCCCCGATTGCAATCGGCTCAACGTTTGACATCACCCCACCGCCTAATGACATAGAAATTATGTCGACTCCGTCCTCCACAGCCTTGTCGAAGGCGGAGAGAATATCGGAATCCATGCTGAAGCCATACCAGAAGACTTTGTACACTGCAATCCGTGCTTTAGGAGCAACCCCGACAGCCGTGCCTTTGGCGTAGCCGAAAAGAGACGCGTTTCCAACAGCTCTGCCGGCGGCGGTGGACGACGTGTGTGTTCTGTGGCCATCGGAGTCTCGAGCAGACAGAATCTCCTCCGATGGGTTTATTTTTCCGTATGCTTCTTCGTGACCTTTGTAGAAGAACCTAGCCCCGATGAGCTTTCTGTTGCATAGAGCTTTCGTGAAATTTTGTCCCTCGACGCACTCGCCTTTCCATCGGGAAGGGATAGGACCCAACCCATCGTCACGGAAACTAGGGTTTTCTGGCCAGATGCCGGGCCATTTGTGCGGCTTCCACATCCGGACGATCTAAAGGAGTGACGAGGTCATTCACAAGGAGAGCATCTAGTGACTGATCAATGAAGGTGGTTCAATCGACTCAACACCACCTTCATCAACATCAACGAGGCACGCTACACCGGTTGTAAGTGATCTCGTTAATCTCTATATATATATATATATATTGGATGTATATATATAAACGTGTCTATACATATAATGTGTGACTAGATCTTCATGTTGTTCGTGTTCTATTGTTTTACACGCTTCCGCACACACGAACAAGGTAATCGAGCGATTGGATCGGCATCGAAAACCTTCATTCAAAGATGACCAGATTCAGAGACAAGGATAAAGAAGGACTCTCGTCCAACCCTAGAGGTATTCCCCCACACGTCTCCCATCAGCTAAAGCCCGTCTACATAAAGGAGTGACTGACGAAGAAGAAGGAGGACGTATGAGCAGCGAAAAATCCGGATCGGAACCCTACCTGACCAGCGACGAAGAAGGCGGCCGCGTGAGCAACACCACTCGCCGGCGTTTATTTTCTGTTAAGCCTTCGGGCTAAAAACAATTTACGTTATGTTTTTATGTTTTTGAATTCGTACTTAGTTTATTTTCCTTGTTGAACAATTTCCCGTTTTCAATGCATAGTTCAGTTCGTCTTAACTTCTTTGTTTTATTTTCTGTTTTAATCATGTCAAGTAGCTAATCTGTTTGTATCTGGGCAAAGACAGAACCTGACCAACCCTAAGACGTGATCGTGCCGGGAGGCTTATTGATGACAGCAACTAGCTGAGTTTTGTTCCCGATTCAACAGGGTAGTAACTTAAGCATGTTAGGGACTTGGGCAATCCTACAATGACCAGTGGGAACCCCGACTTGCCTAACACAGGAGTACGTGGATCAACGCGACCGGGAGACTGGGCGTCCGCGAAGTACAACATGTTGCTGGAGATGTGGTCGTATGACTTGGGTGTGTCCAGGCATGCTATTGGCCATTCCGGGTTTGCTTGGAGGATGAAGGCGACTTGACCAACTTAGACTCATGCGGTCACATAGTGTCGAATTGGTCAACGTCAGGAGACCTGTCGAGAGAGATCTGGCAGGACTTAAACATAAGAGCGAATAAGGGTTCGGGGTATTAATATGCGTGACATCATAGGGATGTTAATACTTGGGATCTATAACTGGAAGACAAAACTGTTAGCAAAATGATATACGTACCGATGATCGGCAGCACATAGGTCAAGGGGGAAGTCAGGGGAGTCGATGCCTGGATACTTTAGTCTTTATTGTTTCATTTTCTCTGCTTAGTCGAGTCTGTTAATTGCTCAATCATTTAATTAGGTTGCATGCTAGTTTTATTTTTGTTTAAGTTATTTGTTATTTTTCAGTCAAGTAAACACGGTGACCACGGTTCGGCAGTGCCCAACTGCTCTCCAAAACAAAACCTTTTCAAACGTGACAACCCAATTGAGCATTCAAAGCCGGGAAAACTATAAGCTAAATCGCCTCCTCGTGGGATCGACCCTATACTTGCTACTAGTACTTGTGCTAGTGAATAGTTTAGGAACTATAAATATTATTTTGCGCTACTCCACGACGGTAGCGTCAAAATTGGCATGCCCAAGTCTTCCATGCCACAAGGAGAGACTGGTGTCTTTATTCACTAGGAAAGCAGATGAAGTTGAAGGACTGGTGTTGAAGATGGGAGTTGACTGGGATGAGGTGTGAACTGGCTTCAAATCAAACTGATACAGGCCTTGGTTAAGGGTGCCTTTGAGCAGCACTTGATTGGTGCCCTGATCCTTAACAAAACAAGAGGATGGATAAAATTCAAAGTATACTTGGTTATCTTTGGAAAACTGGGATACACTAAGAAGGTTTTTGGCAATTTGAGGCACATGAAGGAGTTCAGTAAGTTTAAATTTATGATCAGAATTGGGAGATTTAACAGTGGACTTTCCAACATGAGTAATAATCATACCTGTCCCATTAGCTATCTGAACTTTATTGCTCCCATTATATTCAGATGCAGTAGTGAGGTTGTTGAACTCATTGGTGAGATGATTTGTTGCTCCTGAATCAGCAAACCAGCTACCATCACCATCAGACTCAGAAAAGTTGAAGTTTGAACCTCCTTGACCTGCATTGAAGGCTGTAATATTCTGATTGCTTCCACTGTTGTTTTGAGGGGGATTAGCTGATGGTCCATAGGTATTGTCAAACCTATAGTAGCACCTATCAGCTGTATGATTAGTATAGTTGCAAATTTGGCAAGGAGCAGCCCCAGAAGCTCTCCCTCTACCTCTTCCCCCTCTACCTCTTGAAGGTGATCTCCCTCTTCCTCTAGTGTCATTATTTCCTCTGCCTCTTCCATTCTGATTGTAAGAGGAGTTGTTGTGAACCTTCTTCTGATATTGTGCTGTATTAGCAGAAGGATTGGAGCCATCAACATTCACAGAGGTGGAATTCAGATTCTCTAATCTGGTTTCATAGCTCATCAACATTGAGTATACTTCTCTGAGTTTGCAACCCTCAGCTCTAGATGTTATAGCAACAACTATTGAGTCATACTCACTTCCTAAACCTGCAAGAATCTGCAGTATTTGATCTTCTTCAGATATCTTATGTCCAGCTGCTTGAATCAAGTCACAACATGACTTAATCTTGTTCAAATAATCCCTAACAGTCATTGAACCCTTCTTGATTGAGGTGAGTTGCAGCTTGTACTGCATCTTCTTGGCAGCTGACTGAGAGCTAAAATTCAGATCTAGAGCTTCCCAAATCTGAGCAGATGTTTCTAATCCAACCATCATGATAAGAAGGCTTTCAGAAAGAGAGGATAATATCCATGAGGCCAAAAGTTGATCTTGCCTGCACCAGTGAACAAATTCAGGGTTTGGCTCCACTTTGTTTGATTCTGGATTGAAGGAAACTCTCTCTGGTGCTTCACCTTGCTGCAGAAAGCTTTCAAGCCCATATCCTCTTATAGCAGTGGAGATTTGCATTTTCCAGAGGAGATAATTATCTTCATTTAGTTTTATGGAGATAAGCTGGTGCTGTGGATGAATGAGCGCACCTGTGTTGTTTGCAATGGAATGTTGTGATCCATCTGATGTGGATCCTCCTTGACTCATCTTGACAAACTCTAGCTCTGCTCTAATCAAGGCGTGACAGTGACATGAGGTTGGTCAAACCAGTAGCTCTGATACCAGGAAAGGATTTGTGATTATATTTGTGAAAGAGAATCAAATGCAGAACCTGCATATTTCAAGTATTTCCATTAATGGTATTCATTGATACTCAAAACATTGAACAGCTGCGGCTTACATATTGGTGTTTTTATATGGGGAACACTACCCTAGCTACACATCCAATGGACAAGAATGAATGACAAGTGGACCATCTAACGGATAAGAGAGAGGGACCACAGCTAGCCTAATGTACTACAAATATGAGCTGGAAAAGTAGTAAAATAACTATTAGAGTTTAACTACTGTAATTGAGGTTTCTAACACCTTTCCACCGGGAAGGGATGGGGCCTGAACTGAATTGAACTGAACTGAAATTAAGTTCAAAATAAGAAACTTAAAATAATGAAAAACTAAAATTAGTATTGTTAAAATTTCAATATTTTGTATATTATAAACAATTTTATTAATTTTCTTATTTTTTTATGAGGTTAAAAAAATTAAAAAATGATTTACATTATATAACTTTTATGGTTAATCGATAAATTCAAATAAATTGTTCCATGTGAATACTCAAACAAAGTATACGTATTTACGACACTATTTTTTTTTTGTTAGAAGTTTCGATATTACACAAAATTGTTCATGTAATTACACTATTTTTTTTTTTGTTAGAAGTTTCGATATTACACAAAATTGTTCATGTAATTATTAGCGATCGTATTGGTACGCCATTTCGAGATCGTAGTGGTAATAAGAGTTGGAACGTGATGGCTTGCTGCTCATTTTATAGTATTTTCACATTTATTAATGTGGGTTGGAAAGGGAGCGTCCATGATCTAACTGTATGGCGAGATTCTTTAACTGCCTCAAAATATGTTTTTCCACATCCACCGGAAGGTAATAATTAAATAAATTGTTTTATTTTATTATAGCACATTGTTTCTTTAATTTTGATGCAAATTTTATTTTACGTTGTAGGTAAATACTATTTGGTAGACTCTGAATATCTTAATACTCTTGGATATTTGTCTCCTATTTGCGATCCCAACGTCAGATAATATAAGCATGGACCACCTAGAGGAATTTCAGAATATTTCAATTATGGACATTCTTCATTAAGAATGAAAGTTGAATGTGCTTTTGGTCAGTTGAAAAAAAGGTGGAAAGTATTGAAAATTATGCCTCAAATATCACAAAAGTATCAAATGTCAATTATTTTTTCTTGTTTCACACTTCATAATTTCATACGAATGCACGAGAGTGGTATTCCAATTGTACATCATGATGTTGCCAGTGGGAGAACAGATACAAACTTGGATGACAAAAATCGAATGAAGCTCATGTCTAAGGTAAGGATGGATATAGCCGAAGCTATTTGGAAAGATAACAACACCGAAGAGCATGAAGATGAAGTACAACAAAATGATAAGGAGGTAGATCATATGGAAGTAGATTGACCGATTGTTTAAATTTTGTAATTTTTGTGATTTTTTTCAATATTACAAAAATTTAATATTTATTGACATTAATTATTATTATTATTATTATTATTATTATTATTATTATTGTTGTTGTTGTTGTTGTTTTTGTTTTTGTTGTTGTTGTTGTTGTTATTATTATTAAAAAACCGAATTGAAATTGAACTGAAATGAACTGAATTGAACTGAAATAAACTAAAATTAAATCCAAAAGAATAGGGCCAAAATGTCATATATTTATGAAAGCGATAAAGTAATTATTAAATGTGACATTACATGTGACGTACTCACGTACATATCTTATTTTATTAGTTTGTACACAATCATAATGCGTCGTTGATTCAGTGAACAAATAATCACAATAATAGTATCTTTTATTCTAATGACGGTCAACAGTCTTGACCTTGGGCATAGCCGCATAGACGGCTTAGTGCCCAACTTTTTAAGAGGTCTATGTTTTATTTATACTCCCTCGGTCCAAAGACAATTGACATATTTTCCTTTTTGGGGTGTCCAACAATAGTTGACACACCCCAAAAAAGGAAATAATTATTCTAACTTTTTCATTTTAATATACAATTTTATTCTACTTTAACTCACCTACTTTTTAAACTTTACTCACAACTACTTTACTTTTCACTTTTAAAATATATTTTTGTATTAAAAAATAACAATTTTCTTAAACTCCGAGTCCAGCAAAGTATGACATCTATTAATGGCCGGAGGGAGTATATTTTTTCTATTCCACTAATCACACTTATTTTAATATTTGTGAAGAAAATACTCTATGACTATTGCTATGAGACATAGTTAGTATAGTATTAAAAATCAACTCTTCCGCCCGTTTTATTACTTGTAAATAAATTTACGCTTTGTAATCTACTACAATTCTATTTAATATTATACCGTTTATTTTAATTATTATGTAATGTAATTAAATCTTAATAGCTTAATTTTTTGAAATAATCAAATGTTTTCGCGTGAAGTAGGTCTCCCGAAAGCCCTAAATCAAATGACATGTGCATCTCACGTGGTTGATTTCAAGCACGGCGAAAATCGGATGAAATCGAATTAATTTGAAGTTTTAGTGGATGAAATTGAAAACGTGTGACTTTGTTGTTTCAAAAAGAAAAATGTCCATCTTTATGAGACTAAATTGATAATTTTTCTTAATAATACTTCAAGTATTAGAAAAAAATAAGGCAAGTTTTGAATAAAGTGATTTTTTTTTTATAATTTCTTAAGAAACTCATTTTTTCTTAATTATGAATAAGAGCAATTTATTTTATATTATTTTAATTTTATTAATTTAAACAATAGTTATTAATTATTATTTATTATATAAAGTACACTGTTATTAATTTTGTTTGAACATATAATTAACAATAAGTATAAATGTCAAATATAACTACTTTTTTGTCTTAAATTTATACTGTATCTACCTATGGACAACCATATTAAAAAAAATGTTACAGTATTTTTTACTTTTTGATCAAAAAAATTAGGAGTAATAATATATTTTTAAGTTCAAATTTTTTGATCAAAAAGTTAGGAGTAACAATATATTTTTAAGTTAAAAATTAAAGTAATTGTGAGTAAGTTTACAAGGTAGCTCGAAAAATAAATGTCAAATGTTATATTCTCTTTCTCATTGATGATGACTCGTTATGTTAGATTTTCGAGACCATTATTTTTAGTGATATATGTTTAGTTTGCCAAATAGTAGAGCTAGTCTGTTAGCTTGGTGATGCGGTAGAGTTTCCTATATATGCGTTTTAGTGTATTATACCTCATCTTTTCTTTTATATATGATTGACCTTTACTAAAAAAATATTTGAGCGGTTCAACATGACCAATGGAACGGTTAATTTTGTTTATTTTAATTTTTTTCTTTTTTTACTGGAATTTTAATTAAAATTAATTAAAATTCACAATTATTTTTTGAACGGGAGTAAAAAATCTATACAGTCATATCGTTGGGATCAGGAAAAAATATTACTATATAGAGTTTTACAAAATAAAAATATTTTTTCGAATAAAAAATAATAAATATAAAAATAACATACATTATATTTATCTATCTTTAAGTTCATATAAAAAATTTAATAGTTTTGACTATTAATATTTGACCATATATATGTAAAAATTGTGTTTAACATATATTAAATAAAATACTAATTAATCTAAAAACTATAAACATTGATCATACAGTATATATAATTGATTTTGATAAACATTTTGAGTCATTTTAAACATGTTATAAATTTTAATAAATAAAAATATTATTAATAAATATTTTTTACTATATATTAATCATTTATTCTTATATAGAGTATAAATCAATTAAGGTGTGACTCTGAAAAATGTATGACTTATGATGGAGTTTATTCCTAATTATAACAGTTCCCAAGTTCGAGACTTGAATTTTTTATTATTATAAGGAGTTTATTCCTATATTGAGTATTACTATATAGAGTTTATACTATACTATTATTTTAGTCATTATAAGTGTATAGATTTATGAAAGCAAAAACAAATTATTACTAAAAGTTGTGGATTATTTTAGATATTATCACAATTCTTTATTATATTTGGATTTTATTATAACAAGTAACATCAAAAGTGAAAATACGAAAACAAAACATGAAACGAAAGTTGAAATCGTGGGATTTAACATTAACACGCGTGCCCGAGATCATCAGTAATCTTTCTTCCACTTCATCACCACCTGAGACACCACGTTCCTCTTCCCGTCCGACCAAACTATCTCCCCAACATCCGTTGTCGGCGACTCTCCTGGCGCCACCGTCAACTTTCTCTGCACAGTTATTCTGACGTTGTAACTCTTTTTTTCACCCTTTCTCACAAACTTCATTTTCATCGGAGTCACGACCACATCTACCCCTTTCGGGCAAACCACCTTCACAGTGTAGATAGCAGAATTTTCAGTAACATGTGTCACAGTCCTCGTAACCACCATTACCTTCTTATCATATGCATTGAAATCAACGGTCATCACCGGATAATTTAGATTCCACGGCTTGGATTGATTCATGCCGCAACCCTTGTTGCCTGTGACCGATTTTATACTCTCAATGCTGTAACCCGAGGCACACAAGAAATTGAAATAATCATCGGGGCTTGTATCGTAGACCAATCCAGGATCAACGGCTTTCTCCGGGTCCACGTGGCCAGCCCCCATGGCCCACACAGTTGCATTTGTGTAATCATTACTGTCCAGTATCTGTCTGCCTTGTTTGTCTTTGGTGTAAGCAGTGGTCATCATGGCTGATCTGATCATAGCCGGGGTCCAATCGGGGTGGGCCCCTTTAAGGAGAGCGGCCACGCCCGATATGTGGGGGCAGGACATGGATGTCCCCGACTTGACGTTGAATTCAGTTCGCTGCAGGTCGGAGGGTTGATTGGACGGCGACAGGTTATTGGGATATGCCGCGAGGATGTTAACACCGGGGGCAATCAGGTCAGGCTTCATCAGGAATGGGGACACAGAGGCTGGGCCTCTGGACGAGAAGGATGCTACTATCGGAGCGGGCTGAATCCCCAAAATCGTGCCGTGAAATACAATCGTCGCGGTTGAGTTTGGGCTAGAATGGTCTATGTAGTCTTGAATTGTTACCCATCCCTGGCTGCTTACGGCGAGGCCTGGAAGATTCAAAGGGAGATACGCAATGAGATTTTCGCCGTGCAACCCCATACCCGACACGATGATCACTATGGCCACTCCACCGGCGCTTTTGACATTAGATTCTTGTTCGTAAACATCAACATCTATACACAGAGAAAGAGAGAGAGATTAATTATTATAAGCTTAATTAATAAAATTAAAAACATCCAATTAATTAATTAATAAATACCATTTGTTATCATGCACACCACAATCTTGCCCTGGACCTCCTCGGCTTGCTCTTCCAACAAGGAGTCGCAGAATCCACCGTCTATAATGGATATCTTCTTTTTAGACAAAAGCTTGCCCTTGTAAATCGATGAGCCCTTCACCACTCGACCATCTCCGAGCTCGAGAATGGTCTCGAATACTCTATCAGTTGTGCTGGCCCCCACCACTGTCATCCAAGGAGCCACATTGACTACCGAACTTTCTATAGGACCATCATTCCCAGCTGACACCGAGACAAAAACTCCCCTCTTCATCGCCCCAAAGGCCCCGATTGCTGTTGGCTCAACGTTTGACATAGCACCGCCGATCGATAAAGAAATGATATCGACGCCATCCTCCACAGCCTTGTCGAAGGCGGACAGAATATCCGACTCCATGCATCCATTTTCCCAGCAGACTTTGTACGCTGCAATTCGTGCTTTAGGAGCAACTCCGACGGCCGTGCCTTTGGCGTATCCGAAAAGAGACGCGTTACCAACAGCTCTGCCGGCGGCGGTGGACGACGTGTGTGTTCCGTGGCCATCGGAGTCTCGAGCGGACAGAATCTCCGTCGAGGTATTTATTTTTCCGTATGCTTCTTCGTGACCTTTGTAAAAGAACCTAGCCCCGATGAGTTTTCTGTTGCAGAGAGATTTTTTGAAGTTTTGGTCCTCGACGCACTTTCCTTTCCATCTGGAAGGGACAGGGCCCATGCCTTCATCCCTGAAACTAGTGTGTTCTGGCCAGATGCCTGTGTCGAAAACTCCGATGATAGCGTTTGAGCCCGAGTCGGACATGGACAACAATCTCCCAGGGACATTAATATTATTATTGTTATTGGTGTACAAGCCGAGAAAAGAAGGTGAGCGAGTTGTCTGTAATTGGCGAACGAGGTCGGGCATGACTGCCATGACCCCCGGTTTGTTTGAAAGCATGGCGGCTTGTTTTCGGGTGAGTTTAGCCGAGAAGCCATCTACCACTGTTTTGTAAACATGGGTAAGGATATTATTGTTTGTTTGTTGATCATCGGGGTTTGTGTTTAGGGTTTGAAGGGTGGCTTTGTACCACTGTTCAACCTCCGAAAACACCGATGGTTTCGACTCTTTGTTGACTATCACAATATGTGTATCAGAAGAAACGAAATTTGAGAATGAAAGAAACAGAATGAAGGAAAGCCAGAGAGCCATATAGTAAATTAATATAGAGTGTAATCGAAATGGTTAGTAATATGAAGATATGGTGTTAAGTGTTAACTCGATCGGTTTATATAGAGTAAATTGGTGTGACATCACATGTTACGTACATCTTATTTTATTATTTTGTACGCACACAATCAACAACACATTACACGCCCGTTGAATAAATAACAATAGTATCTTTGTTCTAATGATGGTAAAATATATGATAAAACTCTAGTCAAATAACAAGTTAATCAAATTTAATTAAGTAAATTAAGAAAATAAACTCACCTAATAATATTTTAGTGTCAAGCTTGTATGTTCGAGTTCTTACAAACTCCCTCCCACCCAAAGCAATAGTCAACATTGACTTTTTTCGTCCGTTCAATATATATGATAAATAGTGTACATAAATTATGAAAAAAATACTAAAATAAAATATAAGGCCATCTCCAACCGAGAAACCAAAACTTAAACACAAAATAAGTTTAAGTTTAAGTTTACAATAATTTAGCTCCAACCGAAAAATCAATAGTCAAACTTAAAAGAATATTCTTTAAATATTCTTTTTATACAATTATTTATATTATTTTTATAAATAACCAATATCTTTATAAATTTACTATTTAACCACATAACTTTTGACATCAAAAAAATTTAATAAATATTATTTTCAATTTACTTGCTTATCGATCAATTTTGTTGTTGTGATTCATAGTTTATTTATTTTTGTAATTCGTAGCATTTTATTTTAAGTATTTTATTTTATTTTATTTTTATTATCAATTAAATATTTAATATTTAATTATATTTTATATTGTGATATTTATTTTTTTTATAAAATAATTTGTTTTAATTATTAATGATATGATTATTTAAAAACATTACATTACAAAAAATATTAAATAAGAAACAAAAAAGATTAATGAGTCATTTTTATTAATTTATAAAAAAATGATCATTTTATAAATAATAAATAGGTTTTTGGTATCAGTAGTTGGAGATGCTCTTATAATAACTATTATACGGAAACAAAACATGAAACGAAAGTTGAAATCGTGTGATTTATCATTAACACGCGCGCCGGAGATCATTAGTAATCTTTCTTCCACTTCATCACCACCGGAGACACCACGTTCCGCTTCCCGTCCGACCAAACTATCTCCCCAAAATCCGTCGTCGGTGACTCCCCTGGCACCACAGTCAACTTCCTCTGCGCAGTAATTCTGACGTTGTAACTCTTTTTTTCACCCTTTCTCAGAAACTTCATTTTCACCGGAGTCACGACCACATTTACGCCATTCGGATTAAGCACGTTCACGGTGTAGGTAGCAGAATTGTCACTAACATGAGTCACGGTCCTCGTAACCACCATTGCATTCTTATCATACCCATTGAAATCGATGGCTATCGCCGGATAATTGAGATTCCACGGCTCGAATCGATCGCTTCTGCTGCAACTCCTTTTTGTTACCGATTTTATACTCTGAGCACTATATTTTGAGGCGCACATGAAATTCAAATAATCATCGGGGCATATATCGTAGACTAATCCAGGATCAACGGCTTTTTCCGGGTCCACGTGGCCAGCGCCCATGGCCAACACCGTTGCATTTGTATAATCATTACCGTCCAGTATCTGTCGGCCTTGATTGTCTTTGGTGTAAGCAGTGGTCATCATGGCTGATCTGATCATAGCCGGGGTCCAATCTGGGTGGGCCCCTTTTAGGAGAGCGGCCACGCCCGATATGTGGGGGCAGGACATAGATGTTCCCGACATGATGAAGAATTCAAAAGGGTACAAGCCGCTGGGAACGGCCGCGAGGATGTTAACACCGGGGGCAATCAGGTCCGGCTTCATCAGGAATGGGGACAAAGAGGTTGGGCCTCTAGACGAGAAGTAGGCTACTATAGGAGCGGGCTTAATCCCCAACACCGTGCCGTGGAATACAATCGTCGCGGTTGCGTTCGGGCTAAAATGTTCGATGTAGTCTTGAATTGTTCCCAATGCCTGGCTGCCTACCATGAGGCCTGGAATGTTGGAAGGAAGATACGGATTGAGATTTTCGCCGTGCAACCCCTTAAGAGACCCGATCACTATGGCCACTCCATCAGCCCTCAAAATCTCAGCTTCTTGCTCGTAAATATCATCTAAAAATAGAAATATATAATTATTCCTAGGGTGTGATTATTAATATGAGATGATCCAAAAAACAAAGTCATGTGACCATTAATAATACCATTTTCAGTTTCAGTGCAGACCACAATACTGCCCCGGACCTCTTTCGCTTGGTCTTCCAACAAGAAGTCGCATGATCCGCCGTATACAATGGATATCTTCTTTTTAGGCAAAGGCTTGCCGCGGTAAATCGATGAGCCCTTCACCACTCGACCATCTCCGAGTTCGAGAATGGTCTCGAATACTCTATCGATTGTGCTGGCACCCACCGTTGTCATCCAAGGAGCCACATTGCCTAACGAACTTTCTCCCGGACCATCGTTCCCAGCTGTCGCCGAGACAAAAACTCCCCTTTTCATCGCCCCAAAGGTCCCGATCGCAGACGGTTCGATATTTGACATCCCACCGCCGACCGAGAAAGAAATTACATCGACGCCATCCTCAACAGCCTTGTCCAAGGCCGAGAGAATATCGGAATCCATGCAGAAGCCATTCCAGCCGACTTTGTACATTGCGATCCGTGCTTTAGGAGCAACTCCGATGGCCGTGCCTTTGGCGTATCCGAAAAGAGACGCGTTACCAACAGCTCTACCGGCGGCGATGGACGACGTGTGTGTTCCATGGCCGTTGGTGTCTCGAGCAGACAAAATCTCCACCGAGGTATTTATTTGTCCACGTCCTTCTTCGTGACCTTTGTAGAAGAACCTAGCCCCGATGAGCTTCTTGTTGCAGACAGCTCTTGTGAAATTCTGTCCTTCCTCGCACTCGCCTTTCCATTTCGAAGGAATAGGACTCATGCCTTCATCGCGGAAACTAGGGTGTTCTGGCCAGATGCCCGTGTCGATAACTCCGATGATCACGTTTGAGCCGGAGTCAGACATGGACAACAAGCGTCTCGGGATATTATTATTGCTATCGGTGTACAAGCCGAGAAAAGAAGGCGAGCGAGTTGTGTGTAGTTGGCGAACGCGGTCGGGAATGACTGCCATGACCCCCGGTTTTTTTGAAAGCATGGCGGCCTGTTTTTGGGTGAGTTTAGCCGAAAAGCCATCTACGACTGTTTTGTAAACATGGGTAAAGGTATTGTTTGTTTGTTGATCATCGGAGTTTGTGTTTAGGGTTTGAAGGGTGGCTTTGTACCAGTGTTCGACCTCCGAAAACACCGATGGTTTCGAATCGTTGTCGACGAAAACGATGTATGTATTAGAAGAAACAAAATTTGAGAACGAGAGAAACAGAATGAAGAAAAACAGAAGAGCCATTAAATTTGTAATATGAAAATGGTGTTAACTCGATCGGTTTATATAGAGAAAATAAGTACAGTAGTAATTACTCTCGAATATTAAATTGGTGTGACAATAGATGTTACGTAGTACAACATATTTTATTATTTGGTAGACACAATCATATCGCAGCACACGAGCCGTTAAACAAATAAAAATAACATCTTTATCCTAATGATGTTCAAATACGGAGTATATTATAAAGTAGTAATAAACTTTGAGATAAAAAAAATTTTGGTCCCACAAATATGTAGTTTTTTTTTAATTAAGTTCCACATATATTTGCCTTTTCAATTTAGTCCAAATATATCAAATTTGGTTTCAAATTAGTCTTTTTTGTACGGAAATTTCAATTTTCGTCGAAATGTTTTCATAAATGCGGACTCAGCGCCACGTGTCAGCATTCCATTGGTCAACGACTTTTTTTTTCTTTTTTAAAAATTCGTTGACCAATGGGATGCTGACACGTAACGCTGAATTGAAAAATGATTAAATTTAAACTAAATTCGACATATTTTGAGTTAAATTGAAAAGCGGATATTAAATCGAATAAAAATTAAGGTTAATAAATTAAAAAAATAAACTTACTTAATAAAATTTAAACAAGTAGTAAACCTATCTTTTATGAAATAGAGAATAATATTTTGAAGGAGAAAAGTACAATAATTATTTTAGTTGAAATGTTTTAAATATAAAAATGTTCATAATTAGTTGAAACGAAAATAATATTATTATTATATTTTGAAATTTTACTTGTCTTATATATAGTATAAAAAATTATTTTTATAGTATAACAAATTTACTTGTATTATAGTATTCATGTTCATAGAAAAAATAAATATTTTTATATTTTCATTTTATTTTTAATTATTTTTCAAGTTCTAAACACATTTATTTTATGTTCACAATTTGTTTTTCTTATTTTTCTTATTTCTTGAAAATAAATTTCTACAATTTTCTGTACACAAAACTATATATTTAAATCGATAATTTTATGAATTTACATATTTATTATTATTTGGCTCAACTTTGATAAATAAATTGAAAAAAAAATGTTTATGATAAAAAATATTGTAATTTAAATTTAAAATTAAAATAATTTAAATTCGGACACTTTTTGGGCCAAAAAATCAGACTCTTTTTTAAAAAAGTGTATGTTAAGATTTTTTTTTTTTTTAATTTTTTATTTTTATAAGAACTAGAATCTGGACAATTTGCAGTATAATTTTATTTTTATTTCAAAATTTATTATATTATTATTTTTAAAAGTTATGACTAATTTTATATTTTGAATAATTGTTGTCCAAAAATTGACCCATGGTTATTCATTAAAAAGCGAATAAAATTGTAGAAAACTTGACCGAATTGACAAAAAAATATATATATTTTAGAGAATATTTTGACTCAAATTCTCGTAGGAAAGTGTAAACATAATGAAATACGAGTATGATATAGTAAAAGTTTTCCGAATAGAAAAGTGTAAAATATGTGAAAGTAGAAAAGTAATAAAAACCCTTATTATTATCATTATTATTATTATCGCTTATTATATTACTCCGTATATTTGGAATAGTCTGACTCAAATATTCTGCACTAACATGCGTAGTATTTATAATTTAGCTAAGTAGTGCAACTTAATTCATGAAATCAATCATCAGTAATCCTTCTTCCACTTCATCACCACCGGGGACACCACGTTCCGCTTCATGTCCGACCAAACTATCTCCCCAACATCGGTCGTTGGTACTGACTCCCCTGGCGCCACTGTCAACTTTCTCTGCACAGTAATTCTGACGTTGTAACTCTTTTTTTCACCCTTTCTCACGAACTTCATTCTCACCGGAGTCACGGCCACATTTACCCCATTTGGATTAACCACCTTCACGGTGTAGGTAGCAGGCTTGTCACTAACATGTGTTACAGTCCTCGTAACCACCATTACCTTCTTATCATACCCATTGAAATCGATGGTTATCGCCGGATAATTTAGATTCCACGGCTCGAATCCATCGCTTCTGCTGCAACTCTTTTTTGTTACCGATTTTATACTCTGAGCACTATATTTTGAAGCGCACAAGAAATTCAAATAATCATCTGGGCTTATATCGTAGACCAATCCCGGATCAGTGGCTTTCTCCGGTTCCACGTGGCCAGCGCCCATGGCCCACACAGTTGCATTTGTATAATCATTACTGTCCAGTATCTGCTGGCCTTGTTTGTCTTTGGTGTAAGCAGTGGTCATCATGGCTGATCTGATCATAGCCGGCGTCCAATCGGGGTGGACCCCTTTCAGGAGAGCGACCACGCCTGATATGTGTGGGCAAGACATAGATGTCCCCGACATGATGTTGAATTCAGTTCGACGCAGGTCAGAGGGTTGATTGGACGGCGACAGGTTATTGGGATATGCCGCGAGGATGTTAACACCGGGGGCGATCAGGTCAGGCTTCATCAGGAATGGGGTCAAATATGTTGGGCCTCTAGACGAGAAGGATGCTACTATCGGAGCCGGCTTAATCCCCAACACTGTGCCCTGGAATACAATCGCCGCGGTTGCGTTCGGACTAAAATGGTCGATGTAGTCTTGAATTGTTCCCAATGCTTGGCTGCTTACGACGAGACCTGGAATGTTGAAAGGAAGATACGAAAAAAGATTTTCTCCGTGCAACCCCATATTAGACACAATTAGTACTATGGCTACTCCACCAGCCCTTTTGACATCAGCTTCTTGTTTGTAAATATTGCCTGCAAATAGTTGAGAGTAGTTTTATAACCTTAATTAATAAGATTGAAATTATCCAATAAATAGTTGAGAGTAGTTTTATATGAAAAAATAGGAATAATCATTGACCACTTGAAATAGAAAGTACTGTATGACCATTAATAGGTGACAGCTAGAGAGAGTACCTTTCACAGCGCAGACCACAATACTGCCCCGTACCTCTTCTGCTTGCTCTTCCAACAAGGCGTCGCAGAATCCGCCGAATACAATGGATATCTTCTTCTTAGACAAAGGCTTGCCGCTGTGAATCGATGAGCCCTTCACCACACTACCATCTCCGAGTTCGAGAATGGTCTCGAATACTCTATCGATTGTGCTGGCACCCACCGTTGTCATCCAAGGAGCCACATTGACTACCGAACTTTCTATAGGACCATCGTTCCCAGCTGACGCTGAGACAAAAACTCCCCTCTTCATCGCCCCAAAGGCCCCGATTGCAATCGGCTCAACGTTTGACATCACCCCACCGCCTAATGACATAGAAATTATGTCGACTCCGTCCTCCACAGCCTTGTCGAAGGCGGAGAGAATATCGGAATCCATGCTGAAGCCATACCAGAAGACTTTGTACACTGCAATCCGTGCTTTAGGAGCAACCCCGACAGCCGTGCCTTTGGCGTAGCCGAAAAGAGACGCGTTTCCAACAGCTCTGCCGGCGGCGGTGGACGACGTGTGTGTTCCGTGGCCATCGGAGTCTCGAGCAGACAGAATCTCCTCCGATGGGTTTATTTTTCCGTATGCTTCTTCGTGACCTTTGTAGAAGAACCTAGCCCCGATGAGCTTTCTGTTGCATAGAGCTTTCGTGAAATTTTGTCCCTCGACGCACTCGCCTTTCCATCGGGAAGGGATAGGACCCAACCCATCGTCACGGAAACTAGGGTTTTCTGGCCAGATGCCCGTGTCGATAACTCCGATGATAACGTCTGAGCCGGAGTCGGATCTGTTAAGTAAGTGGCCGGGGATGACTTTATAATCGTAGTTATTGTTACCAGAGTACAATCCGAGAAAAGAAGGCGACCGAGTTGTGTGTAACTGGCGAACGCGGTCGCGCATGACTGCCATGACCCCCGGTTTTTCTGAAAGCATGGCGGCTTGTTTTCGGGTGAGATTAGCAGAGAAGCCATTTACGACTGATTTGTAAAAATGGGTAAGGACGATATTGTTTGTTTGTTGATCATCGGGGTTTGTGTTTAGGGTTTGAAGGGTGGCTTCGTACCAGTGTTTGACCTCCAAAAACTCCAATGGTTTCCTATCATTGTCGACGATAACAATGTGTGTATCAGAAGAAACCAAATTTGAGAATGAGAGAAACACAAGGAAAGAAAACAAAGGAGCCATATATTAAATTAAAATAGAGAAATGAAAATGTTTAGTAATATGAATATATGGTGTTAACTCCATCGGTTTATATAGAGAATAAATATTAATTAAAAAGGTGTGACGATACAGGTTACGTACATCTTATTTTATTACTGGTAGACACACAATCATAACTCAGTACACGCGCCGTTGAATAAATAACAATAATATCTTTAGAGTGATGCTATTTGCACATCGATGCGACAGCATCGATGTGATGTTATTTTAATTTTTTTTTTTTTATATTTTAATTATTTAATATAAATATATTAATTTTATAATAAAAACAGTTTTTCGAAAATATTAATTAAAATTTATTTTTTCCAAAATAAAATATTTTTATATTTTTGAAATCTACAAAATACGCAGTTAATATAAACATCAATTTTAAATATCAAGTAATTCATGCGTTTCTAGTTACTCGTACACACGCAATTAAATTCGTTCCTGAAAACATATTAATTTTTTTGTTCTGAAAATTGCGCAATAAATATAAACAAATACAAAGAGACTTCTAAAGTATAAAATTGTCAATTTTTTTGTTCTGAAAATTGCGCAATAAATATAAACAAATACAAGACTTCTAGAGTATAAAATTGTAGTAAAAACTTTCAAACACCTTAATATAAATAAATTATACTATAAAATACTTATTATACTTTAAAATATTTAATAAATAATTAAAATACTAAAATAAGTTTAAGACCATTTAATAAATAATTAAAATACTAAAATAAGTTTAAGACCGTTACACACTTTTAAGGCTATTAACAAAAAAATGTAATTGTTTATATTTATTGCGCAATTTTCTGAAACAAAAAATCGTAATATGTTTTGAAATTCTGGATAAATTTAATTGCGTGCACAAGTAAGTATAAACACATGACATAATTGATATTTAAAATTGATATTTATATTACGTGCGCATTTTGTAGGTTTCAAAAATCTAATTTTTTTACATTTTCATAAAAATGAGTTTTAATTAATGTTTTCGAAAAGCGTGTTTTTATTATAAAATTAATATATTTTTATATATTATAATTTATAAGCGTACTGCATTCCGAATCAATTTATAAATTCACTGCAATCCGATTCAATTGATAAAGCAACTGTCATCCGTGTCCGTCCTACGTCTATAAAAACAACGGATGGAAGATCATTTATAAAATAAATTGATAAACATCAAACAAAGAAAGAGAGGGAGAGAGAAGAAAGCTTAATTTTGCTGAAAATCAATTAAGGAGGAGAGCTAGCAAATCAGCCCGCAAACTTCATATTTTTAATAAAAACAACAAATTAAAGGCAAGTGGTTTGAATGTTTTTCGTTGTTTCGTTATCATTTTTTACCATTTAATGAGTAGTTTGTGTATTATATTGTATATATATACTTTTTTTGTTTACTTTATATATCATTTTAATTATCCCCTCTCATTTATTTAATTGTAGTTATTGAGTTTTGCACAGTTTTAATATATGTATGCTAGTTATAATCATAATTTTAGGTTGGGTAAAAATTCACAGTTCATATTTTATTTTTCTAAATTAGTTTTTACATACTAATATTTTTCTAAATTAGTTTTTCTTGATATACCTATACTTCTTGATATATTATAAAAATAATATATTTATTAGATGATTATCCCAGGATGACTAATTGTATTCACAATATATACTTAGAGTACGTGATCACATACTAATAACTTTTCTTCTTGATATACCGTGATCACGTACTAATAACTTGAATAAAAAATGTAACAGCAAATTCATTGAAAAATTAAAATTCTTTTATTTTAAATTCTAAAACAATGAAGTCAGTAGTTAGATTTTAGTGTAAATTTTCAGAACATCAATTATATAAAATGAGAGGGAGTAATTAAATTATAATTTATTGTTATTGATCATAATATTGTATAAGACTATTAATACAAAATTTCCACTTTATATGTAGACGAGGGGTAGCGGCCGCAATTTGAAATGAGTTCTTTTTATGATGCGGGTTATGTATTTGAGGATATCACGAGCGATTTTTTAAATCCGGTAGAGGGTATAAAAGGGAAAGAAATAGTGAAGTCATATGTTCAGTGGATTGCGGGTATGCGAAATATCACTTTAGCCATTCGCGATTCTAAAGCACATAAGATAAGGTATGTATGTAGTCAAGGTGGACTATATAGACCTTCTTCAAAAAACAAAAATGAAAGAAACACGAAAACACAAAGAAATTCGTGTGGATTTTGTTTAGTTGTTAGGCAATATGATACCGATCAGGATCTTTGGCGCATCGATGTTAAGACCGGGACACACAATCATCCATTCCCGGAATTTGCAGAGGGATCGAGACTGGGTACCTTAACACCCAGCCAACTTAAGGAGATACAATGTCATGAACTGCTTCATATAAGTCCACGCAACATGTTGGCCGATATAAAGAGACGCGATCCAACCAATGTTACAGATATTAAGAGGGTGAACAATGCCATCAACAATATAAGGACTGAAAGACGGGAAGGGAGAACCCCCACACAAAACTACTTCCACGAACTGGATAAGCGAAATTACAGGTAAACATATTAGCACACTTTATATTTTAAAAATATTCATTTCACTTAAATAGATGTTTGTACGGCGGTGGAAATCAGGTACGATTTTCGAACGGTAGATGGCAGTAACGAACTACAAGATGTTGCTTTCAGCCACCCAGACTCTTACGCAATGATAAACACATACCCGCAAGTACTGATTATCGATAACACGTACAAAACGACCGTGTACGATATGCCATTACTTGAGGCAGTTGGGGCAACAAGCACAAACAAGACGTTCACCATAGCATACGCATTTATGCAGTGTGAAACACAAGACCACCTTGAATTTGTCTTCAGTACATGTCATGCGGACAGAGTATCCCTTTAGATAATATTGATATTTACTGGAGAACATTGAATATAGATTTTTCAAGTGGTACTACCATGAGGAAAAAACTATTCAAAGACACAGAATACGTTAGTGCACCAGCGGCAGTTGAACCTTATAAGAAGCCTCCAAGCACCGACCGTGAACCTTCAGGATGGGAGAAATGGTGTAAAGTTGTCGGACTAAAGAGTTCTAAAAAGCCAAAGGGTAAGGGAAGAGTGGCGGCCACAAATGCATATCAGGATATTCCACCTGAAACTCATCATAGAAATAGCACATCATATCTTTGGACGAGCTCTCCTGAAGAGAATCAACATCGGGCGAGCTTTTCACACGGTCCAAGACCTGTAGGGATCGGTTTTACAGAGATGGCAAAGGACAGAAAAAGACGAGGCTTGTGTTAGACACAATCTCCTTAAAACAAAATTCGACCTCTACCGATCGTTTGTTTCCCAGGATACAACGTCTCAAGCAACTACGTTGCACGTCGAAGCAAGAGTTGCCTGAAAGTTTCACCGGAGGGCCAAGGATAATAAGAAGAAAATGAGAAGGGAAGTAGCAGATTGCTGGAGTGGTAATGCTGTACAATTTCACAAATACAAGCTCGTATTTATAGGCTGAGCAGGGGACTTTGATCGATTCATGCAATGAACCTGGACAGTCAACACATAACGGTCATGCAATAATGTCTCAGCATTAAGGCCACCTTAATTGTCATTTTGAATTTCAAAATATATAATCAATAAAATGATTTTATTTTATTTATTTAATAAATAAATAAAATCAGTCAACTTAACCGTTACAAAGTTAAGAATCGAAAAGAAAATTTGCAAAACGTGGCTCGCTCGAGGGCCCCTAAATCGAACCGACATTCGTGTACGCAGGTCGCGCTCGCACACAAGTCCGGGGGTTCGTAGGCTATTTCGGACTTGGTTTGCACCCCCCCTGCGCGCACGTAGGAGGCGGAGCAATACTATAGCAAGTCATTCATAAGCCACTAAAGTGCAAGCACTATATATGCCCACTTGTTTTTGCATATTTTTCCAATGTGGGATAACAACCCACTTTGTTAATTTCTTTTTCTTTTTCCCAATATTTTTGATTATATTTAACACTTAATTTCTCATTCATTTCAACTCCGATTCGAGTAAATGAGATATCGATTCGAAGCTCTTTACGAGCTCTATCTTTTCCAACAGTCCCCCCCATGAATGAAAATTATACAGATACCAAAAGTAGTTTGGTGAAACAATCAACGTTAGAAACGTGCATAGGATAGGTAGGTTTTACCCTTTGAACCTTCCCTTGTGAAAGCATACTAGCTTTACTGATTAAATAGTAGACACGATGTCTTTGAACTATTCACCATTTGTGTAAACGGTAATATACTCCACTCACGTTCTTTCTAACAACTCTCAGTTCTCATGATTATGTTCATTTTGGCCCTGAACATCAGCCTGGTTCTGTAAGAGTGTTTAAGAATATGCCTTACTGTATTCTCTTCGAAGCGGCCCCACTTCTCTCTTACATAGGTGATTTCTTTCAAGAGTATTCATAATATCTCTTTTGAATCATTAATAGCCATTTGCTAATCCTCACACACAATCACTGTAGCATCTTTTAGGCAATGGACTTTTGGTGGAAATCAAATTCCCCCCCAGGACAGTGATAACGAAGTGTAGACGGTTAGGTTGTCCTTTTGAACCTAGTTCTTGGGATCTCCAGTCATATAGGTAAGGTTTTCCATCGTCTCAACTCTCTTTCTTTAAGGCTTTTAGTCCCATTCCTGTAGATGACGACATTACTAACTCTCGATTTAACCCTTTGGTTAATGGATCTGCGATATTATCTTTAGATCTTACGTAGTCTATTGAGATAACTCCAGTCGAAAGTAGTTGTCGAATGGTATTATGTCTGCGACGTATATGTCTAGACTTACCATTGTACATATTACTTTGTGCTCGTCCAATTGCAGATTGACTATCACAATGTATACGAATTGGAGGCACAGGTTTCGTCCACTTTGGAATATCTTCTAGGAAATTCCTGAGCCACTCGGCCTCTTCGCCACATTTATCTAGAGCTATGAACTCTGATTCCATTGTGGATCTAGCAATTACTGTTTGCTTAGACGATTTCCAAGAAATAGCAGCTCCACCGAGAGTGAATACATATCCACTAGTGGACTTGGAGTCTTTTATGTCAGAAATCCAATTTGCGTCAGTGTAACCTTCAATAACAGCTGGATATCGAGTATAATGCAACCCATAATCTCGGGTATATCGTAAATATCTAATTAACCGTACAATAGCTTTCCAGTGGCTTTCACTTGGATTACTAGTGTATCTGCTTAGCTTATTTACTGTATAGGCTATGTCTGGTCTTGTACAACTCGTTAAGTACATTAGACTGCCGATCACTCTTGAGTACTCTACTTGACTCACTCCGTCACCTCTATTTTTAGCGAGGTGTTGACTTGTATCTATTGGAGTTCTAGCAAGACCCGTATCATCTTTGCTAAACTTCTCTAAGATTTTGTCGACATAATGAGATTGACTCAAAGCAAAGCCGTCTGATGTTCTATGAATTTTAATTCCAAGTACAACATCAGCATTGCCCATATCTTTCATGTCAAATTTTGAATTTAACATATTTTTCACTGATATGACCATATTATCGTTACTTCCCACGATAAGTATGTCGTCAACATATAGGCACATGATTAAATAATCATCGTCCGTATTTTTTATATAAATGCATTTATCGCATTCATTTATCCGAAACCCATATTCTAACATAGCATAATCAAATTTTTCATGCCATTGTTTTGGTGCTTGTTTTAATCCGTACAAGGATTTCACCAATTTACACACTTTATTTTCTTGCCCGGGAGCAGAAAATCCTTCTGGTTGATCCATATATATTTCTTCACCTAGATCACCATTTAAGAAGGCTGTTTTTACATCCATTTGATGTATTTCGAGATTTCTTAGCGCTGCTATGGCGATAATTAATCTAATTGACGTAATTCTCGTCACAGGAGAATACGTATCAAAATAGTCAAGACCTTCTTTTTGTCTATAACCTTTAATTACAAGTCGTGCCTTGTATTTATCGATAGTCCCGTCGGCTTTCATTTTCTTTTTGAAAATCCACTTAGAACCTAGGGGTTTACTTCCCGGAGGAAGGTCCGCTAATTCCCAAGTGTGATTTTGCAAAATAGAATTAATTTCACTTTGAATGGCCTCTTTCCATTGAGGGCCATCAGACGAGTTTACAGCTTCTTTAAAGCTTTGAGGTTCACTCTCGAGCATGTAGGTTAAAAAATCAGGACCGAACGATTTTTCTATACGAGGTCGTTTACTTCGTCTTTGTTCAACATTTATGTCAACAATTTCTGTAATTGTTGGGTTTGCATGCATGCGCGAGGAACTAGCTTCATTGCTATTATCAGTGCATGTCTTCCATGGAAATATATTTTCAAAAAATTGAGCATTTCTTGATTCCATAATAGTATTTTTGTGTATATCGTCGATTTTTGATTCGTACACAAGAAATCGATAGGCACTACTATTATGTGCATATCCGATAAATACACAATCAACAGTTTTAGGTCCTATTTTAACCTTTTTCGGTAGTGGAATTGCCACTTTTGCTAAACACCCCCATACTTTCAAGTATTTATACGACGGAGCTCGACCAAACCATAATTCATATGGTGTTTTGTCGATTTTCTTTCGTGGCACCTTATTTAAAAGGTAGTTTGCGGTTAACAACGCTTCTCCCCACATGTTCGGAGGTAGTCCAGAATCAAGCAACATTGGATTTAACATTTCTTTCAATGTTCGATTTTTGCGTTCGGCAACACCGTTTTGTTGAGGGGAATAAGGTGCAGTAGTTTCATGCATGATTCCATGTTTTTCACAAAAATCAGCAAACGGAAACTCATATTCACCTCCTCGATCACTTCTTAATCGTTTAATTTTTCGATTAAGTTGATTTTCAACTTCTGTCTTGTAAAGTACAAACTTTTCGAAAGCTTCGTCTTTACTTTTTAGGAGATATACATAACAATATTTTGTGCTATCGTCAATAAACGTGATAAAATATTTATTTCCACCACGTGTTTGCACGGTTTTTAGATCACACACGTCCGTGTGAATTAAATCGAGGGGTTCACTATTTCTTTCAATAGTTCGAAAAGATGATCGAGTCATTTTCGCTTCTACACAAATTTCGCATTTGTGATTTGTATTAAATTGGAGTGTGGGTATGCTTTTTAAGTTCATTAATTTTCTTAATGAATTAAAGTTTACATGTCCTAAACGGCCATGCCAAGTTATCGATGACTCAAGCAAGTAAACGGAAGTAGAAGCAGTCTTATTAATGTTCTTGTTGATAGTCATTACATTGAGCTTGAACAGCCCATCATTCTCATACCCCTTGCCCAGATACACCCCACCCTTGGATATTATAACATTATCCGACTCGATTACAATACGAAAACCATGCTTATTCAGAAGAGACCCAGACACTAAATTCTTACGAATCTCAGGAACATACAAAACATTATTCAGAGTTAATTCTTTTCCAGAAGTAAACTTCAGCATTATTTTTCCCTTCCCTTTGACATCAGAAGTTGCTGAATTCCCCATAAAGAGCTTTTCTCCAGTAGCACTTTCATCAAGAGTATGGAACAGCTCCTTGGATGAGCAGATGTGGCGGGTGGCACCTGTGTCGATCCACCACTCACGTGGGTTAGACCCCACCATGTTCAGTTCTGAAACAACAGCAGCAAAATTATTATCATTTTCAATAACAAGTGCATTGTTTCTTTTAGGTTTCCTGCACTCGGAAGCCCGATGACCAGGTTTGTCACAGTTGTGACAAATTCCAGCAAACTTCTTTTTGAATTCTCCCTTTTTCGGAGCAAGCATCTGG
Source organism: Euphrasia confusa (assembly GCA_954870475.1). NCBI lineage: Eukaryota > Viridiplantae > Streptophyta > Magnoliopsida > Lamiales > Orobanchaceae > Euphrasia > Euphrasia confusa. The sequence goes on along the minus strand of OX940951.1, from coordinate 55,422,999 downwards.
TCAACTTTCATTTTGCCTTTGTCTTTGTAGGAAGGCTTGGAGCTGGCCTCGACTACATTTGCCTTGGGTTCATGGCCATAGAGACGAGAATTCTTCTTGTTGTCCTCTTCGATGCGAAGGCGAACAATCAGCTCTTCTACGTTCATCTCCTTTCGTTTGTGCTTCAGATAGTTCTTGAAGTCTTGCCACCCGGGGGGAAGTTTCTCGATGATAGCAGCCACTTGAAAAGTCTCGCTGATCACCATCCCCTCGGCATGAATGTCATGAATAATTACTTGAAACTCCTGCACCTGAGACATCACAGATTTAGTATCAACCATTTTAAAATCAAGAAATTTCCCAACAATGAATTTCTTGGCACCGGCATCCTCGGTTTTGTATTTCTTATCCAGAGTCTCCCACAACTCTTTAGCAGATTTGACTCCAATGTACACATTGTACAAGTCATCTGTAAGACTATTCATCAAATAGTTTCTGCACAAGAAGTCGCAATGCTTCCATGCATCAAGCGCGCTCACCGCTTGCACGTCCGGATCTTCCGGTAGGCGAGGAGGATCTTCTTTCAAGAACCTCGCCAGATTCAATGTTGTCAAATAGAACAACATCTTCTGTTGCCAACGCTTGAAATTCAAGCCGTTGAACTTTTCTGGTTTATCGTGATGATTCACGACCGGAAAAGCCATCTGGTGTGGCGCACCACCACCAGGTCCCGAAGGAGGCACAGTCATAGTAGGTCCAGTAGGGTTAGGAGTGACAGGGATCGTCTCCTTCTGAGCAGTGGAGTCAGATGCTTTCTCGGTGATGATGGGAGAGTCAGAAGCAGCCATCTCGTAGAGATTTTTGTTTTAAGACTGTAGGGATCGGTTTTACAGAGATGGCAAAGGACAGAAAAAGACGAGGCTTGTGTTAGACACAATCTCCTTAAAACAAAATTCGACCTCTACCGATCGTTTGTTTCCCAGGATACAACGTCTCAAGCAACTACGTTGCACGTCGAAGCAAGAGTTGCCTGAAAGTTTCACCGGAGGGCCAAGGATAATAAGAAGAAAATGAGAAGGGAAGTAGCAGATTGCTGGAGTGGTAATGCTGTACAATTTCACAAATACAAGCTCGTATTTATAGGCTGAGCAGGGGACTTTGATCGATTCATGCAATGAACCTGGACAGTCAACACATAACGGTCATGCAATAATGTCTCAGCATTAAGGCCACCTTAATTGTCATTTTGAATTTCAAAATATATAATCAATAAAATGATTTTATTTTATTTATTTAATAAATAAATAAAATCAGTCAACTTAACCGTTACAAAGTTAAGAATCGAAAAGAAAATTTGCAAAACGTGGCTCGCTCGAGGGCCCCTAAATCGAACCGACATTCGTGTACGCAGGTCGCGCTCGCACACAAGTCCGGGGGTTCGTAGGCTATTTCGGACTTGGTTTGCACCCCCCCTGCGCGCACGTAGGAGGCGGAGCAATACTATAGCAAGTCATTCATAAGCCACTAAAGTGCAAGCACTATATATGCCCACTTGTTTTTGCATATTTTTCCAATGTGGGATAACAACCCACTTTGTTAATTTCTTTTTCTTTTTCCCAATATTTTTGATTATATTTAACACTTAATTTCTCATTCATTTCAACTCCGATTCGAGTAAATGAGATATCGATTCGAAGCTCTTTACGAGCTCTATCTTTTCCAACAAGACCACCCTCTCCAAACTCCCCACCTTCAAGTTTCTTAAATTCTCAACAGATTTCACCGCGCTACAGTAGCGTTCGCCAGAGTGAGTCACGGGTAACATTACGAGGCTCTAAGATGGAGAAATATTTTCCTCCCTACATAAGAGAATATATTGAATCATACACGGATGTGGTTGGAGACGGTAATTGCGGTTTTAGAGTTGTTGCTCTAGCAGTCCTTGGAAATGAAGATCAATGGCGTACAATAAGAGGTGATATGCTACGTGATCTCCGCGAAAGAACAGAATTATATGATAATGTTATAGGTGGTCTTACAACCATGTCATCCTTGGACCAAACTATTAATCACTTCGATGGTCCATGCAGTCCGGCTAACTATTTCTCAGTACCTGACTGTGGATACGTGGCTGCAACTACATATAATATCTTCATAATGACATTCGGAGAAACTGGCGGATATTTATGTCCTCCTGTAGCTTTGAAACCTTATCATGCACTTCCGAGCGCAAGGGTGGTGTTAGGGCACGTCAACAATTTTAATCATTGGATATTGGTAAGAAAAAAAACTCATGGTTTTTATTATATAATTTATAATTTATTTTTTGCAGATAATAACTATAACTTTTATTTCAGTTGCATATGAGATCCGACTATCATCCAGTGCCGTGGATATCAAAATATTGGATGGAAAGAAGAGACTCATCCGCATATGGTTTAGAGTTTCAATTTCAAGAACAAATGGATAAATACAATTATCTTCACAACAATAATGCACAACATCGGAATGATCAATTTGAGGCTGACAAAGATGTCAAAAAACAAGCTAAAAAAAATCAGTTTTTCAATTTTTTTTGAAAAATATGTTATTAGTATAATTATTGTTTGTTTTCTAATTTAAATTTATATCAAACTTTATTCATATATGTTTTCTAATGTAATCAATTTTTTTAACATGTGAAAATGTTAAGGCAAACAAAGTGTGTAATTGCGCTAAACTTATTTTAGTATTTTAATTATTTATTGAATATTTTAAAGTATAATAAGTATTTTATAGTATAATTTATTTATATTAAGGTGTTTGAAAGTTTTTATGACAATTTTATATTTTAGAAGTGTAGTTGTATTTGTTTATATTTATTGCGCAATTTTCAGAAACTAAAAATTTAATATGTTTTGACAATCGGGATGAATTTAATTACGTGTTCGATTAAGTAGAAACGCATGAATTAATTGATATTTAAAATTAATTTTTATATTACTTACGCATTTTGTAGATTTCAAAAATGTAAAAATATTTACTTTTGGTAAAAATGAATTTTAATTAATATTTTCGAAAAACGTGTTTTTATTATAAAATTAATATATTTATATTAAATAATTAAAATATAAAAATTAAAAAAAAAAAAAAGAAATTAATGAATACTATTTGTCACATCGATGCCGTCGCATCGATGTGCAAATAGCATTCGTGTATCTTTATCGTAATGATGGTCAAATATATGATAAGACTTTAAGTCAAATAAAAATTAAGGTTAATAAAACTTAAGTAAATTAAGAAAATAAACTCACCTAATAATATTTTAGTAAATTAATATATGGAGTATTATTTTTTCATAGTGCGAATTAGGGTGACTATTTAGGTTCGAATATTTGGGTTTGTACCGAAATACTCGCATTCGTTTGATTTTCGGATACTCATACCTAATAAATTTGAGTAAAGAGTCAAGTTATAAAATTCATTTTTAAAAACATTGGGTATTAGGGTACTTGATTACCCGTTCGTATACCGAAATACCCGATTAATTATATAAATTATAATGATAAATATATTAATATATTAATAAAAAATCTAAAACATTATATATATATATATATATAATAAATAACATTTTTTTTGTTTTTAATTATTTTTGCTTTGTTTTTTATTTCAAGTTTAAACTTTAATTGATAATTTTGTCTGATGATTGATTGAAAATAAACTATTCAATTCGAATATTATTATTATTATTTTGTTAATTAAAATTTTAGAGTAATTTCGGTTCGATTACCGTACCCAATTACCCGGCTCGAGTATTGGATACCTAATTATTTAAAGATAATTGGTTTATAGGATGATTTTTTTTCTTTTTTTAGAGTACGGGTAAATGAAAAATTTAGGTGCGAGTACCCGTCCGTACCGAATAGTCACATAGTACGAATAGAAAAAAATCCAGAAATATTAATTTGTTTTGTCATTTATATACGTGCATGCCATTCCTAAGTAGGGCTAATAATATAATAATAAAACAAAACGTGGTGGCATGTAAATGTGTAACGGAGTACAATAACGTGATGGAGTAATTGATTAATACTCCATCCGGCCATTAATAGATGTCATACTTTGTTGGACACGGAGTTTAAGAAAATTGTTATTTTTTAATTTTTTTATTAAAAAGTAAAGAGTAAAAATATATTTTAAAGGTGAAAAGTAAAGTAGTTGTGAGTAAAGTTTAAAAAGTAGGTCAGGTAAAGTAGAATAAAATTGTATATTAAAATGAAAAAGTTAGAATAATTATTTCCTTTTTTGGGGTGTGTCAACTATTGTTGGACACCCTAAAAAGGAAAGTATGACAACTGTCTTTGGATCGAGGGAGTACTAAAATAACTTAAGGAGTACAATTATTTGCATTATAAATAATGGTCCAAATTCCCAATTGAATTAAACTTAAACAACATGGCTTTCCAACAAAACTCTTGTTTCTTGATCTATCCTCTGTTGCTAATTCTCAGCTTGTCTGTGATTGGCGGAGCTTACGCCAGCGCATATGGATACGACGACGCAGAGTATCCTCAGTCTTCCAAGATCATAGGCGACGGAAATAAATTATTACCGGATGTTTTTACCGTGCAAGGAACTATTTACTGCAAACCATCGGACTCCAAATTCTACCCTCTGAAAGGTGGTGTTGTGAGGATAACTTGCCTGGGAATCGACATATCTGGATACGAAACGGCCCCGTTCTCCATCCTGAGCCGACCGACCGATGGCAACGGCTACTTTCTTGCTAAGGTATCGTCTCGACAACAGGAAGAAAACGGCATCAGGGTCTCTCAGTGCAAAGCGTTTCTCCACAGCTCGCCCACAACTTGCTCATTCGCCTCCGACGTCAACATGGGCTCGAGCGGCTCGCCACTCGTGGCTTACCGAGCCATCAGCTCCACCGGCATGAGGCTCTACTCTGTGGGGCCCTTCGTATACACTTCTCAGCCTCAACCAAGTACCCCGACTAATTACTGATCGAGTTGATTAATTTTGGGAAAATATTATTATTATTATTATTATTATAATTATATACTCCAATGTGATATGTAATTGAAAAAATTAATTATTTTATAAACGAAACTTTATTTTATTTTTAACTATTTTTTTCAAATTCTAAACACATTTATTTTGAGTTCACAATTTGTTTTTCTTATTTCTTGAAAATAATTTTCTACAATTTTCTAAACAAGCAAATACTAAGTATATTTAAAATAGATAATTTTATGAATTTACATAATTATTATTTTCTGGCTCAACTTTGATAAAGAAATTTTAAAAAAAAATATTGTAATTTAAAATTAAAAATTTAAATAATTTAAATTCTGATTCTTTTTGGGCCAAAAAGTCGACTCTTTTTAGGCCCAGCCCATCCCTATGTTCGGGCTGAGCCTATTTTGACAGCCCTAGTGTGGCTGTGTTGGTAGAGAGCCATATGGGGCCCTTATTAGATGTGGCCCAAAAGGAAACCTGACATTAAAAAGGGTTAGGTTGGTTACAAGTAGATGTTTCATGCGATACAAACAAGGCCATGTATAGTGTATTAGTGTGTTTCTTTCTTTACCATACAAAATGTATAATTTTAGTATGCAATAAAGTTTACATTGTTGACGAAAATAACTGTATTTTAAATATAATAATAAATACTAATTTTTTAAAATGTATAACTTAGTGTTAAATTAAAAAAAATGTGAATACTTTGAGAGAATACTATTAAAAATATACATACAACTTACATATTGAAATAAATAAACTTACATATTGAAATAAATAAATAATTCTTAGTTAATGATAATATATGATATACCTTCTAGGCTTCTACATTATGATCTGTAAATTTGTCTTTTGCATTACTTTCGTGATCCTTCTATTATTTATTTATTTATATTCCTGAATCTCTTATTGTAATATACTACGTATATTTTTATATATTCATTCTTGGTTCACCACGAGTGTCACGCGAACAATATCACTTTCGATCCGTTCAACTCATTCTGAACCTCACAAAAATAAATTATATTAAATAATAATTATAATTAAGTTTCTAGAAATTATCGAATAAGGATCCGATTCATGCTCACAAAAACCAGTTATATTATTAACTCTCTCATCACTTCATTCCTTCGTTCACTTTGCAAGCTCATAACATAATCATTTTATTTAGAAAAAAAAATCAAGAATAATAATTTTGTCTCATCGGCAAGAAAATAACAAAAATCGTTCTGTGCATTCAACATGGAGCAATCGAACAGGAATCAAGGGAGCACGAAAATGGCCGTCAAATTGGGCGGCGCCGGCGCCGTCGGCGGCATTGGAGCTGTTGTTCTGTTGGCCACCGCCGCCTTGGCCTCGGCCTTTGTCGTCGGGAGAAACGGCCGGAGCTCTGTCAAAGACCGCCGCTGCCACAAGACTCCGCCCGGAGCAATAAAAGAGGTTGTTGAATTCGATAACATAGTAAACTCTAGTTCTCAATTAATGGTTTTTTTTAGTTCAATTATATTTTTGTCCTATTCAATTAAATAATTAAAAGCAGTGCATATTTCTCTGGGATGGAGAGAGTTGATTCGTGTTTACGGTTTCGTGCTTTCGGATATTTTGTTAGAAAAATTAGATGTGTGTGTATGTTAATTGACTGATTAAATTTCTTCAGGAGAAGCACAGTGTTGAAGAAATCGACACTTGTTCGATTGGTCCGGAAAAACTGGAATCTGATGCAATATTTGATGATTCCGTCGAGATAATCGAGGAGAAAATCCCTTTTCTGGATGAGAAATTACAATTCGAGCTTCGAAATGAAGATGCGGATACTGAGATCCCAGAAGAAGGTCGAAATCCCGAGCAAGCGCGTGTCGTGATAATTGAGCCTACTGATGAAGAATGTGATGGTGAAATAAAGGGAAAAGTAGACAATGGTGAGGCATTATTATGCTGTGATCATGATGAGGAGATAAAGGTCATTTTAGAAGATAACTCGGTCGACGAAGAAGTTCACGTTGATCGAAAGGAGGCTGAAGAGGAGGTGAAGGAGACGGAGGAAGGAGAATTGGATGAAGAGAAAATAAGTGATAATAGTAAAGATGGACCCTTGTTGGATAGTCCTGCTATGGGACATGAAAACGCGACTGTGGAGATAGTAAAAGAGTGCGAGTTCATTGAAGAGGAATTGCTCGAAGATGGGCAAAAGGCTGTTCTGGCTGAGTTTGTGGGACACGAAAATGTGACTGGCGACGAAGAAGAAGGCCGACCCTTTCTCACTGACCCTGCAGAAATCGAAAAAGAGTGTGAGTTGATAGAGGAGCAACTGGTCGAAGATGTGCAAAAGACTATTATGCCCGTGTTGGGCAGTCTTCTTGTGGGGCACGAAAACGCGACTGGCGATGAGAAACAAGGTCGACCCTTGCCCACTGACAGTACTGTTGAAATAGTAAAAGAGTGCGAGTTCACTGAGGAGCAATTTGTCGAAGATCTGCAAAAGAAAATTCTGGACGTTTTATTGGGCAATCGTCATGAAGTCATGAATGGGGACGAGGACAAAGGTCCCTTTCATGTCGACACTGCGGAAATAATATCAAAAGATAGTGGTGATGCAGATGAACCGATCGTTTTAAAAGAATGCGTGAACTCGATTGAAGTGGCGGGGGATGGAATTCCTGTCGACGTCAGCATAGTAAGTCCAATGCTTGAAGAAGAGGCAATTTCCTTTTCCCCTGAAGGTATCCAAGTTGCCAAAAATAAGGAAAACGACCTCGAGCCAGAAATTGTAAAGGAAGCTGAGGAAGAACCGATTTCTCTTGAAAATGTCAAAGTTACGGAACAGGATAATGCTATGAATGAGGAAGTAGTTGAGAACTCGAAGGAAATCGAAGACGGAGAGAAAGGTGAGAACTTAACCAAAGAATCTGTCGACAAAACTGTTTTAATATCCGATCAAGTGCAGCTCACATATCATGAAGTGGAAGGTAAGATTCAAGAAGATAAAGCGGTCAAAGAAGTCGAACGCGATGAAATGAAACAAGTCCACTACTTGGGGGGAAAGGCTTTGATCGGTAAGTACGTTGCTGATCTGGCAGCATTGACTGATTCAACCAATCGGAGGATGATGATCGTGACACTATCCGCAGTGTCGTCGATCTCGTGCTCCTGGTTCTTTGGCTTATCGTTTGCTGGGCTATGCCTTGTCATGTTTTTGACCATGGTGCTGTCATCAGTGGTTGTTACTGAATAAGAAACAAGAGCTAGGCATATAAGAAACAAGTGCTGTCATCAGTTTTTTTAAGTTTATTATATGAAAATTAATAAGTGTAAATGTTATAAAATGTAGTAAGACATCTATTTTACACTATGACATAAAAAAACCACTTTTATATTTAAATAGACTAATTTGCCCTTATTTTTGTCAATAAAAGCCCACAAATCCACTCAACCCTAATTTTTCATTCTCACTTTCTTTCTTGGCCGCCTCCCTCATTTTTTCTCTCTCTTCAAACGTTCTTGGCCGCCTCCCTCAATTTTTCTCTCTTCAAACATCATTTCCGCATGAAACATCCACAGATCCACGCATTCAAACATCATTTCCGCATGAAACATCCAAAGATCCACGCAAATGGCGAGCGGTGGTGGTGGAGAAGACGCTTCATTCATTCACGCAAACAAAGAGCCGTTCGATTTTATCTCCGAGCACGACGACTACGACGTTCCAAAGCCGGTCGAAGGGCTGAGAGATGCCGGGCTGCCGCCGTTCCTGAGGAAACCCTACGAGATGGTGGACGATCCCCGCACGGACACGATAATATCGTGGGGTCTCGCCAAAACCAGCTTCGTCGTGTGGGACCCTCACCGATTCTCGACGGAGCTCCTTCCCGTATAAGAATGTTGATGTGTGCAGGACTTTATTTGTTGAATATTTCATTTTTGAAATTTTATTTGTCGAATGTTGTTTGTTTTTTTGAAGTTTTTTCTCATAATATTTTTGTCAAATTTTTTAATTGAAGTTTTTCTTTGTGTTGTTGTTTAAATAAAATAAAAATTGAAATTAAAAAAATGAATCAAAAAAAAGTTCAATAAAAAAATTGAATCCAGCAAGTTTATTGTGTGCATAAAGTAAAAGTTACGATTAAAAAATGAAAGACTTTTTTTTTTGTAAAAAAAAACAAATAAGTTTTTGTCTTGTCGAATGTGAAATTCGTTTTGTCGAATGTAAGATTCGCCGTGTCGAATGTGAGATTTGTCGTGTCGAATGTGATTCGCCACGTTGAAGTTGTGTCGAATGTGTATTTATGTCGAATGTGTGTGTCGAATGCGATTCGACATGTCGAATGAGTGTCGAATCACATGTCGAATATGTGTGTCGAATGTGATTTTGACTTGTTGAAATGTATGTCGACTGTGTGTGTCGAATGTGTGTGTCGAATGTGGAATATGTGTGTCGAAAGTAGATTCGACATGTCGAATGTGTGTGTCGAATGTGGAATGTGTGTCGAATGTGCGTGTCGAATGTGAAATGTGTGTGTCGAATGTAGATTCGACATGTCGAATATAACGAGGGTATTTTCGGATGTTTACCGCTTTTGTGTGCAAATAACCGGTTTTTTTATCTCCTAATGTAAATAAGATGTAGGACTATATGATATAGTGTACTTTAATTTTTCTCTCAATTAATAATATCATCTAAAAAACTGATGCATATTATTTGAAACAATAGTCAGAAAAAAAAATCATAGTCATCACCCTAAATAAAATTGAACCATTCAATAAATATATTAACATCGGTTCCTCATAAACTGAGCTTAATAAGGGTATTAACATCGGTTCCAGAGTAACCTATTTCTTATGATTGCATTAACATCGGTTACAGAATTACCTATAGCTTAATGGGTCTATTAACATCAGTTCTTAAATAACTGATTTCTTTATAAGAGTATTAACATCGGCTATTGATGAACTGATGTTACTACAAGCATACATCGGCTATTGTGTAACTGATGTTGCTACACACAAACCATATTGGTTATCATGAGACCGATGTTAATATACGAATAAAGACATCGGTTATTAGGGAACCATTAAGGCACTCGTAAGACATCAGTTATTTGGGAACCAATGTTAACTATACTCATTAAGACATCGGCCATTGTAGAACTGATGTCGCTACTGTCATAAGACATCATTTCCACAATAGCCGATGTCTTATGTTTGTAAAAACATCGTTTCCAGAATGACGGATGTCTTAATGGGTATAGTTAACATTGGTTACCAAATAACCGATGTCTTTATTCGTATATTAACATTGGTCGTATGATCACCAATATGGTTTGTAGTAAAGTTGACATCGGTTGTGGAACTGATGGTAAATATATAATTTAAATCAGTTCTTTAAAAATCGATGTAAATACTTCTAGCAACTTAATATTCTAGATTAATATGAATCATATTAACATCGGTTCATGTAATAACTGATGTGAAATGTAAATTATAAAGATTAATTTCCAATTTCTGAATTAAACAATAAAATACATTTCGATTTTCAAGATACAAATTAATTTAACAATTCACCTTTCATCAACAAATCATTGAAAATTAACATTATTTTTTCACTATGAGCTCTAATTATTAGACAAGACACAGAAGCTCTATGTATGTCTCCCAGACTCTAAGCAATGTACAAAATATCTCATTTGTGTGTCTGAGAAAAAATAAATTGATTATAATACATTAAAAGCTAAACTAAATATAATTGTGGACAGTAAATAACAAAGAATGTGAAGAGATCATTGATCGACAAGATGTCCTAATCAGAAAAAAAAAAAAAAACTAGCAGCTTTTAAACAATTACCTAAACACGTAGTATAATGATTGACGTAATTAATTAGTCGCAATTACATAAAATATACTTAAAGTACGGGATATTTTGATTTCTTGTTCCACATCACAAAACACATTATCCTGCAAATAAGGAAAATAAACATAGGAAGTTCTTATCCCAAAGACGACGCATCCCTAAGAATATGCAGCACAATCCCCTTGCAAAGAAAAATATTAGGTGCACCTTTTAATCTCTTAGAGTTACCATGCCATCTGAATCTTCAGTTTCAAGGGAGAAACATCTTGACATTAGAAAAGCCTCACGGGTGATATTAGCAACAGTCTCTAATTCAGCTCGTCGAAGACACAAGTAATCGCCATCAACATGATACACACCTTAAATCGAGATTTTGACTGACAAACATAATTTAAAAAAACACATTAAAAAAGAATAACCATATATAGAGATCTAGTCAATGTCGGCCATGCTGCTATTGAAGTTGCTTCCATCAGAACCTTTAGGAAGACAGACAGAAAACAAACAGAAATAGGCCTCAAAGGTGATTCTTGAATTATTTATTCACACAACATGAAGCAAATATGTCATTTAGATTGAAGCTGAATTGTCTCCTTCATATTGCAATAAACCTAATTAATTAACCCTAATTTCAAGGGTTAAATCACATTAAAAAAATCAAACCTATGGAGACTTGGGATTTGACAAGACTTGGCTATGTGGAGTAGACCTCACTCGCTCTTTGATAGACATCTTTCGGTTCTCGGTCTCATCCGACGAACAACTTTAATTAGGTCCTTATTTTGTGTCCTATCCTTCCTTACGGATTTCAGGTTTCTGAAGGAGTAGCGGCCTGTAACTCAATGTTAACTTTACCTATAGCTAACCTAGAGAGAAGTAAGAAGTTGTCTGAATCGACCATAGATTGCAATTGTTTAAACAAAAGAGAAGAGGCAAGAGGGCAGAAATCGGCAACAAGAGAAAAGGCGGCGCCGATGGTAAAGGACGAAGTCAACAGTCGCTAGTGACGATTTAAAGGTGAAGGTAGCGACGAATAATTGTTTTAACTTCTTACATCGGTTATGATGTATCTGAGGTTCTTGTCTAACATTTACATTGGTTAAAATAAAGTTGATGTTTTGCATAAGGACAGTGCTAAATGGGCAGAATCTGCCCATGGACAGAAATTACTAAAAAACTTATTTTATAAAATCTAATGATATTTTAATTAATTTTTTTACATGTAATATAATTAATTATATTATATAAAATATATATTGCACAAAAAAATTAAATAAAAAAATAATTTGTTAAAGATAATGCATATTCTTATATTTATATTAAAAAAATCAATTAAATAGAAAAAAAATATTTTAACTTATAATAATAACAAATAAAAATTATATTTTTACATATATATTATAATTGTAAGGATAAATATGTTTGGGCATTACAATGCCTTAAATGTACCTAGGCAGAAGTTGTTTTGCTAACATATTTATTTGTTTTCTTCTTTCTTCACAATTTATACTGTTGTAATCACTTGTCATATTGGTGATTTGATTTAGCATAGTTCATTAGTTGGAACGTGCTTGAAAAACAATCAACATAGAAGCTTTCTGCCGCAGCACAGCCAGGCAGAGTCATGCCGCAAGCAGTGCAAGGCTTGGACAAGAGGTTGAGTCAAGATATCGAGCGAAGCATGAGCGTAGGGCAAAGGATTGCTGAAGTCCAGAGAGTATGGAAGGCAGTGCAGTACGGCAGAGCATTCCAGAAGAACTTCAGAAGGCATTCCTGCGGCAGTGGTCAAAACAGCCTGCCCTAGAATATCTCAACCGATTGTTGACCTAGCAAAATGAGGAAATCAGTTGGAGACTCTCACCTATAAATAGAGGACGACCCAGCTGCATTTACTTAACACTCATACAACATATTAACACCTCCAGAAACACATTTCCTTCGGGAATCGATCATCGAGCTTTTAGAGCCGCGACTTCATTCTTGAAGCTCGTCGTGCCGTGTGTTCTCTCGTCCCTAAGAGAGTTCGTTTGTTCAGCTGATGATTCGATAGCTTAGTATAGGTGTTCATTTCAGTAGCTAGGTTTTTGTTGTTGATTGTTCATACTCTTCGGATACGATTCATACGAAGGCATACATGTGTATAGCCTTTGGTAATATCTTTGTAAATCCAAGAGTATCATTTTGTAAAGACTCGTTCTTTAATAAAGTTTCTGGCCGTAAGGCCGTTTCGTATGTGTATAATTTAAATACACATACAAAGATTTAAATTTGTGTTCTTTACTTTTTCGTACGTGTGTGTGTGTTCGTTCGAAGTGATTTATTTTTATTAATTCCGCTGCAATTCTTATACATATATCACATATAATTTTAACAAGTAAACAACTTGGTTAATCTGGATAAAATACTTAAACTTAATTAAATCACGTAAAACGAACGTTTTCTGTACAAGGCATCGTGCTGCGGCATACGCTGTTCTGCCGCAGAACACTGCCTTGTCTAGGCAGCGCATTTTACTGCGTTTTATTTACTGCCTACGACTTTCAAGTGGTATCAGAGAGGGCACTAGACTTACTTAGTGTTTAAGGTCCGTCTGATCACGCACACTTACAATGGCAGATCCATCTTACATCGTACGAACACCGGTTGTTCTTGACGGTAGTAATTTTGGATTTTGGAAAACCCGCATTGAAGCAAGGATCAAATCAATTGATCGCAGTGCGTGGCTATCCGTTCTTCGAGGATGGAAACCACCTCAGGAGGAAATCCCTGAAGGCGGCACGATTGAAAAATCACCGGAGAAGTGGTCTATCGATGAAACTGCCGCAGCTACTGCCAACGATAGGGCAAGGTGTGCCATCCTTGAATCCATCGATTGCAATATGTACAGAATTGTCAAACAATGTACTACTGCCAAACAAGTATGGGATTTGCTGGCTCTTCATTGTGAAGGTAACAACGCAGTGAAGAAAACCAAGGTCCGTATGCTTATGTCTCGTTTCGAGAACTTGCGTATGAACGAGGACGAGACTTGCCTTCAGTACTTTGGAGAATTAATGTCCATTGTTACTGAATGTGCTGACCTTGGTTCACCCATTAGCAACCCGGCAGTGTGTAGTAAGATTATGCGATCGATGAGCAAAAAGTTCCTGCCGAAGGTCACTGCCATAGAAGACAGCGAAATGTCTGAAGAAGATTTTGTTTCATTAATGGCGATCTTCAAGAACTATGAACTGAACCATGAAGATCGTGAAACTCACGGGAAGTCACGTCCACGAAGCGACGAGAGGAACATTGCCTACACCGTGGCAGAGCCCGACGGCAGAGAACAAGGCAATAGTTCTCAAGGCAGCAGCCCCACCTCTACCAATGACTTGACCGATGAAGAGATCTACGAGCTACTTGGATCTGATGGTGGAGATGACCAGTTTGCATTCCTCGCCCGGAAAATGGATGCTGTACTTGTTCGCTCACTGAAGAAGCCGTACGATCCCCGACGAAGGAAGTTTCCGGCAAGGTCACCGCAAACTCAAGATCGACGACTTGTGATCCGCCAACCAAGCACGGGATCAATCTCAAGTTCAAGTCCAAATTCAAAGGACTGGTCAAGGATCAAATGCCACGTATGTCAAGGGATTGGACACTTCTCAACCGAATGCCCTTCAAAAGATCGAGGCATTGGAATTTTGAATTCCATGGTTGCGCAAGAAGATATGGAACAATATTGCCTTGAAGACTCAACCACTGCGCTTACTGCTCAACTCGAAGGCACAACCCTATCTGACGCTGAAGATGACAGTCCATCCAATGTGAATGCACGACGGCATGTTGCATTCTTTGCCTCTGCCGCAGAAACGACAGAAAACCCTGCCGCAGAGAACTGCCTGTGCTTCACTGCCTCAGTCAATGGCTACGAATCTGAAGAGGAGACCATTCCCATTGATATTTTCATCGAGCTCAAAGAAAGTTTCGATGAGCTACGCATGAAATGTGCCCGGCAGACCAAGATGATGAAGATGCTTACATCAACCAAAGCCGGATATGAAGAAAAAGTGAAGAAGCAGGCCATGGCAATTGAACAAATGCTCGTAGAGAAGAACACCTTTGAAGAACGATTGAAGAAACTTGATGTCCAACTCACCAGAAAGGATATGGAGGCCGAGAAACTGAAAATTGACTTTAATCGTGTAAACGGAAAACTCGAAGTTGCTAACAATACTTTTGTAAAACTTAACACAGCAACAACAAAATTAGATGCCGTAATGAGTATTTCACATTTTGAAAGGCAAGGCCTCGGACATCAAAAGGTTGTAGATGCCGTTTTTCCCAAGAAAAACTCAATGGACATGGCATTTGTAAAGGCATCAAATGACGATTCAAACGCTGCCGCACAATCCTCAACTCCAAAAAGGGATGAACAAACCGAAGGCAAGGCCACTGCCCCAGCAAAAGACTGCCGCAGAAGGCCGAAGCAAAGGCAGGCACCGTCAGGCAGTATGAAGACAAGGAAGCCCCGGCCTAAGCAACATTTTAAATCAAAGAGACGATATATTTGCCACTACTGCCTTGTACCTGGTCACATTCGACCTTTTTGTTGGAGACGCGAAGAGGATCAAGCAAGAGGACATTACTTTTACTCCAACACTGGACCACGGCATCCCAAATATTTATCGCATTCTCCGTCTTCACGACACTCTTTCAACAAGAAAGCAACAATTATACGCAAATGGGTGCCCAAAACTAAATCCTCCACTAATCATTGTTTTACAGGTCCCTCAAACGAGTCTTCTGCCGCATCAAATGCCATCCAAAGTGCCGAAACATGCAATGTCATTTTCACTGCCCTCAAAGCTACCAAGGATGATAAATGGTACTTCGATAGTGGATGCTCGCGGCACATGACCGGAAATAGTGATCACCTCATCGACTACAAAGCTTTTCACGGAGGAGAGGTCACGTTTGGAGGAGGGTCCAGTGGTTCAATTGTTGGCCGAGGCACTTTAAATGTGAATGGGCTGCCAAAGCTACAACAAGTGCTTCATGTTGAAGGCCTCATCACAAACCTCATAAGCATAAGTCAACTATGCGATGAAGGCATAAATGTAAAGTTTACTCACCAAATGTGTGAAGTGTTTGATAGTGCAGGGAACCCACTCATTCAGGGGGAGCGTTCCAAGGCAAACAACTGCTACTCCATTGGAGAAACATGCCTCTCTGCACAAGTCAAAGATGACATAGACCTATGGCATCAAAAACTTGGACACACAAGTCTTGGGAATTTAGAGCGTCTAATCAAGCTCAATGCTGTTCGTGGACTTCCAGCTCTCCCAAAAATCCAGAAGACAACATGTGGACATTGCAAAGAAGGAAAAATGACTCGTACAAGTCATCCAGCAATACCTGCCGCAGGACAGACTGATGCCTCTGCCGCAGGATCTGCCAACTCCAAGGCAGAACTGTATCAAAAGCAAACCAAATGCTTTGATCTCCTCCACATGGATTTAATGGGACCAATCGAGACTAGGAGCCACTCTGGAAAACGCTACGTACTTGTCGTAGTAGATGATTTCTCAAGATATACTTGGGTACGCTTTCTCCAAGACAAGAGTGAGACATTTGACGAGGTGTCCAAGCTAATTAGGTGGATAAAAACCAACCATGAAGCCTCAGTAAAGAGAATAAGAAGTGACCATGGCACCGAGTTTGAAAACCAACGGCTTTCTCGATTTTGTGATACGCATGACATTGCCCAAGAGTTTTCTGCCCCCATAACACCGCAACAAAACGGCGTGGCTGAAAGGAAGAACCGAACCCTCAAGGAAATGGCGTGTACCATGCTGATCGCCAAGGGCCTAAGCAAGCAATTTTGGGCAGAAGCATTCAATGCCGCATGCCATATCCTGAACTGCATCAGCATACGTTCAGGAACAACAAAAACGGCCTATGAAATTTTAAACAATAGAAAGCCTAATTTGAAATACTTTCATGTGTTTGGCTCTGGTTGTTATGTTCTGAATGATAGGGAACCTAGATCTAAACTTGATCCAAAGTCACTTAAAGGATTATTTGTTGGATACTCTAGGAATAGTCATGCCTATCGTATTTTTATCATACAAACTAGAACCATCATTGAATCTGTTAATGTTGATTTTGATGATCTTAGTCGTCTCAGGAAACCCAAAGAAGAGAATGTAGAAGGCCTGCTCGAGCCTGCCGCAGTAGCAGAAATCGAAGGCAGTTTCACTCCTACGCAGCCTACTGCCGCACCCACTGGCTCGAGTAATGATGATCAGCCCTCTACAGCGTCTCCCGAGCACTCAAATGATGATAGCTCGCCTCAACAAACAGATTCATCGGATGTTGAAGAAACACCGACCAGACGACGAAGGGATCCCCCAAGACATGTTATTCGAAACCATCCTTCGAGTCAACTGTTGGCCACACGCATGAGAGCTCGTCCATACATCAACTACCGCAACATGACCAAGAATGTAAGCATGTCTGCCACATGTATTGAAATAGGCATTGCCTCGTACCTCTCAACGATCGAACCAAAGAATGCCAAAGAAGCATTGGCCGATGAATTTTGGTTTATGGCAATGCAAGAAGAGATGAACGAGTTTGAAAGAAACAAAGTTTGGAAGCTCATTCCTCGTCCCCAAAACAAGAATATCATCGGGACAAAGTGGATATTCAAGAATAAGTCGAATGAGCACGGGCAGGTTGTACGCAACAAGGCAAGGCTGGTGGCGCAAGGCTATACGCAAGTTGAAGGCATCGATTTCGATGAAACTTTTGCCCCCGTAGCACGCATGGAGTCCATTCGTCTACTCATTGCCATTGCATGCCACCTCAACATCACCTTACATCAAATGGATGTGAAGGCAGCATTCCTTAACGGCATACTTGAAGAGGAGGCATACGTTGCACAACCAAAAGGCTTCGAAGATCCGAAACATCCTGACCATGTGTATCAACTGCACAAGGCATTGTACGGCCTAAAACAAGCTCCTAGAGCTTGGTATGGCTGCCTAACTGATTTTCTACTCAGTTTTGGATTCACCCGAGGCACTGCCAACAAGACCCTGTTTGTTAAATTCAATTCTTCCAAAATTTTAATAGCTCAAATTTATGTAGATGATATTGTTTTTGGATCCACATGTGAGAACATGCTTAAGGCATTTACCTCTGCCATGGCATCAAAATTTGAGATGAGCATGGTAGGAGAACTAACTCATTTTTTAGGGCTCCATATCAAGCAATCATCAACTGGAACTTTCATCTCACAAGCTTCATATGCTAAGAATCTCATCAAAAGATTCCAACTTGAAGGATCCAAGCCCATGAAAACACCTATGGGCTCAACGGACAAAATCTCCCGAGGCACTGATACTGCCGCAGTGGATCAGACACTCTACCGATCCATGATAGGGAGTTTGCTTTATCTTACGGCAACTAGACCAGATATCATGTATAGCGTTTGTTTATGTGCCAGGTTTCAAGCTGATCCAAGGGAAGAACACTTGAAGGCAGTCAAACGCATCATACGCTATGTTGCCGCATCAGTCGAGTTAGGCATATGGTATACCAAAGATACCACCACCGATTTAGTCGGATTTTCAGATGCCGACTGGGCAGGAGACACGGAGGAACGCAAGAGTACAAGCGGAGGATGTTGCTTTCTTGGAAACAACATTATTTCATGGCAAAGCCGCAAGCAAAACTGCATTTCTCTATCCACTGCCGAATCAGAATATATTGCCGCAGGGAGTTGCTGCACCCAACTGATCTGGTTGAAGCACATGCTTGATGACTACCACCTGGATAGCAATGTTCTTACACTCTACTGCGACAATACGAGTGCCATAAATATCAGTCATAATCCAGTGCAGCACTCAAGAACCAAACACATCAGCATAAGGCATCATTTCATACGAGATTTGGTGGAAAAACGTCTTTTAAGGATTGATCACATTCCTACAGAGAAGCAAATAGCTGACATCTTCACCAAGCCATTGGACTCAGAACGCTTCAATGCCTTAAGAAATTCTTTGTGCATGTGCACCATGCCTTAGATGCTGATCTGCATCATGCTGCCGCATTGTCATGCCTACTGAACCTCTGCCACAGCATTCTGCCTTAGTCAATTTATGAGATTAAAATTTTCCGAAGGAAGAGAAAATACCCAAACCACTTTAGGCAACATGGTCAAACCCATATACATGTAATTAATACTCAATGGGTTGAGATACTATGTACTAGGTGAACTAAGTATTTAATAATTTCATTTTTGACATGGCATTATGTCCAAGTAGAGTTTAAGTACTTATGATGCAGCATGATGTTCCATTAGGATTAGATAGCTGTTAATCTTTTCCTAATTTTGCTTTGTAAGCCTTGATTTTTCACACCACAAAAATATTTTTATTTATTTGTTTAAAAAAAAAAAAAAAAAAAAAAAATGAAAAATGAAAAATAGAAAAAGAATATATTCCAAAAACAGAAAAAGAGAATATTAACAAAAATAGAAAAAGAAAATATATTAAAAACAGAAAAATCAAATATTAAAAAAAAAAAAAAAGGGATTTTGATTTTGATTTTTGGCAACGACCTGCCGCAGAGCAATGCCCCACTTGACCGTTGGGCAGCACTCAAGTGTGCGGCAGGCGACGGTTCAGGTCACAGAAACGTAATCGTTGCCTATTTTTGCGTTACATCAAACCACCATCTGATTTTTACTTATTTTTCTTTATTATTTACTTCAAACTCTTACTTCGACTACAATTCTCTCATAATATTTGATCAAGAGTTTGAATTAATTTGAACCTGAAACCCCGAATGTTTTCTCTCGCACATAAAGTCACATCTTTGTGTCGAATTTGTGCTCTGTTTTCTTGCCAAAATTTTCCTTCTCTCCAAATTTTCAATGGCCGACTATATTCCTTTTACTCCTTATTTCGGCGACCCACGGTTCATTGCATTCATCAGGAAAGGTTCGCCTCGAGGTCACGTTGGCAGAATATATGGATGCCATCTACCGCATCCGCGTCGCCGACAACATGCCTACGCCGCCGCAGACCACTGGGAACTCACCGCCATTCATTCACCCGATCTGCTGCCTCAGCAAAAGGCAAGAGGCTGCCACCCACTTCTTCGGCCAATCCAATTGATTTGGAAGCCACTGCGAAGAAGGACCGCAAAGGGAAGGAAGTTGCCACATCAAAAACGGACAACTCTCAGAGTGGAGATGCCGCAGTACCTCCATCTGTCAAAAAGGACAAGGGTAATGCCACTGCTGCCGCAGTCCATGCGCCTAAGTAGGATTATGAATCCGACATGGAGGCGACAGAGGCTTACCTCAAAGAGGTTTTGGTCTTAAAGGCGTGCAATCCTTGGATCTCTATACTATGATGCAAAGCCATTCATCCCTGACCGCAGCATCGACATGTCAGTTTGTGCCAAATATAAAGTTGACAAATCTCTGAAGAAGATGCGGTTGATCATGACAGTCACCTACGTAGAGTTATACTATGAGGATTTGATATGGGATATTTATGCCAAAATGCACCACTGCTTTGGTAATGATGGCTTTCAAGGCTACGGCAAAGTGTATCTCCGGAAAAAGATTTTCACTATCAGCCCTGCCGCAGTCAATGATTTCCTCGACCGCTTTGGATATTTATTATACTGCCGCAGTCACTGAACCGAACACTGCCGCAATTACTCGCCGCCTGATTGGCTCAACACCAGACATTGCTTACCTTCCTGCCTCCAAACTAACCTCTTTTTACTATCTTCTATCTACCATTGCTCGTGGCAACTGGACTCCCACGTCCAAAATGCACGTTGTGCACACCACGATGGCAGAGGTTCTTTTTAACCTTGGCGCAGGAAGGCAGGTGAACTTTGGGCAGCTTATTTTTGACAAAATGGCTACGCAGCATCACAGACGCAGAGCCTTGCGTTCGCTCTTTTATCCGGGAGATGATAAAGGCACAATGGTTGTCATACAACGATGCTGATATAGACACTACTGCCTACATCATACAAGTTGAGCATCCGCGGTCCCAATGATCTTCCATGGACATATTTTCATTGCACTGCCGTAATCCCAACTCCAAAGAAAGCTCCAAAAGCGCAGACTGATGTCCTCCGTTCCTTAGCTTCGTAGACGAGTATTCATGCTCGAGCTCAAGCTTTTGCCGAACAATGTGCTGCAAATCATATTGTCGTCATGCAGGAGTACATGACCAAGGTCATTGTTAATGGTATTGCCTGGTTTCTTGAAGAAAATGGCTTTCCTCCACAAAAAGGGGGAGTACCAGCAGCAGCAGACCTCAAAGAGGCAAAGAGAAAACTGTTGAATAAATTGAAGGAGCACATCAAGGAAGTTGATGCTGAAGAAGCTGCCGCAGAGAAGGAGGCTGCCTTAGCAGAGAAGGTTGCTGCAGAGACTGCCGCATAGATTGATGGAGACTGATCGTGATTCGTCACTCGAGCCCGAGACCTGATGATTTGAAGATTCAAAGCAAGCTCTGAAGACCGAAGAAAAATTATTTCTTCTTTTGCTTTAGTTTTTATTTACTCTGAACAATTTATTTAATTTGGTTATTTGTTTTTTGAACAATTTGTTTAAGTTTTTATTTGGTTTGAACAATGTTTAATTTAAGTATTTATTTCCTTTAAAAAAATTGGTGTGTTATTTAGAGGCTTACTTAGTTTAACTTGTTTTTGTTTTATTAGTTAGGTATCAAATAAATGTTTTTGTTCTACTTAGGAAGTATCAACTAAGGGGGAGTTTTATTGCCTTAGTTGTTTGTCAAGATAAATGTCATATACTTCTAAGTCAGATGTATTTCATTGAGGGGGAGTGCTCATTGCGCTGCTGCCTCATGGTTTTGTGAAGAAAGATAAAAAGGGGGAGTTTGTAAGGATAAATATGTTTGGGCATTACAATGCCTTAAATGTACCTAGGCAGAAGTTGTTTTGCTAACATATTTATTTGTTTTCTTCTTTCTTCACAATTTATACTGTTGTAATCACTTGTCATATTGGTGATTTGATTTAGCATAGTTCATTAGTTGGAACGTGCTTGAAAAACAATCAACATAGAAGCTTTCTGCCGCAGCACAGCCAGGCAGAGTCATGCCGCAAGCAGTGCAAGGCTTGGACAAGAGGTTGAGTCAAGATATCGAGCGAAGCATGAGCGTAGGGCAAAGGATTGCTGAAGTCCAGAGAGTATGGAAGGCAGTGCAGTACGGCAGAGCATTCCAGAAGAACTTCAGAAGGCATTCCTGCGGCAGTGGTCAAAACAGCCTGCCCTAGAATATCTCAACCGATTGTTGACCTAGCAAAATGAGGAAATCAGTTGGAGACTCTCACCTATAAATAGAGGACGACCCAGCTGCATTTACTTAACACTCATACAACATATTAACACCTCCAGAAACACATTTCCTTCGGGAATCGATCATCGAGCTTTTAGAGCCGCGACTTCATTCTTGAAGCTCGTCGTGCCGTGTGTTCTCTCGTCCCTAAGAGAGTTCGTTTGTTCAGCTGATGATTCGATAGCTTAGTATAGGTGTTCATTTCAGTAGCTAGGTTTTTGTTGTTGATTGTTCATACTCTTCGGATACGATTCATACGAAGGCATACATGTGTATAGCCTTTGGTAATATCTTTGTAAATCCAAGAGTATCATTTTGTAAAGACTCGTTCTTTAATAAAGTTTCTGGCCGTAAGGCCGTTTCGTATGTGTATAATTTAAATACACATACAAAGATTTAAATTTGTGTTCTTTACTTTTTCGTACGTGTGTGTGTGTTCGTTCGAAGTGATTTATTTTTATTAATTCCGCTGCAATTCTTATACATATATCACATATAATTTTAACAAGTAAACAACTTGGTTAATCTGGATAAAATACTTAAACTTAATTAAATCACGTAAAACGAACGTTTTCTGTACAAGGCATCGTGCTGCGGCATACGCTGTTCTGCCGCAGAACACTGCCTTGTCTAGGCAGCGCATTTTACTGCGTTTTATTTACTGCCTACGACTTTCAATAATGATTATATTTTAAGTCATATAAAAATAAAAAATAAAAAATAAAAATAAAATTGAGTGTTCTGCCCATGGGCAGAATCTGCCCACATGGAATTACCCTTTGCATAAATTGTCTATTGACATCGGTTGTAAGAAAACTTGATGTTCATTATATTAATACACAACATCCAGTATGTAGTGAACCGATGTAAAAGATAAAAGAACAAAAATCAATTGTACGCAAAACCTCTTTAGTAGTAATAAATATAAGGATTCAGTACAGCATAACATTTTCCATGGTCATCGTTGCCAATTACTTTACCCTTACTTCTAAAGAGAAGGATTACGAACAAAACAAAGAACTGAATCTACGCGCAAATTGCTGGTCCCGGAGGAACCTGTATCCCCTTGAGGAGCGTTTGTGCACTCGCGCACATAGACGTGAGATCTGTAACTTTGCCAAATGGCGTCAGCTCAATGTCCGCCAGCTCGATATTTGCGCAAGGAAACTTCTTGCTGCAATCAATTTTCACTGGGATTTCCGAAATAGTTGTTCCCCTGATGTTTATGAACTTAACATCTCTAATCCTCACGCTCGATTGCTGCCATGAAAAAGATCGATCACATAAGTATATACTACGTGCATGGTATTAAATAAATGTGTTTTAATTACCTCGGACCTCTGCCTGGAGTTGTAATGCTGATCGATGATGATAGGGTTCTTCACGCGATCCATCACGATATCTTCGTAAACAATGCCCGAAGCAGTCAGCTCAGGAGAATCGCGATATGTTTTGATTCTTGCCCCGTTCTGTGTCCCGATGAGGGTGCAGTTCTTTACGGTGATCCCTTGCACGTCGATTTCAGCCGGGCGCTTTCCCAGGCTCCCAATACTATATATAGAGCAAATTAAAAAACACATGAAATAAAAATTCATTCAAAACGTTACAAACGTTATTTATATATATACCTGATCCCATGTCCAGGGCCACAGACGATTCCTGAGATGAAAACGTTGACACTCCCATGACCAATCGAAATGCAATCATCTCCGGTTCCAATGATGGAGTCGGTGATGTTGACGTTAGTCGTATTGCTCAAGTGGATTCCGTCGGTGTTGGGGCTGAGATCAGGTGCGGTGATCCTCACGTTATACACGGTTACATCCTTACTGTCGGTAATCGTGCAGTGGAATCCCATGCTGTCGACGAAATTCAGGTTGTGAATTTTGCCGTTGGAAACCGTCTGGAACACCAACGACTGCCATACACAACAAAATATTTTTTTTCGTCAAAATCGAGGTATTTAATTTATTACACGTCGGAATACTAATTAAATATGTACGGACGTACAATTGGGAGTGGGCTGCCTTGACCGCCGTAACCCCAGAACTGATCTCCGCGGCCGTTGATGGTCCCACCGCCGGTGACGACGACGTTGCTGACACGCTCGATCGAGATCCATTCCTTGCCGGAATACGAGCTGGGGTCGGTGTTAGCCGAGACATTTCCCTTGATCTCGATCGTGATTGTTTGTTGGTTAGCGCACGGGCCGGTGAATACGACTTCCCCGACCATGAAATTTCCGTTGATGACGACAGATGCGGGGCTGCGATTCCAGTCGCACGCGGCTTTCCAGGCCTGGATGAATGCCAGTGAATCGTCGGTAATGCCATCGGCTTTGGCGCCGTATGCCATCACGTCGAAAGCTGTGGTGGGCTCGCCGATCAGGGCCCGTTGGGCCCGACCGCAATCGACTTGGCCCATGGAGGCCAAGCAGCTGGCGATGCCTAACAAAAGGCACGACCTCAGAAAAAAGCGGGTTCCAGTTGAATTAGCCATACACGCATATATGTATATATATTTATTTTTTTATTAAAATTATTTACAAATTTAATTATGCATATATATTAATTA
Source organism: Euphrasia confusa (assembly GCA_954870475.1). Lineage (NCBI taxonomy): Eukaryota > Viridiplantae > Streptophyta > Magnoliopsida > Lamiales > Orobanchaceae > Euphrasia > Euphrasia confusa. The sequence goes on along the minus strand of OX940951.1, from coordinate 55,398,201 downwards.
ATAAATTATTTATTAATTAATATATATAAATATATGCGTATGGCTTTGGGAAAGTGAGTTTTGCCGATGTCAATTGACGCCCTTTTGTACCCGGAAGAAAATTCTATTTATATACATCTCCAAAACTTTAGTGATCGGGATTAGTTATAGGTTGTAAATCATTGGTTTTGTTAGTGATCGATGATTAATTATTTAATTATTATTATGATTAATTCATTTGAGCTGACCACGTATACAGTATGATGTTAATTACTTGATCAATTCCTTTGTCTCCTTTTAATTGAATGTCAAAGGTCATGCACAAATTAATTACGAGGATATAATCAATGAGCTTAAATACTTAATTATATTTAGACATAACAGAAAATAAATCATTTTTACATACATGCTTAAAATCAAGTGTAAACTTTCCACTTAAAAATAATACTCTTACCTCATTATTAAATAAGAAAATTAGACTTCAATTTTAAAAATATGTAAACATTGAAAGGTTTATAAAATTTGTAGCAATAAATAATATTTTTTCTGGTTAACATTTCTCTAACTCTAATTTACAAATGAAATATCTCAAACTATTATATATATGAAACAAGAGACAAATTAAGAAGTACTAACTCTCATTCATAATAAATGTGGTTTTGACCTTTCAAATTATTTTTAATTTAAATGTCGTTTAATTTGATTTTTTAATGTAAATTTAATTTAATTTTGCCCTTAATATTAATTTATTAAATTACTTAACTAAATTAAATGTAATTTTCAAAAATTGCCTTAATATTAATTTAAATTACTTAACTAATTTGTTGCAAGAAAATTAAATTAGTTTTTACTCCTTGGTAAGGTTAATCCTCTTTCATTAATCATGCCCCATCCATAGCACCCTATTAATTATAGAATTAATCTTAAGCCATTGCATTCTCTTCAATGTCATCTTACATAGGAAAAAAATGGTCAACTCTAGATTGAAATGTGATTAACGAATCAGTTGACCACTTGCATTGGCTGAGCAGTACTGCTTGCGGCTAAGCAGGCTGGCGTGGGTCGATCGAGTCACAGGTCGGGGACTGGTAGGCAGAGGGACAGTAAGAGATACTACTACGTACAAAAATAGGTTTTTACATCGGTTATTGAACTGATATGGTAAGTCCTGATGTAAATTCCCGGAATCATCTACATCGGTTAAATAACCGATGTAAAAGTATATCAATTTACATCGCTTTAAAATAACCGATGTTAATTTGAGAGCAAATCAATTTGCCCAAAAGCAACTGATGTTACTAACAATAATCAACATCGTGTCACTTATGTGTTGTTCATTGACATCCGCCTTTATATAACTGATGTCTAATGACATACTAACATCGTTTTTTAAGACAATCGGTTTCATTGAAATTATATATTATCGCCTGTAGGCTTCAGCTCTTTTAGTAGAATTTTATCGAGTAATAATCATATATATTCATTTATATATTAATATTCACTCTTATATATTAATATTGAATTTCTTATGTTTGATAAATGTTAATATAAATATATTTTATGTCTATGTATACTAATAAATATTATACATTTATACTCGCTCCATTTTAGAAAAATCTACACACTTCGTTTTTAAAAAGTGTAAAATATATATATAACTGCATTTATTATTATTTTTCCTGATAATAATTGATTTCGTCTAAAACTGTAGTATTATATTTATATGTCATTGAATTTATTTTTTTCTTTTTTATAGCAAAATAAAAAATAAAACAAACATATACTGCATGTATAAATCTGAAACATTTTACTAGATCCGTCATCCGAGGGTGGCTCTTGAGTCTCAATTATCTAAGGGTGAAAATTACAAAAATATCCAATTTGACTCTGATCATTAATTACCAAACTCTTGAAATATTCTAAATAAGGGAAGAAGCAAAATGCATACTACACAGAAAGGAAAAAAGGCCAAAACTCATGGAGAAGCTACACACAAACTGCCGGTCCCGGAGGAATCTGTACTCCGCTGAGGAGCGTCTTAGCGCTCGCACACATCGATTTCAAATCCTTAACTTTGCCAAACGGCGTCAGCTTAATGTCCGCCAGCTCGATATTTGAACAAGGAAACTTCGAGCTGCAATCGATCTTGACTGGGATTTCCGAAATAGTTGTTCCCCTTATGTTTTTGAAACGAACATCTTTAATCCTCACGCTCGATTGCTGCCATAAATTAAAAAAGATCGATCGAATAATTAGTACTATATATATCTCGAACGAATACTGCAATGCATACGTTTTATATATTAATTACCTCCTTCCTCTGCCTGGAGTTGTAGTGTTGATCGATGATGATAGGGTTCTTCACGCGGTCCATCACGATATCCTCGTAAAGAATGTCCGAAGCTGTCAGCTCGGGAGAATCGCGGTATGTTTTGATTCTTGCCCCGTTCTGTGTCCCGATGAGGGTGCAGTTCCTTACGGTGATCCCTTGTACGTCGATTTCGGCTGGCCGCTTTCCCAAGCTCCCGATGCTATATACCAAAAACAAAAAGCGTGAAATAAAATTCATTTAAAATATTCAGTTCACTTGATAAGAGATGTGTGTATATAAATATGCATACCTGATCCCATGTCCAGGGCCACAGACGATTCCAGAGATGAAAACGTTGATGCTCCCATGACCAATCGAGATGCAATCATCTCCGGTCCCGATGATGGAGTTGGTGATGTTGACATTCGTCGAATTGCTCAAGTGGATTCCGTCGGTGTTGGGGCTGAGATCGGGTGCGGTGATCCTCACGTTATACACGGTTACGTCCTTGCTGTCTGTAATCGTGCTGTGGAATCCCATACTGTCGACGAAATTAAGGTTGTGCATTTTACAGTTGGAAACCGTCTGGAAAACCAACGACTGCCATACACAACAAATATTTTTCATCAAAATCGAAAAATGGTATATTATAAATAATATACTAATTAATTAAATGGTACTTACCACGGGGAGTGGGCTGCCTTGACCGCCGTAACCCCAGAACTGATCTCCGCGGCCGTGGATGGTCCCACCGCCGGTGACGACGACATTTCGGACACGCTCGATCGAGATCCATTCCTTGCCCGAATACGAACTCGGGTCAGTATTAGCCGAGACATTTCCCTTGATCTCGATTGTGATTCTTTGTTGGTTAGCGCATGGGCCAGTGAAGACGACTTCCCCGACCATGAAATTTCCGTTGATGACGACAGATGCGGGGCTGCGATTCCAGTCGCAAGCAGCTTTCCATGCTTGGATGAATGCCAGTGAATCGTCGGTAATACCATCGGCTTTGGCTCCGTATGCCATCACGTCGAAAGCTGTGGTGGGCTCGCCGATTAGGGTCCGGTGGGCCCGACCGCAATCGACTTGGCCCATGGTGGCCAAACAGCTGACGATGCCTAACAAAAGGCACGACCTCGTAAAAACACCGTTTTGGGTTGAATTAGCCATAACACGCATATATGTATATATATTTTTTTATTGGAGATTATTATTATTATTATTATATTTATTTACAAATTTATTTATGTATATATTAATTAATTAAATAATTAATTAATTAATATATACCACATATGCGTGTCGAGATGAGTTTTGTCCTTGCCAATTGCAGCCCTTTTATACCCGAGAAAATAATCTATTAATATACATGGCCATAACTTTTGTGATTGAGATTAATTATAGGTACTAAATAGATGTTGTATTTGTTAGTGAGGACGGGTGGTTATTTAATTTCATTTCTTTAATTTGAATTTAATAAGGATTAATTAATTTCAGCTATTTTAAGTTATCAGCTACTCTATCAATTCTATCAATTCCTAATTTGCATTGTCCTTTTATTAATTCATAGTCAAATGTTTAAAAGATATTTAAACTTATTAAAACTTACTTTAAGAAGTTTTAAAAGGATTAAAAATTAAGGAATATTTTAAAACATTTAAAAAATATTTTAAAATAACTTAAAATGATTAAAAAGTAATTTAATTAATTTTAAATTTATTTAATAACACTTTAAAATATTTTTTATTTATTTTTAAAAAATTATAATAACTTTAAAATATTTTAAATTATTTGTATACACTTTAAAATGTTTCAAGGTTATTTCATATCAAATAAAAATTATTTAAAGATTATTAAAAATATTATAAGAACATTTAAAATACTAAAAAATATTTTAATAAACTTTAAAATGTTTAAAAGTATTTTATATCTTTTGAAAAATATTCAAAAAACTATAGAATAATTCAAATATATTTGAAATCATTTGAAAATAATTTAAGAACACTTTAAAATGTATTTGAAATCATTTAAAAAATAGTTTAAGAAACTTTAAAATGTTTAAATGTTATTTTAAATAGATTAAAAATTACTTTATAACCTTTAAAAATGTTCTGTATTAATTTAAATATATTTTTTTAAAATAAAATTTATTACTACTTATTTAAAACAATTTACAGTAATTTTATTGAAGATATTTTTAGTCACATTAAAATTATTTTTAGACACTTTAAAAAGAATAAATTTCAAAACATTTAAATTTATTTTTTAACACTTTAAAATTTTAAAAATTATTTGAATTCCTTTAAATTTTATTTTAAGACACCTTAAAATACTTAAAAAGTATTTTATATCTTTTGAATATTAATTAATTAATCATACTTTAAAATGTTTTAGTTTTATTTAAAAATTAATTTGATTCATTTAAATGTATTTCAAATAAATTTTGTATTAATGCGATGAATTGTTCAATTTTTTTAAAATTAAATTATAAATTAATATTGTAACATATACTATTAAATTGATTAGAAGAGTAAACTTATTTTTTGTTAATTCTATATAAATAATTAATATAAATATGTATCCATCTATTCAATATATTTACTTAAAAAAATAAACCACCATAAAAATTTTATCATATTTTAATTAAAAGTATATTTTGCAGGTTTAATTTATTTTCATAATATTTTTATTTATATATCTATTCTTTTACATTTTATAAGTCTAATAATATTAGATTTAAATATCTTTTTATCTAGTTGTATTATTTTGTACATTATAATATTTTAAAAATATATATAAAAATAAGTATTTTTTTAATTTAATTAAATATTAATTTGATGTGTAAATGAATAAATGTAAGAAATATTTAGATTTTAGGGGAAATTGATTTACATAATTATAAAATAAACCCTATAAATTTCACTTTATATTTTAGTGTATTTTTTTATTTTATTTTTTTCATTATCTAAATAAATTTGAAAATTGTATTTATAAAAAAAATAATATTTCAAAACTGAAATGTCTATTTTACCCTTATAATTATTGAAGTAATTATTTAATTTTAATTTTATTTTATACGTGAAATTAAATTCAGTTATTTTATCCACACTTTTGATCAAATCATTTTTACGTGATAAAATATTATTTTATATAATTAATATGTTAATTTTGGTATTCAATCCCTGAATTATAATTAAAAAAACTAGTATATTTAATTATATATAATCAATTAGAATTCCCCTTTAATAAAAATCCTCCTAAATTTAAATATTAAATTATTAATACATCATTTTTTAATATCTCCTACCTTATATACAATATATTAAGTATATTATGAAAATAAATATATTTTTAATATTGTCATAAATATTGAAGTCATTTGCATGCTTAGAAAGTGATTAATTACTGTAATTATTAATTAATTTGTTGGTGTTAATTATTTGTTTAAATTTAAAATGAAGTGTGAGCAAAAATTAAAATGTACAGTTTTGATTTGTTTCATTTTTAATTATTTTCTTAAATATGAGATAATAGAAATAAAACAATTAAGTTAATTAAAGTGAATCGATGAAGTTGACAAGAATATTATTTTCATTTTAAAAAATCATTTTTATCTTTTATTTTTTAAGCAAATTAATAATCAAAAAATAAATTTCAATCTTACTTAAATGTTTTGGTAATGAACGATAGCATATGATTATCTAAGAGTAAAAATTACAAAAATATCCAATCTGTCTCTGATTTACAAAACGCTTTCCCTGCTTAATTCTAAATCAGGGAAGCAAATTCATGCTACAAACAAAAGAAAACAAATACTAAAACTTAGTACTATATATAAACGAAGAACTGAATCTACGCACAAACCGCCGGCCCTGGAGGAATCTGTATTCCGCTGAGTACTGTTTGCGCGCTCACGCACGTAGATTTCAGTTCGGGGAGTGGCCCAAACGGCGTCAACTCAATGTCCACCAGCTCTATATTTGTACAAGGAAACTTTGTGCTGCAATCGATCATCACTGGGATTTCCGATATAGTTGTTCCCTTGATGTTTTTGAAACGAACATCTTTAATCCTCACGCTCGATTGCTGCCATAAATTAAAAACATCGATTATATATCTCGATCGAAATACTGCATGCACGTGTGTTAATTACCTCGAGCTTCTGCCTGGAGTTGTAATGCTGATCGATGATGATAGGGTTCTTGACTCGGTCCATCACGATATCCTCGTAAAGAATGCCCGAAGCAGTCAGCTCGGGAGAATTGCGGTATGTTTTGATTCTTGCACCGTTCGTTGTCCCAACGAGGGTGCAGTTCCTTACGGTGATCCCTTGCACGTCGATTTCGTCCGGGCGCTTTCCCAAGCTCCCGATGCTATATATAGAGCAAAAAACGCGTGAAATAGAAATTCATTCATTATGTTAGTACATGTTTATATACCTGATCCCATGTCCAGGGCCACAGAGGATTCCAGAGATGAAAACGTTGACACTCCCATGTCCGATGGAGATGCAGTCGTCTCCGGTTCCGATGACGGAGTCGGTGATGTTGACATTCGTCGTATTGCTCAAGTGGATGCCATCGGTGTTGGGGCTGAGATCGGGTGCGGTGATCTTCACGTTAAACACGGTTACGTCCTTACTGTCCGTGATCGTGCAGTGGAATCCCATACTGTCGACGAAATTAAGGTTGAACATTTGGCAGTTGGAAACCGTCTGGAACACCAACGACTGCCATACACAACAAATATTAATTTATAGTCAAATTAAATCAAAAACAGATTAATTAATTAATTAATTAAATGACACGTACCACGGGGAGTGGGTTGCCTTGACCGCCGTACCCCCAGAACTGATCTCCGCGGCCGTGGATGGTCCCACCGCCTGTGACGACGACGTTTCGGACACGTTCGATCGAGATCCATTCCTTGCCCGAATACGAACTCGGGTCGGTGTTAGCCGAGATGTTGCCCAATATCTCGATGGTGATTGTTTGTTCATTCAGGCAAGGGCCGGTGAATACGACTTCCCCGACCATGAAATTCCCGTTGATGACGACAGACGCGGGGCTTTGCGTCCAGTCGCACGCGGCTTTCCACGCCTGGATGAATGCGTTGGAATCGTCGGTAATGCCATCGGCTTTGGCGCCGTATGCCATCACGTCGAAAGCGGTGGTGGGCTCGCCGATCAGGCACCGGCCGCGCTCGGAGTGGGCCCGAGCGCAATCGACCTGGCCCATCGTGGCCAAGCAGATCATGAGGATGCCTAACAAAAGGCACGACCTCGTAAAAAAACGGTTTTGAGTTGAATTAGCCATAACAGGCATGTTTTTTTTTTTATTGGAGATTATTACTGTTATTATTGGAATTATTAGCAAAATTATTTATGTATATATTAATTAATTAGATAAATAATTAATTAATTAATATATACCACCTATGCGTGTGAAGATGAGTGTTGTCCTTGCCGATTGAAGCCCTTCAGTGATGGAGATTAATTATAGGTTCTAAATGGGTGTTGGGTTTGTTAGTGATGGATGGTTATTTAATTTCTTTGATTTAAATATTATTCGGATTAATTAATTTGAGCTATTTTTAGTGTAATGATGTTACTCCATCAATTCCATAGTCCTTTTACTAATTTAAAGTCAAAGGTTTATCATGCACAAATTAATTTATAAGGGTAATCAACTGACTTATATAATCAATTATAATTTACCCTTACAAAAATACAATACCGAGTATGTTGCAACTTGCAAGAGAATTCGATTAATTTTTACTCATTGGTGATCGAGGTTTATCTTCTTACATTAACTAATTTTTAGGAATGGGTAGTTAATGTAATTAATTGTAGGATTAATATTAGGGCATTGCATATTAATTCCTTAATGTTGTCTTGCATCTTAAAAAGATGGTCAGCTCTCAATTGAAATGTGATTAAGGAATCAGTTGACCACAGGTATAGGCGGGGCAGTTCTAGCCACGTTCCGGTTCGGCGGGGCCGGCGTGGATCAATAGTCTCTCGGGTTGAGGGCAGCTGGGTCAATAGATCACAATATTATTAATATTTTTAAAAAAAATATTTAATAATTTATAATAATTTGTTGAGGATTCGAACAAGAAAAACAAACACCACCAATCACAGCCGCGGGAGCCACAAAAGCTTGGCGCCGGAAAGCTTCGAGCTCAAATGGTGAAATCGGGATACGACGACAAACACACGATCTGAGGATCCTAGGAGTATCTCTGAACTCCAAGGAACACAACACAAAAGAAATAACACGAAATGACACAAGATTTTACGAGCTTCGATCGATTGAAAATCGATCTACGTGCTCGGGGAGGGAGGTGGTTCTAGCGTGTTATTCAAGCTCTCAAGGCTATGAATATGAGTTCAGTATCAGCCCTACATCACACACACACGGTGAATTACATTTATACTCACGCACACAAAAAACCCCAAATCTGAAACTCGTAAGAACCCTACGATCAAATCAGATTGGGCAAATCCACGCCACACATTTCTAACAGAAATTGTGAACGTCATGCTGTGCGTGAGCTGGCGAGGAACTTGGAGCACTTGGAATCTCGCATTTTCATCCACTAACACGTGAGAGAGGATCGATCCAGTGCGCCGCGACATTTCTGTGAACCCAGGTAAAACGACACCGTTTTGCCTTGTTGGCGGCAGATTTAAATGAGATGCAGAAATGGCCACTTTGCCCAAACTCAAACCGCGATGAGATGGTCACTTTGCCCAGACTTCCAGAATGTATAGAAACACTTCTAGAATTCAAATCTTGTGTACATTCCAACAAATCTCCACCTTACACAATATTTGCAATTCCCAGCAAACATCATGTATCAACCAATCAACACCTGATCACCCCAGAATCAAAATCAAGAAACTGACCTGTTCTTAGACTCAAAGATTCAGAATGCCAACTTTGGACCATCCTCCTGGAAGCTCAACCAAGATTCAAACTCTCACAATAGTAAATGCAGATCCCTCTCCTTCTCCTCTTTCTAGCAAGCTATAGACCATGGATTATCTCCAACCACAGCCTCCACAAACAGCAGAAAACCATAGCAAGCCAAACTGGTTTCTCCAGAAAAATTACCCAAGAACACAAACTGGGATTTTCTGACCCAAAACCTCCAATGCCAGAACCTACACACTCCAAACATGTAATGTGACTTCCCAGCACATCACCATGCTTCAAACTCCCACAGCAACTCAGAAACACCAAGTCACCAAAAACCAGAAAAATGAATCCAAGAACTCCATGCCTCAAAATCCAATTCTCTGAAGTAACCATGCAAACCTCAGTGCATTCAAGTCACTATAAACAACATGAACCTCTGGCCATGCCCAAACCACTCAGAAAACAACTGAGTCAAAACCCCATCATCAAGCCATCACCATGAAATGCTCAAAACTGACCTGTTTGAGTATTTTCTTGGATAACTTGATAACCACAGCAGAACTATCATGCCTGCTGCGACTTCCACACTTCCATCTTCACTGAGATTGTGGAATGTCAACCAACTGGACCAGTTGTTGACACAGTTGAAACTTGTCACTTGGGATACTCTTGGTCAAACTGTCTGCAGGGTTAATTTCAGTTGCAATTTTCTCCACCTTGACAACACCCTTGTCAACCAGATCTCTCACAAAGTGTAACCTTACATCAATGTGCTTGGATCTGTCATGATAGACCTGGTGCTTGGCCAAATGCACAGCACTTTGACTATCACAATGCACTGACACCCTTTCTTGCAGAACCCCAAGTTCCTCAAGCAATCCTCTCAACCATATAGACTCCTTGATAGCCTCAGTCAATGCAATATACTCTGACTCAGTGGTACTCAAAGCAACCACTGACTGCTGGGATGCCTTCCAGACCACAGCACTACCATACAAGGTAAACACAAACCCTGTGAGTGACTTCCTGGTATCCACATTGCTGGCATAATCAGAGTCTACATATCCAGTAAGAGCATCTCCAGAGCTCCTCACTCTCCTAAACATCAAACCATAATCAGAAGTGCCCCTCAAATACCTCAATACCCATTTCACACCTTCCCAGTGTGACTTCCCTGGATTAGCCATGTATCTGGAGATACAGCTTAGGGCAAAGGCAAGGTCAGGTCTGCTACACACCATAGCATACATCAAACTGCCCACAGCTGAAGCATAAGGAACCTTACTCATGGCAACCTCCTCAAACTGATTCTTTGGAGACTGATCCACTGAGAATTTTAAGTGAGCCCCAAGTGGTGTAGTCACTGCCTTAGCCTCATGCATATAAAACCTTTTGAGAACCTTCTCAACATAAGAAGTCTGAGACAAGAACAAAGTCCCATTTGACCTGTCCCTGGAAATATCCATTCCCAGAATCCTCTTTGCCTCTCCAAGGTCTTTCATCTCAAACTCAGCACTTAGCAACCTCTTCAATGACTCCACCTCCACCTTGGAACAACTGGCAATCAACATATCATCCACATAGAGCAGTAGATAGGTAACAACCCTTCCTGTCTTCAGTTTGAGATACACACAGCAGTCAAACTGGCTTCTCACAAAGCCTATCAACAACATATAGCTGTCAAACCGCTTATACCACTGCCTTGGACTTTGTTTGAGACCATACAGGGACTTCTTCAACAAACAAACCTTGTTGACATCAGAGCACCCCTCTAGACCATCAGGCAGCCTCATATAGATCTTCTCCTCCAACTCCCCGTGGAGAAAAGCAGTCTTCACATCCATCTGTTGAAGCTCAAGGTCAAACTGAGCAACAATGGCTAACAGGACTCTGATTGTACAATGCTTCACTACTGGAGAAAAGATCTCATTGAAATCAACTCCCTCCTTCTGAGTAAAGCCCTTAGCAACCAACCTTGCTTTGTACCTTATACCAGATCCTTCCTGCTTCTTCTTAAAGATCCATTTACAGCCAACTACCCTTTGATTCTTAGGTCTCTGCACAACATCCCATGTATGATTCCTATCCAAAGATTGGAGCTCCTCCTGCATAGCTAGAAGCCACTTTGCCCTATCTGAAGACCTCAATGCTTCAGAATATGAATTTGGCTCATCACTAACCATGTTCTCAGCTACCAATAGGGCATAAGACACTGTATCTGCCTGTGCATACCTCTTAGGAGGTTGTATCACCCTTCTCTCCCTGTCTCTTGCAAGTTGATAACCATCACTGACTTCAGGTACTTCACTGACCTCAAAGTCATCCTCATCTTCATTTTGGGCACCTCTCTGAGCTCTAATTACATCTCTACCATGTAACTCCACCTCAAACTGATCCATCTCAGTTGATTCTTTCTCAGAGAGCATGGGCATAGTGTCTTCATCAAAAGTCACATCCCTACTGACCACACACTTCTGATTCCCGGGTTCAATGCACCACAGTTTGTAACCCTTTACTCCCTTTGGGTAACCAAGAAACACACACCTAAGTGCTCTGGCTTCAAGCTTGTCACCCCTCACATGAGCAAAGGCCAAACTGCCAAAGACCCTCAGATTATCATAGTTTGGAACTTCCCCTGCCCAAACTTCCTGAGGTGTCTTCATGCTCAAAGCTGCAGCTGGACTCCTGTTGATCAAATAGGCTGCAGTAGACACTGCTTCTCCCCAAAATGATTTACTTAGCCCAGAGCTTAGAAGCATACACCTTACTCTCTCCAGTAAGGTCCTATTCATCCTCTCAGCAACTCCATTTTGCTGAGGAGTAGAAGCCACAGTCCTATGCCTTGAAATCCCATTCTCAACACAGAAGGAGTTAAACTCCTCAGAGAGAAACTCAAGACCATTATCAGTCCTCAAGTTTTTAACCTTCTTCTCTGACTGCCTCTCAACTTCAACTACCCAATCTCTGAACTTCTCAAAGGCATCACTCTTGTTCTTCAGAATGAACACCCATACTTTCCTTGAGAAATCATCAATGATGGATAAGAAGTACCTGCCTCCACTCTTGGTATTTGTTCTAGCAGGGCCCCACAGGTCAGAGTGAACATAATCCAACACTCCCTTGGTTGTATGCCTTCCCACTCCAAAACTGGCCCTAGTTGCTTTGCCCAGAACACAATACTCACATACTTTGAGCCTGTCAAGTTGACCATTCTTGAATGCACCCTGCTTAGACAACTCATGAAGACCCTTCTCACTGAGATGTCCAAGTCTCCTATGCCATAACTCCACCTTCACTGAGGCAGCAGCTAAGGAGTTCTCACCAACAACAGTAGAACCCTTCAAGAAATACAAGTCATTCCTCTTGACTCCCTCAAGTACCACAGTAGTGCCTTTCTTAACCTGAAGGCAACCACCAACTGAACTGAAGCTCATGCCCAAACTGTCAAGCATTCCAAGAGAAATCAGATTCCTCCTGAGGGATGGAATATACCTCACCTTAGTCAGTTTCTTGATTGATCCATTTGAGAGTCTCAATCTCACTGAACCAATACCCTCCACCTGACATGTAAGATTATTTCCAAGAACAACCGAACCACCATCTATGAACTCAAAGTCCTCAAACCAATGCTTCACAGGACACATATGAAATGTACAGCCAGAATCAAGCACCCACTCCTCATTTCTAGAGTTAGAAGTAACTGCAAGTACCTCAGCATCCTCCAAATCAGAAGTTGACTCAACCACATCCACGGATTGAGCTGGCTCTTTCCCTTTGCCCTGCTGATTCTTCAACTGGTAACAATTCTTCTTCAAGTGACCTGTCTTATTGCAATGGTAGCACTTCCTAGATTCTGAGGTTGATGCACCTGCATCACCACCTCCATGTGGCTTCTTCTTGTTGTCCTTCCTTCCCCATGACTTCTTCTTTGTGACAGTTAGACCCTCTGGACTTTGATGCTGTTCCTTGGCCTTAGGATCCTTCTTGTTCAACTCCTTTGACCTAAGTGCAACCTGCACTTCCTCCAGAGTCAAATCATGAACCCTACCATACAACAATGCATCCTTAAACTGATCATAAGAGGAAGGCAAAGAACTCAGCAACAACAGTGCTTGATCCTCCTCCTTCATTTGACCATCAACATTTTCCAGATCATCCAACAACCTCACAAAATCATCCAACTGGTCAACCACAGATCTATCAGAAGACATCCTAAAGGTATACAACCTTTGCTTCAAATATAACCTGTTTGCCAAGGATTTAGTCATATACAAGCTTTCCAGTTTCTTCCACAAACCATAGGCAGTCGACTCCTTGCATACTTCCCTCAACACTTTGTCCCCCAGGCTCAAGATGATCACACTATGAGCACGCATGGAAATATCCACTGGATCTGGTGTTGATTCTGCTGAGCTCGACTCCTTCGTCTCCTTCCCTTTGCCCTCTGGCGCTGACGACTGCAACGGGGCATCTAATGCTGAGATCAAACCCTGTTGTACCAGAACCGCCTTCACTTTGATTCGCCAGAGGTTAAAGTCATTCTTCCCCGTGAATTTCTCCAGATCGACCTTCGTAGATCCACCCTTCATCATCTTCACCGTAGCTGGATTTGATTCCCACAGACGGCGCCACTTGTTGAGGATTCGAACAAGAAAAACAAACACCACCAATCACAGCCGCGGGAGCCACAAAAGCTTGGCGCCGGAAAGCTTCGAGCTCAAATGGTGAAATCGGGATACGACGACAAACACACGATCTGAGGATCCTAGGAGTATCTCTGAACTCCAAGGAACACAACACAAAAGAAATAACACGAAATGACACAAGATTTTACGAGCTTCGATCGATTGAAAATCGATCTACGTGCTCGGGGAGGGAGGTGGTTCTAGCGTGTTATTCAAGCTCTCAAGGCTATGAATATGAGTTCAGTATCAGCCCTACATCACACACACACGGTGAATTACATTTATACTCACGCACACAAAAAAACCCCAAATCTGAAACTCGTAAGAACCCTACGATCAAATCAGATTGGGCAAATCCACGCCACACATTTCTAACAGAAATTGTGAACGTCATGCTGTGCGTGAGCTGGCGAGGAACTTGGAGCACTTGGAATCTCGCATTTTCATCCACTAACACGTGAGAGAGGATCGATCCAGTGCGCCGCGACATTTCTGTGAACCCAGGTAAAACGACACCGTTTTGCCTTGTTGGCGGCAGATTTAAATGAGATGCAGAAATGGCCACTTTGCCCAAACTCAAACCGCGATGAGATGGTCACTTTGCCCAGACTTCCAGAATGTATAGAAACACTTCTAGAATTCAAATCTTGTGTACATTCCAACATAATTATTATTATTTTTATAAAAAAAAGTTAATTTAATTCAATTCAAATTGTTTTAATTCAATTTCCATTTAATTCCAAATGATTAGATCCTTAATACTATCTCAATCTCTCCAGAAAATTATGCAAAATAATCAATCATATGTTTAAGCTTCACTTGCACTATTAAGTATTCTTCCTACAAAATTGATGAATACAAGTAGGACTCAAACTTCTTACAAATCAATTCACAATTCGAAAGAAGAATAAATTAGACAATACCCTGTACATAAAATTAGGTACGTATAATTAGCAATACCAAGTGTGAAACACTACGCGTACTAATTGTTGAAAAATTCGCGTTCGAATTTCCTTCACGAGAAGCACACGAACACACACAGAACGAAAATACGAAAAATAAATGACACGAGAGATTATAGTGGTTCACCCGTTAACGAGGGCTACGTCCACTTTCTTGCCGCTGCAATAATTCACTATAACAATTATCACGCTCGATTACAAGGCTTTGTAATGGTATAATTCGATTCTAGGCTTATGGAGGTGTTAACCCTATTTTACACGCACATAGGTGTTAGTGTAAATATAGCTAGGCAGAGTAATGCGGCAGAGTTACTGAGCATAACAATGCCTTGGATATATTTACATGTTTTCTCCTTTCTTCACACGTTTATATTGTTGTTTTTCACTCTTTATAGTTGTGAAATGTTTAGGCATGATGTTCCAGTTGAATCATGCGTGTTTAGACAATCAAGACGTTAGCAGATTCATGCGGCAGGACGAAGACCTTCGGCATGCCGCACGACGAACAAGAGCAGAAGACTCAAGACGTTAGCAGATTCATGCGACAGGACGAAGACCTTCGGCATGCCGCACGACGAACAAGAGCAGAAGACTCAAAGTCGTTAGCAGATTCATGCGGCAGGACGAAGACCTTCGGCATGCCGCACGACGAACAAGAGCAGAAGACTCGAGTAGGAGCGATAGGCATAGAGAACCTGAAAACAAAGAGAATTGGAAGGCATTGGCAAGAGGCAAGGCATTCCAGTCAATTGAAGAAGGTTCGCCCTGCCTGAAGAACAGCTCGCTGTGCGGCAAAGACAGGAGCTGGGTCAAAGGCGATTCCTATCTTCTCTCAACCACTTTAAACCTAGTTTTACTAGGGATTTCGGTTGAGAGCTCCTCCTATAAATACCAGGAGACTTCAGCTCTTTAATGAACACTTTCATCTATCCCGAAAACACGAATTATACTCCAGATTATTCACTAGTCAGTTTTGTAGGCAAGATCTTCATTGGAAGTTCTTCGTCCATTTATCTTCTCGTCGAAGAGAATTACGTATGACTAAGAAATGATCTGGAATTTAGTATAGGATAGATTTATTTACTTTATTTCAGTTTTGATTGTTCACTAATCTCCGGATCCGATAAACGAGAAGGAATGCCTTCGCATTGCCTTAAGTTTAATCGATTGTAAATCCGAGATTATCCTTTGTAAAGACATTGATCTTTAATAATATATTTTAGCCGTAAGGCACATTCGTATGGGTATAATTTAAATACCCATACAAAGATTTAATTCCTTGTGTTATTTATTTCTCGTTTCGTTTGTGTGTGTGTGAGTTTGTTCGTTCTGCCTAACGTTTATCTTTCCGCTGCATAACTTATACATATATCACATATATATATTAAACTAATAATTTAAGATACACATTAAAACTCTTAAATTAATTAAAACGAACAAACTAAATTGTAAGGCTTCGTGGTGCGGCATACTGAAGTAGCGCATCACCCTGCCTTAAGCTTGGCAGCGTATTTTCTTCGTAAATACTCCTGCCACGCAATTTCAATAGGGTTTATATAGGGTAGGAAAAAACTTAGAAAACAAGCTAAATCCCGATTCTGGGATTTAGTACTTTTGGCGCCCGCCAAACACATTTCGGCGCCCGCCAAAATCTACACTACAAAAAAGTCGCGGATCCCTTACGGAGATCCCCTACGGCTAGAAGCCCGTAGGGACGCCCCTACGGCGTCCCCTACGGGAGATACCATATTGAAATCCCCTACGGGAATCCCTACGGCTGGAGACGTAGGGGAGAATCCCGTAGGGGCTTCCCGTAGGGGCCTAGGCGAGAATGCGCGAGCCTCATTTCCCTCCAACGTGACCTACGGGGTCCCCTACGGGTAGCCGTAGGCCATATGTCCCTACGGCTGTTGTTCCCGTAGGGGACGAGGCGCGAAGCCTTCCCTCCAATTAATTGGAGGAGCCCTACGGCAATGCCCGTAGGGGTCCCTACGGGAAGGCTCCCCGTAGGGGAGAATCAAAACGGCAGCGTTTTGACACTTGCTTCGTCCCCTACGGGATTGGATGTCGTAGGGGCCCCTACGGGAAGATCCCCGTAGGGGATTAGCAAAACGACACCGTTCTGTGTAAAATACTTATGTCCTACGGGCCCGTCGCCGTAGGGGAGCCCTATATCAGAGCGGGCAACAGCAGAACACTCTCATTTCGTTTTTTTTCACAGAGAGAAAGAGGGGCGGCGACTTGGAGGCGATTTTCGGCTACTTAGAGCTCCGTCCGGCGATTTCAAGCTACAAACACATCAAGAGCTTTGATTCATAACATAATTTAAAGGTTAGATCTCGATTTCAACTTTTAATGGTTCGTTTTTTCAATTTCCAAAATATTAGGTTTTGTTAGAAAACATGATTTTCGGTTTGATTGAGTAGTTTATTGTTCTTATTGAGCTATTATGAGTATATGTATCATGTAATATGTTGATTTTGAGCTTGAATTGTTGATTTAGGGTTTTGGAAATTGTGATTTTTTTTCGATATTAGAGTTTTGGGGTTTTTGAACATTTGAATGTGTTTTGATTTGGGTTTTTTGGGTTTGTTTACTTATTTAGGTGTTTTTGATTTATTTGGGGAATTAAGATTTTTTAAAAAAATTATTGTGTTTTTTTTTTAAGATTTTTGGAAAATGGTTAATGGGCAGCTCTTGGTTTTTGATATTTTCGGATAGGAAATGACATTTTTTGCCAAAAGTTCAGAAGGGAGACCCCCAATAATTTCTCGATACGCAACTTTTTCGTTTATGGAATTTGGACTAAATCCTAAATCTTGAGGGTCAAAATCCCCGTTTGTGGACTGATTTTCGTAAAAACTTCAAGAGGCTACGTTTTTTAATTTTTGTGAAATTATTGTGTATTAAAATGTTTAGGACTCTAGTAAATGTTTAATAGTATTTGAATTAAAAAGTTAGTAGTATTTTGAATTAAAAAGTTAGTAGTATTTGAATTAAAAAGTTAGTAGTATTTTTAAAAGTTAGTGAGTAATTTTTAAAAAGTTAGTAGTATTTGCTACTATTTAAAAAGTTATATTTTCATTATGAAATTTATTTGTTGAAGTAGTAGTAATGGTTTTATTTTTTGAAGTAGTAGTTATAATTTTTTTTAAGTAATCGTAATGTTTTGATTTACATGAATTAAAAGCTTAGACCCGTTTGAGATTTAATATCGAACTTACCATTCGATATTGAATCTTGAATTGTCCCATTTTTGGACAGTTTGAGAATGTGATTATGATGTTCTTTGTTAGTTGATATGTGTTTTGATTATGGACTTATTTTAAGATTTGGTTAGTTATTTCTCTACGTTCTCGGGTACATTGAAACACGTGTACTTAGAGAAATGTAGGGAAGTGCTGCCAAATTTTTTAAGTCCATTCGAGACACTGCTGAATACGGGTCTAACAGAAAGTCGTCAAATATGGGTGTTTGTATTCGAGGAAGTAGCTACTCCTCTGAAGATGATGACTACTATGGACTTCTAAACGAAGTTTTATATCTCGACTACACGGGAATGATTCAAAATAGAGTCATGATGTTCAAATGTGAATGGTTTGACCCTACACCAGCAGGCACGAGACTAGATCGGCGATACAGACTGGTCTATATCAACCACAATCGACGTTTTAGAGGCTACGAGCCATTCGTTCTGGCATCACAAGCTGAGCAAGTTTATTACTCAGCTTACCCAAGTACTCGTAGAGAGAATAAAGACTGGTGGGCAACATATAAGATAAAACCAAGGGCTTCCATAGAATATATTGAACATTTGTCAGACTCTTTTCAAGAGGAAATAATTGAAGATCACGTCCCGGTACAAGCAGACAATGTGTTGCTTTTGTTAACAAATCCAAATATCAATCAAGAAGACACTGAAATGCTAGAGGATGCTGATGCACTAAATGATGATAGTGATGATCTAGGATCGTTTGATGAGGATGATGATAATATAGTGTCATCCTCAGGTAATATTGGAATGATGTGTAATATTGTTGTTAAATATGTTTGTAAATTAATATTATTGTTGTTATTGTATATGCAGATGGCGGGTCGAGGTAAACGTAGAGTTGGAGGTGGAGGTGGAGGTGTTCGTAGACTGAGTGATCGTGATGGCGATGACGACACCCTCATGCAGTCTCCTTCTTCTGGGAGTGTTCCTCCGACTCCTGATGCTGATCTGTCTCCTATTGCTACTCCTCCGAGTGCAGATGCATCTTCTTCAGCTGCTCCCCCTCCTATCGAGATTTATCCAGAGGGAGGGACGTAAGTATAATTTTATTTGAATGTTAGTAACTATTGATTTTATCTTTTGTTAATCATGTCTTTTTAATGTAGTTTTGTGGCTCGCAATAAGACGATCATTGCATCGGTGCTCCGAGAGATTATTGAGGCTCGTATCCACCCAGATGGGTACACTCTTGCTAAGGTCCCTAAGAGTCATCAGGAGATTTATTGGACCGAGTTTCAGGTACGTGTGTTGATATTTTATTGTAGCTCGTATATATTTTGTCTAGCGCTTTGATTTTACTAACTGTATTTATTTTGTCTGTTTTGAAACGTCGCTTTACTTGGGATAGGAGCAGGTTCACTATTGCTGAGATCTATAAATATTTCAGAGGAGTGTTGATGAGGAGGTACAGCAGCCGCGTGAGCGAGTGGCGTCAGAAGTGGAGGGAATCTAGGGTGGCTCCGAGCTGTGTGCCCGATGAAGTGTGGAAGAGGTGGTTGGTGATATTCGACTCAGCCGAGTATAAAGAGAGGTCTGAGCGTAACACGAAGAACCGGATGAGTGAGCCAGATGGGCCGGGCACCGGCATTTCAAAGGCCGCTGGAGGATCTCGATCGGGCGTCCGATATGCCTTGGACATTGTAAGTTTTGTAGTTATATATATTTTCATATTTTAAATTATATATGTACTTAATTATATATGTTTTCATATTTTGAAGGCTGAGGAGTTAGGTCGACCTGCGACAGCTTTGGACGTTGCAAAACGTCTGCACACGAAGAAGGACGGGACCCCGACATCTCAGCGAGCACATCAGCTCATTGTAAGTTTATAACGTTATTCTTTCGACTATTTCTAAATTTTTTGTTTTAATTATTTTTAACTAATTAAAGATTTTCCTTTTAGGCTTCGGTGGAGCAGGCTATTGAGGAGCGTCGAGCCTCTACGCAGGAGGAGCCCGATGTGGACGAGGTCTACCTGAGCGTCGCCCCGAAGAAGAAGAATAGGATCTTCGGAACGGGCGCCTTAGCGAAGGTTTGGATTTTAATTTTTTCTTTATTCAAGGAAATCAACAAGTTTTAATTGTTTACTTACGCTTCCGTTTGCTTCAGGTCTTTAGCAGCGGCTCCTCCTCATTTTCTGTGTCCTCGTCTGGCCCGTCAGAGTCGGAGGAGCGCATCAGGCAGACTTTGAGAGATGAGTTCGAGCAGAGGCAAAAAGAGACCGAGAAACGTCTTGCTCGAGAGCGAGAGGCTGAGCGCGCTACAGATCGTGCCGAGTTACAGAATGGGTTCGCTGCGAGCTTGAGAGAGATGGAGCAGCGTTTGCGAGATGAGATGCTAGGTCGACCGCCTCCCTGATTGTATTTTATTATGATTTGTTTGTTTAACTTCATATTTTAGCTGTGTTTGAATGATTTTGGATGTTTTTGAATGTTGTTGAATGATGTTAAATGTTTCTGAATGATTTTGTATGTTTCTGAATGATTTTGTTTGTTAAATGAATTTGTATGTTTCTGAAAATTGAGTGCAGGTTTGGGGTAGCTAGGAAAACAGGATTTAGCCTGCCCCAATTTCTTGAAATTCCCTACGGGCATAGCCGTAGGGAACTATGCCAGACGTTCCCTACGGGAGGAGCCGTAGGGGATACTCTCCCACGGTCCCCTACGGGAGGAGCCGTAGGGGACACCCTCCCACGGTCCCCTACGGGAGGAGCCGTAGGGGACACCCTCCCACGGTCCCCTACGGGAGGAGCCGTAGGGGACACTCCTACGTCCGCCCCCTACGGCGTCGGCGTCGGCCGGGCCTACGGGAAGAACGGGCGGGGAAAATGAAGCTCCCTACGAGCTCCCCTACGAGCTTCCCGTAGGGGATTTCCCCTACGGCGATTATTTCCCGTAAGGATGAAGCTCCCTACGAGTCTAACCCCTACGTCCAAATCCCGTAGGGGATGCCGTAGGGGATAGCCTTCCCTACGGGAATAGCCGTAGGGATTTCGCTGTTTTTTTGTAGTGTTACCCGCGACCGCCGGAGGCCAAGTCGCGCCCGCCGAAAGAGCCAAAAACGTCCAGACCTGATTTCTTGGTTTCGGCGCCCGTCGAATGTAGCCGGCGCCCGCTGATCTTGTCTGGCGCCCGCTGGAGCTTGTCTGGCACCCACCAGACCCCCTGGCGGGTGCTGAACCTGTCTTTGTTGATTTTCCGCGTGAATTCACCTTTCACACTCAACAATACTATATTTTTTTATTATTTTTATCCAAAAATAAAAAGTACAAATTATTTAAAAAAATACTTAAAATAAATTTTAAAAAAAGAAACTTAGAAATAATTTTGTATTGTTATCTTTATTTAAATAAATTATTTCATATTTTTTACCTTTTCCCACCGAAATTTTTTTATTTTTACCGATGAATTGAATTGAAGAGTAGATAATTCTACTATACTCCATTTTACTAATAAATTGAAAATATATTATTATCATAGCCAAACCGCGCGGTGAGGGCGGTGGCACATTGGAAATACCCAAAAACCAGTCAAGGCTCTGTGTGAAGGACACGTTCCCATTTGGATACATCTGTCCTTTCTCATTCATCTTCATCTTCTTCGTCTTTTCATTATTACAATAATTTTATTCTCGATCCAATATCTCTCAAATATATAATTAAATTAATTAATTAATTAATTAAATAAGCAAACCGCCACCTTTTCTCTCCCCCTTTCCTTCCTACTAATAAAATCAGTGGTCTCTCTGATTTCCCATTTTCAGATTTTCTCCACAGTAAAAAAAATTATTGGAACAATGGACATCCCACAGTTAACGAAATTACCGAGCATGAGAGAAAGGGTCGAAGACACACTTTCGGCGCACCGAAACGAACTTGTATCTCTCCTTTCACGGTACGTCCGTCGATCGCTATTATCTCTAATTTAAATAATTAATTAATTAATTAATTACATTTCCATGATTTCTAATGACTAAATTGCGTGTGCTGTTTGGGCGATTGATCCATCGATAGATGAATAAAAAAAATCAATGTTTGTTGTTGTTAGTAGTAGTAGTATTTTCAATCTTATACCAAAAAAAAAAAAATGGAAACAAAATTTGAGCTAAGGTTTGATTGGGTATTGTTAGTGCTACACCAGATGTAATACAGCAATCGTCGAAAATAAAAAAATGTTTCATCACGGCATTCGTTGAAGAGAGTTGTTAGCTTAGCTAGCCATTATAGTATAATTAGTTGATATTTCAAGTAATTATAGGATTATGTGGTTTTTTTTCGTGTTTCGCACTATAGAAGTCAGTAAACTAATTGATTTTTCCGGTATTGTTCAAAGGTATGTGGCCCAAGGAAAATGTATATTGCAGCCGCATCACCTGCTCGACGAACTCGATAATATCATTGGCGACGACGCTTCAAGAGCAAAGCTCAGCGACGGACCTTTTAGTGAAGTCTTGAAGTCTGCTCAGGTTATTTCCATTTCTGATATTTATTGCAGCACTAAGTGTTCGTTTTCATCATGATCGATTATAATGGCTTTGGCATTTCTAATTACCAATATCAATGAATTTTCACACATGCCTTTAATAATTATTATTGGCAGGAAGCGATAGTTCTGCCGCCTTTTGTTGCCATAGCTGTCCGGCCGAGACCTGGAGTTTGGGAGTTCGTTAGAGTCAATGTGTACGAACTCAGTGTCGAGGAGTTGACCGTTGCAGAGTATTTACTTTTCAAAGAAGAACTTGTGGATGGGAAGTGAGTACTGACTTTTTTGTAACTGAGTCGAACCTCGTTCGGGTGATTAATTTTGCTTTGATCATGTTTTTACCTCTTCTTATGTTATGATCTAGGCATGACAATCATTTTGTGCTCGAACTGGATTTTGAGCCGTTCAATGCGACGTTTCCTCGCCCATCCCGATCATCGTCTATCGGCAACGGGGTTCAGTTTCTGAATCGTCATCTTTCTTCCGCCATGTTCCGTAACAAAGAATCTCTAGAGCCGATACTAGATTTCCTCAGAGTACACACACATAAAGGACACGTGAGTTCTTAAAACGAAAAATGCCAAAAACGACTCTCTTACCTATTCTGGTGTACGATAATCTGGAACTTTTTTCTTACTTGGTAGGTCCTGATGTTGAATGATCGCATACAACAGATCTCGAGGCTCGAGTCTCAATTGTCTAAGGCTGAAGACTACGTTTCTAATCTACCACTAGAAACTCCTTATTCCGAGTTCGAATACGCGTGAGTTCTTGTAATTTTACACAACACTCGGGGGTAGTTTTGTAATTTTTTTTTAGCATGCAGGTTGCAAGGAATGGGGTTTGAGAGGGGTTGGGGAGATACGGCCGCTCGGGTATTGGAAATGATGCGTCTCCTCTCTGACATCCTACACGCTCCAGACCCTTGTACCCTCGAGACATTTCTCGGTCGGATACCTATGGTGTTTAACGTTGTTATTCTCTCCGTCCATGGATATTTCGGCCAAGCAAACGTCCTTGGTTTGCCCGACACTGGTGGTCAGGTAAAAAAATCCTCTGTTCTCTTTTTTTAAACATTTATTAAATATTGTTTCGTTTTTTGTGCACAGATTGTGTACATACTTGACCAAGTAAGGGCGTTGGAGAGCGAGATGTTGCAACGAATAAAGCAGCAAGGGTTGCAGTTTACTCCTAGGATTCTTATCGTACGCACGATTGATTATTTTGTTTATGTTGATGTAACGTCGATGCGCCTGTTGTCTTATCGTGTATTTGTTTTTACTTTGTTCAGGTTACTCGATTAATACCTGATTCGGAAGGCACCTCCTGCAACCAGCGTCTGGAAAAGATAACTGGATGCGAGTACTCACATATCCTACGCGTTCCCTTCAGAACCGAGCACGGGGTTCTTCGGAAATGGATTTCAAGGTTTGACGTCTGGCCATATCTCGAGAAGTTTGCAGAGGTAAAAAAAGGTTTGATGTGATGTGGGTATTCACATATTCTACATGTTCCGTTTTTATTAATTAACCTCGTTTTCTGCTCGATCAGGATGCTTTCAGTGAAATTTCAGCCGAGATGCAGGGCGTGCCGGATTTAATCATCGGCAATTACAGTGATGGGAACCTAGTAGCTTCCTTGCTATCTCATAAAATGGGAGTTACCGAGGTGAAAACGGTTTTCACTTTTTTTTCGTTGGTTTGATGGAATTGTCGAGTAAAATAATTATATTTTTGTTATGTTTTAGTGCACCATCGCACACGCCTTGGAGAAAACAAAATATCCCGATTCCGACCTGTATTGGAAAAAATACGACGAGAAATACCACTTCTCGTGCCAGTTCACGGCTGACCTGCTCGCCATGAATCATTCGGATTTCATAATCACCAGCACGTACCAGGAGATTGCCGGAACGTAAGATAAAAAAACATTTTCGAGTTAATTACAAAAAGTACCCTCGAAGGTTTTAAGTTATCGAGGTGATTTAATTTGCTTTCAGGAAGAGCACCGTTGGACAGTACGAGAGCCATGCATCATTCACGCTCCCTGGCTTATATCGGGTTGTCCACGGTGTCGACGTTTTCGACCCGAAGTTCAACATAGTCTCTCCCGGGGCAGACGATTGCATATACTTTCCTTACTCCGAGAAGGAAAGAAGACTTACTTCTCTCCACGAATCCCTCGAGAAGCTAATATTCGACCCCGAACAAAATAACGAGCAGTTGTGAGTCTACAAGCCTTCACGATTTTTCGAACAAAATTCAAGGGTAGTTTTGTAATTAAATGTTTATTCATTTCATGCAGCGGTGTTTTAAAAGATCCGTCGAAGCCCATCATCTTCTCGATGGCGAGGCTCGATCGGGTCAAGAACATCACGGGCCTGGTCGAGTTGTACGCCAAGAACGACAAGCTTAGGGAGCTTGCGAATCTAGTCGTGGTGGCCGGCTACCATGATGTGAAGAAATCGAACGACCGGGAAGAGGTGGCCGAAATCGAGAAGATGCACGATCTCATCAAGCAGCACGGATTGGGCGGACAGGTGAGATGGATATCGGCTCAGACGAACAGGGCCCGCAACGGTGAGCTGTACCGTTACATCGCTGACAAGAGAGGGATTTTTGTTCAGGTCAGATGTTTTATATTCCGTCGTTATGCCAGCTGTCATTCATTTATTGATAATTACGAAAGCTACCCCAGAAATTTTTACACAACTACTTAACAAATTACACCTCTTGATGATGGTGCACTTTGTATAATAGAAGTGAATGTCATGGGGGAGTATTGTTTTGATTTTGAAACAAAGATGGGATGTTGATGTAATTACGCTAAAGCTTAGGGGTATTTTGCGTAATTATTTTTAAAATCTTTCAGGCATGTAATTATTGATGTTGTGATTTTGATTTTTAAAATTCTTAAAGAATTGTCGTATACCGCATAATGAAGGGTTTGCAATAGGCAGAGACGTACAATTGAAACTAAAAATGCATTGTTTTCGTTTGCTTAAGGAGTTTTAAATAGTGCATTTTTGCGTCTTTTTTAGCCTGCATTTTACGAGGCATTTGGGCTCACTGTGGTGGAGGCCATGACATGCGGCCTCCCGGCGTTTGCAACTTGTCATGGAGGGCCGTTGGAGATTATCGAAGATGGAAAATCTGGATTTCATATAGATCCGTATCATCCTGACAAGGCTGCTGTCCTCATGGTTGACTTCTTCGAGAAATGCAGCGGAGATCCGAGCTACTGGGTCAAGATATCCAAAGCAGCCCTTTGCAGGATTCAAGAAAGGTAATGTCATCTTGTGTGTAGAAACATATTACCATCTCTTCAATCTAGGTTAAATCACCAAAACTGCCCTCGAGGTCTAGCCTAATTACAGATAAACCCAGTCGTCTTTCAAAATTACAAATACCCCCTTTAGTTGTTTTGCTTTACAAATAAAACCCAAGAAAGGGGACAGGGTTGGTATTTGGGCCATCAATTTTATGTCCCAAGCCAAATTAACCGGGTTCATTAGGTCGATAGATCCTGCTAAAGAAATTGATATTTTCTTTTGAATTTTGGTAATGAAAGGTATACATGGAAGATATACTCCGAGAGGCTGATGACTTTAGCCGGCGTCTATGGCTTCTGGAAATACGTTTCGAAGCTCGATAGGCGTGAGACACGTAGGTATCTTGAGATGTTCTACATTCTCAAGTACCGTGACCTGGTGAGTTTTTTTTTCCACAAACAATACATGTCCTTGAAAGCATAGTTGAATCAATGGGCTCGCTTTAATTTGTTCATAATACTATCATTTTGCATGTGGCAGGTAAGGACGGTTCCTTTGTCTGTTGATGGTCCGAGTTCTAAGGATTCATCGAGTCCAAAGGAAGCAACTTAAGTCGAGTTATTTTATGTTGTAAGAATTGTATGTTGTGATTTTCAGAATAATGATGTAATCAGACCTTTGCCACTGTATGTGATCCTAAACGTTTGTTTAATTAAGTATGAACCCTTGCATTTTTTTCCGCATGTTATGTACTCCTTCAGTTTCTCAGTGTTTGTCATCTTCTTTGTGCTTGCAAAGATAAATATGATTGACAATTCAAAATTTAGGGAGATGAATAAATTTGGGATTTTCCCATTTATTATTGAGTGGAAGATCATTATACTTCATCTGATTAACCAAATCGAATAAATGTCGCATACTAATACAAATATTAATACAAAATAGTTAAATCACAGTACACTACACAACTCGTCAAGTAGCTGTTAAGTTAGGAAAAAACGGCACCCCAGTCGCCGGCAGCCATTCATTCCCCTGAATAAATCTCCCGACCGTGAACTGACTCGCCTCCGTCGAGCTATTAATAACCCGATAACCCGGCCACGTCACCCTCGCGCTCGTGTTCGACCCGGGCCCACGGTTCTGATACTCGCCATAGTACAGCGTGTCGAGAGCAAAGGACCCATTCCACTCCAGCCACCCCCTGGGGTCCACCACCGCCTCGATCTTCGAGAACATGAACACTGTCCGCGAGTACTGTTTCCACGGCCGGCCGAGGTATGTCCGGAACTGAGACATAACCGGAATCATGTCGGCGGCGGCGGCGACCTTGCAGTTGATGACGGAGATTCCGGTGTTCTGGTTTGGGTCCTCGCGGCCCTGGGCGGTGAAGATGCACTGCTGGTTGTCGGAGGGGCGGCGGGCGTAGAGGTTGCTGTTCTGGATGACGACGGCGGCGTTGCCGAAGATGAAGTCGACGGTGCCGTAGATGTCGCACTCGCGGTAGAACTGCCGGAGGGAGTGGACGTAGAGGGTGTCTTGGTAGGCCACGAAGCTGCACTGGTGGAAGACGGAAAAGTCGGCGCCGCTCCGGACGGCGACGGCCTGGTGCTTGGTGGGGCCCGCGAAGTTCTCGAAGGTGATGCCTTTCGCTATGAAACCGCTACCGACAACGGCTGAACACGATAAAATAAAATAAAAAATGATTTTAATATTCAGTAAATCTCTACCGTAAAACGTGGCATTCATAAGAGCTTAGCTGTCCCGCACCCTATCTATGATAGTCCAATTTTCAATCATTTTATATACCAATAATAAATGTGGGCCCGAAATCTCAAAAGTGGAGCTGAAACTGAAATACGAATCGGACAACTGAGAACAAAAAGAAAAGTCGGGCCTAAAAGTTCATAAGCGAGAGTGAGAAGACGAATGCAAAAAATAAATAAATAAAATAATAAATAAAATGGTCCCAAATAAAAAAGTTCATAAATTAGAGTGCAATTAAACTACCAAACAAGGGAATTGGGCCATGCACGTGGCTCATGCATCAAAAATCTTGAGAATTAAAGACCTAGTCAATATCTAAGGCACGTGACATGCATACATACATACTGCATTTGGTCCACCGCTACTCATCTCGTTCTACATGTTCGAATTTTAAAAACAATTTATTTAGAACCATTTTACAAACGAACAATTTTAGCAAAAAAATCAATTTTATTTCACAAAACGACAAATAAATAAAAGGAATTAGGAGACTGAAGTAGTAAAGTAGTAGTACTCGTAGTAAATAATGTATGCGGCTATGCGCGTTGTAGCCTGTAGGTAAGGCAGTGTAGTAATGGGTCAAGCTATGACTATATATCATTTATAACACAGTCTATTTCTTTGCTGTTTAACACGCTTTCGGGGAGTGCATTGGATGTGATGTGTACCTTAAATTAGTTGTCTTAAAAGTACTCCATATTAATTAGCACTAATGATGAGCATATAATGAAAGCATGCAACAGTATATAATAGTACTTCCAACTTAAAGGAGGTGAAGAATTTTCTGGGCCTGAATATTTAAAAAACAAATGTTATTTTTTATTTTTTGTTCAAAAATACATAGTAAATGAGTGAAGTTTTACAAAAATGATTAAAACAGTATATTTTAAAATAAAAAAGTGAAAGTATTAATTTCTTTTATTAGAGTGTGTCAATAATTGTAGAACAGTGAAACAAAAAAGTGTTACACTATTATGGGATTAACGGGGTAGTATAGTGACATTTTTATTATTTATTTTAAAATATATTTTTCTTATTTTTTTTAAGATAAAAAGAACTGTAGATTTTTTCATACAAGTATTATGGGACAATGTGTTTATCCCAACAAACAACTGTCTCCATATATTTGGCATGACTTTAAAAGCAAAGGATTTGGGTCTCTCTAAAAATTAAAGCTATAAAAAAAATGTCATTTCATTTAACAATGTACACTAGTTGTTTAATTAGAATTTGATTTATTTCACAACTAAATCATTTTTTTAACACAGGCATTTATTTAAAAAGAAAAGTTATTTCCCTACCTATATAAAAGAAACATTACTCGTTTATAGATTCTTATAAAAAGAACTTTAATACCAGTACAGTAGTATTATTTTTTTCAAGTTATTGTAAACATGATCGTTGTAATGCATTTATTGGATACGGCGTGATGCATGTATGGGTCCACAACTCAATATTCATAATATATGCGCTTCATAGTTGAAAACAGCATTGGATAAATTACGTAGGTATCTAAAATAAAATAAACTGAAAAAAAAAATTATATATATATATTCGTCTAGCTAAATTGTTATCTTTACAAAACAATATTTTATTATTTTATAAATTATTACGTCATTAAGAATTCGCATAACATTTATAATTTTAATAAAAAAAATAGTACTGCTTCATCTCATTTATCAGTTTCTTTATAGATGAAGGGAGAAACTGTTAGAGGCAGCAAAACAAAGTCCCAAAATGTGCTCACGGGTTGCTTGACTCAAAGCTTGAATCATTTAAAAAAATTAATCTCAAACCAGTCGTGATCGAATGGTTCGACCTCGACAGCTCGATTAGATTTTGACTACGGTATTATTTTAAATTTCGAAAAATTTACAGTCGAGTAAATGCATTTTAAAGTTAAAACAGTAAATCGAACTTACCGAGAGTTGCCGATCGGAAGGTAGTCCAGCCGTCGACCACACTCCTGTTCCCTTTAATCAACGTCTTCCCAATGCCGTCCCCCAAAAACATGATGTTCCGTTTCCGGCTGACAACCTCAATGTACTCGTAGTACGCTCCCGCCTTGATGTAGATCACGAACCTCGCGATGCTGTTGTTCGGCGCCGCGCCGAGCGCCTCGCCGATCGTGCTGAAATTCCCGCTCCCGTCCTTCGCCACCACCAGATCCGGTTTCGTCGCGTTCGCCGCCGGCGCCTGCAGCAGCCTCCGATCGCTTTTCCTGATCCAATTGGGGAATCCGCCCGCCGGCGGCGGCGGAGCACCGACCTTGAGCTTTTTGATGCTCTTCTTCTTCAGCTTCTTCACCAGCGCGAGCGCGTTGCTGAACCGCTTCGAGATCCGGTTCACCCTGCTCTCGATGAGCCGGCGCGTGTTGTTCACGCTGTACGCGAAACCGTCGAGGCACGTGTACTGGTTGGTCATCGCGCCGCTGAGGAGCGTCTGGAGATCGTCGTAGTACGCCGTCTCCGGGGACGTGCTCGCCGATAGATCGGCGAGGATCGTGCTGAGCTGGCCGATCGTGGTGGAGAAGAGCTCGATGCAGTCGTCGAGCGCGCGCAGCTCGAGCGGCTGGAGGCGGCGCACCAGCCTGCGGCGGAGGCTGGTGCAGTTGGAGGAGATGGATCGGACCTCCTTCAAGGTGACGTTGACGGTGGCGGAGATTACCTCCGGCAGCGTTTTTTGGCGGAGATTTGGCACGGCGGCGATGGTGGAGACGCATAGCTCGGGGTACAATGTGCTGTTGCAGTAGGATTCGGCAATTTGGGCGTGACTGATGACGTGGATTCTGGCATGGGGCTTTTGTGCAATTTCGAGAAATATTGGGCGGAAATTGTAGGGAAAAAAAGATAGTAGAAGGAGAAGGGACGGAAGTGTGAGGGTGAGGACGAGTTTTTTTGACATTTTTGAAATGTAGATTTGATTGGGTGGAGAAACGAAGGGAATTCGCGAGGATCATATATATAAAATGGAAATGGTTTTATTGTAATTTTATTTTGTTTTGTTTTTATTATTTTTTTAGTTCAATTAAAAAATAATGTGTATAATATTCTGAGATAAAAGGATTATAATATTAGATACGTGAGAGACATCTAAATTAATGCAACATATCATGCAAGCAACGGGGCCGCGTTTCCATATTTATGACTTCTTTCAAATGGGATGAACCGTGAACCTTCGTTCGAAAACTCGAAAACCCGACAAGAAAAATCGAAAAATGTAAAATTATATTCATCTCAATCGATCAAAAAAAGTCGAATTTTGAGTTGAAATTTGATAATGGGAATGTTTTTATCTCATTTTTCAATCAGAAGGACAAAAAATAAAGGGGTTTTATAATAAATTAAAATTACAATTATCAAACATGTCGTTTTTGTGAACAAGCTAAAAGGATGGTCTTAGTAAACAAAGCTATGCTAATACTAGTACATCCTAAACAAAGCTATGCTAATATATCCTTTGTAGAGTATTGACAATGCTAATTTTTTATTAAAAAGCATATTTATTTATATTTTTTATTCGTACATAAGTCTAGGAAGACATAAGAAATTATATATTCTCATAGTCATAATTTAAAATTAACAACGAGTTTTAGAGTCATGCGTACATATTTAGACTGCACATCCCTAAAGATTTACAGTTTATTTAAAAGAAATGTCAAGAATTCTCTTTAGAATAAATTTTTGTTTAGTACGACTGAGAATTAGTTTAATCAATATTGATGCTTATAAATCTTAATTGGTAATTGTTGTTAATAATGACACCTAATTAATTTAATATAGTTGCATGACAAACAAATAATTCCTGTACATGTTAGTTGTTATAGTGTTTAACTATTAAGATGAGCTGTACTAATATAGTTGACATTATTACTCGTATAAACTAAGTAGTAAATCTCAAGTGTAAAATCTCGTTTTTGTAAATTAATTATTTGTCAGAAATTTAATGTTATAGTATAAAAATTTGAACTCAAGAACCAAAGGTATGAAAATTGAAAATAATATTCTCACGTGTAAACCTTACACTGATTTTCGAGATTGTTGGATCGATTTTGATGTGTTCGGTTCCGTTTTAGCTTATTGCAAATCACTTGTTTTAAAATGGCAAAATACAGATTATGAATATAATTTGAAGACGTATAGTATTAGTATAGGATTGTCGATCTCGACAAAAAGTTGTGACCAGATTAGTTGCACTAAATGTTGCAAAACGCGTTGTTGATGGATTCATAATGTATGCAAAGTATACATTGCATAACCGAACAACTCATGTTTAATTGACTTCACATGTAAACACTTCACGTTATACTGACATTTTTTTAAACGTAAATACAAATATCAAAATTTGAAACTTTGAACTAAATAAAAATATTATTTCAAGCACTATATTAATATCTTATAATTTGAATAATCCCAATACAAGAAAAAAAAAAGCTTTTATAATTTGAACATACCAATACTAATTTAGATCATCATCGAGTTGTTGCTCCTATACCCGTGACGAAACAAATATATTAACGTAATCGTCGCTGATGTAGCAAGAACATGTGGACAAAGACTACGGAAGAAACGAATATTTTATTTTTTTCTTGATTGGATTATGAAAGAAAGAACTTTGAGATTTTTTTCGCTCATGTGTCATTGCCACGTCAACAATGGGCAGCTACGCGATCACGAACAGGGAGCAATACCGTTTTGATCATTATCCACAAAATGGGCCCATGGGCCTATATACATGTTGGGCATTCTCTAATGGGCCGTGCCACATATCAAAGACGGTAGAGAATTGATCGAGAAGTCGGTGATTTATTGTTGTACTGTATACTTATTATTTGAGTCAATTGAGTGTACTTACTTAGTTACTTATGCATTTGCATAATTAGTCAAAATGAAGATAGTATGAAATATGAATGACAAATGTCATAAATAAATTAAAATAAAAAAATAAAAATCGATATTTACGATATAAAACTACGTCGTACGTGAACAACTGTATCGTAACCGTGTTTTTTCAGTAAGTTGACACTGTCAAATCGCACGAGCGGGGCCCATACTTTACTGGCGTATTGACTTTGTAAGTCAAAATCAGGGTTTCATTTATGATAGCACATATAGGAAGTGAGCTATTTTAATTACGACTAGTGGAGATTTATTTATTTTATATTTTATTGTTATTATACAAATTTTTGAAAGGAGATTAATTTATTTTACTTCCTCCGGCCATTACTAGATGTCATACTTTGCTGGACACGGAGTTTAAGAAAATTGTTATTTTTTAATGTAAAAATATATTTTAAAAGTAAAAAGTAAAGTAGTTGTAAGTAAAGTTTAAAAAGTAGGTGGGGTAAAGTAGAATAAAATTGTATATTAAAATGAAAAAGTTAGAATAATTATTTCCTTTTTTGGGGTGTGTCAACTATTGTTGGACACCCCAAAAAGGAAAGTATGACAACTGTCTTTGGACCGAGGGAGTATATTTTATTGTTATAATACAAATTTTTGAATTTTTTTTCTTAATTTTAGTTTTTAGTGCTTGAAATTCGTTAAGGAAAAAATGAATCGGACTAGAATTAACTAGATTGTATATTTAAAATAATTGATTTAAATTATTTTTTATTTATTTTATTTAAATTTATTTTGAAATAAACGTAATCAAAGCGGAACTGAATCGAAAACAATCTGAAATGAACGACAAAGAACAGGTCCTAAGAAATGTTATTAAAATTAAATTATTTAATTCTAATGGATACTCTAATTATGTAGTACTCCATAATTTAGTAAGGGACGGTATTCCATTACAACTGTAAAAGACGGGTCGAAAGAAAAATCCAATCAAAAAACAACAACGTTCAAATAATTCAAAAAATTCAAAGCAAAATAACAAACACTCGTAACCAAACTTATTTCATAGTGCCGGTGGAATAAGGAGAGCGTGAAAGCTTGCCTAATGTGGTTTACATAGTTATACAGTACTAGTTTGTACTCTTATTTCATAGATTTACATGAGTTGATAGGCTTATAAAAACATCTTATAAACAATTTACCACGTACTTAACCAAACATTCATCGGATTACCATAATTATCTTTCAATACTGCACCAAATAAACTTGTGCGCCGAACTTTATGGCAATATGTTTGGTTCGTCTCAAACTACATATGAAGTCAAACCAATCTATAATTAACAATAACAAATTACACTTACAAAACATCGTTCTTAAAATATTCAATCGAACATATTTCATATCAATCTATTGACATTATATATAATTGTCAAATATATACATTTAATTAATGAATTAGTCGGTGCTCATAATCGTGCTAGCACGATTATAATTTGTTTTAGCATGTCTAAAAGTATATATGATTAATATACAATTGATTTTTTAATTTAATTTAATAGATGAATTATATCACAAAGTTCAAAAACTATAGTAGTATATATATATTAATAATGTTATCCTCAACATACTCACTTACATGTTAATGAAAACTAAAACCGGTCAAATATATATTGCCAAAAGCCTGATCAATCAATAATAATAAAAACAAATTTAAAATGATTTAATTTCCAGTAGATAATTTGATCGTGGTTGACTATCACGTTACACTTAATTAAGCAATACACTTAATTAAGCAATACGGAGTACTAATAAAAATAATAGTAATATTAGTTGTAATAAACAACAAAATTATAAAAATAATTAAATTAACACACTACACTGCCGAAAGGATGTAAAAATCGTCGATCGAGATCTAAACGCGCTTTCATATATATGAAGAAACCAAATTAAAGGGAGTTGACTTTGTGAAAATTAACTAACATGTCAAATTGTCATTTATTTAACCTAATAAATAAATAATTAAATAATAAACAAATATATTTAAAAATTATAAGCAAGTCAATTGAAATGCTCCATGCATTTTTTACCTAGCTATAAATACACCCACCATAAATCATAAAACCATACCAAAAAAAAATATATATATTCAAAAAATGGCAATGGCAAAAACCCTCCTATGCTCCCTACTCACAATATCCTCCATTCTCTTCTTGCTTCCAAGCTCCTACTCACAACTCAATCTCAATCCATCAACCCCTACACCCCCTTCCAAAATATGCCGATCGACGAGAAATCCTTCTTTCTGCAACGCCATTCTTCCATCGAACAACGCCTCTTCGAACATCTACGACTACGGTCGATTCTCCATCCGCAAATCCCTCTCGTCAGCTCAGAAGTTCCTCTCCCTCATCGAAAAATATCTCCGGAAATCCAACACCCTAACCCCCACCGCGGTTCGAGCCCTAGAGGATTGCAAGTTCCTAGCGCAGTGCAACATAGACAACCTCCTCGTCTCTGCCCGAATCCTCGACCCGACCTCCCGACTCCTGCCCGACTTCCAAGCCGACGACGTGCAGACCTACCTAAGCGCCATACTAACAAACACGCAAACGTGCATCGACGGCCTCCAAGAAACGGCCTCGGCTTGGAGCATCAGGGGCGATATCGTAACTCCACTAGCCAACGACACGCGCTTGTACAGCCTGTCGTTGGATTTGGCCACGAAAGGGTGGGTGCCTAAGGTGCATCGAAAGCGACTCGGGAACTTTAAAACGAAGCATCTCAAAATGAGAAACGGGCGGTTTAATTTCAAAATGTCAGACAAGAATCGAAGAAAATTTAACCGGACTTCGACGAGCCACTCGCGAAGGCTGCTCCAGGCTGATCTGGGCAGTGATCAGATCCTGGTGAGCAACATCGTGGTGGTTAGTAAAAACGGGACCGACGACTTCACGACGATAAACGCCGCCTTGGCCGTTGCTCCGATCAACAGCAACGGCAGCGGGGGATACTTTCTCATATACATTAAGGAAGGTGTGTATCAAGAGTACGTTTCCATTGCCACCAACAAGAGGTTCTTGATCGTGCTCGGAGACGGGATCAATCGAACGATCATAACCGGGAACAACAGCGTCGGCGGTGGATCGACAACTTTCAACTCTTCAACCTTCGGTAACTATATACGTATTTCAATTCATACTTCTTCAATCCAAACTAATTATTCACACATTTAAAAAAGAAATAATCATTTTACTTTTTTTTTTACCTTAAATAATATTTTACTCTTATTTTTTTCACACTTTTCAAAATTTACTTACAACTATTTTACTTTTTAATTTAAAAATAAATTTTTACTTTTTACTTTTTGATCAAAAAGTAATATTTTTCTTAATACATATGTCGGTCAACCGAATTTAACTGTTACAAGGAGCATCATTTAAAAACTCGAACTATTAGAGAAACCGGACAACCCAACATTTAAATTAGTGGAAACCGGACATCCCAACATTTAAATTAGTGGGTCGAATATATACTTCATTACTTCTCCTAATTGGAATCCAGAACCGAACCCAGAACCTAGCATAACGCTATGAAACTACAGTATCTGAGAAACCGCATCATTTAAAAGTTCAAATTGTCAGAAAAATTAGGCAACTTAACATTTATATGTCAGTATTCAGTAATACTGATTTCGTTTCTCCTTCGTCTTTCCTGGCAGCCGTCACCGCCCCAAACTTCATCGCCATCGACATCACCTTCCGCAACACAGCGGGCCCCGCCAAGAACCAAGCCGTCGCCGTCCGAAACGGGGCCGACCTGTCGGTGTTCTACAGCTGCAGCTTCGAAGCCTACCAGGACACTCTCTACGTCCACTCCCTCCGACAGTTCTACAAGCAGTGCGACGTATACGGAACAGTCGACTTCATCTTCGGAAACGCGGCCACAGTCTTCCAAGACTGCAACATCTACCCTCGACTCCCGTTGCCCGGCCAGTTCAACGCGATAACCGCTCAGGGCCGAACGGACCCTAACCAGAACACTGGGATCTCGTTCCAGAACTGCTCGATTAAAGCGGCTTCGGATCTTGCCGGAACTAACACCACTGTCCGGACTTATCTAGGACGGCCCTGGAAGGAATACTCGAGGACCGTTTACATGCAGTCGTTTATGGACCGGCTGATCAACCCGGCCGGGTGGAGTATATGGTCTGGAGATTTCGCTCTCAACACTTCGTATTACGCCGAGTTTAATAACTCCGGGCCCGGTTCGAGCACGACGGGGAGAGTGACGTGGCCCGGTTTTCACGTAATTAACGCGACAGACGCGGCTAGGTTCACTGTATCCGCGTTTTTGATGGGGGATGTTTGGATTCCCCCGACCGGAGTGCCTTACCGAAGCGGATTGAATTCGACCTAGCGAGCTTTTTTTGTATCGTTTTCAAAATTATTTCAGATTTGGTAATTGTTTTCTGCTATCGTATAATCAATAAGAAGTGTAACAATTTTATGTTTGAACAACGAAATGAAATATCAACCGAAAAGTAACACAAATGAAAAACCGAAGAATTAATCGATGCATACGAGCTTTATGATGAGTTTGCTTTGAGGATGTTGGTGGCTGCGGTGAGTATGTTCTTGAGGAAGATGTTGTATTCCTTGAGGTTTTTCGAGAGCTGGGCGTCGTCTCCGGTGATGTTCTCGATTTTGTCCTCCTTGTTGCTGGCCTGAAGCTGGGTGTCGCACTCGCCGATGTCGGTCATCGCGGCGTCGATGAACTTTTGGGCTTCGGTGAAGGAGTTCGTCACGACGGCGTTGACCGCGTCCTCGATCAGATCGTCGAGCGGGTTGTATTGGTCCAAGCAGTCGTTGAGGGCGGATTGGAGGAGAGGGGATAGGTCGGACATATTCAGCTTCTTGATATCGGTGGTGAGGTTAACCGCGTGGTCTTCGATGAACCTGTGGTGGAAAAATCGAAATTAGGGATTGGAATAATTTTTCCCCAATTGGTAAACCCTAATTTGACCTGAGGGTGAAGAACGCGAGGCTTTTGGCGTCGGCTTTCTGGTCGGCCGGCGCGGATTGCAGGGTGGAGATGCACTCCTGCTCGAATTCGCCGACGCCGGTGCAGGCGGTTTTGATGAGGGGTTCGCCGGAGAGCACGGCAACTTTGTTGCCGTGTCGGAGATGGAGGTGCAGGCGGGAGCGGTCGGCGGCGGCGGAGGAGAGGCTGAGGAGGCCTAAGAGGACTGCCGATAGGAAAAACAACCTGCACAACATGGTGATTGTGGGGATGGATTTTATTAATTTATTTAATTTTATTTAATTTAATCGTTTTTCCGTTTCTCCGTGGAGTCGTAGAAGATGCAACGGGAACGGGAGAGGAATTTATTGAGACGATCGGAAAAAAATGTTTGGTTTCCATGAAAACAGGGGAGCGCTTCATTTTCCAGCGGAGTAAGCTCCGCCGCGGGCTGCATTATCAAAACAAATGCTAATTTTAGAGGTGGTAGTATTATTATTCATTTTCTATTAAGAGTATAAATTAAGGTAAAAGAGTGTTAAAATTTTTTATACTATTAAAAAGAGAAAAATAATCATTGTTTCTTTTCATTTCAAAAAAATGTACTGTGTATATATTTTTACATTTTCCTTTGTTTTTTAAATATTACTCACAATTATTTTTTTTATTAATTTAAATATATAATTTATTTTCAATTTTTTTATTAAAAAAATAATATTTTTTAATTTATGTGTTCGGTCACATGTAATCATTGTTGTGTCATGTAATATTTTTTGTTGTTAAAATACAAAAACATGAAAATAAGAGTGAAATGATAAGATAAAAATATTTTGCAACATATTGAATTGTAAACATCTCAAGTATTGTTAGTTCAGTTCGTTGATTACTTAAATTGGTAATGGTAAAATTTAAGGTTCCAAACATGTCAATTGACATAAACAAAATAAAAACATTCTTTTTTTTCATGGGTATCTCGAATTTTCTTGAAAGAAATTATTTTAATCGATTTAATTGATTGTTCATTGTTCACACTTGATATCTGATACATACAATACAATCACAATTTATTTTAATATTTTGTCTTCACAAAAATGACTGTACAAGATAAAAAATAATTGCTTTATTCAAGCAAACACTCTAAGAAACAAATTGTTCATAGTTGAAACCGACTCAACTGAGCATATGGATCACACAACACACAAGTTTCATGTGTTGTCTGGTATGGACTTGGCTAAATATGGATTACACGAGTCAGCTGAAATAGAGTGACACAAAATAAAAGGTCAGACAAATTACAATTCTGAGACCAATATTCAAAAGCAATCAGATATTAAAAATAAAATAAAATTCTATTTTTTTTTTACTATTTTATAATCCTAAATAAAAATAAATTTAAATTGCAAATAGATATAATGGCAACCCGGACCTCCACCTGGACCCTGGAGTTGGACACGGCTCCGGTATAGGAACCAATACGGCGCCGTCTTGTGAATTCTCAACCGGCTGAACCGGGTCGTCCATGCCCGACACCTTAACCCGGTTCCTGCAAAGCGGGCAGTCGCGGTGAGACTGCAGCCACATGTCGATACACTCGATGTGGAAAGAGTGGCTGCACTCGGGCATAACCCGACCCGTTTCCCCCTCCTCGAAATCCGACAGGCAGATGGCGCATTCTAGCTGCGGCCCTTCCGTTTTCGATTCGTATGCGAAGGTCGGGATCGCGTTCACGACCTTTGGATCGAGACCGCCGGAGCAGAGGGCCCCGCCGCCAGCAGCCGCCGCGACGACGACGCCGGGGGTGTGTTGGGCGGGTGTGGCGGTACAGCGAACAAACGCGTAGAAAAGGACTATGATGATCCAGACGACGAGCAAATAGACTACAATCGGTATCATTTTTATGTGATTTTTTATCGAAAGAAAACAAAAATATGTTTATCTGTAATGTTTAAGTAGTTGTGTTGGGGGTGAAGATTAGGGGCTCGTCGATAATTACTAAAACTCTGGGGATTTGATATTAATTACTCCAAATTCAAGTAACGGTCATTCAAATTCAAGATTTGGAAAATAGAGAGTAATATAACTAATAAGGACTTGAAGAAATGGAAGGTTGAATTCAACAATATTGCTAATAAAATTTATGTGAAGAATGCGTAGTGCAGGTGCTTTCCTTTGGATTTTATTGTTATGTTTTTGCTTTCGCATTCAAAACACGTTTTAAGACGGTTTTGAGAATCCTGTAAAGCTCGATTTGCACGTTTTTATTTCTCAAAAATGGCACTTCTTGCATGAACAACCGATAATCAAAGATTGTTTTTTTTTCAGTTCTTTATCTGCAGGTAGCTCGATTACTTACAAATGGGATTGATCAATCACTCGTTAGAAATTTCTACTACACTTGCTCAACCTCACTTGTATTGTTTCTTTATCTCAGTTAGCTCGATTACTTACAAATGGGTAAAAATCAATAGTTTCTTAATGGTTATACACTATTTAGATCAAATCACAGAAAACAAAGGTTATAAAAAATTGATTTAGAGCAAGGGCCTAAACATGAAGAGACACAAATTTGATAAAACCCAGGGAACATTTGTATTAACCATTGTCACATAAATAACAAATTGCCCTACATCACACATGATCTTTCAAAGAAGTGAAAGACAATTAAAGAATTAAAATGCTTGGAAAAAATTAATATGACTAAATCTTTGAAAAAACTGTAACATTTCAGAGAAACCCTCACTAGAAGTTAAATAGAGTCTCCAGCAGCATTTAAAACAAAAGAGCACAAACAAGCAACGCATAGTTCATAACTAGGAATACAAAATTTTTCAGAGTAGTTATCCAAACATAGAATTTGAAATCAAACTTGAAAAATACTAAAGATAGCTTAAACCCTGAAGCCCTTGCTGTTTCTTTTTCCTCTAGCCTTCTCAAACTTTCGTCCCTTGGAACGCACATAAGGCTTGGTGTGGCTGTGTGGAACACCAGGTGCCTTACCAAAGTGCCTAACAGCCTCACGAGCCTTCCTTGAACCTCTCAAAAGTACCTGTGTTCAACATTAATGATTGGAGTTCATAAAATATGACAGCATGTGAAAAATACATAATCCATATGTTTCCATGTTTACTATACCATTCATTTTTGATGCATAATTTCACGAAAAAACACGCGAAATGAAATAATATTTTGAAATCAGGATCACAATAATCTAATGGAAAAAAGAAATGTCAGATAGAAAGCATACTAGAAATGTGACCATAGCTTTGTGTTCATACTTTCTAAATTATGAGGTAAAGAGAAGACACTAATAACACAAATCACTACTAACTTGGGAAGAGAAAACAAAAAAATGTTGCTATGAATTGGCTAATAATCATAACTCTTATAAGAACCAGTTAGCAAGTGTTTAAAAAATTGGCCAAGAAGCACAAACTTTAAACGCAACAACTTCAAAAAACATCTCGTTACCGTGTTCTGGCCAAGCGGAGCCCTGAGAGCAAGCTGATCGAATGTCAAACATTCCCCACCAGCCTTCTCAATTCTAGCCCTAGCTGTCTCAGTGAACCTCAGCGCAGTCACCTTAATAGCTGAAATATTGTTAGCCCGAATATCATCGGTGACTGTCCCAACTAACACAGCAATCTGGTTCTCCTGCAAACCAAAAAACAAAAACATTCACTTCCGAAGCCACAATGTTGAATTCAGATCTACGTTTATTATCTACATTCACCTTTTGAGCATTTCTCACACTAATTCATTAACCATCAATACATAAAACTTTAATTATATACCAAATAGATACAAAATCAAATGGAATACAACAACTAACCTTAAAGACATTCATCAAAACAAAATTTCAAATATCAACCACTTTTCTAACATCTAATCATTTCTGAAATCATAATAAATGGAATACAAAAAAAAGGATAAACAAACCTTTCCCTCCATGAGAGCATTGAGTCGGGAGAGAGATAGCGGGGGTCGGTTGATCTTGCTCATGAAGAGCCTTTTCAGAATCACAGCATTAAAGCTGCTACCGGTTCTCCTCACCAAAAACCGGTACAACTGCCAGATTAAACCAACGCGCATATAATCAGGTCAATTAATTAATTTACAATCTCACAGTCTATTAAAAAAACTTGATCCATGGAAAATTGGAGAGCAAAAATGATACCTTGACGAGTAGCTTGATGTAGATATCATTGGATTTGGGGGCGGTGCGCTTTGTTTTCTTGTTCTTCCCGCCTGCGACTAAATCGATACCCTATAACGACGAACAAAAAAATAAGCCAAGAAGAAAAGGTTCGGTTCGATTAACAAACGGGAAATGGAAAAGGTGGATTAGATTTGGATACGTCGTCGTACCATGACTCCGGCAGCGGCGTGACCTGCTCTTTGTGTGAGTGATTGAGA
The DNA here is from genome assembly GCA_954870475.1 of Euphrasia confusa. NCBI lineage: Eukaryota > Viridiplantae > Streptophyta > Magnoliopsida > Lamiales > Orobanchaceae > Euphrasia > Euphrasia confusa. The sequence goes on along the minus strand of OX940951.1, from coordinate 55,356,275 downwards.
AGGCAGACAGCTTAGGGTTTGTGCGGGTTGTAGTGCCCTTATAAAGTATTGTTTCTTGGGCCATCAAACCTAACCCTTTAGAGGCCCATATTACTATAAGACCATTAACAATCTTACGCCGAATCTAACGGCCCAGTAAAAATGTTTGGGCTAGATTTTTTAAAGAGATTATTTTTAATAAATATAAACATAAACACCACAAAAAAAATTCTAATTTTTTAATTTTAAAATATAATTTTATTCTATTTTCATTATTTTTTAAATTTTATTTTCAATTACTTTACTTTTTAATTTAAAAATATATATTACTTTTTACTTTTAATTAAAAAATTAAAAATATGAAATCTATTCAGGAGTAAATATTTTATTTATTTTTTAATTTTAATTTTTTTTAATATAGATTTCAATTTTGAATTTTTGTAAATTAAATGTATTGTTTTTTATTTTTGACTTTCAGATTTTCTCAATATAGATTTCGATATTGGAATTTCAATATAAATTAAATGTATTGTTTTTTATTGTCCTTTGAATTAATTAAAATTTATTTAAATATTATAATTTTAAATTTAAAAATTAAAAATAATTAATAAAGAAAAATATAAAAAAATGTTTTTTTTATTAATTTAAATGCACAGTAAGTAATATATTGAATAAGAGTATGTTAAAAAATTCAATTAATAATGGATTAGTATTAATTTATATCCTATGATTCGTATCGACCGAAGTAGTAATTTCACCTACTCTCAGTGGCATTTTAGTCCACGAACAATTTTTTCCACAAATTCATTTCTCTGTAAATGCACTCCGCGTTTAACGGCCCCGTCACGTCTGCCATTTCTGTCACGGAAAAAAGATGAACTCAACGAAGACTCGCCGGAGAATCGTCCCTGCGGCTGACACTGGCGACCCGACGGAGAAGCAAGATCAACTCCTGCTCTCAAACGCCATCTGCAACGGGGAGGAGATCGTCCCCTTTGTTCGGAAAGCTTTCGCCGCTGGAAAGCCCGAAACCCTACTCCACCACCTGAAGCACTTCACCAAGTCCAAGGAGTCCGAGATCGAAGACGTGTGCCGCGCTCACTACCAGGATTTCATCACGGCCGTAGACGATCTCCGATCTCTTCTCTCCGACGCTGATTCGGTCAAATCCTCGCTTTCCATTTCCAATTCCAAGCTCCAAAACGTCGCCGTTCCGCTCCTCACCTCTCTCGACTCCTTCGTCGAAGCCAGGAACAAATGCTCCAACATCGCGCTCGCGATTAATTCACTCAGCACGTGCGGTCAGCTCATGGAGGTTTGCTCGCGCACCAATTCTCATCTCGCCGAGAACAACTTCTACATGGCCTTGAAATGTCTGGACTCGATCGAGACGAAGTTTCAGGACAAAACGGCGTCGTCTACGTTGAGAACGATGCTGGAGAAGCAGATCCCGATAATTAGGGCACACATCGAGAGACAAGTGAGTAAAGAATTTGGGGATTGGCTCGTCGAGATTCGAACCGTGAGCCGAAATTTGGGGCAGCTCGCCATCGGGCAAGCTTCGGCTGCCAGACAGAGGGAGGAAGAGCTTCGAATGAAACAGCGCCAAGCAGAGGAGCAAAGCCGGCTAAGCTTGAGAGACTGTGTTTATGCTCTTGAAGAAGAAGAAGACTATGATGAGATTGATGGGAATGGGGTGTTAGGGTTTGATTTGACTCCGTTATACAGAGGTTATCACATACATCAAACTCTAGGGCTTGAGGATAGGTTTAGAAAGTATTATTTCGAAAACAGGAGATTGCAGTTGACTTCCGATTTCCAGGTATCATCGATGACCCCTTTCCTCGAGTCGCACCAGACGTTTTTCGCGCAAATTGCGGGTTTCTTCATAGTGGAGGATAGGGTATTGAGGACGGGAGGAGGGTTGATATCGAAAATTGAAGTCGAGAATTTGTGGGATACTGCTGTAAGCAAGATGTGTATGGTGTTAGAGGATCAATTTTCCAGGATGCAAACAGCTAATCACTTGTTGTTAATTAAGGATTACGTTAGTTTGCTTGGTGTTACTCTACGCAGATTCGGTTACCCCATTGATGCCTTACTCGATGTTCTCAGCAAGCATAGGGATAAATACCATGAGCTATTACTATCCGACTGTCGCAAGCAGATCTCGGAGGCTATTGGGGCTGATAAGTTCGATCAGATGTACATGAAGAAAGAGTATGAGTATTCAATGAACGTGCTCTCTTTTCAGTTACAGGCTACAAACATCATGCCAGCATTTCCATACGTGGCCCCCTTTTCTTCGACTGTCCCCGACTGCTGTAGAATCGTGCGCTCGTTTATTGAGGATTCCGTGAGTTTCATGTCGTACGGCGGGAACCTTGAGTTTTACGATGTGGTTAAAAAGTACTTAGACAGGCTTTTGACTGAAGTCTTGGATGGGGCTTTATCCAAAGTTATTAATGGTTCAATTTCTGGGGTTACTCAGGCTATGCAGATGGCAGCAAACATGGTGGTCCTTGAGCGTGCGTGCGATTTCTTCTTTCGGCACGCGGCACAGCTTTCTGGTATTCCTTTGAGAATAGCAGAGAGAGGAAAGAGAAATTTTCCTCTTATAAAATCCCGGGATGCGGCTGAAGAGACATTATCCGGTTTGTTAAAGCAAAAGGTCGATGGTTTTCTGATGTTGATCGAAAATGTGAATTGGATGGCTGATGATGTTCCCCAGAATGGGAATGAATATGCAAATGAGGTTATTATTTTTTTGGAAACATTGGTTTCGACAGCTCAACAGATTCTGCCTGTTGAGGTTTTGATGAGGGTTTTGGGAGATGTTATTGGTCATATTTCAGAGATGATCGTTGGGGCTTTAATGGGGGAATCGGTTAAGAGGTTTAACGTGAATGCTATTATGGGTCTTGATGTTGATGTGAGATTGCTGGAGTCGTTTGCAGAGAAGCAAGCTGCTAATTTGATGCCTGAGTCGGATGTGAGTCAGTTGAAATCAGCACTTGTAGAGTCAAGGCAGATGGTGAATTTGCTTCTGAGTAATCATCCAGAGAGTTTCATGAACCCAGTTATCAGGGAGAGAAGTTACTATGGGTTGGATTATCGGAAAGTCGTTACTGTCTCTGAGAAATTGAAAGACCAGTCAGATCGGTTGTTCGGGTCGTTTGGGACGAGAGGGTCTAAGCAGAATCCGAAGAAGAAGTCCCTGGACTCGTTGATAAAGAGACTGAAGGACGCTAACTGAAAGATCAATGTAAACTGTACGTTCCTTATATCATGATACTTCTTTATAGTTTCTTGGTTGCATTTGTTTTTGGAGAAACTTGCACACGTCTTTTGTACGTGTACTGTCATTTTTGCTCATTGTTGTTGAATTCATTTCTTTTGAAGCTGTTACTTATATATACTTTTGAATCTCTCTTTAAATTTTTGTGTGAATAATTTGGGTTCAGTAGCTTCCTTTACCTGACCATTTCCGAAAGTTAAGAATGCAATAATAGAGGCTATAGAGTAGCTGGCTCAACCAAACATAGGAGATCCAACACCTGCCAACACAATTACATAAGAGTTCTCAGCATAGTGTAGTAGACCATATAAACCCCACCCCCAACTTCTTATAACCTCAACAAAAGTCTGAGGAGAAAACATAGAAACAAAAAGTTCCAACTTCTCGGCTGGCCTCCTTTCTAAAGGCGTTGCCGGATACAGCCTGGACCCGTCCACGGGCGAGTTCTCGGCTTATCTGAACAGCACAACTCGTACCAGCTCAAATACAAGCTGGACATCAAATGCGTGATAATATCCCAAAGCCAAGTGGGGTGAACATAGTCGAGATTAAACGGGACAAAGATAAACTTGAGTTTTCGGTTGGGATCATGTTTGCTGGTTTTCGGGTTTCTAAATTTTGAGGAGTGTCCGGAGTGTTGCTGCGGTTTGGATTCTGGGGTGTGAATAAATAGTTGATCTTCATCTTCTACCTCTCCTCTCATAATAATAGATCTTCATCTTGATTTTATTGATAGCTTGTTTCTAAGTACTCCCTCAGTCGTAATTATAGTTTCTCGTATGTAAAATACAAAAGAATTCTGAAGTGTAAATAAATAGTTGATCTTCATCTTCTACCTCTCCTCTCACAATAATAGATCTTCATCTTGATTTTATTGATAGCTTGTTTCTAAGTACTCCCTCTGTCATAATTATAGTCTCTCGTATGTAAAATACAAAAGAAATGTCTCTCGTATGGATTATGTTTTGTGGCCAGATATTCTTTTTTTTGGGGTGTGTTGTTGGTTATCTAAAAAAAAAGTATGACAACTGTCTTTGAACAAAAAGAAAAAGTATGACAACTGTCTTTGGACAAAAAGAGTATAAAAATATAAAAAGAAACTAAAAGAGGTAAGGTCCACAATTAAAATGAAAAAGAACCAAACAAAATTTGATTTGATTGCAGTAGTTTATTAGGGACATAAATACTTCACCACTGTGAACAGCAAGGAATTAATATATTAATAACATACTTATAATGCTTTACTACAAAGTTGTATAGTTATCGTACACCCAAAAAAAGACGACGCTTAATGATCTTTTTTGAAATAATTTTTCAGTGTCCTTTGTTTTTGTTTTCAACGAGCTTATCACGAAGCTCGGCCGGGTCAGTATCCTTGGGCTGTTTCTCGGGTCGGTAGTGTCCAGTAACCGGGTCGGGCACCCAGGAAGTCTTACAGGATTCCTCTGACCCTTTCTTCAAGGTCACGGCCGGGGCTCCGTTTCTCAAAGCAACGCTCTCGGCCGCTGTAGTAAATCCCATCCTGCTATTTAATTCACAATTTTATTAAAAAACCCAAATTAGATTCCATTTAATATAAAGTACCTGTATTATAATTAATAAAACTTATTTACAAAAAATAAATATTTACCTCGTGGCAATGAAAGCTGTGACGAACTTCGCGTTGGAGAATGTGCGAGACATTTTATGTTTTAGGAGAGAATTATTGAACGAAACTTTGTGACACTATGCCATCTTATTTATAGGAGAAAATATAGTGACAAAGTATGCACTAATACTTTCCCCTCACTTTCTGCTGTTCAGATATTCTCACAATTTTTCGAATACTCCTTTAAAAAAAAATATATTTTTTAATTTTAATTGATATTTATTTCTTTTATTCCAAATATTTTTACATTGTAAATTTAAAATTTATTTTTCCTATACTTTTTCATAAAAAAAAATATTTTTTCAATTTACTTCTATTTTGGGACGAATAAAATATATACATACAATTACTTTTTCTGTCTATTTAATGATTACGTTAGTAAGACGGCTTGATGTAAAAACTATACTTAGGCATTCTATTTTTAATGAAACGAATGTCAAGTTTTTTATTTTTTGTTTTTGACTTTTTCTGCAATTATTGCTTTTGAAAAATGAACAAGTCTACACAATTATTGAGTGTAAGCTTCAACGCATAGTAATTAATTTCCTTGGACAATAAAATTTAAATATGATCCGACGGTGTAGATCGAGTGAAACGGTCTTCCATATTAAACAAGTAAATTATCAAGTGGGGGTGTCATTACTTATTAGGTTAGGGGCATAGTTCACATGCAAGGAAAAATGAACGGCCACAGTCGTAGTTTTTCTGTGAGCAGTGAGCCCACATGTAGTTTACCCACGTGTCGAGATCTGATTGGAAGTTGTTTCGGCGGGTTTTCATTAGTCCAATGATATTTTATTTATTGGGTGGGTCTTTCGTTTGCCTCTCTCTCCCCACCCAAAGTCTTTTTATCCTTAGGCTTTGCTCTTGGGTTGTCACAAAATTGTTATTCTTAGATGTTTTTAAATAAATAAATCATACTTACCTATACATTAAATTTTTATATTAAATATGTTGAAAAACTGCTTTTTTGTAATAAAAAAATATTACTGTACATGGTTTATTTATTTTTTAAAATAAATAAATTTAATTATAATTTAAAATATTTTTTCGCCTATTCATCATTTTGTTCGTGGACCGCGGGCGATGGATTGGACCAACTAAGCTGATGCGAATTGCAATAGGCCCAACAAAGATTAAATGGGCCCAGAACCAAAAGCCCCAAATTTCCCAAATACAATCTTAGAACCCCTACACAAATCCGATCGAAGAGCTCCGATAGTATTCGGCATTCGCTGCAGCGATAAACACTCTAAAACCTCAGCATCCATGGCGGAGACAACACCCGCAGTAACCGAGGTTCCTCCCAACATGACAATTTACATAAACAACCTCAACGAGAAAATCAAGCTCGACGGTATTCATCGTATTCTCACTTAAAAAAAAATCCCTCTTTCGTTCATTTATTTTTGAATCGGTAAAATCGAGTTGTTTAACGCTGATTTTTCGCTCTCGATTGAATTCACGGCGACAGAATTGAAGAAATCGCTTCACGCGGTGTTCTCGCAGTTCGGGAAAATAATGGAGGTGCTGGCATTCAAAACCCTAAAGCACAAGGGGCAGGCGTGGGTTGTTTTCGAGGAGCTTTCGTCCGCATCCGATGCGCTCAGTCGAATGCAGGGATTCCCTTTCTACGACAAGCCCATGGTATGCGATTCTATCTTTTTTTTTGTACATTGTAATGTTTTTGTTCTGTCATAAGTTCATTATATTATATTGATTGAACTAAAGGTTGTAACAATTTGATTCTACCGCACTCGATCTGGTTTTTAGATTTTTCTAAAAGAGTTCATTGTTGCCTAAATATGTAGATGCAAAATTGATCTTATCACTTGTGGTGTATGTTGTTAATGGTTACGTTTTTCGGGCAGTTCTCTTGTTATTCTCCGATACGCTGTGGCTTTTTGAAATAGTAATTAGAATCGTTGGAAGTTTCTTGAATTACGAGTTATACGGCCAAACGATTTGTTGTACGTATAAACTTACGCAGTGATCACCCTAGATTTATAGATTTATATTCAACATGTTCATTGTCCTTTTTTAAACATAATGTTATTAAGAATTTGAAAATATTTGCATTTTCATGCTTGATAAGTGAAAGTGAGATATACCCTTCAGGCATTCAGTGTTTTCCCCTTTAGACTATTCCATTTTTTGTACTGACTGTGTCCTTGTCGCTGCAGTGTTTTGGTTTACTTTTTCACTTGCCCCGGTGAATGTTTTACTCTTAGTTATTCAGCAATTCTTAATTTATCGTTCAATAAAATGTAATGCATGATTCTCACAGCGGATTCAGTATGCGAAAACAAAATCTGATGTCATAGCCAAGGCAGATGGTACTTTCGTAGCTCGAGAAAAACGAAAAAAACATGATGACACCAAAGGTACCACATTTTTCTGTGTATTATTCACATTTAAATCTAGAACATGAAACTTGTTTTTCACTAATTTGTTCAGTGTGTTCTACGTTATATTTTACGACACCTGCCATACATTATCGTACCGAAATGACCATACCGGATTATTTTAATATCGATTATCGATATACCGAAATTTTGGTTTCTAAAAATTTCATACTGATACCGTACTAAACTTTCGATTTACCGAACTATACCAATTTGAAATACCGAATTGTGGACTAGTTAATGTGCCTCGTGCTTGTTGGCAATAAATCCCACTTTATATTCTTTTTATCAATATTGTATTAATCTATTAAATATTAAAAAAAATCTTATATATTTATATAATATTATTAAAAAAAGTGTTGTAGCAGGAGGAAAATAATTATACCTAATAGAAAACATTATGCATATTTTTATTCAAAATTCTTTTTTACGCTTTTTTTAAAAATTATTTAAGTAAATCTTATATATATATATATAAATATATATATATATAAATAAATATATACAAATCTTTATTTTTCTTTACTACTGAATAATATTAAAATAATAGATCCGCCTAAACCCACCTAGCCGCTTGCCTAGCCGTCTAAGAGCTAGGCCCTATGTCACCGACCTACTAGCGCTTAACGTTTTTTTGGAACATTGCTTGTAAGAAACTTAATCGAGTGAACTACATTTAAAAGACCAGATTGCTGCGAATTTTGTCTGTCAATCTATAACGTACTGTGTATTTCAAATGTATAATTACTTCCTCATTTGTATCAATATCTGTGCAACTTAATTCCTACCATGCATTTTTCTCGATACTCCTTTTTCACTCTATTTTATGTGTTTATGATACAGGAAAGAAGAAGAAAGACCATCATGATGCTAATCAAGCAGCGACGGTTCACAACCCTGGATATCCGAGTGCTTATGCCCCACCTGTAAGCATTTGTTCCAGGACAAGATTAATATTTATTTCTAAAGATTTTAACTATTAGCATTGACTTGTCTGGAAATTCATGGTGCAAACAAAATCACCAAGTCAAATTAAATTGACTTCTTTTGCAATTTGGCTTCTTAAAATGAGAGGTGCTTTGCAGAGTTTTATTTAAAGATTAACTAAGATTTGAATAGAACGTACTTTACTTGAAAACACGTTCTTTTAAGTGTGTGCTAAATTGAGATGATGTAGGTTTAGAATATTAGAACATACTTTACTTGAGTTTCATTAGGACATTGAGATTTCCCTCTTTTTTTAAACACGTGTTGAGTGGTTTAAAAACTTATAAGCTCATCAAACACCATCTAACTCTCTTTTTTCTTGCCTTTCAGTTACATGTATATTCTCTTATATTTGGTTATCAAACCCCATTACTCATACTTTTTTCTGATGTGGTGCAGTTATCTCAAATACCATATATGGGGGCTAGAGCTCCGGAGGCACCCGCGCCACCAAATAACATCCTTTTTATCCAGAAACTTCCTCACCAAACGACGTCTATGATGCTGCAAATGCTCTTCGGACAGAGCCCCGGATTTAAGGAAGTTAGGATGATTGAAGCAAAGCCTGGGATTGCTTTTGTAGAATACGAAAACGAGGTGCAGTCAACTGTTGCAATGCAGAGCCTTCAGGGATTCAAGATTACTGATGACAATCCTATGTTGATTACCTATGCCAAGAAGTAGATGATTTTGATTTAAATTTTATATTTGCTTTTGCTCAGAGAATTTAAATTTAAATTTGCTTTTGCTCAGAGAAACAGACTGTTTTTTCTTCTGCCTCTAGTGTGTATCAGTTGTAATAGTTTGTACTCCTTTTAGTGTAATTACTTGGTACATACTGGATTTGCCTAATTCTCTTTCATATCAAGATTTTAATTAGATTTTGCTTATATCATGGCATGATGATATATTATTTTGTGTTTTCTAGTTAATTGCAAGTCATCAAGAATTCAAGATGGTTATGTATGATATTCAATTTCTTACAAAATTGAACTATTTTACATTCATTTTGATGCTTAAAAAGGTTCATAATATCCATGCAAGTGGAAAACTACATTATTTACCTATCTCAATATTTGAAACAAGATCAGGATTCCCAAAGCCAATTCCATTTGATTTATTCGGTAAAGAATATTACATCACATGATAAAATTTTGGCTGAAAACCCCTAGCATGAACATGTATACAACAGAAAATCTGATAACCAATGGTTCAGGACAACCATAAATAACACCGGAACGGCGGAACACATGATTGTGTTCAAGTGGTCATTAGAATAATCTTCGTTCCAGTACTAAACTCTTTCCAACTCAAGATTGTGTTTGTCTAATTGTTCTTTCAACTCCATCCTCCACCCTTGAATTAGGATCTCTTGCTTATTAATGAGTTCTGTCTTTACTTTCAACTCTTCCTCCATCTTAGCAATCTCCTGAGAAAACACAGCATTTAGATTCTTCGAGCCAAGAACCATTTGTTGGCCAAAATTAATTTTGTACAATAATGACCTTTCGTAGAGTTTCTGCTCTTGTAGGTTGATCCTCTCTTTGCAAACCAATAAAATAGAGCTGAAGCTTTTTGGCAGCCTCCATGAAGTCTCTAGCATGTCTTTCAACATCAACTAAAGCAGTTCAAAAATAAATGTTACTTATCAACTGATAAACACACATTTGTTTTTGCCGTCATTTCATCATACAAACAACGGGAGAAAAAAAACTCAATAATATGAAAGAATGACTACATTTTTTTTAACAGTCCATTTTTTCCCTTCTACCTCTTCCCTACATTCATAAACTTCCATCTATAATCAGAAAAATAATATACACCGCTAGACAAAATGCTCTGATCTTGCCCACAAGATTTGGTATATGGATTATAATTTCTTATTTTTTTATTATCAAAAATAATTCGTGGGGTGCTTAAAAGTTAAAACATGCAGATACGACTATACGAGACGAGACAGCATTACGGCCACAAGATTACATTGTAGTTCTCTTTTCTTCCCCCCAATTCAGCATCCCATTATCTTCCTCCCTCTATTGGCTCAACATGCAAATTCAATCCAAACCCCGAACGAAAATACGTGCACAAATTCAAAAGGCCAAACTCATCTAAATTGTTTTCAGACGATGAGGTGGAAGTGATCACAGTCGATTCAATTCTTCAAAGGATACCGAGAAGGTATATTTATATATATATATATATATATACACACACACACATATATGTACATACCTAGCTAATTAGTAGCTAACCATAACACTTCTTTCCACTCTCTTTCCAATTCGAAACTCCCAAACTATGATCCTCTGTTCCATTAACACATGAACGATTATCGATAGCGCTACAATACAAAACGAAACAATTCCAAATCCTAAAATTAGGGCATGGAAGTTTAACTAGAATATCATTTTACAGATGACAGAAATATCACACGCTAACTCCGACGCGGAATAACCCGAATCCATAACACGAATTTTCGCCGTAATATTTATTCGTAAATTAGAGAGGGTGAAAGAAAAATGGTTACTCTGGTGAGAAGGATGTGGTGAGCGGTCGATCGCTTGAAGTTCTCTCGCCGGCAAGCAAGGTAACAGAGCAGCCTCCAACGCCGCCACGCAGGAGATCATGTCCGGAGAATGTGGTTGTGGATCGTGCTCTTGTCGTTCAGACATATCGATCGCAATCCTTGGAAGCTTGATTTTACTTTCGATTGACCGATAGAGAGAGATGAAAAATCAATGAATTGCAGAAACCCTAAATCCCTCGAGTGCGTGCGTGTTAGTTGCCCAAATAAAAAGGATAATTGCATATAAGCCCTCTAAAGTTAGTCTAATTATAAAATAGTGAAGTTATCAGTATAGAGTTTATACTCCAGTTAACCAGATGTGATTCATTTGCTCACCCGTTTCTTGTTTTATAATATTGGATTTCCATCTCCGGCGGAGGCGTATTGAATACACATGATATCTAATTAATTCACGTGATATCTAATTAATTTTTTTCGTTACTATCGGGTTTTTGAGCTATTTCGATTATCATGCATAGATAGCTCTGCACAAATCCTCTTTTCAAACAAACCATGGATAAGAAGCATTCTCGTCCCTTAAGAAGCATTTGCTCAAACCTAACAAGTACTTTTGTTATTTAACTTTTGTAATTAGGTTATACTATACATCTATGATAAATCTTGAAATCACTTAGTTATATAAATAAAAATACTCTAGTTATGTCAGAGTTCCATAAAAAAAAAAAAGACTAAAAGAGGACTCCCAATTATATAAAGTCTTAATTAAATGTGACCTTTAGATTTGTATTTACAATGTTCACTTAATTCTCAATACAAAGATAAATTATCACTTGAATTTGAAGTCCACTTGGACAACATAACGCATCCTAATCTGATCCACATTGTACACTATGTATTCGTTGTAAAGCAGAGACCCCTGCAACACAAACAAAACGAACCAACTTAGAAAGCCTGTCACATGCCGCTTGCAACTTAAACTAGAAAAACGAAGGATAGTATACGACCTTGGGCCCCGGTTGCTCTTTGGGTGTTCCCAATGGAACAACAACGCCGTCTTCAAGTGTTAGAGCCTCGGAAAGGTCAGGGGCAGTGGTACCGACTCCTTTCGTGCTACAAAAAAGTTGATACAAACATTTCAAAGTATTAATATTGACGATAAACCGTAGCCTTGCAATTTAAAATAATTACAAAAGGACTGTTGAGATTTGCGTTTTCTTCAAAATGCCGCTTTTCTTCAAAATAATTACAAAAAGACTTGTGCTTGACAAATAGAAACAATATCCAGCAAAATAAAATAAGCCTCCATAAAGGAGTTGACGAAAGCACTTTGAACAAAGCAAAAAATCAAACCTCATTTTCCCAGCAGGCAACTTGTCAGCATGATAATTAGCTGTTGGTAGCTCAACCATGTCTCCCAAAGCAACCTGCAAAAGCAACTCGAACAGTTATGTTTACAAATATTAAAAAAAAAATACATTAGAAGTTATATTTCACTGTTTATATGGAATTTTTTTTCCAATGAGATAAAGAAGAACATCGTAATTCACCTCACATAAAAGCAGCACGCCTGAAGAGGTAGATTTAGTCGAACAACAATAATTAGCACTTTTTGAGAACATGTCCGCGAAATAGACTCCTTTCCCAAACATGTAGCCTGTCACAGGGGCTTCAGGTGGAGCAATGCGCAAACCTAGTACATGTTTCAGAGGTTAAAAAAATTCTTAAAAAATTCTCCAAATTTAAATACTACATAAAATTACTAAAATAACCTTGGGCCAAAATTCCAGTCCAGTTGGTAAGTCTGGAGCCGTGCCATAGAAGCATTCTGTTTTTTGCCCCTGAAAACTGCTAGACATATGAAAGACACGGGTTCAGGAGAAAAATGGTCCAAAGGCGGGATGAAATGATATATAAAATTAGGTAATTGTTACACGCAAGGTTCACCTTCTCAAACCTTTCAGCTTCACACTCTCTTGAGACCTTAAATATCTGAATGATATCGACACCATAGTTTGAATGTGTCTTTGCATGAGTGTTTTTTGTGTATTTGTGAATCTGAGACAGAAAAAACATTTCAGTGGTTTAGTTTAAGAAAACAAATATCAGGACATGATTAATTAAAAAAAACAAGAAAAACAAATAATGTAAGACATTTTTTCCCTTCTTTTTGTAAGAAGAAAAGAAGTAAAAAACTGTGAAGTCCACACAAAACCCTTAAGACTTCAAATACTTGGTGGTCACTTAAAGCAAAAGAAAAAACAAAGAACTCTTGAATGTATGTATCAAATGAGCATAAAGCTTGAAATCAAACAAGTGTGTGAAAATTACCATGGAAAATTCTTCAGAATGAGCTTCAAGTGGAACGAGATCACAATGAAGCCGTCTATACTGTGAATACAGGGGATCCTAAAAGCCAAAAGTCAAAAACCAAATATCTATTCTTCATTAACAAGTCTCAAGTCTCTGACTTTGGTGTGCATACTCTAGGGAGAACGTAACAACAGGAACCAAAACAAAAAACAAAATGGGAATTCTGATGCCAGATGACACCACATGGTCCACATCACAAGTCTGATACTGAGTTTTAAAGATTAGTTTGCAAGGCAAAAACAAGTCTACAAAATCAAGAGGAATGAGAGTAAATAATGTACCTCCAAATCTGTATCATTCTCAATCAACTTAATTGCAACCTCAATTTCACCCAGTGCTTCAACCTATCATTTTATTGCGCAAATCAGATGAGAAAGAAATATTTTAAAAAATACAACTGAAAAACGGTGCACCAAGCTAAAATGCAATTTGCATGACTTTTAAGTTAGTATCACAGGTTGATTGATGTACTGCATACCATAGTAATGGAAAAAACATGTGTACCTTCAGGCCATAAAATCTTGAATATATAAGAAAACAGATGATAGATGGATAGGAAAAAGAATCACCATTTCCAACTTGCTTTTTAGCTTTTGAGGGGTGTCAATGATGAACAAACCTGTCATAAGATATAAGAAAAAAATCTTTTTAGAAATCTGACGCACAAAAAAAAATAAATTGAAACTACTATTAGCTATTTGCAAGAAAAAGGAACTGTCAGCCATATTGATTTCAGAGACATCATCAATCAAAGGAGAGAACATACTTGTTTTTTTAAAACCAAAGTCGTGTGGTACTACAGTGTAAAATTCCCTGAAATTAAGACAATAATGTCAAATGGGCACTTAATTTGAATCAAACAAAAGTACAAAACCATCTGCAACATGGCTTAATTTATGCCACTTTTGTTTAAGTTGTAACTTCACAAAATCTTTACCCGCTTAATTGCTGTAGTGTCTTCTCGTCAGCTTGGCCAATCACATCAGCAATCCTTTTCAAGACATCATAACCCTGTATAGATCAATCATCAATTCATTGCAAGAGGAAATATGATATTTAACTGCTTGGTAAGAAATTACATATATCTCCATTTTTGCATTATCAAGGTACGATGAGAGAGAAAAATCAGTTCCTCTAAAAGAAATTGCACGAAATGTTGGACAAGATAATGATCCAAAAGATCCCAAAAAATTGATTTCACAAAAATAACACGAGAGAACAAATTAATATTGGGACCTTGGTAGATACAAAGACCCATGCCAAGGCCAACAAATTTTTTAAAATAGAATAGATAAAATAAAAAATTATTACTAAAATAAATCATGCCATCCAGCTTATTTTTTTTGGTTACGTGTACTATGAACATAAGCTTCAAGTCATTAATTTATTCCAGTTCAGGTTCTATACTACTACGCAAATCGTGAGCAAAAATTTCTGAGCAACATTAATATCTCACCTTTAAGATTGTCGATCTGCTCAACTTACCCAGTGGTAATTTTTCGGCATTGTATCCTATCACAAAAAATAAAATAAAATGACAAGTCAATCTTACAAAACTAAAGTAACAGATAAATGCTGAGGATGCATAGAGACGTATCACTTTCTGTAAGAAAAAAAATTGATACGACAAATGCAAACCTATTTCCATCATCTGTTGCCTCATCATGCTCATATTGCAAATAAGGGAGATGAACTTTGCAATACGAGCTTCCAGCTTTGACTCTTTAGGTTCCAGTCTTGATGTAGATTCAGGCTTCGGTTGAACCTAAAAATGTTTCAGTATTTCAGCTCCCAGGAGTTTGGTAGGCAACTTTGAGAATAGCTAATACATGATAAGATGGGAATATGTTTCACATTTCTCTCTCTGTGAACCATCTATTCTAGACTCTTTCATTTATTCAGATCAAGTATAATATAATTCGGACACATATTATAGATTTTGTACAAAACATACTTAAGATCTTACACTACACAAGTAAGAAAAATTTCAACAAAATTTATATGCATGAAACGACTCACTGCTGGTTCATTTTTGGTTTCGCTGTAGTCCATTTCTAACCAAGTATAGCTACGTGGATGACTAACAAACTCTTTCCTGTTGCACCAATGATTCTTTGTCTTGTCCGAGAACTTCTTCTCGAACTCCGAGATGGCAGCTTGTTGTGAGGTATAGGGACCATTCAACTTATTTTGACCCTTCACACCTACTCTTCCCCATTTGAAATAGACCATGAACTTGCCACCATCATCAGATTCTGCAGTTCAGATTTAACCATATAAGCAAAAGAAAGTTACAAAGTGCGTCTTTAATTCAATAATCCAATGACACCTTAAATAGAGAAATGCAAGTTTTCACTGGTCAAGATTTCAAGAATTTTATTTAAAAAAAAGGAGGAATGGAGGTGTAACCTAAAACTTGAATGACAAAAAACTTGTTATTGTTCTCCCCAAGATTTGTTTGATTCAACATGGCGTCATAAATTTCATCACCCTGCAAGAGAAATTAGCAAGCCAAAACCAAGATAAAAACACATTACTTCTCTTTTTTAGGACTGCTTAAATACACACTAGAAAGACTTACTACTTGCAGAACGTGATACTGCTCCTTAATATGATCCGGCAGACATATGTCCAAGACAGCAGAGCCCTTTTTTGTAGCTGTAACAATTTTCTCCGTCTTTTCCTCTTTAACTAACAAAATTTCCAGAAGTACTATATTTCAGCTACATGCCAAATGAAGCATGACTTATATGATAATCAACATTATCCTAAAAATGTCAATAATTAAAAAAAAATCCATGAACTTGTTTTCTAATCTACGATAAACTGCTAATGTAAACACAATACGCATTTATTACCAAGATCAATGTTGATTGAAACATTGTCATTATCAGCAAATATCCTCTCCAGAATCTCTTTCTTCGTCCCTGCAGCAGATATTCCACGTGCGACGGCTGCTTCTCGTAGCTGCTTTAAATTCATTGCTCGCAGGTCATCAATGTCCTGCGATGCATGGGGGTCGGCATTCTCGGGTTTGCTACATTCTTTCACTACCAAAACTGAAACACAATTTAGGATTAGGTTTGAATCGACAGTTTAATACTAAGCAACACGTATGCTATTAAGTCCTAGAATATGAGAAATAGATTAGTTACCGTCGCCATTTTCGCTAGAGTCGTTATTACCGCCTCCAGCGCAAAGCCTCTCGAGAAGCTCCTTCTTCGTTCCAGCAGCAGAAACTCCTCTAATCGAAGCCTCTTCACGAAGCTGCTTCACATTCAAGCCTCTCAGCTCATCAACGGCCTTGATGTTCTGCTGTGCTTCTGCCTCGGCATCCTCGCCGCTGGATTCTCTCTGCCTCTTTCTACTACTGTTCGAATCGGGCTTCGGTTCCACGGATTTCACGCTCTCGCCTCGAAGGGCGGCTTCGAGCCTCCGAACCTGCAAATTAAAAGCCGAAAACAGAAATTAAATACCATTCTTCGAAATACGTAATGTTCACAAAATTAACAGCGGAGAGCATTATGACCAAAGTCGGCTTGATTCCGGCGATGCTGAGGCCGCGCTGGGAGAGTTGCGCCCGGAGCTCGTCGACCTTGAGGTCTTTGGCCGCCATTGTTACTCTGGGAGTGGGAGTTGAGTTGAGAAGGGATTTTGAAATTGGGGGTATTTTAACTAGGAAAAAAAAAGAAGCTTACAGGAGAAGTGTTATAGAGTGTGTAATCTCGGCACGACTTTTTGGCGGTTTTCCATAAATTTATACTCCGTAGACCGTAATCCATTTGAAGAAAGGTCAAATATAACTAAAAAAAATGAAGTTACAAAACTTGAAAATATAAAAGAATATATAAAAAAATCCTGAGTCAAGTTACAAAATAATTAAAATTTTATTTTATTTTAGATAATTTATTGAATAATTTTAAAATTAAGATTATGATTTTAAGTATTTTTTAATGATTTAAAAAAAGGAGAGAAAAAAAATTGGATTTCTATCTGAGGCCTGAGGGATAGATGAAGTACTATACTGTATAAGGCTCTGTGAAGATTGAAATGAATTTAACCTTACAATATGTGCCTGCAGCCTGATACATCATATAATTTACCGAACTACAACTCGACAACCACAGGAAAGCCTAGTCAGATAATGCCAGAAACTCGTAAAGACGAGAGCACAACAAAAACAAGCCATAAAGTCATGAAATAAACGCAAGTAACCCACGCCCAAAATCGAGGACCCCCAAGCTCTGCGCCCAATGTAAGACGCCTAAACACCAGAACACCAATGCAACCTACGGACGTAGCAAAGAACACCAGCAACGAGAAGCTGAGACCACTTGCATTTTCTATTCGCAGAGGTTCGTTATACGCAAAGAAGTTGTACAATGTGTCGATCAGCCATGGTACCCCGATGCCAACATAAATATTCACCGAATTGCTGCAAAATTAAATCGATAACACCGATAAGTAAATGAGCTTATATTTTTTGGGATGGTAATTTTGTCTCTAATCATTGTTCTGAGCATACTTCAAAAAATTAAGTATGATTAATAAAGGACCTGCAAGTAATATTAGCTATGGCAGAGTCAGCTGTGAGCTGCCGCTCGGCGGCAATCTTGCTCGCCACTAAATCTGGCCACGATGTCCCCGCAGCCAGAGCCGTAAATGCTATAACGTAAGCATCAATACCTGTATATATTAAAACATTACACACAAGTACACAACTGAAAAGTTCAAAGTAGTGATATATGATTAATTCGTTTTCTAGGATAAAAATACAAACCTGTGACACAGCTTATTAGATCTGTAAGCTTTGTGACAACGTAAGCTATCCCACTGATGAAAGTTAAAGATAAAATGAAAGAGACCCATCCGTGAGCAATATAGCAAGGAGGGATAAAAGCAAACAGAACTCTCCAGGGTAACAGGAGCAACTCCCAGGAAGCCTTTGCCGCTCGTAAGCATGTGTTGTTCGATTTTCTTGATTGTGGGCTCTCCAACTGTTTCAACAATAGAAGAAAATATTCAGCCAAATTTATTTTATTAAGAAAAAAAAAAGATTGAGGTTTGAGATTTGTATTAATCTAGTAAATAAGAAGTTTTCACCTTAATAGGGGTAAATTACCCAGAACATAAGAAATTACTTTTCAAATAACAGTACAGGCATAGAGAGTTACAAACACCCTGTTGAGACTTGAGAATTGTATTAATCTAATAAATATACACTTGACGGTAAATTTGTAAAATAGTAACAAATGTTAATGAGTAATTATAATTTTGAATGTTTTTTTTTTTGTAATTAAGCTAAACCCCCATAGGAGGCAGCAGCTTTAGAAATTATCAAAATACTCCTATATAACATGCTTTCTTATGTCGTATAACAGCCAAAAGTAACTGTGGCATTTTATATGATGATTGATGAACAAGAAAAAAGATGAGTAAAAAATAAGGCAAAGACACTGTACCAGAAACGCATCAATGAACTGCTGCTTCCAGATCCTGAGCAAAATACCGTTCGCAAAAATACCTTTGTGATGTTCATCTGAGGGTCCAGCGAGGTCAGACACAGGCAATTTTTGATACGCATGATCTGCACTTGTGTTTTCAAAGATAAAATTAAGATGAATAAACTAAATGAATGATGCCACAAAAACTCTAGATTTTGTTTACATGGGGTCCACTGGATGAATCTCTCAGAAACAATATATTGTGAATAACTGAAATAGTGAAAGACTGAAAAAAGTGTTCAAATTTTATCAGCACGAAAGAACTTTGGTACTGACATTAGTAACATACTACTTATTCGGCTTGCTATGTGAAATGCGAGACTAGAGTGATAAAACAAAATGTTGGACTAATACCCTTTTTTACATTGGGTAAAGGAAGTATTATTCATACTATTGTTTATGAAAAAAAAGAACATAAATTATGAGGAAGAATAGAAATTTCATTGATGTAGATCACCTGTGCCACTATTATGGATGCCAAAAATATCAACGATGTCCCTGTTTCCACATTCAGCTTCAAGATGAGGTGTTAGTACTTCATCTTTGCGAGGGGCAGTTTCCGCCGGGACCCAATCTTCCGGCCTCTCAGATCTTGCGCTGATTAATGAACAAATATCAAAAGTAAACTGACTCTGTATTTTTTTCTCCTAAAACGTGTTTTGTGTGTAGAAAGAAACAAATTATGAACAAAAGACCTACATTGGAAGAGACAAGTAAGGCCAACGCTTATCTTGAGCATAGGCATGTAATAGCAGTAGTCCATATTGAAGCACAGTCAACGAAGCTTCCCAGAGAGTAATGACATTTGGTGTCCACACCTGCATATTTTTTGTCCGTAAATAATATTATTCCGATAAATCTTGTTGATAATAAAATATAAATTAGAAATAAATAAATTATTTCCCGTTTCTTGAATAATGCGCTCTAAAAATTGGACAGAGAATTATACCTCCAATATTATATATAGCCAGATGTAAGCCCAAAAAGACCAAAAGAGCTCCACAAGCCAGACTCCAATATCTGATATCTTTTTGAGTTCACCGGCTTTAGGAACCACCACACAAACAGCATGGATGGGAAACAAATCAAAAGCAGCTGAACCAACAAGTGTTCCAGGACCTAAACCTGTAAAACCCAATTGATGGGAAAATCATTATTATTAATATTCAAGTAAAGACCAAAGTCGGAAAAAACTAAAAGTGGTGTAAATTTTTTACTTCTATTTAATTCTCACAATAAATAAGTCAGGTATAAAAAAGGCAAAATCTAGTTCATATCCATAAAAGGAGAAGAGGGATAAGGAGAAAGACAAACCTCCGGCATACAAGTTTCCAAGGTTCCTTATGGCATCAATGGTGGCCAGAGATATCTGGGGAAAGCTAGTCCCAAATGCCAGCAAAGTAATGTCGGCTATGGTGTAATTCCAAACCTTTCGGTGCTTGATAATTTTGCTATTAGTAAAAGGATCAATCTCTTCAACTGCCCGTGTATGCTTAACAACATTTTCCATAGACTGGAAAAACCGAGCTGTTATAGCCGACAGCCCAAAAAACAGTAGGCAAGACCCAAAAAATACAAGAAGGCCCGGAAACCATTACCGAGCTTGGTTTCATCACGAAAAAGAAAATAAAGTTGGCATATCCCCTTCCCAAGGATGTTGGATTCGGAACCTCCATCTACATTTACAGCATTGCTGTTATAAAGAGGCCCCATCTCAATAAAGTGATTCAACAATTTTCACAGCTCACCTACACCTGTAAAATAAGTAAACCTCATAAACAATCGTAAGCATCGGATGATAAGAGAACTTGGACACTAGTCAAACTATAATTGCCTACACACAAGCAAATTAAACAGTTCTTACATACAACCGAAAGGAAATGGCCAATTAAACCTGACACGAAACACAAAATTACCGAGACAAAACACGAACCCGACCCAATTATATCAATTCGTCCCAAAATGTAGATATGTTATTCATGAATCTAAACACGAAAAAACGGCCAAATAAGCTGAATCGCCTCCCTTATAAAATGGGCGCGTTTTGAGCTGTGTGGATCTTCTTCAACCTCAAGTCTCCTGTCTCCATGACCATAACCCCAAAAACATAAATTTAAGGAGTCAATTCTACTGAAATCGGAAGGGATGTCGGCAATTAACAAAGGTCACACGATCCCAGAAATAAAATAAATAAATAAATTGCCCAATTATGTGATTCGAAAACAAACAGAGCGAAATTAATAAAAACGCCAAACTGTAGTCAACTCCGAAAACAGAAAATCCTAATATTCCAACTTTCAGGAATGGAGAAACAAATTAATAACGAACTCACCGCCGACAGCGTTTCTCCGGCGGGGAGATCCCGATCGCCGCCGAGACGACGAGCGAGTAGTTGACGAAAAAATATCTGAAGTGGTCCCGCAAAACTGCATGGAAATTGGATTTAATTATTTAAAATCTGGGATTAGTACTACTATCATCGTATGCCATATAACACTGGAGTGTGTTTATTTTTTTCAATTTCTTTAGATTTTGAATAAATCCATATTTAGTATTAGTGAACGTGGGATGTTTTTGGCCAATCAGTCATTAGTTTTTAGTAGATGTTTTTTTTTGTTTTGTTTTTTTTTCATTGGGAGATATTTTTTGAAAGGGTACGGATATTTACATCTCCCTCTTTAATTTTCACACCACCCCGATTAGTACACCCCTCCCCAATTACCCATTCTACCTTTTTTGCCCAAACCACGTTAAAGTTTTCTTTTTCTCACGCCGTTCACTGTTCACGCAAACCAGTACCATCGCTTCTTCCTCAATTCTCAACAACAACCGGTTGAATAAAAAGACGAACTCTTCTTCCTTAATTTTCAAAAAAGTTCATAATTAATGTTTAAATTATTTTCAATGTTAAGAAAAATAAATTAAAACTTATTTATTCAACAAAAGGGGTTAACGATCCCTAATATCCAAAATTATACGACCAATTTTACTTCTTTTTCAATTACATTGAAAGAGCCAAAAGAGGGAGAATTGAGGCTTCAATCGCACAAAATTGGTGACGACGGCATCAAATGAAAAGTTGAAGCGACAACCTTCGACGACTAGTCGTCATTCGTCAACTCCTGTGAGGGTCGAATCGGAGGTGACGTGTTTTCTGGTGTTTGAATTGCAGTTGTTCAATGAGGCGGACCGGTGTGGCAGTGTGTTGACGGCCGATGCTCGACGGTGGGTCGTGGAAAATGGCGGAATGGCCCGAACTCTGTCTGTGAACGGCGGCGACGAGGAGATTCTCTACGCAGACGTTTTAACACCAAAAGGGTAGAATAGATATTTTATAATTGTATAAAATAAAATAAAATTGAAAGAGGGTGCGTAAATGAATAGAGGAGGTGTAAATATCCGCTGCCTTTTTGAAACTCACCAATTCACTTAAATCAAATTATGTGTTCTTTTTGTACAAAACAAATTGAGATCTTACATAGGAAATGTTATACACGAACCACCACGATCATTTAAAAATGCATCAATTTCATATGATCATTTAACAAAACATTGAAAAAGGCAGCATGAAACAATCACATTAGCCAAAATATGAAAATTCATAAAAAGAAAGTACAATCTTCTGGATAGCAAAGGGAACGAAAAAACATAACTAGATCCAAAAAGTAGCTCCGACAAAGTGGAGACGCGAACAGAAAACGTAAATGAACCAAAGCTGCAAGTTTATTCTTCTTCCTCTCCCTCTTGCTCGGCAATGTTGAAGTAGCGGAGTTCATAAACATTGCGTTCTTTGTTGGAAGCAATCACCCTAAGCCAGTCCCTCACATTGTGCTTCTTCAAGTATTTCTTGGTCAAATACTTGAGGTACCTGAAAATGAATTGAAAAAAAGAATCAAATTCAAATACATAATCCTGCATCATTTATTATTCAGTGCTCGTTATTTATTCTAAGGTAAAATATATGTCTACTAATATTGGCATTTCACAATGATTCATAGTCTGCATACAACCCTAACAAAAGAATGTCGTTTTTCATGATGAACCAAAACAGGCGGTGGAGACGTTAACTATCTAAAGGCACGTAAAAAAAAAAGAAAACTACCCAACAGCAATCGACAAACAATTCACTTGAAAAGTGCAAATAAGTAGTATTAGACACAAGGAAACATTATATTCAATACTTATATATCATATATACTCTATATGCTTGCATATCATATACTCTATTGACCCAACTACAATATAGTATTGACTCAACTCAGTCCAACTTACACTAGGGGCTTGTTTGATTACAGTGAATACAAATTTGAAGTATGATTCCTAAATTATTTATATGTGTGAATCTGAATTCTAACATCATACTGTATTTGACTTAATTTCACTTCGTAGAGATTTTTCTGATGGTTAAAATGAAGTTCATAATTTGAGTGGTAAATTAAACTACACAAACATCCAGATTCAAATAAGCCTCACCAAAATCCAACAGTGAATAAAGCAATATATACTTAGAGTAACTTTGAAAAAAATTACTAACCTTTTGGAGAAATTCGAATCAGCGGAAACGGTTATCTTGTTCTTCTCACGGGTGATGCTAACGGAATCGCCGAGAGCACCGGCTTTCCCTCCGACCTTAATCCTCTCCTGCAAAAACTTCTCAAGCGAGGCGATCTCCATAATCTTATCTTCCACCGGCTTCGAGCAATCGATGACGAAGCTTACTCCCTTCTTCTTCCCGCCCTTCGCGGCCGCGACTTTACTCATCGTTGCTGCTTTTTTTGTGTTCCTGAAAAACAGTCGACAAAATTATTTAGATAGCTCAGGGAGGCGTTTGCGGTCACGCGCGTTATGGAGAGAGAGATTCATAAAAGTCGAGACGGAAAATGGAATTGAGCTTACGGCTATGGAAATCGACCGCCGACTGTGTGAATGGTGTGCGAAGGGAAATGGCAATACGGAATAAAAGAGAGACTACTGGTTTAGGGTTTTTTATTTACATACCGGTTTGAACCGGGTGATGGACGTTTTAAGGGGTAATCTTATACTGCGGGTCCATTGGACTACACATCAATAAAATAGCCCAAAAATCCAACTCTTTTTATCTATCTACATCCACGGCCCAATCAGCCCATTCTTTTTCCGCAAGCGAAAACAAAAGGGACGGCGGCGAGCGACGGTTCCCTTTCAGCGGCCGGTCGGCAAAGGAAAATAACGTGATTCATCATCATCAGGCCAAAGTTAATTAACCTCTTCAAATTATGGAGGATTTCTCAGATTCCGTACCGTGTTCAACTCTAGCAGTCGACGCCGTTTTACGTACGACCTTCGTAAGTTCCCGATTTCATACTTAATCTACTTTCTACTTGATTCCATAGCTCCATAGCTCCTAAGGTTGTACGGATCATCCGTTGCAGTCGACGTTCTCACAATTATTACTGCAATTTATGAACACGAGGAATTTAATTGCAGGCGGGAGTGATATGGGGTTCCTGTTATGGCCCGTTCGATGCAAAAAGACTCGGTATTTTTTTCCTCTTCACTTAGGGTTTGTTTGGATATATGATTTTGGGAAAAGAAGAATGCGAAGGAGATGAAATATGAGTATACATTCAGTAATATGTATAGTATATTCGTATAAATGAACTTGTATACCCGATTTTCTTCATGTTTTTCTTTGAAAGGCAAAACCACTTGGGTGTGGCTAATGCTTTATGTGTTATGCTTTCGGGGTCGTGTTAGGCCGGGTTGTCCATGTTCATGTCCATCAGTCCTTGTCTGTGTTGCTTGGCATGTTAGGGATCAACCAGTACAAGAACTAGAACCGGGGAAAAAGAGAATGGATTAGTGTTGATTGTACTAAGCTTTTTTATGTTTTGAAACTGAAATTCGATATTTGCTCATTTATACTCTTTGGGTTTGTTTGCGACAAATATTTGTAGGTCTATCTGGCAGTGCACGCATAGCACACACTGTGAGCGACTCTACCATTCTATGTGATTTCTCCTATTTATATATAGTTTCAAGTTTCAACATAGTGTGTTAGTCCGATCATTTGAGATTATATTATTTTGTCTGCAGGTAAAGTTAGTTGGGAGGTGCGGGGTTTCCTGTGGTAAATAACCATACCCTTTACTATTTAGTACTATTTTATTTGCACTCACCGTATTACATTGTCATAGTTTACTATTTTGATACTCAAACCTTTCAGCCTTTTTTTTCTCTTGTTTTCCTGATATTGTTTTGTATGAAAACAATGTTTTTCTTGCATTGATACAGCAACACAATGGCTTTAGTTCTACAATCCTTGCATTTGTTTGTTTGTTCTTTTTCCCGGGTCATTGGTTATGATCACCAAGCAGTTTTGAAAAGTTTCTCAGTCTATTGTTTCTCCTTTATAGGATTATTTTCTGCTATTTTTTCTTTCGCTCACTGTGGACTGCAAAGATATCGACAGCGGAAAGACTGGGTAAGTGATGATTTGTTTGGTTCTTGAATTTTGAATTGCCCCGTTTCACATGGTTCTGTGATCAACCGTGAAATAAAACTATTTAAAACCTTTTATTGTTCCGTTGAAATTATGTAAATGTTTTAACAGGGATTTTAAGCAAACTAATTTTAAAGGTCTTTAAACAAAACGATTTTGTTCCTGAGGATTAGCGATGTGTATTTGAAAGTATCAGTATATTTACGTTTATCAGTCCTTTGTCATTAATAATTTTTTTATGACTGATTTGTTCCTAAGTTACAAGGTACACTGCGCTTGTTTTGAGTACGTCGTTGCTAATGGGTTACTCACAGTGTTCTTTTTCTTCCATTTATTTAAAATGCCTTTAGGTCAATACGTTAGCAGCAGGTGCTGTTGCTGGGGCGGCTTTTGGTGCTAGGACCCGTAATTGGAAACAAGTCGCTGGTACTACCGGGCTTTTTTGTGCCTTTGCGCAATTCTCAAAGGACTCTACATCCGCCTGATGCTAATCAAAGGTCTTTCTAGAGTTTGTTTATGTGTAGCCATTTTGCACAGGTAGAGACTAGGCAGTTATGAGGCTAAGGAGTTCATTCGCGATCGTCGGCGAGCTATTCTTGAAATAAGGAAATCTCTATTGACGGATATTGCAGAAGAATTCAGGATCAAGTTAGGTACTGATGTAGCCTGTCTTATTGTTTGCGTTCGGTCTGAGATTGTTCATCGTCCCATGAACTTATTGCAGCCTTTCCTATGTCTAGCTCTAGCCGATGTGGGACTCATGTTCGCATGTCTAAGCGCGTACTAATGTTTGGCACATATGAATGGTTAAGAACCGGTTTTCGTTTTTTGGATGATTGTTGACCCAATTTTATATTTATTTATATATTTATAAATTAATTACTGATATTTTAATTTTGTAGTTATATTAAAAAATGAATTATATTAACATGATTTAACAATTTACACATTGTCTCATATTTATAATTTAATGTTATTTTGTCGTCCTGTCATTTTCTAGGTACACTCATTAAATGTAATATATCTGCATTTTGGTCTCTCCCATCCCTATTTATTTACATAAATTATACTGTGTTGTGATTTTGTTACGTTTCTGTTTGTTTTTTTACTATGCATTTGGAAAAAAAAACTACCTATGAATATTAGTAGTTGGAAAATTCATTTGTATCCCAAATTGAAATGTAAATTACTTTATCCCTTCGTCACATTGACACAGAGTTACAATTTGTATTCAACCACATAAATATTTCATCCGTCCCGTAAAATTGATCATACTTCATTCGAAATTTACAAAGAAACCGTGACAATTTCTCTGGGCAGAGATATAAGTTCCTAAACCTTCACTTTCGAAACTCTATAATTATTACTACATAATTAGGAAATTTAGGGTTTGAATCTGTATTTTATATTTTTCTGGTGGGGGTTGATTTTCGGCTGAATAAAGGAGGCAGAGTAAATTATTAAAACAGAGCTCAACCACCCACAATAATACTCTTGGGGTCATGGGACCATGAACACGTAACCTACACCCTCATGATTTAAACTGGGCATGCATCATATGATATATACATATATATATAGAGAGAGAGAGAGTAACAATTTTCTTGATCAGTGAAAAAATTAAGTCATTTTTTCTTATGCTTGCTGTCTGGAAGCATGGATGTTGAATATCAAGAGGTGGGCTTTGCTCATTTTTTCTGTTTTCTGCATTGACTTTTATGCCCTTTGTGGGGTAATGTGTGGTGCTCAGATCTTGGTGTTTTTTTCAGGGGTATGTAAGTAATTCCAGAGGAGTGCAGCTGTTCACCTGCAGATGGCTTCCTCTGTCTTCTCCAAAAGCCCTGGTTTTTCTTTGCCACGGTTCTCTCTCTCCCTCTCACACACTCACTGTGTATTTGTGTGTGTGTTTTTTCAATTAAATGGCATTGATTAATATGGTTGCAGGTTACGGCATGGAGTGCAGTAATTTCATGAAAGGTAATGTGGGGTAGTAAACCGCTTCCCGTCTCATACATTTATTACGTAAGATGACACGTTCTAAAAAAAAGTGTGAATAATTTTTTGAGACGTAATTCATGTGTTGTTGGTTGCTACTTAGTAATCAAACATATTGACCGAGATCCATGATCTAACGATTCCGGCGTACTTTGTTGGGCCGTTTACTTTCGATTCGTTCGAATTTGTGTACAAGAAATATTACCAATACACACACACACACACAGGTGTTTTGTTATCAGGCTGTAGAATGCACATTCCATGTTGCAGTAGGGGCACCTTGTCATCCATTTATTGCACATGTTCATTTCCTTGGTTTTTGCATCGAAAACCCGAAGAATCATCGATGTACTGTACGTACTTTTTTTTTCGTCTGATCATTAACTGCAATTCAATAAATGTTGTTCAAGGTGTGGGGACGAAGCTGGCGAGCCACGGTTTCGCTGTTTTCGGAGTTGACTACGAAGGCCACGGGCGGTCCATGGGCCCGCGGTGCTACATCAAGAGGTTCGACCACATCGTCTCCGACTGCAGTAACCATTTCAAGTCGATCTGTGGTGAGTCGATCACACAAGTTCATCGTCGATCTCCTTTTTTTGTTTTTTTTTTAATTAAAATGAATGTTGTAATTTCAGCTCACGAAGCGTACACGGAGAAGAGGAGGTTCTTATACGGGGAGTCGATGGGAGGGGCCGTTGCCCTCTTGACACACAAGAGAGATCCTCAATTCTGGCATGGTGCTATTCTAGTCGCCCCAATGTGTAAGGTGACTTCTTGATATTTACAGAATGACCCCGATTCTCTGTCCTAATTACAAATAGCACCCTGAAGTTCGGTTTTTTCGTGTCGGTTAGATCAACGAGAAGGTGAAGCCACACCCTTTGGTTATAAGTCTCTTAACTAGGGTAGAAGATGTGATACCCAAATGGAAGATCGTGCCTACCAAGGACGTCATCGACTCGGCCTTCAAGGACCCTGTGAAACGAGAAGAGGTGAGCAATATAAGCATATATAAGTAGGGATTATTAGGAAAAAAAGAAATTTAGTTTTTCAAATTATAAAAAATGATACAAAATGTGTAGTTACTAGTTACTACGATAGTTTTACTGTGCAACTATGTCGTAACTATTGTGTAATTATATTGATAATCAGCGGTGTAATTATATATATACATAGGTAACTATTTTCTTTTTTTTTTCAAAATGTCCCGATTAAGTATGTCATTGTCGAGTAACTCTAATTGCATCGATATACGAGTGTTGGTTAACAGATTCGCGGCAACAAACTGATATACCAACAGAAGCCGAGGCTCAAAACCGCGCTAGAAATGCTCAGAACAAGCATGAACCTTGAGGACAGTTTGAATGAGGTCACAATTATAAATTACACCCTGATCCTTTACTTTGCAATAATTACGAGAACTACCCCTGAGGTTTTGTTTTATTATATTTTACGAGACAGGTGACGGTCCCGTTCTTCGTGCTGCACGGCGAGGCGGACATAGTAACCGACCCGGAAGTGAGCCGGGCCCTCTACGAAAATGCCAGCACTACAGACAAGACGATTAAACTGTACCCAGGGATGTGGCACGGCCTGACAGCTGGCGAACCAGACAGCAACATCGACATTGTCTTCTCGGACATCATATCATGGCTAGACAAACGTGCTGGAGACGAGGGCGGTCCCCATGCCATTGATCCAACGATGCAGGACCAATCCATATCTCCTGATGTTCCAACCACAAAGGTGTCGGCTCCGGTGGCTAAAAATAGACGGAAGCCAGTTGGAAAACCACGTGTGAGATATTTATGCGGCTTGAAGGGTGGCGGCTTTTAGACCATTTTCAACAGTTTTAATAATCTACTTGATTTTTTTTTTTGTATTTCTCGACTATATTTTGTGATATATTTTATCGAATTATTGTGACCACAAACTAGAATCGATTCATCGTGAATTTTATTTTTATTTTTCAATTTTTTTTATACATTTTGACACTAAAAAAAATATTTAAATTCGACAGTTAAATACGAAAAGATTATCTTAATCAAGTAGTACATTGGACCGAAATGTTGAACCCGATTTACTGGGCCCGAGTCCACCCAAATTGAATTGGGCCTTCGCACAGAATATAGGATATGGGTCGCGCCACTGAATTTTCCGGAGACTGTACGTCTTTTACCGCTCTTTATATTCCCGTTTTTATTTTCTTTCTTCGACTTTAGCCAAAGAAGGAACGCAGCAAAACCCTTGCTCGCAGCTAAACCTCGAATCCTCACAGGTGAGTTATTCGTTCATTATCTTCTCTCAATTTACTGTGTGTTTACTTTGTTTGATTCACGCTCAATATGTGTAAGTAATAGAGTTTTTCTCGCTCTGTGTGAAACCCTAATTCGATTTGTTTTCAGGAGCGTGAACGCCGAGGTCGCCGTACCGTAGTCTGTGAAAAGCGTAATTCTCGAGAACATGAGGTGAGTTGTTGAAACATTTGTGACGATGTTTGTTGTCGAAATTCCCTTTTCTGTTGATCCATGTGTCTCAACCCTAGTTTGGTAATTGGGCATTTTAATTTTTGAATGGTTACTGATTTAATATTTTTCTCAAATAATTTCTGCGTTTTCAATTGGTCTCTTACTATTTACGATTCTATTTTGCTTTCCGGTTATTGATTTTTTCTTTTGTTTTTTGGTTTTGCAGTCGGCCGATGGAAGAGGATGCCCCTGTAAGATTTCTTGTTTGTTATCTCTTTTCCACTGATTGTTGTTTCTCTTAGTTAATTTTTTGGCTACACATATCTCGGCACATTTTTCTATTTTATTATTTGGAACAACATTATTGCATCTGAAGAATTAGTTCATTTTGAATCGTGTTTGCGATGAGAGTTATGCTTAGGTTATGGGTACTGCGTATGTGAGGGATATATTTAGCCTTTTAGGTGGAAGCTATGTGTCTGGAACTTTTCGTCGCAATTGTCGATTATGGAATATTTGAAGACTCTAAAGAGGAAAGAGAAAAGGAAAAGTGATGTGTGCTAATTGAGAATATTTTTGCTCCTCAATCTGCATATCGATTTTTATTTGCTAAGGAAAGCACCTAGTCCATTTTGGTTTGCTGCATCTTCATCTTTTTTTGCTCTTTACTTCAAGTTCTTGTCCTTGAGCGATGTATCGATGTCAAAATTATTTATTGTATTAAATTTTCTAAACAACTGGATGCATGAACGCATGTCGTGAACTAATTCAATCCCTTTCTCACTTTTATTTTTTGGGTTACACTGCTTTCTTAGCTAAATAAATAACATCCTTAGTTTACCTGAAACGTCTTTTGACAGGCTAAAAATGAGGAAGAGGAGTTCAACACAGGACCACTCTCTGTGTTGATGATGAGTGTTAAAAATAACACGCAGGTACTTCTCAATTCCAATTATTTCTCAACTTCATACTATTGTACTCCAATTCTCCTTACCGGGTCTCTAAGAGCTTGTGTTTAGTATTTTTATTATTCAACCATCTTGTTGCATGAATCGAGTACAGGGAGGTTATCTAATTTATTGGGGTTCTTTATTTCTTAATTTGTGACGGTTATTTGAATTATTGATTTACTTTTAGGTGCTCATCAACTGCCGCAATAACAAAAAGCTTTTAGGCCATGTGAGGGCTTTTGACCGCCATTGCAACATGGTGCTTGAAAATGTGCGGGAGATGTGGACTGAGGTTTTTGCTTTTCCTTTTTCTTGATTTTTTTTATAAAGTTATTTTGTATTAAATGGGATGATTTCTTTATGTTGAAGATTCTAAGAGTAAATCATTTGGTACTAATACCTTAACCTACTCGTTAATCCTTGGATAGGTGCCCAAGACTGGGAAAGGCAAGAAGAAAGCCCTTCCAGTGAACAAGGATCGATTCATTAGTAAGATGTTTCTAC
Organism: Euphrasia confusa; assembly: GCA_954870475.1. Taxonomy (NCBI): domain Eukaryota; kingdom Viridiplantae; phylum Streptophyta; class Magnoliopsida; order Lamiales; family Orobanchaceae; genus Euphrasia; species Euphrasia confusa. The sequence goes on along the minus strand of OX940951.1, from coordinate 55,325,159 downwards.
GTGGAGATTCTGTGATCATTGTTCTTAGAAATCCCAAGTAAACACAGGTATTGACATTTTGTGTTTCAAGCCATTTTTTTATTTACTTGTTTCAGATCACTTTATAAAAAAAAATTAAGCTTGCATATATTTTGTTAAAATGTATATTTGAAGTCTGTTTCTCGGAATGTTTTACCATCTTTTTCTATTATCACTCCGTTGTAATGTTTTTGGTATCGTGGCAGGCTTGGACCATGGGAAGTTCATTGCTTTGGCCTACAGAAGAGAGAGCCCGATGGTTTTGTTATTTTGCAGCTTGTTTACACCGAGTAGTTAAAAACTTATTTGCTATGTCAGCTGTTTGATCCACTATTCTGTATTTCTTCCTGTCATTAAAAACTGATTTGCTATGTTAACTGTTTGACCCACTTTTTAAGCCTTAATGCATTTGTGTAGGTTTTCCGACTTAAAATTTTCTCTTCAAGAATTACTCTATGTTGCAGATGTATTTGTAGTAGACATTAGTTACTGTTTTGTGTTTTTAGTGGTATTTTATCCTCCCTCCAATGTTAAAAGAAAATTAAATATATAATTTGTTTTAATGTTCAAATTTTACATAGCTAATTAATTACTTTGTACTCTGTATACTTGGTTTATGAATAAACTGTATGCGAAGCAAACCCCTGTTAAATGGCTGAGGTTATTTACACCTACGGAATTACTTTGCCCCCACCCCCTTCATTTTTTATTTTATTAATATTACAGTATTTCACAATTACTATGATACCCTTTTATTTAATAAAATTAATTACAATAAATAAATAAAGGAAGATGTGTGATCTGTTTTACGGTACATCCCACCGAACCCAATTCATTCAACTTCAAGGCAAATAGCCCTACATTGTCTAGCCCGCGCGGGCCGCGAGTTTGCGACCCTTCTTGGAGGCGGCCGCCCTCAATTTCTCCTAGAAACACCACTACAACTAACACAGTTTCCCCTTCTTCTGAGAATTGAGAGGAGACGCCCCCGAAACTTGTCAAGATCTGGGCCCACGCCAAGTGAACTTTCAATACGGGAGAGAGCGAACTTGTAGCATGAAACTGATAATTATGATCGGCAAACAAATAAAAAAAAAAGATTTTAAACAAAGAATTAAATTTACAGTTGCCGTCGCTCCTATCGCTCTTCGTTAAGTGCACCTGGAACAGTCGAGATAAGCCCCCCGACCTCAATTGTTGTCGTGGGCACCTCCGGCCTCCACCAAAGCTCTTGATTTGCCGCGGGCGGAGGTGCACAAAGAATGAAGTGTAAATACCTTCTATATAACCAAGGGTAATTTAGGTATTATTTAAGGGTGTAATTATCAATTCATTAAATTTAAGAAAATAAATAAATACGAGGGGTGTTTTAATGAAAGGCGGAGGTGTAAATAACCTCCGCCTTGTTAAATTCATGCAACAATTCTTCTATAAAGATGAATGAATGTCTCACACAAACCTCTCTAGAAAATAGCCATTAAGAATCCATTATTTTACATGTATTGAATTTATGAACCCTGTTGATAAACTTTTTCAAGAAAATTTCCAGTTACTTGGTTGTAAATTCCAAGTCATATTTGTTGGAAATAATCCGAATATAGTTTGGATTTTGTCCCTAATTAAAGATTCATGTTAATTAGGAGTAGATTTACTTTTATTATGTTTCCTAGTTTAGGAGTCCTGCTTTAGGTAGGAGACTTTATTTTAGGAGGTTTCTTTTCTCTCAAGTTTGTAAGGCTATATAATAAGGCCATAGGTAGTCATTATTTTCGTGCAATTAATCAAGAGGAATACAGAAAATATTCCCAGAAAAATCTCCGTTCTCAATTTCTTTTCGTTCTTTCGCAATTCTCAGATCTGTCCCAGAACATCAGAGTTCTTCTGCAGTTTCGTTCCTGAACACAGAATACTCTGGTTGAAGTACAATACGTGTACTTCACAGATCTGTGACTTTTTAATCCACCGTTCCTGGCAGGACTCTGCAGTCTTCGTGACTGGTTTTCAACAATATTTGCGTTTTTTGTTTTCTAATTCATGAGCAAGAGTCTAAACAATTAAGCGCCGAAAACATGATGCTCAAAACGGAAAAAGTAAGATAATAATAACCCCACGACATAACCTTTAGGTATCGGTAACTAAAGAACAAGAAAGGACTTGTGGCTTGAGCTAATTGCTTTGATTCTATCATATGCTCGACCCCTAATGGGTCTGGCAAAGTAGATCAAGCAATTAACATAGCGGTTAAAACAGGCCCTTCTTGAGACTAAGATAAGTATATCTGCCAAATGAAACTTGAGGTTTGTTGTCATTAGGCTGAGGATGAAATTTCTTTGTGGTCGCCGAAGATGCGTTGCCTGAAGTCTGAAACCATCATGGGAAGACCTTTACGGAGTGGCACCTTGGGCTCCCAACCCAACTTATCTTTTGCCTTGGAGATGTCAGGCTTCCTCTTGTGCGGGTCGTCTTCTGTGTTGGGCCTGAATTCGATCTGAGCATTTGGATCAATGGTTTCTTGAACCACCTGCAGAGCAAACGTTGGAAGTGAAATTTTTGATCTAGAAATAATGAATGAAAGCTACTGAAAGGACTCTAACGAGGGAGGGAAATGCACGGGCATTTGTTGAGAAGGGTAACCGAAATTACCTGAGCAAGTTCAAGCATAGTGAATTCGCCTGGATTACCGAGATTGAAAGGTCCAATGTGCTCTCCGTCCATCAAGCGCATGAGTCCCTCAACCTTCCAAATTGAACAAGTATATGTTTAGTATGTGAGAATCATATTATTTTACATATACAAACAACAGGCTACAAACAAAATAACTGACATGCTCATGTTTAATTTAGGTATAGAGTATCAATAAAATGATAGAAAGGGTCTTACATAAAAAACTTTATCCTCATCTTATTGCTGTAGACCCCAGCCCATAAATAACTTGCCTACTATCAATTATTTACAAGAAAAAATACCATGCGACTAAAAATAAGATGTTCAAAGTATCTGCTCTAAGATCACAGTTAAGAAGCAATTATGGAATTTCATGTTCGATATGGGAACTTCAGATGTGACTTGAACCAATCTTTCTAATGTCTATTTGGGTGAAGCAAACTCATCATGTTCAATAAACACATTTATCATCTCGATAAATTGAAAACCTAAACAAGGAATACCAAAAGATGAGCAAAAATTCTCAAAATGCTTTACCAGATCAGAAACAAACTGAAAGCTTCTTGTTTGTTTCCCATCACCATAAACAGTCAATGGCTCTTTCCTCAAAGCCTGCCCAAAAACCATAATTGCGTAACAATGTCTTGCAATGAATGAAATGTAATTTTTTCAGCAAATTAAATACGAAAAAAACACCCAGAGTTTTCAAGACAATTTACCTGAGCAACAAAGTTGCTAACCACACGACCATCATCAATGCACATACGAGGACCATATGTGTTAAAGATCCTAGCAATCCTAACCTGCACAAAGTCCATTAAAAAATATCCACGTTCATCATGCTTGCAATCAACTGAATAATCACGATAACTAAATGCTACATCAAATAGGAGATAAGTACAAAATCAATCCATTTTATACTACTACCTACAAATTCCCTACATATCCATTAATCTAGTAGTGCAGAGGGGTAACATAATCATATATATTGATTCATCGTTTCATCTGAAAAAACATTAAACAACTAACACGTGGAATCGGAGGGATTGATAATTTTCCGGAATAAAAACATCTGCACATTCTCTTCATTATAGGAATTGAAACGTAACCTACCTCAACGTTAGCACCTCTGTGATAGTCCATGGTCAACGTTTCAGCAGTCCTCTTTCCCTCATCGTAGCAGCTCCTCACACCTGCCCACATCCGACCACAAAACAAATTTCAGTCAGTTTCAAAGTCACTCGTCGGATTGTTACACAGACAAGCTTCATTTGTCTGAAATAATGAAATTACCAAATGCCCCTACAGCTGCCTACATTTAATTTAAACGGTAGCAAAATAAAATACTATATCCCCACCACCACCAACCGCCGTGAATTAGTGTATATTGAAATTTTGGGGGTGGGCCCTAATAGATTGCAGATATTTGTGAAGTTAATACGGATCGCAACCGAAATATGGATCTATTTGGAGCCCCGAAATGCACATTTCGTGAGCACGCGTGGCACGAACATGTATAAAAAACTACCGGACAGCAGATGAGATACCGGCGATACTAACGTACGCCGGGAGAAAAAAAACAGTCTGAGAATTGTACGCACCGATTGGATTGACGTTTCCCCAGTAAGTCTCAACTTGCGGGTGCTGCAATGGATCACCGTACACCTCACTGGTGCTCGTTAGCAAGAACCGCGCACCGATTCTCTTGGCCAGCCCGAGCATGTTCAGCGTCCCCACCACATTTGTTTTGTGAACAAATCGAAATTAAGGGAAAAACAAAATTCAAATTCACGGAATAAAAAATTAAAATCAATAATAATAATTTGGATCTGCGATTCAAAAAAAGGATATGATGGTTTTGACGGGGTTGTGCTTGTAGTGAACAGGCGAAGCGGGGCAAGCGAGGTGATAGATCTGGTCGACTTCCAGCAGGAGAGGCTCAACGACGTCGTGTCGAATCAGCTCAAACCGTGGATTTCCGAAATGGTGGGCGACGTTCTCTTTTCTCCCGGTGAAGAAATTATCCACCACGATCACGCTATCCCCCCTGCTAATCAAACGATCCACCAAATGGCTACCGACGAAACCGGCGCCGCCTGTAACCACGATTCGCAAACCCTTGCGCTTCAATCCGAGCGGGATTTTGCCGACCGAGTTAATCCCCAGCCCGATAGACAAGTGGCCGTTCTGGTACATGGATCGGTGAGGCTGAGACCGGGCCAATTCGGACGGAATGTACGAGTCGTCGATCTGCGAGCGGGGGGTCGATGAAGGCAGGACGGAGAATAGGAGTGTGGCGATCGCGATTCCGACGAACACGAAGACGAGACGCTGCTCGCGGAGCATATAGCGAATCGGGCGGATTACGCCGAGCCACGGCTTGGCCGGCTTCGGCGAGTACGCGTCGGACACGTGTTGCGACTCGTGACCGCGGAACGTTAACTCGGAAGCCATTTTTTTTTTAGATCGAGATCAAAAACTGCGAGTGAGTGTGAAGATGGTGAAAACAGAGTTGTGCTTCACGCGCCGGCGCGTGGTTGTGTGGGGTTTTTGTGCCTGTGGTAAACTAATTCTGATTTCTGATGGTGGCGCAGTTTAAAAGGGGGTATTTTGATAAGATGATGTTACTAAATTACCCTTGATATCAGCTGTTGTTGAAAATGTTGCTTTAAACACTCAATTATGAATTATGCAACACTAATTTGCAACAAGAATAAAAATCAATAATAAAATACTGTAGTAATTTATTTTGGAACTCTCTCTCTCTCTCCAAGTTGTCACACTACTCAATTTAATTTCATAATTTAAACCAAAACCTCCAAACTCCTAGTTTAATGTATTCTCATTTATTATTATTATTATTAAATAATTATTTTATATCATTACCTTAGTCTCAATTATATATACATTGATTAATTAGTATTTAGATTAAGATAAATGTTACTTTTTGACATTTTAAATAAAAAGTAAAAGTAAATATATATTTTTAAGTTAAAAAAGTAAAATATTTATGAGGAAAATTTAAAAAGTAATTGAAAAAAGTAGAGTTAAAATAGTATTTTAAAGTAAAAAATAAAATAAATTTTTTAAAAGTATACATAATTAGTTGAAACTTCTGGAAAAGTAAAGTATACATAAATAATTGAGACGAAAGTAGTATTTATTTTAATTTATTTTAAATAAATTAAAATATTAAATTATTAAAATATTTCAATTAATAATAATAAAATAACATGAATTAAATAAACTATATTTTCAAGAAATATAAATATAAAAAATATAGATCCATTTATTATATAAATATAAGAAAAAATAGAAATAATGAATTTTACCATGCGAAAGTATACGAGTATTGATTTCTATTTATAAATTGTAAAAAAAATATATATAAATTTTGCATTGAAAAGTAGTGTCAATAATATATTGACATGCAACAATAAAAGAAAATGCAAAATTGACACCATAATTTAGTAAAAATAAGTTTTGAGGTTCCAGAAGCTTGAGAGCATAGCCGAATGGTAAAGCCTGTGATGATGTGAGTGTAATTACTCGACGGTTCAAATATGGAGTGAGACAAATTTTAATTGAAAATATTTATTTTTTAATTATTTTTTGTCTTTATTTGACAGACAGTGCGTCATGCCTTAAAGAATAAATAAATATAATTTTTTATTTTAAAATAAAATGTTACATTTGTTTTATTTAACTTCTTTTTTAACTTACTTACAATTAATTCAATTTTGAATTTAAATATATATACTTCATCTTTTAAAAAAAAATCATAAATAATATTTTTTTAAAACTTTGTTGAAAATTTTGGTCTTATATTTAATAAAAGACTGACGTATATTTTAAATTATTAATTTTTACTTTTTTATTTCATTTCGTAATAATAAGTCATACTGAGTATATTTTATATTTTAGGTAATAAAGAGTTTAATTTTTATGAAAAGTTATATTTTTGTTGTATTTTAAAATATATAATGTCTATTGAAATATTTTTTTTTTCACATAATAATTGATAAACTTCAAAAAATAAAATAAATATTTTTAATTTTTCATTTTAAATTTATAATTTATTCAATTAATTTTTAAACTCTACTCGGCTTATTTTTTAATTTAAAAATACATTAAATATTTTAATTTTTGGTCAAAAAACAATATTTTAATTTTTGGTATTTTTCTTAAAATACCAACGTGTATATACTGTATATAGTTATATTTTTCATTTTCATAACCACAACTGATAAAAATCATTTTCAATATTGTACAATAATGACACAAATATGAATTAAATATAATAATGAGTTGTCCCCAGGAGCATAGCCGAGTGGTAAGGCCTGTGATGATGTGGGTGTAATTCCCCGGCGACGCAGGGTTCGAATCTCGGGTGGGACAAATTTTCATTGAAATATTATGAAGGTTTGCTCGGGCACATTTCTCGATTTACATCCTACCCGATCGAGGGACCTCCGATCGGGTTGGGGTGGAGTTTCTCGTCTCTCCTCCTTATCAAAAAAAAAAAAAAAATATAATAATGAGTTTAATTGCGTTATTTTAATGGATTTTAGCGTTAGACACCGCGTGAGAAACAAATATCGGATGAGATCGAAAGTACAAAAAAAAAAAACATAATTTTTCTGCCTAACATAAAGGCAATTTTCAACTCAAGTGGTCCATAGAAGTGTAATGACAGGGGTTGAAATAGTTGAAAATGAAACACCACCATCTTAAATAACATTAGCGTAAATAATCCTTCGGTAATTTTTTTATAAGAAAATTGAAAAATAAATTAAAATTAAAGAAATTAAATTATTTTATTTTTTGGTAATTTTAATATTACAGTAAAAATAAAAATTTGGACGAAAATAATTGTGAAAAATAGTAATATTTTTTGAAACAAGATCGCTTGCTTAAGTGTGCAAATGTGCCCATGATTAGTCGAACAAGTGTAAAGAATGATTTTAATAAAATTTGTTCACCTTTCTTCATTGAACGCGCAATATGTAAACGAGTATCTTAACGATCAGTCGATAAGTTTGTAAGGTGTCAATCGATGTTTCTGAAATAATAGGGTGGGTTCTCTCCTACGTCTTGTAACACGTTATTCCTCACATCATTTATCACATGAGAGATCTCAAACAATATTTGTTTTGATGTCTAAATATATTTGTAATATTGCACATAATAATATAGCTTTTTTTTTAATATGAAAAAAATAGAGTACAAAAATAATACACTAGAAGAAAAAAAATTGTAATTTTATTATATATTTTCATAGGTATTAATTCAAACACGTGTTATAATTTATTTATTTTGGAACACTCATGTAATAAAAAAATAAAAGCAAAATAGTGTTTTAAGATATAACATAAAGAATACTCTGATCGTACATATTTTTTATGGTGAAAAATAATATATTTTTGTTTTAAGAATATGAATCTACTAATGAACAATAAAATCAACAAAAATTTAAAAGTATTGGTCTAGCTATCTACTGTATTTTCATGGAATAATAAATAGATTTAAGGAATTTATAAATATATACTATCTCTATCAAATAATAATAAGCACATGTGGTCAAAGTGTATATATTTTTAATAAAAAATATTTTGAAATAAATGTACACTTTTAAAATCTAAAAATAAAATTATTAAATTATTATTTAAAAACAGTTAAAAAAAATTGTCATCTAAAGAATATACTAGTATATATTTGACCAAATTTCAGTATTATTCAAATCATGCATGATTAAATTTTCAAACCCAGTGAAGGAGGGTATAATAGTCTCTGAGCCGGCAACAAACAAAAGGCAATTCGGTGTTATGTTTGAGTAATGCTAACGCTTATTTAAATATGAAAAAGTCAACTAATGCCAACTCATATCCACCAAATTCTGTTATTAACATGGGATTGATGATAGAAATAATTCCACAATTCTAATTAACAAAAATTATTTCACATTTAATTATAAACTATTTGTAATTTTTTTCTTAACAAATAACCATAATAGTAATAATAATAATAAATACTAAATATACCCTAAATATATGTACAATTAATAAAGATACAAAAATATACTTAATATTATTAACATATATTGCACTTTATGTGAAAGATACGCTGCCACGTAATGAATAAATGACCGCCGAAAGCCGCCGTCGGTGGCTCAACCGGAGGAACATCAGATCTGAACCGCGCGGGGCCCACGTGCCAGCAGGGCGTGGCTTGCACGTCACATTGGCATTGGATTATAGATCCCGCAAAGTTGACTCTCTAATGTACACGTGGCGGTTTTTTTTTTTTTTCCAAAATTAAATTTAGTCCGCCGTGTTTGGTGCAATATTAGCAAACATTCTAAGTCGTGTTGTATCGTTATTGATGCGTGTAATAAACAGAGAACATTTTTGCTAGGAATATTTAATTCACAGATTCCCAATTGCAGGCTTCATAGTGAGAAATTATTATAACAAAGATTATAAAATAAAATAAAAATGATATTTTGATAAAATAACTAAGTCCAATGTTTGAATCCACAAGCATCTCCAGCTGATTGCAATACTCCCTCGGGGAGGTGCCTACCTTCGACGATCGGGAATCGAGAGTAAACGACTACAATAATGTCAACAAGCGTCTATAATTGAATTCACGACTATGACTTGTTAATATTAATAGTTCCGTTGAAAATGTTGAAGTTGTATCTCATCATAATTTTGAGTTCACGATTAGACTTATACTCCATATATAAACACTATAAATTCACTTTCACACAATTTTATGTGACATGAATACCTTTTTTTAACAATTAAAGTAAAGAAATAAAATTCAAAATGTACTCCTATTTATATATACTCTTGCCTCTCATATATACGATCATACTTCCTTTTTAATTTAAAAAAAAATGACTATACATATGAGACAAAACTCAGAATAGCACATGATGTTAATTAAATAAATAATTTTTAAAAAATACGTTATTTTATTTTTTTATATATTATGATTATTTATGAAATTTTTAATGGGCTTTCTTAGAAAGGCTACAGGCCCACTTAAAAAGCAAGAAGTACAAAAACTCAAAAAGTAGGTCTAAGGCCGACTAAGTTTGTCACTAGATTGATTGGGCCATAGCCCATGTGTTTGCACATTCTTCATTTATCCATCAATTCATTCACATGTAAACATATTATTTTCATTTTTATTTATTTTAATTACAAAGTAGTATAACATTCATAAACATATTTAAGAACATGTTACATCCCCCTCATAATAGTGTAGTAATAATAACAATAATAACACAAACAATGATAAAAATAAACATTCACTCATTGATTCACAACAAATTTTCCAAGCACTTAGGACCCGCCGTCGCGAGCTTGTTCACGAGCGCGAGCGCGTTACTCGTCAACCGAGTCACGTTCGAAACGCGACTCACAATCGACTCAACTCGCTTCCCCTTCCCCTTCCCTTTCCCTTGGACGAATCCATCCACACAAGTATCCTCATCCGTTAGAGTCGAGCTAACCCACGTAACAACATCATCCACTTGAGACCGAAACTCAGTCTCGCTCAACCTCCTGAGCACGTCCAACGACTCGTGAAAATAATCGAGCGCGTCTCCGAAACACTCGACGCAATCGGACAACGCCCCTCTATCGATCTCCTCGTAGTTCCTCCTCTTCAACCCCTTCAAGAATCGAGCCACTCTCTTCGCTTCCTCCAACGATACTGACACCCCCGCCCGGGCCCACATCCTAGGGTCCCGCTTCGCCGTTTTGGCAAACGACGAGAGAGTGCGGATGCAGAGATCGGGATAACGAGTCGAGCTGCATGCATCTCTGACGTAACCCTCGTTTACTGATGATGACGTGGCGAGCATTGGCATGCTCGCTAGGAGGAACACGAGCACGATGAATACGCGAGCCATCGCGAAGAGGATAAGAAACGAAGGGGAGTGAGTGAGGTTGTACGTGAATGTAATGAAAAGGTGGGTGAGATTTGTATATATGTGATGAGTAATAATGGTCATGTGAGTTTGGGAGGGTGGGTGTGATTTTCACGAGACTAAGAATGGCGTGTACGATTTAATGTCACGCCATGTGTTTGGACATTTGGGGTTTGAGGGAAAAAGAGGAAAGGGATGAAACACGAGGACGGACGGTACTATAGTTGAGACTCGACAGTCGACACTAGTAACTAATCGGGAAAATGTGTCTAATCTTGAAAGGAATGTTGAGGTCGATTGATTGAGGGGAGATGTCAGATCTGTCTAGTCAGAATTAATTTTGAATTTATCAACTTTATTGTTGCAAGATTATGTTCTTTTGGATTGAATACACGGAATTGAATTGCATTATACTATCTTCGTTCCATATTAATAGTCACACTTACTGTGTTATTTGTGAATGAAATAAAGTTAATTGAAATGAAAATAAGTGTTGTGCAGTAGGATTAATATTTTAAGTTTTTTTTTTTTTTTTTTTTTCATTTTAAATAAATAGGGCCGGGTTGATTTGAATTGGGCCTTGGGCAGCAGATCAGATACTGGGCTTTTTAATGGACTACGGGCTTTTTAATGGACTACGGACGCTAATACACAGAAACGAAACCCGGTTCTAATAAAGTTGCATTTTCTTTCCTCTCAAATTCAGAGGAAGAAAGGGGAGTGGTGAAACAGCCAGCCCTAAAACCCTAATTCTCGAATCTTAAACCCTATTCCCAGTTGTCAGTTTCTTTCGGTTAATATAGTCTCGATTTAGCTCTGATTTCTACTCGACGAGATGGCTCGATTCCGGAATGTAAGTATCGAATTAAAATATATTTTGTTTATCGATTTCAGTTCATCCTCTTTTTGCTGTAAATTTGTTGGATGATTTATGGCCTGTTACCGTGTGATTGATTGTTCAGAAGAAGAGAACGCCATTTGTGAGGCCGATTGCCCGGAAACAGCCCACCGTGGACCACGTCACAGGAGATAAAATCCCCAAGAGCTTCGTGTTTTGCCGAGGGAAGCTGCCCGGCGCTCTCAGGAATTTGGAGATGGATCTGAGGAAATTGATGCTTCCGTACACTGCTCTTAAGCTCAAGGTGTGTGTGTATGTGTGTGTTTTCTTTCTTTTAGTTATATGTATTGAAGATGAAATCGAGCACTTTTTTTTTTTATAATAGACCTTGGATTCAGTTTGTGCTTCTGCTGGTTTCAGTTGGAAATAAGCCTTTGTGTGTGTTTTGTTTGTAATAGGAAAAAAAGCGTAACAATCTGAAGGACTTCTTGAATGTCGCTGGCCCGATGGGTGTTACACATTTCCTCATTTTATCGAAAACCGACGCTTCTCCATACTTGAGGGTCGCTCGAACACCACAGGGCCCGACTCTTACTTTCAAGATTCACCAATATTCACTGGCTGCTGATATTGTTCGAGCCCAATTGCGTCCAAGGCGACCTAAGGATCTCTTCCAAAACCCGCCTTTGGTAATTAGCTGTCTATTTAATAGTGCATGAGATTTCAGCACATTTAGTATCTAATATCTATAAGTATATATCCTAAGTCATTTGTTTCATTATTCAACTTGTAGATTGTACTCTCGGGTTTTGGTACCGGAGAACAACATTTGAAGCTTGCCACTATTATGTTTCAAAACATATTTCCTGCCATTGATATAAAAACTGTAAGTCTCGGAACATGTGACCTGTATCTTTTCACAACTCGAGCATAGTGTTTTTGCCTTATGATTACTGTTTTTTTTTACCCCCTGTTTCAGGTTAAGGTGTCATCATGTCAGAGGATTGTGTTGCTTAATTATAACAAAGACACAAAGCTTATCGATTTCAGGCATTACTCAATCAGACTACAGCCTATTGGAGTGTCCCGGAGAATAAGGAAGTTTGTGCAGAACCATGAAGTGCCTAATTTGAGAAATCTTCAGGATGTCAGTGATTTCGTGACAAAGTAATCTCTCTCTCTCTCTCTCTCTCTCTCTCTCTCTCTCTCTCTGTGTGTGTGTGTGTGTGTGTGTGTTGTATTTTCTTGGGTAGAAAGTACTCCACAAAAAGTATAAACATTGGGAGCTTAAGCATTATCGTGATTTCCGTTATTTTACTTGTTGCCTAAACAAATATGGTTCAATATTACTTTTTTACATTTTCAAGACATTTTTGTAATTTTTTCTGCTTATTCCATTATTGGTCATTAAGCACTACACTTGCTCATCCTTCATAATTTTTAAGAGTTTATATTATTCCGATTTGTTTGAAATGGATTGATTTTCGTGCCTTTAAAATTATCTGTTTGTTGGTTTGTTTTTATGTCTTTGAAGGGCTGGTTATTTATCTGAAAGTGAAGTGGATGATGATGCCGCAACTGTAAGTCTACCATCGGATTATGGTAGAGTTAATCGAGCTTCAAATAAGAGTGCTGTCAAGCTTCAAGAGATAGGGCCTAGAATGACACTCCAGCTCATGAAAGTTGAGGAAGGATTGTGTACTGGTGGAATCATATTCAGTGAATTCGGTAAGCATTCGATTAACAGCTGAATTAAAGTTTAAGGGGATCTTCTTGGGGAGAGGGCAAGATTTGGCAATTGTTTAACAAATGGTCGGCCAACCTTTTTTCATGTTATTTAGTCCAAACTAAAGATTAAAATTCAAAAGTATACATGCACAATCAGCCGAGGATTAAATAATTAGATTAGAATGTGCATTTTTGTCAGAAATTTGGAGTTATCTATCATCATTCATTCCATTCATATTCCAAGTTTACAAAAATAAATTTGCATAAACTCATCTGTTTTTTTTTTCTAACATTTTTTTGTTTGTTTTGGTCTTGATATATAAATATTTGAGATTTGTTCAGGTATCACTAATTACAATTTTGTTGTTATGTTATATTTTAGGAGACAGTGGACCGAGCAAGAACAAGAAAACTGACGAAGAGGAACAACTTGTGGAAAACGAGGAAGAAGAAGATGACGACGAAGAAGAACAAGAAAATGAAGATGACCAAGAACAAGATGATGAAGAAGAGTGATCTTGCTCGTTTTGACTCTGTTGTAACTTCTTATATTGTGGTGGGAAGACGGAAAGAACAAAGCTCTACCTTTTTTGAACATCTTTTATTCATTCAAGCTTTTAGTTTTAACAATGCACTTTTTGTTGTACCTATGTTCGATTTAAGCACAGGTGCATGTTTGAAGAAAGAAAAGATAGTTGGTTTTCTCATCTTGAAGTATTTTATTTTGAAAATTCAAAGTGTTTTTTTATGTCAAAATTTATCTGTTAAAATTATTTTTTATCGTCAAAACCCCACTCGGAGCACCAAGATTTTACAAGCTGATTAACATAGATAATATTGGGAGGGACAAATGAAAAACTCATCACGATAGTGCAGATTATTCTTGACTCACTAAGCACTGCTGAAACAGTTCTGATGAGAATCAATACAAACTAAGATCTGAAAAACTTGCCAATATAAGAAGAGAAAAACAATAAAAACTATCCCGGTTGAAACAAAAAACGAGCAAGATCGTAATTGCGAGCCACTCCTTAGTGCTTAAGAAGCTCTTCAGATGGAACTTCCAGGGTGGCTCCAGCATGCTCTGTCCCGGGCTTGACTTCTGCAACACCAGGTTTTTTATATTTATCAGATGGATTTCTTCAACCGAATCAGAGTTTAATGTAAACTAAATTGATTTAGAGTAAGTGTATCACTAGGGCTACAAAGGAATTGAGTTGCTCATCAGCAAATCGAGTTAATGCTCGGCTCGAGCTCAAGCATTTTGTTCGTTCTTCGTAAACTCATTAAGTCTGAATTTACCAATAACAAAATATCATTACCACAACTTTGGATACTAAACTAAATTACCAAAAACTCGAGCTTTTCTCGAGCATATATTACCGGGACGATTGAACATCGAGCATGTTTATTTGTTTATCGAGTCGAGCTCGAGGAATTGCTAAATTAGTCAATCCTGACTCAAGAGGCTATCAATGAACTGTTTGCACAGCCCTGATCACACTTGTACACGGAAATTACCACATTTATTCGATCAAACTTCCATCGGAATTTCGACAAACACATGGCGCGCACGCACAACTGAAGAAAAAAAAAACGCAGCAGGTTATAGGAGTCATACCGTAGCCGCCGCGTTCGTTGAGCTTGGCCTGGACGATCATGGTTGATATGAATTGGGAGGCCTCACGCGCCTCCTCGAGGAGGCGGGTGAGGTCGGCGGGTGAGGTCACGTGACGATTCTCCTCGAACTTCTTACGGACTTCGGCGGCGGACTCGCGGAGCATTAGGGCATCGCCGGTGAAAGTCTTGCGCGTGGCTCGCAGCACCGCCCTGTACAACTGGATTGCTTCGCCGCCCATTATCCCTCAATACGACGCCGCTGGGGATTTCCTGCGAGATCGGCGATTTGATTTGTGTATCGGACTAGCGGAGCCTGAGTGAAGTCGAACAAAAAAGGTCATTTTAATGAAAATATTTTTTGGGCAAAAACGTAATTTCAATCATCAAATAACTCTCGTCTCCTTGAAATTGTCTTATTTCAATTTTTATTTTTTTTATTAGATTGTATATAAAATCGACACGAAGATTTTATTAGTTTACAAAATATATAACCAAAACAAATCTGTTCTACTATATATTTACCCCCAAACTTAGGGGATGCATAAACATACATTGCCATTCGGCAAATGATCGAATCGTTTTAGCATCGACATCGCACAAATGACGTAAAAATAAAAACACCATTTCAAGGGGCAAATAATGCTCAATTTCAACAGCTTAAAAAAATGTGTTGAGAAGACCAACTGTGATGGGGCCTTGTAGGATAAGAAGATGGTCTCGACAGAAACAAAGAAGCCCTTCGTCTATAAATCTCAAACAAGGTGAAGAATCACTCGGATGGACAACACAGAACTCGACATGTATCATTAAAGGGTATCAACAACCATCCTCACATCATGTTGTTTCTTATGACGGCATCTGTGATGACCTTTCTGCAGCGAGTTTTCACCCACTCTTTCCAGCTTTGAAGCATTTTCTGGTGCAATAGAGATAAACAGAAATGTAGCTCAGCATCATTCAACGAATAACAATATGGTTTATTTATCGTAAAGAGCCCGGTGTTTGTAGTAACACAAAGCCATTGACAACTAAGGATTAAAGCAGAACATTATTAACAAAGTACTGTAAGTTTACTCGAATCCAACCTGTTTAACAAAATATAAATACAGGTACCTGCTACGTGCTTATCAACTTCAACAGCAATAGAGTTTCGAATTCCGTTTCAAAATTACAGATCAAAAAGTTGACATCTTTACTGCATGAATAAACTTGATGAAGTAATGTACTCCCCCTGTCTCATATTTATGGAGACATTTCCTTTGTATTTTACAAAGAAAGTGTATCATTTCAACAAAACTAGAAGGATTTACTGAGGACAGAATACTCCCTTCGAAAATCCTAGTTCAAAATCAACACATGCTCGTGACATCTTTACAGATCAAAAAGTTGACATCTTTACTTGCTAGTTGCTACTGCATGAATAAACTAGATGAAGTAATGTATCTAATAAGTTCAACACCAATACACCATTAAACCAGGACCAATATCATTTCAACAAAACTATAAGGATTTACTGAAGACAGAAAACTCCCTTCGAAGTGATCACATACAATCCCATCGAATAGAAAATGCGAAATCGACATATCGACTTCTGTCACAAATAAGATGCAAGATCCAAAGTAGAGAGTACCTCCAATCTCATCTCCCCACGAAACCCAAGAATCATCATCTTCCTCGTCATCGTACCCAAGCTCAGCATCGCCTCTATACCCAGGCTCACTCCCATACCCGGATTCATTCCCCTGATTGTCAACATTCCCCAACTGCCCACACCCGCCATTCAAATTCTCCCTCTCTGCCATCCCACTCCCCTCTCTCACTCTCCTCGAATTCCGGTCACTCACATCGGAGGCCCAATTCGAGTCCCCGAACAGCTCCCCGCTCGAATCAGTACCGCCCGCCGCCATCGGCAGATCGGAGCACGTTCCATTGGCGGCGGAGGCGCCGACAGAGCAGCAGCCCCTGCGATCCGAGCTCCGCCCGGAAACCGACTTAGATCCGCCGCGTCGGCGACGCTTGCGGGCGAGCCAATGCTTGCGGGCGGCGGTGAGCGAGAGGGGTCGGTCGTCGTCGAAGAGGCTGAGCTTGGACATGTCGAGGATGGCGTCGATGGAGAACGACGACGTGGCGCGGTCGGCGAGGCAGGGGCGCTTGCTGTGGGGCCCGTCGCGGGGCCTGGCCGGCGGATCCGGATCTAGGGCTTTGGCGAAAGGCCTCCAGTTGAGGAGCTTGAAGGCGCACGATTCCACGGCGTGGCGCGAGTCGAGAGACCCGCGCGACATTCTCGAACGGCGGTGAGAGGCGAATCGCGGAACGGTCGCCCCGGAAAAAAGGGAATTGGGAATTGCAGATGCAGGAAGAAGACGAAGATGAGGTGTTTTTAATTCTTCAGTGGGGACTTATAAATTGCAACCATTTTTTGAGTCTGCTATAGTACAAAATAATACTCCTATTTACTGCACTCCAGTATTACTAGTACAAACTCCGACCTGTGGCTGACTCGATAATTTCTCTGTTTTTATTAGCAATTGGTTTTAGGACAAAACATTTACAAGTGAATGTCTCGTCTTAGTGCGCTGCTTATGCATCATTCATGAAATCAAATATTACTCCCCACTATTGATTTTATAATTGAGCGTGAACAAAAAAAGCTCATTTAAATAAGTAGTACTACAGTACTACTAACTTTGTTGGAATCTTAAATTAAATCAATTAATAATCTTGTCCTTTTTCTGTGTCTTTTACCTATCAGTATACTCACAAAGATCAGTTTGGCATAATAAATTCTCAGTCATCCGAAATACAAAAGTACTATATGGCATCATCCTACGCAGCTTTGGTTTCTCTGATGCGACTCATACACGATCTCGAGCATCATCCTTCCCCTCCGATTTCTCTCGACAAACGACTACTCGACTCCATCGCTCAACTCGTCGCATACTTTGAAGAATTTCTCCGTTCCTATATTAGTCCTCCTCCTGTTGCCGCCGACGATGAAGAAGAAGAAGCCGCTGATCCATTGGAGATGCGTATTGCAGCCGCAGCTCACGCAGCCGAAGATGCCATCGAGCACCTTATTGTGGATTGTGTTAAGCAGAAGAACAGGAATAAAACGGAGGCAGCAAATGACGATGATGAAAAGATCAAGTCCATCAATCGATGCTATTGTATCTTGCAAATTGCGATTGAAGAGATGGATTCGATCAAGAAAGCGCTACTGGTAGTGGCCGACACACACAATGAAAGGATTAAGGTGCCGGTTGTCCGTGATGATCAAGTGGCCGTGAGAAACGTCAACGAAACCTTGGTGGGGTCCGACGGCGTCTTGCTCAAAATCATGGAAAAGCTCGCCGGAGGCCAAATAGATCGCCAGGTCATCCCGATAGTGGGAATGGGTGGTATAGGTAAGACCTTTCTTGCCAAAACTATTTACGCTAAACCACTTATTAAGGAGCATTTCGATATATGTGCTTGGGCTACAATTTCTCAAGAATACAACACCAGAGAAATCCTCTGTGAACTTCTCTCTCAAGCTACTAACACAAACAAGGAACAACTGAGTGTGAAGAGTGTAGATGAATTGGGATTGGAGCTCCACAAATGCTTATTCTCTAGAAGGTTTCTGATCGTGATGGATGATATGTGGAGTATCGATTTATGGGATAAGATACAACGCTTCTTTCCTAACAACGGTAATGGAAGTCGAGTACTGGTGACGACCAGGCTATCGCAACTGAGTTTGCAATTGAACAACAACGATTATAGCCTTCGCATGAGTTTCCTAGATAAGGCTAGTAGTTGGGATCTGTTCTCCAAAACAGTGTTTGGTGACAAGAGTAGTTGCCCTCCTGAACTGAAAGGAATCGGAGGGAAGATCGTGGACAGCTGCAGAGGGCTTCCTTTATCTATTGTTGTTGTGGGGGGTCTTTTGAGAAAGATGGACAGCACTCGAGGATGTTGGGAATCAGTACGAGACAACTTAACCTCGGTGGTGAATACAGAGAACGATAAGCATTGCTTGAGATTGTTGAAGCTGAGCTATAACCATCTGCCCATCTATTTAAAGCCATGTTTTTTATACATGGGAGTGTTTGAGGAAGATGAAGAGATCCGTGTTTCTAAGCTTGTCCACCTATGGGTTTCCGAAGGATTCGTAAAACCAACCAATGGCGAAGCACTGGAGACAACCACTAGAGGGTTCTTACAGGACCTTGTCGATAGAAATCTCGTTCTAATCGGTAAGTTGGGACCCACAGGGAGCATAAAGTCGTGCAAAATCCACGATTCGCTGAGGGACATGTGCTTGAAAGAAGGTAAGAAAGATGGGTTTTATCATGTCATAGGGAAATGCAATAATCCTCCTTGTACCCAACGTCGGGTTGTTGTTCCCAGGAAGGCTTCAAAGGAGAATGTCAGAGGTGTCTTGATGTCATCTATGCGGTATACTCGTTCGATTATTTGTGAGCACGGTGAGGTCCCACTGTGCCGGAATCTGGGGTTACTGAAGACATTGCACTCGCGTAAAATCGATTTTTTCGGACACGAAAGGCACGTGAATGCCCTCTTGTCTTGCTACGTCAACTTGCGACACCTGTCCATCGACGCTAGCGGCGTGTCCTCGTTTCTTTCCTCGGCCGGTCTCCTTTGGAATTTGCACACAGTTATTGTTTACCGTTCGTGCGAGCCCACATTGATCACTGATTTCTGGGCAATGCATCAGCTTAGGCAAGTCGAGTTCGTCCATGATTGTCTGTGTCTCCCGGATCCTCGAAACTGCGATGATGATGTGGCCGTTGTCATGGAAAATCTACACACACTTAAGGGAGTAAGGAATTTGAAAGTTTGTGAAGGGGTGGTTAAGAGAATTCCTAATATCAAGAAACTGAAATTGATATATGATGGATTCCTAGGAACCAAGAACTTGCAGGATGAGTATTTTCTTGGCAATATTAAATCCTTTGGTGTATTGGAATCCCTCTCTGTAACTTTCTTCTTTGAACATGAAAGAATTAGTTATATGCAGAAGCTTATTACCTTTCCACTCTCCCTCAAGAAGTTGAGTCTTTGCACGGGGACAGACTTCGAATGGGACGACGTATTGGAAAGTATAGGTTCGTTGCCCCTTCTCGAGAAGCTTCGGTTATGGTGTGGGTGCTTCGGGAAAAGAGAGTGGGAAACAGTCGAAGGACGATTCCTACGCCTCAAATCCTTGGTGCTGCAGTCGTGCAGGGGTCTTGAAAACTGGACTGCTGAGGAAGAGAGGTCTAATATCCTTCCACGGCTTCAACATCTTCGCCTTTTTAACTTGTTAGAGCTGAAGAAGATCCCTTATGAACTTGGAAACATAGATACACTCAAGAGTATAGAGTTGATTTACTGTGGAGAAGGAGCGGTGAAGTCTGCGAAAGAGATGGTCGATGAGCAAGTCGAGTTGCAAGGAGAAGTAAGCTTTCATGTCAATGTTAAAGTCGACGGAGATCACCGACACCTGCTGAGCTTGGCTGGTCCCAACTTTCAGGTCAAATAATTTCGTTGAGTAAGTTTTGTGTCCAGTTTAACTTGATATTTCAATTTTATGAATTACTTGATACTTTTTTTATTTATGATTTATAACAAGAATAACAAAAATTAAAATTTAAACTTGGGTTTCAGCCACAAAACATTCACAATATTCGAAGAGCTAAAACCATCTAATCCTTCATAAATAGATTGAAAACCGGGAAAAAGAAAAATCTACTAATTACGATGATTCAAGTGCTGGCGAAATGGTGCTGTGTAATCGCCATATTGAAGATCAGTTGGAGGATACAGCTCAAATACATATGAAATAGGCTTTGATTCCAACATCGGTCTCTTGGAAGTCAACTCGTCAAACAGCTTCCCGAAGCTCGATTCGTCGAACGGGACCGATGCTTTAAGAACGAAAAAACTATCTCTAGCAAATTTCTCCACCTGATACAAGATTTTGGAAATTATAAGAAAAAATATACTTCCCGAGCAAAAAAAAAAAAAAAACAAAAAAAAAAAAAAAAAAAAACAAAAAAAAAACAAGTGACCTATAAAGATCAAATTCGCAAAGCTCTTTCTATTACCTGTAATCTTGAAAATCGGATATTGTTCATAGTTAGGATTACTTGTACGTTAGTAAGGGCATCTGCTAAAATCCGGATAGCGAGATAATTAAAGAATGCTTGCACCATACTCTTCAGTGGTACTTCTCCATCTTCATTGCCACATCTCGGAAACCATAACACACATTTGACATCAATCCATGGTATCATATTGTCACCTTCTCTGGACATGATCGTTTGATATGGGTGGCTAAGTCCCCACAGAACGCTTATGTCTGTAAGTGATGGATCAAGAGGGAAGGGCTTTGATTGCGTGGTGGAGATTATAGCAGAAGGGTTATATTGATGGACAAGATTTGAAGAAAAGTGGAGATCAACGTCATCCAATAAGAGCACGCATCCATCAAGAGGATCGGGAAAGAATTCCAGAAGATGCTCTGCATTGACTTCTTCATCTTCTTGAAAACACAAACTCGAGTCACCACTTGATAGAGCTAATGAGTTCGAATCGTGTGAGAAGAAACATGAATCTCCATTTCGGCATCCCTGTGGAAATATATTTATACCAGAGAGATCAATGTACATAAATACAATAACAGTGATGACAATATATATATATATATATATATATATATATATATATATATATATATATATATATATATATATATATATATATATATATATATATATATACTCATGTTTTTCTTGGTTACCAAATGAAGAAAAATGATGTCGCTAGTGATTTTTTGAAGCAACGAGTCATACATTAAACAAAATTAGAATCTGCCATACAGTAATTTTCACTTTTTCAGAATACTGGAAATGCAGTTGTAAATTCCAGTGCCTATGATATTTTGAAAATAAGTTGGTGTATAGAAAGAACACTGAAGTATTCTAATAAGTAATGCTGTACAGAATATAATAGATACCTTCAAAGAGAAAAAGAAATTGCAAACGGGTTTCTTCGCTTCGAGTGAATGAGAAAAAGGACATTGGCTACCCCTGTTGCACAAACCATTCACAAAATATCTACACAGTGCTGCACCCTGTGCAGCCTGATGTCCATTATCGTAAATGTACGTATGTGGTTCTCTTGGTACATCCCCTGAAAGCTGGATTCTCATCTAAGGTACATGAAAATTTAAAGCAAATGCATCACTTTCATGTCAAGGAAAAGAAATAACAACTGGAAAAAAAACAGTGGCACCTTACCTCTTTGACTATAGATGCTAACTTTGTCGACAATTCATCTTTCCGAAAATCACAGGGGCCAACAAAGGGCAAATTAACACATTCCATAGATTCAGTGTTCTCAACACCTTCATCCTCTAGAGCTAAAGTACCAGCTTCGGGATTCACCATGGTGTACGTAAGATTACAGGTGTGCTGAAATTCGTATGGTTCGTAATGCAGTGGTGCACCACTGGATATAAGTAAAGATTTGGGACGGAAGCGATGCAAAACATCTAGTATATCATCATCTGCAAACAATGCGGCCGGGATAAAGGAAACAAAAATTTGTATGTTTACGGTTGATTACAAAAACTAGCTCAAGCTTTAGCTTAATGCTCAAAGAAACCTTACATGCTTCGGTAACTTGTTCGAGGGAAGGTCTGACAAGTTTGTGAAGTGAGCACCATTCTTCCTCAATTTTTGAAAGCAGAGTTCTTGTATCTTCTGCTTCACCCGGATTACAAATGTTCTTGAGCTGTTCAAGTCGGTACTTATTCTGTATAATGACAATTTAAGGTAATTTCAGAAACTAATGTTGGAGTATCATGCACTGGACAGAAGTTTTTCAGAAATGGAAACAACTTTTACCTTGAAAATGCGTTGCCAGAATTGATAAGAGCAGAAGTTGGCCATGTATAGAACCTCCTTCTTCCCAAGCCCAGTATTCTTACAATTTCCATCATAATATCTATCAATGCAGTCCAAGGTCTAAGCAAAACAGGATTTTCATCAGTAAATTTGAAATTGTTATAAGTTAGGCTTGTATGGTTATAATTCCGTGTCCAATTTCTTAAAAAATAGATTTTGAGAAATGGTTTGACTTTCTTGTAAAAATGTACTAGAATATTTGGATGAAATAGTATTTTATAAGTGTAAGCATTTGGAAGTGTTTAGTGGTCACGTCCACTCTAAATATTCTAATTTGAATGTAAAACACATTAATCAGATTGTAGTTTGTGGGTCCCACGTGCAAAAAGATTATGTAATTGATAATTTTGATATGTTTTGGTATAAAAAATGAAATTTGAAAATGGTGGTTTACAAATGGAAAAGTCACACAAAATCGACTCAAATTTTATGAATGGTTGGAAAATGAAAAGGTGGTCTTGGAAATAAAAACATAAAGGCCTTAGAAGCTCAAAAAGCAAAACCATATAATACCTCACTGTCCTGACCAAAAAGACGCACTATAGGCAGAGGTAGTAGATCCATCAATATACCAAAGACGATGCCTTCACGTATCATTCCAATGTCACCAAACTTGAGAACTAGGACAGAAGCATCAAATGATAGAGAGAAACTGGACAGCAAGCGTCCATAGAAGGTGGGCTCGTGACGTGTCCTAGAAGGGGTCTTCTCCAATGCACGGATATGAACAAGAAGATCTATTGCATCCTCAACAACAGTGGGGTTTGGAGGATCCATGGCCTTCTGAAGTAAAGCTAAAATGAAATAGATAGTAAGCCTATTAGGATCTAAATCTAATAATATAATAATCCTAAGATACATAAATGTTTTTCAGGTAAATAGGGAATAAATAATCTCTTCAAGAAGAAGTGAGATAATAAGAGGGGCTATTGGTTAATGAACCACACCAGGTAACTCCAAATAGCATTTTATTAATGTTACCACTAGCCACGTATACATAGTCAATATATACTAAAATTCGACATGTTATTAACTCTTTTAACAATATGGTAGGCAGTTAATATTACTCCGATAGGGTAATAAGCTATCGAAAAGGAGCAGGAATAGAAAGTTACCTTTCGGTTCATTAATAGCTTTAGATTCCGCACAGGAAATTTGAAGAATGTGCTGCCTGAGCGATAACCTTAAAATAGCCGGGGACTCATAATCCAACAGTTTACCGTAGAATGACCCGGTCACCAACCGATACACACAACCATCACAAGTCCGGCCAGTTCTTCCCCTACGTTGCTCAGCCTGATGACATATAACAATATGAAGCAACAAATCTGACAGGTCAAGAATGGAAAATGAGCTTAATTTCAATATACCTGCGATTTTGAAACCCAGACAAGCTCTGCCGTATCTGATTTCCGATTATTGTCCCAGAAAACTTGCAAAGAACGGCAGGAATCTATGACGTACCCTACTTGGGGTATTGTGACGGAAGATTCTGCAATGTTTGTGGCTAGTATTACCTGGCATTCGTTCAAAAGATTAAAAAAAAACAAATTAGTTATAAAGGGGAAATTACTAAAAATAGTCCACTTTCATAATAAAACCGGCCTTCAAGTCCAACAAAAATGCCCCCTATTATCATCTGATTATTTAATCCCCGCTTGATTATGCATGGGTAATTTTTAACTTTTATTAAGAACACCTTATTATAATGAATATTGAGCTTTTGCATGGATATGTTACCTTACGATGGGACGTGCAGATTCTCATGGCTCTAAGAGCTTGGTCAGTGTCAATACAGCGATGCAATATGTGAACTTTAAATAAATCGCCAAAAGACTTCAAAAGGAACCACTGCCGCTCCAATGTATAGTATGTTGGGAGGAAGATCAAAATGCTTTTCTCGATATCCGGTTCATTTTTGTGAATGTGTAACACCAATTTATGGATAAGCCCGTGCACTTCAGGTTTGAAATCGGCTTCAGCCATTGTTGGGCTTGGTCCGGAGCAGTATGTCAAAGAAAGGTTCTCAGAGTTCATTCCAAGAAGTTCGGTCACCTATTATACAAAAAATAACTGCAATAAAAGACTAGCAGCCACTCTGAATATGTGCAGAAACAGGAAAAAAAATAGGTTTCATTAATAAACATTAAAGTGCTTTGCAATCATCTTGGAATAAAAATTGTAATTAAAAAACGACAGGACACTGCTGAGACCCAAGAAATGCTGTTATCGGTATATAATACCTGTTCAAGGTACAACACTTTTTTTTGAAGTATTGTATTCTTCCCAGCACTAGGGATACCCAACACTTCCACTCTTTCACCCCTACCAAGATCCTTGAAGTATTCACGGTATCTCGAAATATCGGCAGTTGCAGACATCAAAACCACCCTAGAACAACATTTAGTGTTCCTTAGATCCTTTTGTAGAGACGACCATAGCATGATTCAAGAAACAATATTAATTCATAAAATTTTCAACCTTAAATCATTTTTACGAAGCAAAAACTGTTTTATGCAAACAAGGAGAAGATCGGACTCCACAGATCTTTCGTGCACTTCATCAAGAACAATAACTTTGTACTTAAGAGCATTAAATCCTTTCTCTCGCATTTCATCCAGCAGAACTCCAGCGGTTTTGAATACAATCTTGGACCTGACAGAAATTTGAAGTTATCAGTTAATTAATACGAATAACCTATAACGACCGTGGGCTAGCCCAGTCTTTGGCGCAACTAATGGGCCTATCTCCCGGTGACCATCATGATTCAGGTCAGAGAAACAAACACGGATGAACACCAAACAACACAACATAATAAGCATTACTAAGGAGTAAGAAGTCAGCCTAAGAAAAATACTGGTTTCCCTCTCGTTTAGAATAAAAATTATTTCTTTGAAAATAACCAGATATTCAGATCACAAACAAACGACACAAGTTGAATTAACTCAATGTAAAAAACCAACACAATAAATGCGAGGATACAAAATATATATAGAGATTCTTCTAGAACCAAACAAATTAAATTATCAATCACTCGTTTCTACAAATCAATTAACGCAATGGAATTGGATCATGTTTTGTACTTGTATCCAAAAGAAGCAAAAGTAAGACTCATTTACGTTCCCGATCATGTTTCGGAAGGGCACATTAAAAACTATTCATGGCAGAGAAATTATTGATTCAGTCATAAACCTACTTATCCGAGAAGACCCTTTCATGACCAATGTGGTACCCGACCTCTCCGCCTACTTCACATTTCCGAGCCTCCGCCACCATCCGAGCAACAGCCACGACGGCGAATCTCCTCGGTTGGGTACAGAGTATGGGCTCCATATTCTCGTCCAATAGGAACTGTGGGATTTGTGAGCTCTTCCCTGAAAAAAGAAGCAACGATTCGGTAACCGAAACCCAACAAGTTCAGTGATTTCAGAATCACATACACCCGAATTACTCTACTAAATCACTACATTTGGTCATCATGATCAGAGTCCGTAAAAGGACTAGTTTTAGTCCAGGTACAATGTATGCTTCTGACGAGTGAATCAAACTAACGAACCCCAAACATCGAGTAAAAAAACAAAATTGAGAAAAAAAATTAGGAGAAAATCAGTTACCGCAGCCGGTTTCGCCGACGATGAGCGTGACGCGATTCTCCAAAATCTTCTCGACGATTTTCTCTCTCATCGCCGTCACGGGGAGATCGGCGAACGGCGACGGGCGAGACGATGACGCCATCGGAACGTCGGAGTGCTTACGGAGGCCTACAGAGCAACAGGGACTGAAAAACCCTTGTTGGTCACACACGATCAACGACTGTGCAGTAGTGGGAGTGCAAGAGAATGAGATAAAATCACGATTAGTCCTCTTCCAAAGTCGGTTTCCGTAAATAGTCCTTTATGTTGTTATTTTACGAATTTGGTCCTTTCAGCCAGTTTTTAGGTAAACAGCCGGTGACAATTCACGTGGCTTACTGAGGTGGCAAATGGACCAATAAAATATTTACACGTGGAAACTCAAAAATCTTGAAAAATACAGTATGTTGCTTCCAAGGATCGAACAGCAAAATAAATTTTTTAACAAACATGTACCAGCCAACAATCAAGGATGTTTACAAAATTATGACACGTTTAAAATTTATACAAATACATCAAATATTGCTAAAACAATTACTAAAAAAATTGAATTTAAAAATTATGTTATAAAAAAAGAATTAATGTATAAAAAAAGTTTCTTTTAATATAAATCAAGTTAATTAAAATATTCTAAATTAAATAAAAAATCATTTTATACAAAATTAATTGTTTTTAAAGAAATAAATATTTTAAAATATAAATTGTAAAAAATGAAAATATTGCAACTATTTATTTCTTACTATTTATTTAAATAGTAAAAAATGAAAAGATAAAAAATATTGACAAAATATAATATTTTTACTATTTTTAGTATAAATAGTAAGAATGGAAAATCCTTTCTTACTATTTATTTATTTCATATTATTTACTACTTGAAAATATTTACATTTTAAACTATTTATTTTTTAAAACACAATTAATTTTGTGTAAAATAATTTCTTATTGAATTTTCAATATTTTAATTTACTTAATTTTTTTATTAAAACAATTCTTTTTTTTTATATAACATAACTTTTAAAATCAATTTTTTTATTAATTGTTTTAGTAATAGTTGATATATTTGTATAAAATAAATAAATGTAGTACTGACTCGTACATTTTAAAACTCTATTCTTGTTCAGCTAGTAGAAGTTTTCAAGATTTTTTTCATTTGCCACGTCAGCACTTAACGTGCAAGGCACGTGAATATTTACCGATTGTTTACCTGAAAACGGGCTAAAAGGACCAAATCCGTAAAATAAGGAAATAAAGGACTACTTACGAAAATCGCTCTTTTGAGAGGACTATTTGTGATTTTATCTCGCAAGAGAATTATATATATATACATTAATATATTGTATATAATAAAATACGGAGTAAGTGTTTTTCTAAAAAGGTATTATGTCGTCTGCTCCGCTTTCTTAGGTATAGGTATAGCAAATAAGTAAATACTTTACCCTAATAAGTGTGTACAACCCGTACGCGCCTGTGGGGATATTATTAAATACTACTTTAGTTTAGTGGCGTTAAATCTAAATTAATATTTTTATTTAATACTTTAGTAAATAATTATAAAAATACAATTCAATTCACCATATTATTTTAGACAAGGACATGACATTTTATTTATTAATTTATTTTATCTCGTTTTTTTATAGATTTTGTTTTCTTGTTATTATTTTTTTACTCACAATTTTTTTTTTAAACTTAAATATAATTTTTTTTTTTTATGAAACTATGAAAATATTTACGGTATTATTTATTTGGACTGAACTGTATTTTTGTAATTATTTATTAATTTTTAAAAATGAACTCTATTTTTGTAATTATCTATTAATTTTTAAAAATAATGAAATGGTGAAATCTGAAATATTTAAAGATCAAATTATTTTTTATAATTAATTATTAAATACTCGTTCAAAGACAGTTGTCATACTTTCCTTTTTGGAGTGTCCAATAATAGTTGATATATCCCAAAAAAATGAAATAATTATTCTAACTTTTTCATTTTAATATACAATTTTATTCTAATTCATCCACCTACTTTTTAAACTTTAGTTTAAACTACTCAACTTTTATTTAAAATCAATATACTTTCCTTTTAATTAATATACAATTTTATTCTAAATTTTTAAACTTTTAATTTTTACTTTTAAATTAAAAAAAATAAAAAAAAAAGTTTAATTTCGGGGATGTATTCAATTAAGAGTTTATACGATTTTAATGGACTTTTAAAGTGGTATTCAATCCGGATTTTTAAAAGTCCATTAAAATCCGGAGATATTCAATAAGGATTTTAAAAAGTCTTAAAAAATCCGGAGGTATTGAAAAGTCTATGGATTATAATGAATTTTAAAATTTTATGGATTTTGATGGATTCTCTTTGAGAAAAATTAATTTGGTCCCATAAAGAAGGTTCATTTTCGTTTTAGTCCCAAGTAGATAAACAATTTCAATTTAGTTCCAAGTAGTTACAAAAATGCGTCAATTCAGTCCTTTTTGCCCGGAAAAATCAATTTTCGCCGGACAATGAATGACGTGGCAGTTTAAAATAAAATTCTCCGATTTCACTTCCACGTGGCATTTTATGATTGGCTTACGCATTTAAATTTAATTAAAAAATGTAATACATTTCCAAGTCACAAATACATGAATTAATGTTAATTAAAAAACAAAAAGAAAATACAATTAATAAATAAATAATACTGTAAAAAAGAAAGAAAACGACGGGCTGAAACAATATTTCTTTTCCCTCAAATTTCTTCCCCCAATATTCTCACGAACCCTAATTCTGAATCAAAGTAAATCAACATCAATTCTCATCTTCTTTGTTCTCAAATTCAAACTACATCATTTTATCGGTCGATTTCGTGAATTATTTGTGCTCTATATCGAATATGTCTCAGTCAAGCGGAAGGCATAATCGAGGGTTATGTTACTGTTCTAAAATCGCAATGACTGCAACTTCATGGAAGAATGAAAATCCTGGGCGGCGATTCCTTGGTTGCGGGAATTATCCGGTTTGTATTTATTTATTTATTTTGGTAAATTTCTTTAATTAACTGAAATTTATTATTAAACACATGCAGAACATTGGTCATTGTAACTTTTTTAAGTGGATTGATCCACCTATGTGTGAGAGAGCCAAAGAAATTATTCCGGGCTTGTTGAGGCGATTGAATGAACGGGCCAATGAAATTAAGGTTAAAGGCAATGTGAATGATGAACTTGTGGTCGAAAATGCTTCGTTGAAGCTTGAGTTGAAGATGTTGGAAGAGAAAAACTTGAAGATCCAAGAGAAAAATAAAAAGTTGATTCGTAGGATTTACACAATTTTAATGTTTGTTGGAATAGCTCATTTGGTTGTGTATTTCCATTTTTGATTTTTGGCAGATTATGAACTTTGTGAACTGTTTCATGAATGCAAGGATTTTACTCAATCTAAATCATAATAAAGTTCATTTTCATTTTATACATGAAGCATAATGAAATATATTAAAAGATGAAACTTGAACATACATGAACAACATGAACAACATGAACAAATCTGTCTTGAAAATAGATTGAACAAAAGTTCATTTCCATTTAATCCATGAAACAGGAACACATCTGTCTTCAAAATAGAGTAAAGATATGCGAAAGTACTGATCAACCCAAGGAAATAAAACATCTACAAAATGTGCCCTTTGCATACAAAATATTGTGTTGAAACAAAGAACAATCAAAAGTTGGGTTGACATCTTCAGTCATAATGCTCCAAAACCTATTTGCCTCTGCCCATTAGGAGTTGTTCATACACAGTAGGACCATGAACTTTTTGTTTTTCAGTGGTGATTTGGCTTTGTTGTGTGCCAATAGCAGTGGTGATTTGACTCTCAATCATCATTTCATTGTCTTCAGCTGGTCTTCTCATTGGCGGTGCGATCTGGAAACAGAGTGTAAAAAAACAAAATATCAGTTAAAAATAATGTGTGTAAAACATACAATAAAATAAGTTTACGAAACTTACAATGTGTTCTCCAGTGGAGTTAACAGGTTGAGTAACTCCTTCATTTCTTGGAGGAGCACTACTACTTCCTGCCGCTTCAGTTTGACTCTCCTTCTTCCCACATGAGATTATGTTATGTCCTTCTTTACCACATTTTCTACACTTGTAGGAGGGTGCTTGCCTTCTCATCTTTTGAAACTTCTCTTTGCTCTTCCTTTCTTTCAATTCAAAAGGCTCCAATCTTCTCTTGAGTGGTTTTCTGCCCCTACGAGCCCTTTTGCCAAAATTTGGAGGTAGAGGAGGAATGTACATGGATTCTCCCCACAACAAATCATAACTGACTCCAAGAATTGGCAGCTCATATGCTCTTTTGTAGGTCTCAACTGTGTACCACTTATCAACATAATCCAATGGATCTAGCTTTTGTCTCAGTAAAGCACAGATTCCATGAGTGCATGGAATGCCCGTTAGCTGCCAAGCTCTACAAGAACAAGTTTCTTTCTTCAAATCCACAGTGAACTGCCCTCCATCAAAACAAGAAATTTGGTAATCCCAATCAGACGCCTTCAAACATCTGCAATCAACCACCTTCTCAGTATTTGTGTTCAATATTTTTTGAATCCTTGGACACAATACACCTTTCCACTTTGCTGCAGCCCTGTCCCTATTTTTCTGGAGCCTCACTAGTAAACTTTCTCTAATCCATTCTAGCATAGTAATTATGGATTTGTCCCTGGCCTCCAAAATATTGGAATTGAATGTTTCGCACACATTATTGAGGAGCATATCACATTTAGCTTTCTCACTGAAGTAGGCTTTAGACCATTGTTGTGGAGGTTTGTTATTCAGCCATTCCCAAGCTCCCTGACTTTCTTTCTTCATCTCATCCATGGCTTCTTTAAACATGCCCTCTGTAGTGGAGTTGGCAGCCTTACAAAATATCTTCTTTATGGCCAATCCTCTAAATCCAGCCACTTTGAGGTTACAATGTAAGTGTCTTGCACAAAACCTCTGATCAATCCCTGGAAATACAGTTTCCATAGCTCCTATTAGCCCCTTTTGCTTATCAGACATGAAGGTGTATTCATCTGAGTTGATTCCCAAATCAGTCTTCAACACTGTTAAAAACCATTCCCATATCTCCTGATTCTCCCTCTCCACCACTGCATATGCCACTGGAAATGGATTGTTGTTAGCATCCACACCAACTGCACTTAGTAGCATCCCACCATGTTTTCCTTTTAGGAAACAACCATCAACCCCTATAAGTTTTCTACAGCAAGTTTTAAATCCTGTTTTAAGGGCATGGAAACAACAATAAAAGGATCGAAATAAAGCTACCCCATTGTTAACCTCTGTATCAACAATAACAGTAGAGCCAGGGTTCGTTTTTCTGAGTTTCTCAGCATAGGACCATAACTTAGCATATTGTGCATCAGGATCGCCCTCAATTTTAGCCAATGCCTTAGTCTTAGCTTTATAAGCCTGTGTTCTTGAGATTTCACATCTAGTGTCATGCATAGCATCCTTCAAAAATCCTTTCACTGACCTACTCCCATCACTTTGAAACCTCTGTAGAAACCTCTCACTCAACCAAGTAGAAGTCATCGCTTTAACCTTATGAGAAGGTGCACATGTGTGTCTATCCAACAACTTCCTAATCTGGAATGCAGAGTCCTTTTTCACATTCAAGGCATTAATCATCCACTTGCAGTCTTTGGATGCACACCTCACATAAACCCTCCTGCCATCATTCTTGATAAAAGTGATGTTCCTTCTTTGGTTGATTGCATGTGACTGGGCAGCAAACTTGAACTCCTGCTTGGTTAAAAATACTTGCCTTAAAACAAATTCTGGTTTGAATTTCTCCTTCGGATTGAAGCTTGGATATTGGTCTAGATCATCGTCATCTTCATCAGAAATTTTTCCCTCGTCAAAGATCTTTGTTGAGTCCACAACATCCTCATCACTATCACTAGAATCCTCATCACTGTCACTGCCATCTACAGCATATCAATTCTCAGCTTGCTTCTCAACTTCTTCCTCAGAGATGTCATCATCACTAATCTCTTGACCAACAGGCTCTTCAAATGAAGAATAATTCTCCTCCATATTTTCCTCCATATCTGCAACAGTTTTGTTGGACTCCTCACCCTCAACAGTCTTGCTAGTTTCCCCACATATACCATTTTTTGGATCCACATCATCATAAATAATTATGTTACTTGGATCTATATCATCAAATTCACCCTCCAAACATTCAACTTCTTCATAAAAAATCTTATCATCATCAAAAGCCAACTCTTTTCCTTTGTAATCAGGGTCTTCAGAATCATCTAAATCCAATAATTCCACAAAGACGTGCATTTCCCTCACCGATAAAAAATCACGAGCCCATTTTCTAAGGTCTGAATCATCAATCAACAGCTTATAGGAATTGTCATTCATTTGCAAATAAAATCTCTTATCACCTGTAATTCCAGATTCCACACAGAAAGGGTCCAAAGAACGGAGACTTAGCTCATCAACCTTACACCAGTCGAGTAGAAGAATTTCCCCCCCTTCATATTCAGGTTTTGGCGCATCAATATTAAAAGTACCCCCCAAGTGTAGGGCAATCGTCAGATTCCTACTTTTTGAATCTGAAGCAAAAAAAAAAAAAAAAAAAAAAGGCCAAAGGTGAAAAAGAAGAAGAATATACAAAAAAAAAGAAAAAGAATTGAGGTGTTAAACTGACTGAACACTTACAATAGTTTGGCCTCCCAGACATTTTTGCACCTTTTTTATTTTTTCGAACATTCACCATTGTCTACAGCTTCAATAGGGACGAAGAAGCTTCAATATGATGGATTTCGGTTTTCCCCACAAATACATACGCTCCAGAAAATACAATTTGGGGTACGCAATTCAATTTTCTTGGGTAAGTAATTGAAAGGGGAATTAGGTTTTTTATGATTTTTGGGTTAGGTTTCCCCAATTGCTTACGGGTGTGAGGTAAGAGAAGGTATGAATGTTTTTTCTTTTTTCTTTTCTTCTTATTAATTGTATTTTATTTTTTATTTATTAATTGTATTTTCTTTTTGTTTTTAATTAACATTAATTCATGTATTTGTGACTTGGAAATGTATTACATTTTTTAATTAAATTTAAATGCGTAAGCCAATCATAAAATGCCACGTGGAAGTGAAATCGGAGAATTTTATTTTAGACTGCCACGTCATTAATTGTCCGGCGAAAATTGATTTTTCCGAGCAAAAAGGATTGAATTGACGCATTTTTGTAACTACTTGGGACTAAATTGAAATTGTTTATCTACTTGGGACTAAAACGAAAATGAACCTTCTTTATGGGACCAAATTAATTTTTCTCCCGATTCTCTTTACAAAATATAACTAAATTTGACTTTTTGAAATCTCTCATAATTATGAGAGATTTCAATGGACTTCTTTACAATACGAAAACTCAAATATAAAAAATAAAAATAAAACAATTGTTAGTTAGTTACACTAATCACTCTATTAACATTTTTATTTGAGAAAATTTATCTTATTATATTTTCGTTAAAAATAATTATTTATACATGATATTAATAATAAATTATTTTGTGATGAATTTTTTTTATAATAATTAGAATAATAATTTATTTATTTGTTTTTTTTAAAATTGATTTTTTTATATAAAAGTAGTTCATATAAATTTAAAATTCCTTAAAATCTATGAAAATCAATATAAAATCTGTAATAAAATCAGTTAATATCTCCATAAAATCTATAAATTTTCAAAATTAAAAAAAAAATCTATAAAATTCTAATCGAATATACTCTCCTAATTAATGGAGATTGAAGAGCTGTATTGCTAATTGTATTGTTAATGCTATGTGGGAAATGAGGCTCATGCATTACAATAATATAAATGAAGATGAAATAATAATGATAAATAATAATATTTATTTATTTTTCAACAAATGCATATTTTAATAAATAATAATATTTATTTATTTGTAAAAAATTTGGATTTTTTTTAATATTTAAGATTTTTTTATATATAAAAATTTATATAAATTCAAGTATAGCAATTAAAAAAATTATATTACAATGATGTGAAGTTTATGAAAATCAATCAAAATCAATTGGAAAAAGTCAGTCAAACTCTACGTAGACTCTATAGATTTAGAAAATCTATAAAAATCCACGGACTTTTAAAAATCTAAAAAAATTTATCAAAAATCTCAGTTGAATACACCTTTCGGCCCCAGATCGGTACTCGCCCAAATTATAACAAAGTCCAACCCACAGCCCTAGAGAGAGAGAGAGCTCGGTGAAAATGGCGTCGGGATGGGGAATCACGGGGAACAAGGGCCGCTGCTACGATTTCTGGATTGGTTTCAGTGAGTGCATGTCCCATTGTCGACTGCCTCAGGACTGCGGTCTCCTCCGCGAGGATTATTTCGAGTGTCTCCATCACTCTAAAGAGGTATATATATGTATATCTGTATCTATATCTACATATATAAGTGCCATCGATATTTGATTAATTGATTTCTTCGCGCGATTCTGGAGTTAGGGTTTTCTGGTTGTGAAATTACATGCGATTTTCTCCAATCAAGACTTGAATTTTCTGTTAAATGTGTGGGTGGATCATACACTGCCAATTTGAAATGAAGTGGAAATACTTGTATATAAATTCGTACATGTAAACGATGTCGATTTGAGGTTACTGAGAATTACATCCATATAGGTGAACTATTATAGAATTACATCCATAGAGCTGTAATGTGTAGTTTGTTGGTTTGTTTTTAAAAGTACTATCGTATAGGTGCTATTTTCTCACATGTATCTATGAGGATTCAATTGAACGACTGTCAAATCTACATTACAACGTGTTTAATGTGTATATGTGTTTATATTTATATTATTTTGTGAGCTGTTTGTGTTACGTGTAGCTTTTTTCCCGAGTTGAATGATGTAGTGTCAAGATTTTGTGACCCTTGACACATTTAAGTTGTAGTCTTCCATACGAGCGAAGGGAGTGTTATCATCAGTAAATTTAGTGAGATCAAGTGAAATATGTAATTGTTTCCATTCCATTTTCTAAATTCTAGTGGGAGAAGTGATAGTTGAAAAGTTATCGTTTTTTGTGTGAAATATGAAAATGCTTTGTAAGTTGGTCTGAATTTTCACTCTTGACATTGATTTGCATAGTTGTAGTATGTTGTCGTATAATTTTGCGAGATTGTAATAGAAAGTTATTTGACCTAATGAGTGACTCTCTTGTAAACCTTGAACCTTTGTAATCATGTCCAACCAAGTGAAAACTTTTTTTTTTTTGGCTATGAAAGGACGATTTGATGCTGGAAACCTCAAATGTTTGTTTATATCGGTATTAAGGTCTAATAATTGGGTCGACTGAAAGAATCCAAAATGATGGGTTCGATGAAGACGTATAAGATTTATTACTTTAACGATAAACATCTGTCACTGTTTTTCAAGATAAACAATTACGGAGTATATAGTACGCGTATCCATCCAAGTTCCCTAATTTATTTACCTCTAAATTGCAGAGTTTAATCAATGATGCTGATGATATCAGCAATTTGCTAAACCAGATATCACCTTCAAAGGAAAATCCAAAATGATAACTTGACTAAGTGGCCTTCGCCTAAGCAACGTATATAGGCTCTGGCTGGAGACAATGCCTTTTCTCGTCTTTCCTAGTTTTCTTTCTTCTTCGCCCTTACGTTGTCCTCTTTCATGCTATTGTAGTGTGGTTTGTTGCTTAATGCTGTCAAACCCTCTTTTGAGTTTTGAGCCAAGTTATGGGAAATTTCACTTCGAAACAGCACTTTGAATCAGCCCATATCTGATAAGAGGACTGAATATTTGACATACCTCTGTCTGTAATTGTCGATACGTGAATAGTGTAGGTCTTGGATATAAAAATGGTTGCACTGAATTGAAATCGTTTCTGCTTTGTATATTGCTTTAGAAACATTTTGGTCCGGAAGTTTTATTAAATCTCCTTAAATAGATATTGAAATGATTGCATTTACTATTGCAGTTCGGGCGCAGAAACCGAGTCTACAAGGAGGAGCAGCGTCAATTGAGAGCAGCTGCAGAGAAGGCCAAGGGAGACGGAGATGATGGTGTTAGTCATCACTGATGGAATCAACTGGTTTCCTTTTAACTCTGTTGAAAATAAAAGGCGACTCAGTTATTATATGTACGTGTTGCTCGAATTCTTGAATTTGAGGACATACAGTATTCCGCATCTTGAGAATGGGTGCGCCAAAAAATATACAATGAGATGCTTTTGTTTTGTTCATTGTGTAACTTGGTATAAAATTTCTGTTTTTTTGTTATAAAACTTGATAAATTGTGATCTCTTGTTATTTTCATCAAGCTATTCTTGATTGTTTTTTTTTTTTTCAATATTGAAGTTTATAAGTTCATCCCTGTTGAAATTTGTGATGATTTGAATTGATAATTTTTTTATCAAATTTTGAATTAATTCACACTCTTCTATAAAAAAAAATGTTCTTAGAGCATACCCCCAATGGTAGGTACAATTCCTACATGACATGGAATTGTACCTAGGTACACCAACACCATTGGGGATTTGGGTACAAATAGGAGAGAGAATTTTGAAAACCATTGGGGATTTGGGTACAAATAGGAGAGAGAATTTTGGAGTATCTAATATTAGATACTAGGTACAAATTGAAATTGTGTCTTATTTTATGGGTCTTACATGCAAAGAAAATGCATATTTGTACCTCAAACCATTGGGATGTTGAGGTATAAATTCATATGTACAAATTATTGATGATGTGTCAAATGAATTGTACCTATGTTTAAGTACACCATTGGAGATGCTCTTAGAGCATCCCCAATGGTAGGTACAATTCCTACATGACATTGAATTGTACCTAGGTATACCATTGGTGATATAGGTACAAATTGGAGAGAGAAATTTTGAGTATCAAATATTTGATACTAGGTACAATTTGATTATGGGTCCTACATGCATAAAGAAAACAAATTGTACCCCAAACCATGTTTTCAAAATTTATTACAGTAATATTTTTAATAAAATAAATAATCACACAACCTGGGGTGCAGCGTAAGAGCCTTGTATCTCTTTACACCCGATATTTTCCCCATTAGTTTTACTATTCCTATTTTGCCCCTCTATCTTTCTTTTTTTTTTTCTATCAAAACCCTAACCAAGTCCTCTGTCTTCTCCAATTCGATTTTGGACCGTCTCTGAAAGCTCGGCTGCTTTTGTTCATCACGGTAAGACTCGCAAATTTCCGACTCCTTTTTTTCTTTCTATTTTCCTTAATCGATTCAATTTCCATACCTTAAAGAATTCGTATTCCATGATTTTCATCTCTAATTTTCGCGTTTTTCATTTGTAAATTTGTGTTTTTTCGTAGTATTTAATAACATCGTGTGCTTGAATTTCTCCAGCAACGATGAGTCGCTCGAGCAAAACCCTTTATGTCGGTAACCTTCCCGGTGATACTCGCGAGAGAGAGGTGGAAGATCTGTTTTACAAGGTTATACTTCTAATTGGAGATACTGTTTTCTGTACTTTTATCAGCTCTCCCGTTTCGGGTTTTCGAAAGGCTTGTTCGTATTTTATTTGGCATTCAAGTTTTTTTTCCTGTTTATTGAATTTGGATTTACTCAACAACCATGGTCCTGGTGGTATGAATTAGTGCTCGAGTGTTGTTGGTTAATCTAAGATTTGGGCTTGGTCTGTGTATCGAGTCTGATAGATTTTCCGTGAGTGATAAAAGGAGATGATGGTGGTTTCTTTTTTCGGTTGTGTTGTTTTGTTCGAATGGGTATGCTTGAACATTTTCTGCTGGTTTTTGCTTCTCATGGAAATGTCATTTTCACTGTTTTTAGTATGTTGTCCTATAAAAGTAGCATTAAAGTTGTGTTCTTTAGCATTATTTATAAGGGTAATTGTGATTTTCCTGTTCTACACACAAAAAAAGAAATTTGGGGGAAATTTTACTACTATTGAAGTTGAAGTATTAAAGTCTTTAAATGATTTTCTGTCTTGCTGTAATACTACTAAATGTTCCTACATTTTACATTATCTTTCTGTTTCTACGCGCAGTATGGAGAAATTGTGCACGTTGATTTGAAAGTCCCTCCAAGGCCACCTGGTTATGCTTTTGTCGAGGTACTTTTCTGGTTACCTGGTTTGTGTCCCTTGTACATTGTCTGGTTTGTTAATCTTCATGTATCATGACAGTTTGAACATCCCCGTGATGCTGAAGATGCCATGCGTGGGCGTGATGGCTATGAATTTGATGGTCATCGTCTACGGGTATGTTTGTGTATATTTATAGCACTTAAAACTTTTCCATTCATAGATGATATATTATATTATATTTACTTGTGGTCGCTCTGATTATACACAGGTTGAGATTGCACATGGTGGGCGTGACAACTCTTCTTCAAAAGATCGTTATAATAGCGCTAGTCGGGGTCCACGTGGGGGTGTATCCAGGCGCTCTGACTACAGAGGTAATGCATTGTTTTATATGTTATATCCCAGAATGTTTAATTGTTATTTTTTCACTATTTTCTTTCTCATTTGGACCTCACCTTTCAGTTTTAATCACTGGCTTACCTCCATCTGCTTCATGGCAAGATCTCAAGGTAAGTGTCAATTGTTTTGATACTTAGACGTTCATAGTTAGCCTGCCCTTTCACATGTGTTTTAATCTTCTTTAATGCCTATTATATAGGATCATATGCGTCGGGCTGGGGATGTGTGCTTCTCTCAAGTTTTCACTGAAGGGAGTGGTAATTGTGTATTTTCACCCCCCTTTGTATTATTTTTAACAGTCATATGCTTCTGCATCTTATGAATTTTTTGTTCTAAAGAATTTGGTGACTTTATTATGCTGCCAATTTATCTTTTCTGGACTTTCAAGGTTGGATTTTTTTTTTTGCAAACTTTGGCTAGATATTTTTAAAGTTATTTGGTTACTACAATAAACGATGGCTTATCTATTCAAGTGATTTCATTTTTTTTCTAATCTGACCCTTGGTTCTTCATTTTTTGAGTCCAACCAAAGCCAACCATAAATTATTTGAGTATAATTCCTCCAAACAATGCATCTAATCATGTCATAAATTCTTGCTAATTCGAGTTAGAAGATTTTAAAGAAATGTGAGTTCTCTTCTTGCAGGAAAGACAGGAATGGTGGACTACACAAATTATGATGACATGAAATATGCTGTGAGTAATCTGTTTTAGTTCCAAAGTTTCTTTTTCTTCTTCCAGTTCTGTTTTATATATATTTATATATTATTCATTTCCTTCCCTCGCAGATCAAGAAGCTCGATGACTCTGAGTTTCGCAATGCTTTCTCCCGGTCTAGAGTTCGTGTATGACTTAATTGTTATGTGTATGCCATGTGTTTTGTACAGACCACAGTTGCAGCCACCTTTAAGAGTGTATACATTCATGTCTATTAGGTGAAGGAATATGATTCGAGTCGTTCTAGAAGCCGTAGTCGCAGCCGTAGCCGTAGTCCTAGATACTCCAAAAAGAGCAATGGCAGAAGCAGAAGCAGGAGCAGGAGTCTGAGTCACAGTCGAAGCAGGAGCAGAAGGTTAGTTTTTTTTTATTATTATAAATTGATTTATGTATATTCTTTCATTGCTTTATATGCATCGAGTCTAAGGACAATTTGTCATTTTACAAATCATTTTTTAGCAAGTCACCCAAGGTTAAATCCTCACGCCGCTCAAAATCTCGTTCAAAGTCTGCATCTCCCCGTTCTCGTTCTGGGTCTAAGGCACGATCTTTATCAAGGTACGTGATTAGTTGTTTGTTTCCTTTTAGGTGATTTTCCCTTTTTTTAGTTTCTATTATGGGATAGGGCAAATGCTCGTGTGTTATCGTTGAAGGTCAAACACATGGGAGATTGATGTCTGTGTAGAACAAATTGTACCATTTCCCCACAATTGACTTTGTAATATTGTCTCATGGTCCGATACACTTTTGGAGATAGAGGTGGTTTCTACTATACTCTCTTAATGCCTCTTGGGAGCAATGTCTTGAATGGCGGGGAAGGGTTCAGTTGTCTCCTATTTTATCAATTTACTTCTGTTTGAATGAGTTGAGTTTGTTGTTAGACCTTTCAATATACATAAACAAGTCTATATGTCACTTTGATGCTCAAGAAGACTCATACTGGGCAACTTTGGCCCAAGGTGTTAATCTTTGAAGGAATGTGTTTCTGCTTCAAAAGAGTCAAATCTGTTTTTTCTTTTGTTGTAAACATGGAATTACAATTTTCGTCTGTTTTTAGATAATGGATATATTCGCGATCTGGGATTGCATATTAGGACATGTTGGGTGGTGATAGTGGTTCAATTGTGGCTTCAACTCTTATGGTTGTAGAGGTATGGTGTTTTATAAGATAGTAAACTTTAACCATCCTTAACACGATGTCTCTGATCTAATGGGCATCAGTAATGTTCCAATGGGTGCTAGATATTGTGTACATGAAGATCATGGATTACTGTGGAAAAGCTGGACTGTGAACTAAGTTGGCAATTGAATAAAGGAACTCGTTTTTGCGTGGAAATGTACACTTGATTCTTTTGGTGTCTTTGCATATTGGTCTTTCAAACGTGGAATTTATAAGCTGTGGACTCAAGGTTTTGTTTCTATTTTCAATTAGGTTGTCTGCTTAGATGGGTTCTTTATTCTTTGATTCTTGTTTTGCTGCCTTGTTTGTTCGCTAAATGTTTTGTGAGTTTCCTCTTATCCATTTTGGTCATGGTCACTCTGAGGAGGATGTGGCATACAAGGCTCTTGGATCAAAGTTGTTAAGAGGCATTAGTGGATTTTAAACTGGGTTGTTCTCAAAATTTTGCAGATCTCTATCAAGGTCAATATCACCGAAACCATCTGTAAGTTTAGCTTTGAATTTGATCATTTACTGCTCAATCAAACTTTTGTCCTATTATAATTTGGTAAATTATAAAATCTGCCTGTTCAACACGATTGAAATTACCCTGAATAACATAAAATCTAGAGGCATATAATAATTGCCCCTTCAATATGTTATGTTAAAAATATTTTAGTTTTTAGTTCATTTTTCACAAGTAAACATTCGATGCACACCATCTTTTATGAAAATCCTGCATCTGTCTCTTTTGTTTGTTTGGCTTGACTAATTTCATCACCAGAAACGTCTGAGTTCGAGCCCAAAAAAGCGCAGCTCGGGCAGAAGTAGAAGCCGTAGCAAAAGCAAGAGCCTAAGCCGCAGCAGAAGCAGGAGTCTATCTAGGTTTCTCTTTGTTTTTGCCCTCTACATTTGATGCCTGTGAATATTCCACTAGTTTCTTGATGTATTTTGTTTTCTTTTTTAACAGGTAAAACCACGATCCGGTGAAGAAATTGACGCTATCTTATCATTCTAGAGTAATTGTTGTCGAAGGGAAAATGAACTAAAAACCCGTGCTATTCTTAATGCTTGAATTGCTGGACGATTCTGGTTTATGTTGTCGTGTATGGATATTATTTTTTTCGAGTTTTTTTCTAATCAGCACTGTAACATTATCATTCACACTAAGATTATATTCCCTATGACACTTCCTTTCACATATTGTTTTGGAATTCTTCTTTCAGATTTCTTTTTCCTTTGGCTTGTGTTGTTTCACTTGTCAATTAGTTATACAGTGTGTGCTCATAGGAGGAGGGTAAGGTGAACCACATGGTGCTTTAATATTCTTATCTTTGTGGGTCCCAATGTGTGGTTATTGCCATTTACATCTCACCATGAGTGTGACTTTTTTTTGATATAAAGGTGTTCCCTCAATATGTGGTGTGTATTACTTATACGGTCCCCAGTGTCATTACTCGTTTGCAGTTAAGTCAGTATCTTGTTGTAATAGATATGAAATGAGAACAAAATTCAAAATATAATCATGTGGTGAAAATCGGTCGAACCCCTGAATACAAAAATTCTGGTTTTGGTTTGATTTATGCAATTGTGCTCGAGTTATACTGATTTTTTATTGGAATTTGCTTATATCAATTGTTCAATTTGTATGAGTTTTGGTTGGAATATGCTTGTATTCAAGTTGTATTTTTTGTCTCAATAAGAATGGTCTTGTAAATTATGTTGCATGTGTTTCAATTTTTGAAAATCTTTTTAAATTAATTAATAATTATTATTATTAAAAATATTTATCAATTAATTATAATTATAAAAATAATACAAATATATTTATTCAATTTCTTTTAGTTGGACGGAATTTTATTTATATATGTAAATCTAGTGAAATATTTATACATAAAAACTCTATATATAAACTAATACTCTATATAGATAAGAATTAACTTTCTATAGTAATAAATAATTTAAATTTCAACTTGAGACTAGTTATAATTACGAATAAACTTCATATTATACCTTTTTTAAAGCGGCTTTAAGGATTTATACTTTATATAAAAATAAATAATTAATATATTATAATAATATATATTAATAATATTTTTATTTATCAAAATCAATAAAATGTTTAAATAACAAAAAAATTATACACAAAATTAATAGTATTTTATTCAATGTATATGTTATACACAAATTTTTTATACATAATAATTTTTTTAGTTAAAACTATTTAATTAGTTAAATGGACTTAAAGATATATAATATACAATGTATATATTATTTTTATATTTATATTATTTTTTATACGAAAATATTATTTTATTTTGTAAAATTTTATATAAAAATATACTAATATTTTTTTCTGCGGTAAAGAGTTTTTACCAATACCTATATTATACGAGAATACAATATAAATAGTACTCTCATCATTTAAAATATAAAAGCTCAATAAAATCATCATTTAATAATTAAAAAAAATTATTTTAAAAAACAATTATTATAAAAACCATTATAGAGAAAAATGGCAATAAGGCCAATTTTCAACATTTTTTGCCCAATAAGGCCAAGTTTCAATTTATGTGTCAATTAGGCTTTTTTGTTCCAATTAGGCCAAAAAAATGTATACGGAAGGACGAAACTATCCCTCTCTCAATTAATCATCCTCTATCCCACCCTCTATCCCACCCCAACCTACCCAACAAATCATATGCATCGTCTGTCATCACCATCACCGAAGACTCCCTCATGGACGGCGGCGGAAGGCCCCTGGGCGGCGGCGTCGCGGTGGAGTTCGACACCCTCATGGACTACGGGTTCGAGGACATCAACGGGAACCACGTAGGCTTGGATCTGAACTCGATGGTCTCGTCCCCGGCGGCGTCTCGTGCGCGCGATTCTCCCCCGACAACGCAATCGTCGTCTCCCGAGCAACGAAAACTGCCTCGTCATCACCGCGGAGAAGTTGCTGCTCTTTTCGTGGAAGAAACGCGATCGGGAAATCGCGATCTCCACAGGTCGGCCGACAACCTCCCCCGCCCGCCGGAATTCTTTGCCATGAGGGAAGGGATGTGCTTGATGATGGATAGAGGGGGGGACCGCACCTGCTACGTCCAGTTCCCGCAGAGGTTCGAGGGGATCCACCCGTCCGATCGGTACGCCAACAAAAACATTGAATGGGCTCTTCGACGGGCTTCAGGGACCGATGTACGTCGGTACGGGCTGCCTCTTCTGACGGGTCGCCC
This sequence comes from Euphrasia confusa, assembly GCA_954870475.1. NCBI lineage: Eukaryota > Viridiplantae > Streptophyta > Magnoliopsida > Lamiales > Orobanchaceae > Euphrasia > Euphrasia confusa. Next base: position 55,281,115 of record OX940951.1, on the reverse strand, counting down.
TCTACGGATTCGACCTGCCCCTCTACGGGAAGCAGGTCTTGTTCAGTGTTTTTATGTTCTGCTCAGTGTTGTGTATGTCTGTTCAGTGTTGTGCATGCCACTCAGTGTCATTACATGGCCACTCAGTTTGATTGTGTGCTTTTGGTGGCTGTTCAGTGTTATATATGCCTGCTCAGTGTCTTTACATGTCACACAGTGCCTCTGCATGCCACTCAGTGTCTTTACTGCATGTCTAGTGCCATTGTGTGTCCTTGTCTGCCAGTCAGTGTCTTTGCATGTCACACATTGCATATACATGTCACTCAGTGTCTATGAGTCTCATTCAGTGCCAACAAGGCGTACTTGTACTGTCATGCAATGTCTCTGCATCTCGATCAGTGCTTTTTACATGCCTTTCAGTGCACTCAGTACTTTTATGTGCCAGTCAGTGCTTTGAGTGATCATTCAGTGTAGTCCTCACATCATTGTGTGTTTTTTGGTTTTACAGGTACTACGAGCAGATGAGGTCGAACATGTTCACAATCATCAGGTGTGAGTGGCATACAGAAATGCGGACGTGTCGGCAATCACAACAATAAAACGTGCACGGAGCCTATACAGTAGTTGTCGGAAATTTACCCTAGGCCCCCTTTTCTTATTTTGATTTTTGTTGTTTTTGACATGATTCTGTGATCAGTGAACACTGAGTGGGGTGAAAAAACACAGGGGATTTAACATTATGTGATTTGTTTTTGTTCAGTTATGCTTTTAATTAGAGTGTTTTAATTGTTCTTGTGTGTTGTTATTTTTGAATTTGCTTGTTTTTTAATGTTGCAGTTCAATAAGTTTTAACTGCTGACACTGAGTAGACAAGATTAACACTGATAACACTGAATACACAGAATAAAAACACTGCCAACACTGAGTAGACAGAATAAGCACTGAGTAGGCAAAACAAAAGCTGAATTCAACCAATTACACAGAAATATGAACAAAAAACATTTTTTTAATACATAAACTCAATCCAAACACAATCATAATCATGTTCATACATTTACAGAAAAATACTTCTCATTTTTTTTTTCCAACCAGAACTAAACAAAACAACGCACAGCCAAGACACGCACTACTTGTCTTTCATGGTCAGGATGGTCATTTCTATGATCTTTTTGTACAATTTCTCGTGGTCATGACTTCCCAAGACAATGGAGGTCTGCGAGAAAAAAAAAAACATAAGAACAGAGTTGAGAAGAATGAATTCAATGAGCACTGAACAGGACATTAAAGACACTGAGTAGCACATAAAAACACTGATTGTTGATGATAAACACTGATCAACCATCAATAGCACTGCATAGCACATGTAAACACTGAGTAGCACATTAAAACACTGGACACAGTGTGTAAGTACAATTAGTCCAGTTCAACTGAATCAGGCCATTAAACACTGACTGGACGCATGGTTCATATGTATACCATTTCTCCACACATGTTTAACTTGGACTAATGCACTCAGCCACACCTGCAAATGTAACAAAAAAAAAATCAATACATCAACTGAGGTTACTCTTTGGAGAGTTCTTTGACAGGAAAACATTATACATATTAATCTACTGCAAAAAAATAATCTTTATAGTTAATAATGCCGTGCATATAGTGAAAACAATATGTAATATACTTTGAGAATACAAACAAAAATGAAAATTTTGTTTACCCTGCCAAATAATTCAACTGGCCATCGATGAGAAACTCTAAACAAGCACGATGAAAGGTTCTGAAGTCCGAAAATCAGAAAACTAACAGCACAAAACATGTGTGATGAATTATCAATAGTTTAAACCCACTCTAATCAAGTTAAATGGAAAATGAAAAAAAATAACAAAATTAAAAAAAATAATGATCATACCTACAAAGATTGTAGATGGAATGGAACTAAAGTAAGTCGCTGATTGTTGTTATTTCTCACTCTTAAATTCACAAGCCTGAAAACAAAAAGAAAAAAGAAAAAAAATCAAGGGAAACAAAAATGAAGTATTTATATATATAATGGTAAACATAATTCACCTCTCACATCAACAATGAATTCATGATATTACCGTGTTACTGCCCTAATTCTCCCAACTTCCTCCAAAACTGCTCCAGATGATGAAAACATGAAACTTTTATTGGATACAACCTCAAAGCCCTCCAAAACAGCGTAGTCGTGAATTAAAGAAGAAGAAAAATCAAATTGCGAGAATCGTGAATAAGATTCATAAAATGGTAACAAAATCAACTCACCAGAAACATGCCATTAATAAGACTAAGAAGCTGATGTATGTACCCTTCTTTTCTCATCACCAGTTAATGCAATTAACGAGTAAAACAACCAGTTATATTACATCACACAAGAATGAATATTACCCAGCAACTTCACCCAATTGCATTCCTAAGACGCCTTCGTCATCCTGCAAAAGAGGCAATGTGCTCCTTGAGTAGTATGTACGGGATACACCCCCCATAGCTCGCCAAGTCGTCGTGGGTCTCGAAAGCTTCTAGCATGTCCGGGATACACCCCCCGTACCTCAGTCATTTTGTCGAACACTTGGTCTGCATTCCCCGAACCACCGTCTCAGGCCCAGATCATACATCGCCGATTGGACGTTCATCGAGACCTTGAGCTGCGGGAGGCAGTTGGCGAAGACGAGGGTGTACTGGTCGGCGGCGGACTCGGCGTAGAGAAAATTGAAATCGGAGGTGGGTGGCGAAGGGAAGGCGGTCGAAGGTGTACGATTTCGAGTGCACCACCGCACGAACATCGACGGCCCGACGAGGGGCTCGCACGCACGCGAGTCGATGGTTCGATCGCAGTCGGGAATCAGAGGCGGGGGATCGGCCGGCCTCTGCGTGCGTAAGAAGAGGGGGTTGCAGGAGTGATGAGGCGGCGGCGGCGATTAGGGTATTCTAGATTGAATTTGGGTTTTGATGAGAGGAAGCCGACGGAGTCGGGTTCGCCGAGGATGGCGCGGCCTCCGGGGAGGGTGGTGGTGGCGGGGCTGCTGCAGACGTGGAGGAACAACAAAAAGGCGACGAAAATCGGAGGCGGGGGCTCGGCCTCTATGTCTGCGTAAGCAAAAAGAAGAGTGAAAGGGTAACAGTGTCTTTACACATTTTATGCGGCCTAAATGACACGCGTAATTTCTCGAAAGCCTTATTACCGAAAAAATATTGAAAATTGGCCTTATTGCCATTTTCTCCAAAATTTTAAATTAACATACTAATTAATATATTAATATACATAATGAATATTTATCCACAAATATACGAAAATATAGTATAAATTGCCATTTCTTACTGTATTAATTTGAATTCACTTTATTTTGAGTTTCTTCTTACTATAATTTAGCTGCCATATACAATGCATTTCAACAAATTTACAAATTTGCCAATTGAACCCCTAAATATACTAAAATTACCAAATCAAACCCCTCTGTGCACCGTCCTCATATAGTATAAAAGAAAAGAAAAGCCCTCTCCATTTTTCGTCGCCATTTTTCTTCTTCTCAGATATCAACAAAAACACATGGAAATGGGGGAAAGCGGGTTCGCAAAGCTATCAGACGACGTCGTTCTCAACATACTCAACAAACTCGAGGACGATCCCCGCAACTGGTCTCGGATCGCCTGCGTCTCCACGAAATTCTCATCACTAATCCGCACCGTCTGTTTCAGGACCAAATGCCTGCAATCGATCCCCGCCGTCGTTTCCGATCTCCTCTCTCCCGACGCATCGGCGTCTCCCGGCGTTTGGGCGTCGCTCTACAAGCTCGCCGTGTGCTGCCCCGGCCTCCTCCACTCCGGCGTCCTCCTCGAGAACTCTGATTTCGGGCTCGGGCGCGAGATCGGGCCCGACGAGAATTACCTGGACCACAGATTGTTCCGACCGACTAACGAATCCGAAAAGGCCTCGGCCTCGTCGTCGACGAGCAAGATCCACGGCGATCAAATCTCCGCCTCCACCTCCACCTCCAACTGCGTCTGGTCGCTGTACGACGATCTGTTATTCGACACGCTGTACACCGATCCCGAATCCTTGCCGGCCGAAAAGCCCGAAATCAAGCCCGAGGTCATCAAGGATATCGAAATGGTCAACACGCCGCCGCCTGAATTCTCCGTCTGTAAGAGGAGAAAAACTTGCAGGTCGCTGAGATCGCACCTGGCGTCGGGGATTTGGAATCTGAGCCGCGAGCAAGGCAACAAGCTTCTCGCGAGCAGATTCAAGGGCGATTGTCTGTACATCTGTGATTGGCCGGGATGCATTCACGTGGAGGAGAAGAGGAATTATATGCTGTTCAGAGGGATTTTCAAGAACTTCAAGCAGTCTAGGGTTTGGAGAACTATCAACGATGGCATTCGGAGCAAAACCGATTTGCAGTGCGCGTTTTGCTCGTCCACACAAACTTGGGACCTGCATTCGTCGTTTTGTTTGAGGAGGTATTTCGGGTTTCACGACGATGGCGAGCCGGTTGTTCGGGCTTACGTCTGTGAGAATGGGCACGTTTCGGGGGCCTGGACTGATTGGCCATTGTACACTTGAAAAGCTTGGGGTATCTGCTTAGAATTTGTTCTGTGTTGTTTTGGGGGGTTTGTCTGTTTATGGATTCTGTCCATCTCATTTGTGTTATTGCTTCTTTGTATACTATTATGAGTTGTGACCTGTGATGAATGTTATTTTGTGTGAGCAATGTTTTGTATGTGTTTGGCTTGACGTTCGTGTTCAATAAAAAGATTAAAACTAAATCAAAATTTTCCATTCCATGGGGAGTCAAATCGAGTTCCATTGCAGGTCTCATCAACAATTACGTAGAACTCATGGGTATGAAAGTAACAAGTAACCTAAAAGCCCATGATCCTCTCGGTGTAGTAATTCAGATAAGCAGCTTACAAATTATAAAGACAACATTTGGGCATATGAAGGCTTAAAAAGAGAAAATCTTTGAATCACTTCTGCAGTGCCACGATCAATGGATTCTGATCTTTGTACATATGATACCGTTTGCAGAGTTTCTCGAGTGTCGAGACCGAGTGTTGCATCTTGTTTAATTTCATATCCATGAACATGCTCTGTAAGAACAAGAACCCAAGTCAGCGTAAAAATAAACGAACTCTTGAAAAATGTTTAAAAGATAAACCAACAAGTTGTAGGAGTCCTCCACATACATGATAATCATCACCATGTTTTTCCACCAATCGACTAACATGAACCCGTTGGATGGTTGTAAGTGGTTGAAGGGGTGCGTGCTTTCCATCAGTCCTCTTCTTTCCCAGAGCCGACTTTAAATCTACACAAACAGGGGTAAAACTCAAAATCATGATGAAACTTCAAAAAGGAATTATCAATTGAAAACTCAAAGAAACATTCTGTGTTATCTATTTTATTAGAACACAATATTTAAAATGAATCATATTGTTATGGGCATCACTATAAACCGAATATAATTCGTAGCCTTCCCGAAATGTTGTGATGTACCCTCTCAGCCTATTTCTCTCATGGTGACACAAATATTATTTCCTAGAAATGATCAAGCATGCCCAAACATAAGTACATAACCGAATGATTAATCGACAAATGACTCGTGCATCATGGTAATTCAGCTCTCGGGTAATCGACAAAAGACTTGTGCTTTATGGTAAAAAACAACTCTCTAGTTACGTAAGAAGTGATTACCAGCACCGGTTACTATAGACTAAGTTAAAAGTGGGGTTCAGATTAATTTTTTAGAATCACATTTAGAAACAATCACAAGAAATAAAAATTAAATGAGAGCAAGCACAGCAATTTCGAAAACAACGATGAGCCGAAAGTGTTGAAAACCACAGGGTAAAACGGTCACTCACCATCTTCTTCGAGCTCGCTTCCGCTGTCTATCGGGTCAAACTCCGACACAGCGGCGGCGGCGGCGGAGGGAGGCATCTGGAGAGCATCACTCTCCACGATGTGATCCGTACGAGCTCGTACGCCGAGGAAATTAGGGTTCGACACGACGCCGAACGACTTGTAATTCTCGATTACGCTGGCCTTGTCGTCCCATTTCGAGTACGGATCGATCAGAGATTTCAATTTCGGAGGGAGATTGAACGCCGGCTTGAATAGGTTCGGGTTTTTCTTCGGCAACCCGACACGTACCTTCGTCCTCGATCTCTTGTACTTTCTTCTTGAGCCACCCATTGTAATTCTGTGCTCGCTATCTCTGACAGTAGCAGATTAGGGTTATGAGAAGAGGGCTAGGGTTTATGATTTTATTTGGGGTTTTTGTAATTATTGTTATTTTGCTCAAATTTCACTTTAACCCCTTAAGTTTCATTATTTCACCGTATAACCCCTCAAATATGTATATTACAGCTTTTGCCCTCATTATCACTTTTATGTTAATTTGAGCCTATAAGTTTAAAAAATATTTCCAATTTTTAATACATCAAATATGATATAAGTACTACTGTTTCATTTTTCTTACTATAATTGTATGCATTTTTTTTTTAATTTTGATACTGTAAAACACAATGCCAATCGAAATTTTGTTATGACTTTTTCGTATCTAGAAAACCTACGAAGGAATACCGAAGAAAGAATGTAAAAATGAAAATGCAATAATTTATTTTGACTATGATAATGTGAAGAATATCATTATTCTGTGTGCTTATTCTCAACTTCCCTTGACAACTAATTACACATTCAAATCTTACTATCCTAAAGTTCGGATGATCTGTTGGCGTACTCTTGAACCAACGACCCAAAGAGCGAAGGCCTCTCGAGCAAGTTCGACGGCTTGTCAAATTCTTTTGCCCTTCCTGGAAATCAAACTTAGTCATATACTGCGTAACGAATAAATAATACTCCACTACTAAAAAGTTTATGCGTGAAAACAAGAGACGAACCTGCATCTATGACCAAAACTCGGTCGCAGTCCATCACTGTCGGGATCCTATGGGCGATGCTGATAATAGTGCAGGAGGCAAAGTCCTCCCTTATGATTTTCTGGATCACGCCATCTGTACTCGAATCAACGGATGCAGTTGCTTCGTCCAAAAACAAGAGTCGGCTTTTCTTTAGCATGACTCTTCCTAAACATAGAAGCTGCCTCTGGCCCACGCTCCAGTTATCGCCATTATCAACAACTGAGAAAACGAGCCAACGAGTCGTCAGATTTTACCTTTTTTCTATAATTTAATTACTTTCTTTTACCAATTTTCCCTAAAGATAATAAGTTGTAGAATTCGTGTGGCGATATTTACCAGCAGAATCGAGCTTCCCAGGTTTCGCAGTCACCACGTCTTTAAGCTGGCAGCGTTCTAGGCTCTACAACAGAATGTTACAAGGAACAAGCATCAGGAGATTGCCTTTATTAATAATAGGGGTATTTACAAAACAGCACCTATAGTTTAACTTAATTGCAAGGGTGATTTTTGTAAATTTTAAACTTACTTGGGGAAATTTTGCAGTTTTTCCTACAAATAGAAACAAATTCCAGGGCTATTTTGTAATTTTGAAAAATAAAAGGACATTTTCATAATTAGGCTAAACCTATGTACCCTTAAGAAAAACAGCAAAGCTTAGCTACCTTCCATATCTCATCATCTGAATATAGGCCAGTGGGGTCAATGTTGCTTCTCACAGTTCCTTCGAAGAGAACCGGCTCCTGAGGAATGATCCCGAACCGAGACCTGAGATCATGAAGCCCTAAAGCCGAAATGTCAATGCCGTCTATGATTATTTTTCCTTCAGAGGGCTCCACCAATCTGAACAACACCTGGATCAACGTCGATTTTCCACCACCCGTACGACCAACGACTCCGATCTTCTCGCCACCGGTTATGCTGAGACTGATTCCTTTGAGAACTAAAGGAGTATCTGGACGGTATCTCACCTGTTCGTCCAAGAATAACATAATTCGTAAAATAAATACAATGATATAAGCTTATATAATATATACAAGCTTACCTGCAAGTTTTTCAGCTCGACATTTCCTTGCGTTGGCCAGTTAACCGGAGGCAGCACGTCCTTTTTCCTCCACTCTGCCTCCGATGGGATGACTGTGAATTGTTTAATCCTCTCGACCGAAACCATTTTGTTTTCCAAGAAGCAACTTACGTATATGGCCCAATATAGCACGGAATTGAGGGACAGCCCGTACGAGAGGGCTAACCCGACATTCTCTGCAAAAAATTAAGTTAGTTATAAGCTTCCTTAAACGTTGAAACGAAAAAAAAAAAAAAAGTATTTTTAGAAGATACACGCACCTGGTTTGATGATACTGCTAGGTAATACTATCATAAACATGGCGGACGTGCAGAGGATGATGATCCCGATGAGTTCCAAACGAAATCCCAGCCACTCGTTCGATCCATTGTTGTGGAAGTCCATGCGTATACTCGCATTCACGCGATTCATATTCTCCTGGCAAAAGCTTTTCTGCTTACTGAAACAACGAATCGTCATGACTCCAGTAATGCTCTCGGAAAAGTGATGGATGACGGGGGCCTTTGTAATGGAATCCAGTCGGGTCAGTTCACGGGACGAGGAAAGATAGTACCCCTGAAATAAGAAAAACAGAAAACGTAAATGTAAAAATTTAACGATAAAAAAAGGATTACGAGGAAGAATGTTTACGTACCCGGTACCAAATGTTGAGCCAACCGAGTGGAATCACGAGGATTATAGTTGGCCAAGAATATTGACATGTGACGATGAGGATACTGAGCAGAGTAATGTACATCGAGACGGACATACTCGTGAAGAAAGGAATCATAATATCTACGTTCGTCTGATCGCTTGATGCCTGCACAAGTAAAAGAAAATGTCGATAGATAGTTAGAGATCTCGGGAATCATTATTATCATCCAAATATATAGGTTAGAAATCACTGTCACGGATCATTACCCGAGTCAAAATTCTTCCGGAAGGCGTGGTATCGAAAAACGACATGGGAGCATGAAGGATGCTGTGAAGAATTTGTTTGAAGAAAATCTGGGAAGTCTTTAACCCCATCACCGTAACTAGGATGCTTCTCACGAGAACCAATAGAAACGCAACAACTGCCAAAATAGCATACACTTCAATGAACACAGAAGGATTGAACGACGTTGCCCGTTTCGCTGAAGTCTCGTACGCCAACCAATAGTCGCTTGCCATTAAAGTCCCTTGCCATGCAAAGGAAAAGAACAATACACCCACGACACCCGACCATCCAAACGACTCTGTGCAGTATAACTTGTACACTCTCAAGCTAACTTTCCCAGTTGCTCTTTCTTCTTCCTTGATCAGCTTGGAGTCTCCCTGGTTAGTATCGGATTTCTCGTGAAAGCTGTTTCCGCCGCTGTCTTCGCTCAGTTTAAAAGATTTTTGGGTAATGAGTGGTTTGTCCTCGTTTTTCGTCTCGACTTCGACAAGTTCCATGGAGGCATCGTGGGCTGACACTAAGGTTTCGAAATCGGTCCCAGAATCTAGGAGGCTGTTGTACTTCCCGGATTGGACAATCATGCCATCTCTCATGACCTGTTTTTTTTTTTTTTTTCGGTACAGAAGCCAAAAGTCGAGTTATTTTACATACGATAAAAATAGATGGAATGCTCGGGTGACGGGTGACTTACTAGGATCTGGTCGACATTATGCAGGAAATCCACTTGGTGAGTTACGAGTATAATGGTCTTGTCTTTAAGAGCTCCCCTTACACACTCCTGCACACACACACACACACAAATGAATCTTCGGTTCAATAAAGTATCATTCAGTTTAAAAGTAAATTAATCGAGGCGTGTTTTTTAACCTTGAATATCTCTGATCCAGTGTGAGCATCAACGGCACTAAACACATCGTCGAGTAGATAAAGATCACAGTCCTGATAAACCGCTCTCGCGAGTTGGATTCTCTGTTTCTGGCCACCACTCAGATTAATACCGCGCTCCCCAATCTCAGTTTGGTCTCCAAACTCCATCATTTCCAAGTCCTTCTCAAGGCAGCAAACCCTGACAGCCTCCTTGTACCTTTCATCGATCATCGGCAAACCAAACAGTATATTTTCCTGTATAGTCCCGTTTTGGATCCACGACGTCTGAGCAACATAAGCCGTCCTACCACACACTCTAATCTGTATAACATTAAAGATACGTTTTTTTTCATTGTGATAAAACAACGGAACGAATCTAAAGAAGAAAAAATAAAAATCGTACCTTCCCCGATAATTTGTTCATCTCACCAAGAACAGCCGCCAAGAGAGAAGATTTACCGGACCCCACAGTCCCCACCACAGCCACGAGCTCCCCTTTCCTTATGTCGAAGTTCAAACCCTTCACAGCTGCCTCTCCATTCTCGTCATCCCAACTGAAACTCCCGTCCCTAACCTCCACACCCACCCCCCCTTCCTCACACCCACTCACCCTCTCCACAGAGTCCCCCACGAGCTCCTTGCTCGTCATGAACCCGTCGAGCCTCTCCAGAGAAATTATCGCCTGAGACAGCGATATCATGGCCTGAGGGAAAGTCCTGATCGGCTCCTGCAGCATCTTCAGAAGCGAAGTCGCCGTGAAAACGGACCCCGCCGAGAGCGGGAACCCGACAAGCACAGCTGTCCCGAACGTGACAGTCGAGATCAGAGCAGGCGTGCTCCAGAGAACGATAACGTTCGCGGAAATCGAGTACATGAAGTTCGAAAGCCACCCGTACTCAGACTCCCTGAACGACTGGATCCTCTTGTTGAAATGCTCCTCCCACGCCTGAAACTTGATCACTCGCATATAGTTGAGCATCTCGTTGGTAGCTTTCATTCTCGAGTCGCGATTCTTCATGATGTTGAACTGGTAGCTGTTGTTCTTTTTCGTCCGAATTAACACGAAGAGAATGACTAAGCAGAGCCCGAGTACAGCCGAGACAGTCGAGACGCCGAGATACTGATACAGAATCACAACAGCTACAGTCAGCTGCAAAGGCATGATCCACAAGAAGTGGAGCTGGAGCATCATGTCGGCTAGCTGCTGAGCGTCGACTGCCATGTAGTTCACGATCTGTCCGACTCCATGAGTCTGTCGAGCGGACCCAGACAACCTCAGACCCTTTTGATACAACGAGGTTATGAGCGTGGTCCGAATGAGCATCCCCAGCTTCTGCGCGTGGAAGTTGAACTGGTGCGAGCTCAGCACCTCGACGAATTTCGCGACGAGCAGGATTAAGACGAGGTAGTAGCCCTCGTAGGGAGAGGTTCTCACTCCGGCTGTGAAGTCGACGAACCGTTGGATTAAAGTGGGGCCCACGTAGAGCACGCAGAGCCTCACGATGGCGAGGAGGGCGGTGAAGGCGAAATCCTTCCAGAAGCATCGGGCAAGGGTTTTCATCACCGGGTGGTTCGATTTCTCCTCGGGCTTCGGCCAGTTCTTCTGGAAGAGTAACGACATTTTCTCGGCCTTGTGGTCGGGGGAGAGGGAAGGAACGTCGTCGATCTTGAGGGGAGAGACGTAGCCCTTTTTCAGGAGAGGGTTCATCCAGAGCCAGAAGGCCTTGGATATAAACGAAGCCGAAGCGAATCCGGTGGTATTACTGGATTTATCCACCTCTTCATCCTCGTCTTCCTTCTTCTTCTCCTCGATCGATACATCCAGAACCCCGGTCGACCCTCTAATCGCGGCAATAAGAAGCAGGAGAGAAAACGGAAAAACGACGATCGATGCCACGTCATCGGTTTTCATCGCGGCCCCGGTTTCTCGGAACGAGGCCAAACGAACCGTACCCGAAGCGAAGAACAGAGCTAACAGGAGAAACTCGACTACCCAATAGACTCGGAGAGTCAGGGGATGAGACTTCGCCTTGAACCGCTTCTCGTGAACAATCAAAACGCCGATCACCAAATGAGCGATCGCTTGTAAGGACCAATACGCGGCGTCTATCGGCCTGAACCCGCCGGCGCCGCTACCGAAAACACGAACGGCTAACAGCGCGATCGACGCGAGCGCTAAGAACAGAGTGGCGAACAGAGTGAGCTTGAACCATGAGCTGGTTTTGGCGGCGGTTTTCTTGTTTATGAGAGGTGCGTGGATTTCGGAGTGGCCGTTGGAGGCAACGGTTGTGGTGGATGAGGAGGAGAAGAAGAGCTTTCGGACGGCGGAAGCGAGCAGGGTCAGGAGGAAGAGGATTTGGACGGAGGAGGAGAGGGCTCTCTGGGGGCAGGGGGAGAGGAGGATGAATCTCAGCCATTGAATTGGAAGTGGCAGCGACGATTCGGCGGTGGAGATTGAGCAAGAGAGTGAGGTTATCCATGGCGAGGGAGAAGATGAAGATGACATGTTTGTGGAAATTCCTCTGAGAGAGAAAAACACACAAACACGCACTGGGACGTTTTCTGAGAGGAAAGAAATGGGGACTTGATTGCTTGCTCTGAGGAGCAAAATTAATTAGGCCTCATTATTATAGAATTATATATTGAATCATAATGGGGTGATTGATAATCCAATCAAACTGTGACACGTGTTTTATCAGGATTTAAATTTGGTGAAATCATAAATGAGAGCAATGGCACATTTCTAGAAAAAAATAAGATTTGATTTTTTTATTTAAAACAAAAAAAGAAAAAGGAAAAAGAAAGAGCATGTGCATGAGCCGAATTAGATTACAAGAAAGATTTTTTTTTTTACTGGAAAAAAAAAGTAGTAGTATTACCTGTTGGGTTGACTTTTTTTGTTGTTTTGGGAGAAAAAAACAGTGTGGTTCTTCTTTACTATTTGGAATTTTAGGTGGAGGAGAAAGAAAAGTAGGAGTTGTGTTAGGGATGATGTGATGTTTATTTGGAATTGAGTGAATAAAAGAGAAGTGTCAAAATTATGTTCACTTAAACCAATGCATGGACCATACTACATAATGACAACCCTGGTAAGTCATTACTATTTCTGTATTAACGATCACATTTTAAAAAAATGAAAATATTAAAGAAATATGAATTGATTCAAATTTTCTTCTTTTTCATACAAATATGATCACTTCTGAAATAAAATGTCATATTTTTTGGGATAAAAATAATACTAGTAAAATTTTGAATGAACACATAAATTATAAAAAAAAAAATTGAACGAAGTAAATTAAGAATAATATTTTGCTTGCCGTAAGTTCATTTTTAAATATATATACTAATATTACATGAATAGTATTTTTTTATTCTTGAAAGTGTATTTAATAAAGTATAATTAAAATTGATATACTTTTTTGTTTTATAATAACATGACACTAATATATTTTTAAATATATACTAATATTCAAAGCTATTATAAAAATAAAAACATAATTTATTTTGCTTCGTCAACTTAAATTTACGTTCTTGCCTTTTTTGGAATGAGAATAGCAATTTTATATTATTATTAATTCTATTACTACTATTATTAGTATGATCATTAGAAAATGTAGTATATAAATACTAAGTAAATTATTATGGCCCCGTGAATCCGTGATTAGTTCCCGCGAAAAGGATAGACAAGTACCTAAACACGAGTACACAACCACATTATTGTGTACAAACAGAATAGAAGAGCTTTGTTTTATTGCACTGTTTGTTCAAGTTCTTTTATACACTTTTCTCTCATATTCATATATTTATACAATTATACACTAGTTTTTTGTAATTTATTTAGAAGCATCAGAAACATTAGTTTGGGTTCGAACATAGTAATACCGACAAAATAATTAGTGACTCTCACATCATCGTTGTATATAAGGCTAAAATGGTGACACGAATGTTCAGATTTTGTTTTTGCATATTTTTCAATCGTGACACTATTTATTCTTTATTTTAATTTTTGCTACTACTAAATTTGTGTACCAAAATTATTTAATTAATTTTATATTAAATATTCAATAACGTGTTAGAATAAATAATATTAAATTGAAATAAAAGTTTGAAAATTTAAACACTTTAAAAACTCATATTGACTCAATTTTAATCAAACTATGTTTAAGGACTTATACCAAGATATTTCTAGTTGTATCGGGCACAGCCGCACAGGCCAAAGCTCAGCATATTGACCTCTTTCTTGAATCCGACCTTTTATCACTTGATTGAGTAGATAAAATAGAATTTACTAGTAAAGGATCTCCTACTTTTTTTTTTTTTTTTATAAATAGTAATATCAAACTAACAAAGTCCTGATTTTAAGATAATTTTCAAATTTAAAATTTAACATTTAATTTGATCGCACATGCTTAAGTGGGACTTAGTCACTCGGTAGATGGAAAGTATATTATAAAAACAAGTATAGAGTATTACTTCAAGTCAAACATTCACAGATGATTCGTATGGGTATTATAAAAACAATTGTCATAAAATAAACAAAGATAAATATTCACGTGATACTTGCCTATTGTATTTGTATTCAATGGGACTAGTGTTGGCACATCTCATTTAATATGATCAGAGACTATTATGTGGAGTATAGTATATACTCACAATTGTATGTAAATTTTTATTTTTTTACTGTCACAAAATTGTTCTTACACATTAAAATTGAAAGTTTTTTTAAACTTTATTCTCATAGTACACCTTTTTTTTACAACGTATATCACTAATTTTCAACTAAATTTGTTATTTAATTACAAATCAATAGATATTATAACTATATTTTATATCATTTCACATAAATAAATTATATTGCCGGACCGGAGTATGTTTTTTATGGGTAGGTGTTGCGAATTTGTATAGTTGTTAGGTGGGATGCGAAATTAATATCTATGTAAAATTTAAAATAAAATTTTAAAATATATTCAGTTCGTTTTTATATTTATAATTAATTCAGTATTTTAATAGGAAGGACAATCGTCCTAAACCTTCATAGTTCAAAGATGCCAATATGCCATTATCATGTAAACGATAGAGTTGGAAGTGAACACGTGCTTTGACTGAAGCCATTCAATTATATGCCGATTCTCACCCGCGTAGTAGCCATAAGTGCTCGACTCCGCTTGGCTCGCCTTGAGTTATCGAAACAATAGTCATTTTTCAAACGGGGTTTGAATTCGTTTTGAGGCCAATTATTCATTTTTAAATACAAGACATTAGTTTAATTACAAGACCAAAATCATTACACAAGGTGCCAATAATTAGGACTTATCAATGATGATCAAAACCCCTTTTTACAAGTCATGTACAGTAGTTCGTGTGGTAGGTAAACCGTAAACGTCACACAGCACAGCATATTATAAAAATAAAGTTAATTCTTAGCTACCAGGGTGATGAGTAACTAAGAATTAACCAAAAAATACAATAGTTTTGTTCTTGAGATTAATGTGACTAAAATTGTATTTTTAAAATAAAAAAAATAATTTCATTTTTAAAATTGTATATATAAAGTTGAGATATAACAAAAATTATAGTGCATACTTTAACATTTTTTTATGAGAAAGTGCCTAATTTATCACTTTTTTCCAGGTTTAGTCCACGAGTTACCAAACCATTGGTAGGCAGAAAGGGCAAAAAAATAAAAAAGATGGTGGGGCCCTCGTGTTTTAAAGAGCTTGAGTTCGTTTTGTCTGCTACTATAAACTATTGTGATTCTTGTCCGAAGGTGAGTTTAAGCACTTTGTACATAATTAAAGAGACTATTGGATACTACCTGTATGTATATCTTTTTCTGTCGAAATCTAATGAAACTTAAAGTCTTGATTGATTCAAGTTCCTAATAAATGGGAAGATCGATTCAGAGATGATCGACCAGGAGGAGACGTTGGCCAACCTCCCACATAAGGAAACCAAGACTCAAAACAACAGACTCAAACTCGACTACCTCATCAGAACATGAATGAAGCCATGTAAAAAGTGATTGATTTTGCCATTTACTGGTGCAAAACCCCCCATGAATGGTCTGAACTACATTATGCATAAAAGAAATTGCTAAAGTTTCAATAGCAAAATAATTTGGTCAATAAATCCACTAAATAAGATCACCCAGTTTGCAGTTAGTAAAGACATAAAAAAATGCATACAATAATAACAAGACAGAATCTAGTGGTCTTCAAACAAACAAAAAAAATGGCGCTACCTTTTCAGACTCCACTATATCCTTTTCAGCCGCTCGCCTCTCGCGAAACCTTTTTATCGACCTCCTCCTCTACCTCCTCCTGGACCTGCCGTAAGATAAGCTCACAATCAAGATACTGGATTTACCCACATCATAATATTTTTATGCGAATTAGTGTATATTGACATTTCTTCGCCCCACATCACAACTCACAAGATGTATTTTGATAACAATTAAATTGGGTGCAGTGAGTTAAAATGAGAAAATAACATTACTTGACAAAAAGAAAATACCTCTACTTCCACCACCAGTCCTCCCTCCAGGTCCACCCCTGCCTCGACCGGTAGAAAAGCCCCGGCCGCCTCCATCCTCCATGCCACGGCCTGTGCCTTTTGGTTTTATGCCATCCTCTCTACCTCTTCCTCTTCCACGGCCTACTCCAGGTGGCTTTCTATCTGAAAACGAGATAAAGAAAGCACCACATCAGAAAATTTTGTTCAAACACAAGTTTTTCTTAAAGTGAGATGAAGCGCTATAATAATTCTACAATAAGTAAAGGGTTATTACCAGAACGGCTTTTGGTGTCCTCTTGAACTTTATCGATCACCTGACAACGAGTAAAGAAATCATCAAAATTTATCAAAAACCCTGAAAATAAACATAAAGCAGCACACACACAATCAGATCTAGAAATCTGAAAGACGTATCGATTAGAAATCATTATTTAGATGATGTAGTGGAGTGAACAACAGTATCCGTGTAAATAATTTTATCTGTAAAATATTAATAATACTGTTCATTGTTATATCTCATCATTAAAAGCTAGAATTGAGTCATTGGCCTGCTGAGACTTAAAAACACACTACCAGATCTGGATGAGTATTCATCATTTACTGAGATCACAAACACAGATTTAATAAAAAAAAAAATAGAACTGAAATTCGACAAAAGTGACTGCAAAAGTGATCGATCCTATATAACCAAAATATTTGTTTAAATGAACAAGACTTCACAATCAAAAATATTTTAACTAGGTTGCTTTACGGAAATCAGCTCAACTCATACAAATCAGACAGAACATACTCGGGAAATGTCAAACTGTGTAAACATACCTCATCTGGAACTCTAAGATATTTAATTGTATTCCCCCTGATGTAGCACTCTGGCATTCGCCAAAACCTATCTCCATCCTGCAAATGATTAAAACCATCCAAACTCAAAATTTTGAAGGGTGGTGATACAAGGGAATAGAAATTTTCCAAATGAATACAAAACGACCAAGGAGAAAAAATATCTTAGATTTAAACTAACACATAAGATGATTGTTTACCTTTGAGGTGCATATAACCTCACGGAGATGGATGTTCATCCAAGTGTCGCAATTAACCAAGTGACCGTTGTATGTTTCCCCATTTTTGAGTTCCACCAACTGTTGATCATTACATTATATGAAATATAAGCAACCGAAATTGGACATTTATAAATCTTAGTCGTGAACGGTTGAATGTAAAGAACACGAAATTCCCCACACCACATGCTCTGTAGCAACAAATAGTGCCGAAACAGAAAGGTATATGCAATTATGCAGAGGCTGGAATAATCTATCAAATTGATTTATTAATAATGAAAAACCAAAGAGGAAAAAACAGAAAAAAAAAACAAAAACGAAAGAGGCGTATGGAAAACGGCGTACCATAGGGTGGCCTTGCGCCGTCTTCAGTAACGACAACGGAAGCTGCAAATCCAAATAAAACAAGTTTAAGCTCGCGAGCAATTATAAAGGAGAAATTCGAAAATCCCTAAAACATAAACCCTAGAATTCGGAGGTGCGAGTAGTGAATTACCATCTTTATTTCCTGCGGTAGAGAAACGTATACAGCTGCAATTTATTCACAAGAAAAAAAAAACAGTAAAAATCAATAGTCGGCGCACATAGTAGAATCAAAACCCTAACAGCGAAAACATATGAAAAGGAAAGAGATGACGGCGTGCGCGATGCGAACCTGCTACGATGCGCACAGAGTATACTGTCTATCTTTTTCTCTCTCTAATCGGTGTGGAGAAGAAGATGATCGATAAAGACTGTGACTCCGCCTCCGGCTACTCCGCCTTTCCTTTCAAACCGATATTTACTGGTTAAATATTTTGAAATTCTATATATAATGTATAATAATGTAAAAGATGTGAGTTCAGGATATTAGTATTTGATTTAAGTGCAAAAAAATAAAATATTACTCCTACTTAAAATAAAAATTACTCTGTTTTGCTTTTTAAAGTTTTCGATATATATGATGTTAATTTTTTATTCATTTAAATTTTGAAACATCAATAATTTATGAGTATATTTATGAGCCTACCTATCAACTTACTAGGTTCAATCTTTTGTACTACATTAGCATAAAAATGTTCTTGTTTTGTACTACATTAGCATAAAAATGTTCTTGTTTAATTGATGTGCAACACATTTATCATTATGTATGTAAAATATTCATTATTAACAAATCATAGGTTCATGGGTTAATAGTAATACGTTTGTAATCAAACAAATTCAGTTAATTTAGATGGAAATTGTATATTCACTTAATTTATATGTACATAAATAGGTACATTAGGTTGCACCATGTAATGGTTGATATTAGAATTCCTAAACACATAGGGTAAATTGGGCATCTAAAAGTAAAAGTCTTATTACAATCTGTGAAAGAATAAAGCTTCAACATAATTCTCGGGTAAAACAAATGGATTTATCATACTCATACCACAACTCCGTTGAACAAATGCTCGCACGAGTGAAATAAATACGATATCAATAACCCGACGTAGTCTAGTGCAAATCAATACGACCCTTGAGCGGCCATGCCCGTCTTGTTGATGGATACAGTCCAAAGAAGGTCGGCATCCGATTGCACCGTCACTATTTCCTCCATCACGATGTTTGACGTGCTGATCAGACCGCCAAATCTCATTTCCGTGTCAACTGACAACGACACAATGCATTCGATCAGGGTTAGATTTTGTAATAATCCCGAACAACAGACTGTAATCTAGACACTCACAAAGATTCCACTGAAGCCCAGTGGTTGTGCTGCTCTTTGAAGGTCCACCAATAGGGACGAGCCCACAATGCGGTCCCACAACAGCCGACTGGATATGGATCTCATGAAGACGGCCGCTTGGAAGGAGATGGATGAGGCAATCATCCGACAGGAGAGTTATCCTCGTGTTTGGAAAACGGCAGAGGACATTGATATTTCCAACCTCGTGATCAAACCTTCCACCGAGAGCCCCAGCAACAAGAATGCAAAGCTGAAAGTAAAGAATCGATTGACTGGTAAAGGAACTCGAAAGTCGAAAGCAAAGGTAAGAGTATAGTTATCTGCACCCACATATATAGGACCTTCAGGTATTCAACCACAACCAATCACCTAACAGAAGGTATAGAAAAACATACATCTTGATTCTTAAGACTCGGCAAATCTTGAACGTATGCGACGCATTTATGTAAATCCGTGGAATCCTGATCATCGGAAGCATCAACTGCCTCAGTGCCCTGCATTTGAAAAGTAAGTTTAATATACCGAGGATATGGTATTTTTCAAGCTCGTTAAGCTACAAACCAATAAGAAACACGTCTGCCTGTTAACATTTCTGCGTAACTACCCACAAATTTTTGAGAAGTCTATCGTGTACACCCACAAATTTATTTTTGAAACGAATTTAATCGAGCTGAAGTGAATGAGTTTGAACTGAACTGAAAAGATCTGAACTGAACTTGACTAAAACTAAGTCCAAAACAACACGTTCTAAGTCTATATCTAGCGAAAACCATTGCGGTGATTATATTCAAAGAATAATATTCTCTCCGTCCCACAACAATTGTCACATCAATGGTCACATGTGATTATCTTCAGAAACAATAACATACAATCAATGAGATTACCAAATCTCTGTAGAACCCCAGAACATCCTCCCTTATCGAATCCATATCTCCTTTTATCAAATTCGGCTTGTACCTGAATCGAACAAAATGCAGAACAAACATATAAAACCCCCAAAATCGAATATGATTTTTTTTTTGTTTAAGATGACAACAGCACACTTAAATCAACCGACGATAACCATCGGATTGAAGGGGACGACGGGGAGAAAAAATTTCACCGGCGCCGCCCCCCTCAATCCATAATCAACAACGAGAAGGCGATCAGTATCAGTTAGGCATTTAAAAAATAATCAGATGATTAAATTAATGTTCAGCTCCGAACCTTTTACGAATCTCAACGGCGTCTTCGTCGGGAAACAGCAGCGGCAATTCATCAAACAGTCGGTTGGCGCCACCGTCCGCACAGATACGAACTTGTGCTGTTCTACATAACAAACCAAAATCGAGTTGAATACGAATACGAATACGACGTCTCGGAATCAAAATCATATGAAAATAAAGGAAAACGGTAATTACCGTGCTTCCACAAGAGGGGCGTGAAACGAGGGAGGCGTCGGTTAAGGACGACGAGGACGTACGTTAGCGCGGCGCCGTTGACGGCGGGAGGTTCGGGGAGGAGGAAGGTTGAGGAATGAGTCATTGTCTCCATTGCTAACGTGCGCACCCGAATCGATCACTTTTTTTTATTAATCTTATTCGAAGAAGATGGGAAGACCCTCCTCTCTCTCTCCCACCGAAGCTGGGAATGAAAGTATCTATTGAAAAGAGAGGGCAGTTTGCGGTCGGGATGAAAATACCGTTTTGCCCTTCTAGATTTTGGTCCAATCTCGCGTTTGACTCTATTTTTTGTGTACGAGAAGGCGTGTGTTTTCGTATCTTGTTGAGGACTGAAAAGGTCATTTCTTAATAATGTTTTGATAAATTATTTGACAGCTAAGTCGGATAGGGACTAGTGATTTTGACTTTTGATGGGCTGTGAGTCTGTGACATGGGCTTTCTTTGACCACATACCTATAGTAGATGATGTATATTTAAAAATAAAAATAATTTTATTAATATTTTTTAAATAAACAATACTACTCACTTATTTTCACAAAATTGAGACACCAATATTAAGAAAAATATTAAATTTTTATTTTTTATTAAAAAATAAAAAGTAAAATATATTTTTAAATTGAGAAATAAAATAATTATGAGTCCAATTTAAAAAGTAGGTAAATAAATTTAAAATAAAATAGTAATTTAAAGTACAAAAATTAGATTTTTTAGTGTTAGTTTAAAAAGTAAGTAAATAAATTAAAAATAAAATAGTAATTTAACGTACAAAAATTAAATTTTTTTTAGTGTATCATGAAACACGATTTTATCTATGGACCAGATGTTGCAACTTTTGTGGAAGAGAGTACATTATTAGTTAAAACAAAAATAATAATTACTATATATTTTTTAAATTTAAAAATACAATTTTATTTTTATTTTTAACATTAATTTTGTAAACTTTTCTTACAACTTTATTTTTTAAAGTAAAACAACATTTTTTATCTATTTTTTTGTTAAAAATAAGAAAAAATAGCAAGTAGATTTTTTAACAACATTTTTATACTAGTACTAACTCCATCCCAACTATATAGAAAAATACTGAACCCATGATTTGTCAATTATATTTATTAATTTATTTTGAACCCATGACTTCAAATTTATTCATAAATAATAAAATCATTTACAGTACCATTTGTTAGTAATATTTTTCCATGGTTCTTCAAGAAAATTAAATGTACATTTTAAAAATTAAAAATGCATAACTAAATATTAACAGCCACCTGGCAAAAGGTTAGTCCCTAAAATCAAAAGAAATCGATAAATGGAACAAATACTCGAACAGACCAGAATTCTGAGATATTGAAAATCGAAAAGGGAAAAGGGAAGCAACCTCAAAATTTCCGAGCAAGCAAGCTCGTTCAGTTCCTAAACATTGACAAAGATCGTTAGACTATAATTAAATTTGAATATATATATTATTGATGAGAAAGACTTTAAAGAGAAAAATAGTGTTCATAACTTAATTATGATACAAAGTTGCCAGTTCCACAGAGAGGAACCTGAAACAAAATCCAAATGCCCCAAACCATCTCATACTCGAACAAAGAGAAAAAGAACCTGCCGTAAATTCTCATTCATCCTACATGAAGTAGCTCAGTGATGCTTTCTTCCTTGACCCGCCTTCTCCGTAAAGTTCATTCCACTGGAGAAGCTCGTTCATGTTCTGTGACTCAGATGAAACGCTTGCGCATACCTAAGAACGAGCATTAATAATGTGAATCCATGAGAACGAAAACAAATTAATATGCATTATTATTCATACCTGTTCGTGTGCGTATTTAAAGTCATCCATACTCAAGGGACGAACGTCTACACTGCTGTGCAATGCAGGCAATGGTATGTTCTCTGACAATGCCAAGGCCTTCTCCTGAAATTTTACGAGTTTTTATATGTTACATTATTAGCTTCGACAAAAAATAAAATAAAATTAAAAATTAAAACACCTTCTTCTCCGTCTCCAAAATTTCTCTAATAGGGCAATGTGCAGCTGTGACGCATAGATTCTGGAAAACATACGAAAAATGAAATAAAATTGTTCAACGGAACTAAAAATAAATTTAAAAAAGAAAAAAAAAAAGGTACGAGCAGAAACCTTAAGATCACTTCCAGAATACCCTTCCGTCATGTTAGCGACGGCTTCAAGGTTGATGTTTGAATCCAGCTCTTCCTTAGCTAGTATCACCTTCAAAATTTTCACCCGATTTTGGGAATCTGGTAAGTTGACCATAAGCCTGCACAAAATTTACGTATATACAAGTTTTACAGTGAGGTTGGTTGCCTTTCAATGATTAATTTGTTTATGAAAAATCGGTTGCGGAATAGGAAAAAACCTCCGGGGCAGCCTCCTGATTACGGCCTCGTCGAGGTCAAAAGGTCTATTGGTAGCTGCAAGCACAAGTACGCGTTCCTTGTCCTTTGTGCGCAATCCATCCCAGTTCACCATAAATTCATTCTTCATTTTGCGCATTGCTTCATGTTCGCCAGGGTTTTCACGTCTCCCTAACATGCTGTCGACCTACATCAAAAGACGTAAAAAAAATTGTTAAAAAAATCAAAAAATATATTAATTTTTTTTTTGGAACATTACACAAACCTCGTCAACGAAAATAACGCTGGGGGCTATTTTGCTGGCCAAGGAAAAGACAGCTTTCACATACTTTTCCCCTTCACCAAACCACTGAAGGAAAAAAAAAAACGAGGGGTGAACATGGAGATAAACACTAATATGTACAAAGCACGAATACCGAATTCAAGGTGTAACAAGAAACTGTACTTTTGAAGTGATGCTCGACATAGATATGTTAATAAAGTTTGCGCCTGCATCTGTTGCAACGGCTTTTGCAAGCATAGTTTTACCAGTACCAGGAGGCCCAAAGAGCAATATCCCCTTACACGGCTGCAAAATTAAAAAGTCACACATATGTCAAAAGTAACTCCAATATGAGGTCTAATATGCTCGATAAAAATATTTATTTACCTTTGTTAGTTGTCCTTTGGTGAACAATTCTGGCCTTTGCAGAGGTAACATCACTAATTCCTTTAGAGTTTCCTTCACATTTTCCAATGCCCCGATGTCGTCAAAAGTAACTCCAATATCACCGGGTGGAATAACCTCAGCAAGAAGCTTCTTCTCAAATTCATTTTCTGTAGCCACGTCCTACAACTCAAAACAGTCATTCTTCTAAGCCATGTGAAATTATATGGGTTAATTAGCTAGGGTTTTTGTAAGGGAGATTCTGTAAAAAGTGTAATTTTACAAGTTTATATATAATTTAGGGTATTAGTTTTTATTAATTATAATTTTAAGTAGTTTACCTAAATTAACCTTTTATTAATAATAAAAATAAATTAAATGTAAAGGTAAAATAGTAATTAACATTTTAATAATGTACTTTTAATTGTAATAACATGGTAGTTACTACCCTAAAAACTAAATAAAGTAAAGTATTTAAACACTTAATTAAAAAGTACAGTAAAATTTATGGGGTAAAAAATCTAAATACATAAATTCAAATACCCTTTTTCCAAAATAACTCTTTTTGTAATTAGGTCGAACCTCAAGGGTTGTTTTTGCAATCATCCCAATAAGATAAAGAATCAAGCAAGTCTAATTCATCATCAATAATTTTACCTTAAGAGACTTCTTCGAACTCTTGTTTTCATTTTGAATGCCTTGTAGAATGCTAAGCCCATAGTTTATACTGCAACATAAAAGCCAAATAAAGAAAAACGAAAGAAAGAAGAGAGTAACCGGAACCAAAACTAGTGGCTATAGAAATTCGAAAAAAATAAAAGATCATTACCTTTCACTTGAAATGACAAGTTTTGATTCCTTGAGTGAGGCTTCAAGGCAGTGCATAAAGTGATGGCTTAAAGCCCACCCAATAATTTTCTCAGCGCCTATCACCAACAAAGCAAGCATTTACGGAACATCAAATTGCAGCACAATATCAGGCGATGAAGAAATTTTAACTTGAATGAAATTAACTTACTTTCATTGGTCAAAACTTGGTCTTTAATGCAAAGCGCTTCCAAATCAGGACAATCAAGTCCAATCCGATTAAGAACCTGGAATTGAGGAGAAGAAATAAAAACGCAAAGCCAAGTTAAGATATCATATGCTCAGTAAACCTTATAAATATGATGAACTTTCTATGACAGAATATATATGTGAGAAAAGAACAAAAAAATGTGCAGTAGAAAATGATGACAGAATATATTGGATAAATGTGACCCACCGAGCGAATGCTGCTAATGTTTGACTGTGACTTCATTGTTTCGATATCGTGATCCAATTGTTGTTTCCAGTCCACTAGTACGGTTTCATCCTATCATGATTAAACACGGTTCCCGTAATGCTTTATAGACTTGATGATAACACCACCGTGGATAAATTAACCAATACACTTGATTACCTGAGGTATCTGGATGTTTACTTTGTTTGGGAAAAGACGACTAAGCTGCTTCATTACTTTTAGAGTTTCTTTACTTTTGTCGTGCAATCGACCCAAATTATTATCCTATATGAATAATAGAATTACCAAGTAGACCTCACAAATTAGCAATGTAACAAATACAACACGAAAGGCCAGAGACGTCCTAAAAATGTTTGCATAAATTACTTGATTGGGCATACCGGAAAGGCAAGGTCGAGCAATGTTGTTTGGTTGCTTCCGAATTTTGTGAAAAGCAGTCCACCAGGATGAGCCTGAAATCAACATATAGATTATACAGTACACATTCTACTTGCTAATAAAAATGTACGAGCATCACAAAAAAGGAAACATACTTTCTCTTTTCGGCTGTCTGACTGAGTATGTGAGGATATTACAACAATATTTTCTGGAATACTTTCAAGCTTGATTTTCAAGGCCGCATATGCAGCAGGATTTGCTGCCAGTGACTTCTCTATATCTTTCAAATACAAGATTACTGGGCTACTTTTGCATTCTACAGAAGCAACCTAAGACAACGACAAATAATTTTTAAATATTTTCCCACAAACTCATAGCACATAATAGAAGCAAATCAAATGTGCAAATAGAATTTACCTCAATGATTTCATTAATTGCGAGCTTGTCAACATCAAAGGGATTGAAGCTCTCGAGGCGGAGTAAGTCCGCTGCACAGAAAGGGAAGAGAATAAACCAATTAACACATGCATTATACTTTGAAACATACATATACTGTGGAACACAGCAGACAAACACGCATACTACCTGCACAGAAGAAACCGCGGTCTTCTTCACAGAGGCCCCCAAGATCATTACCTTCTGGGATTGCTCGATCAAATCTAACCCCGATCTTTGAAAAGCTGTTTTCCTCGAACGTAAGTACCACCTTGCCTCTGTCTCCGTAGGTTGGACCCCTGCACAAGATATGCCATCCCCCAGTATATGAAAAGGGAGATATAACCACTTTCACAATTTATATTATGATACAAACAATATTCCTATCACATCGGAATTCACATATATATCTGAATTGGAACAAGACAAAGACATTTATAGAAAAATATGTTTGTTCCAATACAAATATTTAAGCTTTCCACTCATAATCATTCACAATTTCACATATATAAGTGTGTGTGTGTGTTGGGGAGGGGGGGGGGGGGGGGGGGGGGGGGTATTCAAGAACGAAAGAAGCATTATTTATAGATGACAAAGTGTTGTCTAAAATAAACATTTAACAAATTGAAATTTACAGCATATTACCTAATTTGAGGGTGACCCCACCCTGATTGTAGTGAACCCATATACTTCACTCTATCACCTACCAAAACAACAATGCATTTACTTATAAGAAAATGTACACAACCTTAAAGAAAATAAAAGGGGGAAAGAAAAGCCTCAAGTGAATACCTTTTTTGAAAACATAGCCTTTTGAAGTAGCAGTAGACGCTTCCTGCTTAGGTAGAGCCTGAGAGCTAATAGTAGAACCCCCAGTGATATCAGCCTCCACACTCGAGGCTGGTTTTTTCGGGTGTAGGGCGGCAGCGGTCCGTTTAGAAAATACACTTGTTCTCTCGGGCTTTGAGATTTCTTTTACAGGATCAGATTCTTTAGGTGTTGGTCCCTAAACGGATTTTTGAGGCGTACATCAATAAACACTAATATATATTATGAGGGGCAATGAATGATGAACATGTCAAATCAGCTGAGGTTGAAGCTTACACCGGGTATCTGAATAGTATCAACAATAATGATTCCCGCATCATAATATTTAGCAAGGGCCTTGGCTAGTGTTTCCTGGTATATTTCCGAACCTATGCAAAAAAGAAACAAATTCAAATTGCTGATATCAGGATTTGAAAAGTATAATATATATAGGAGTATATATATACACACACACACAATAACAGACTACATCACCTGCGGGGCCTGACAGCAAGATTCTAGGGCCAACTGAAGGGAGATCTGAAGTGTACTTTGCAAATTTATTACATTTCAAGTGTATATATGTTGAAGCGATGAGAACATTTTTGGTGGTCTCGCTGTTAGAAAAAAAAAACATACAGCTACGTTATATAAAAAGTAAAATGAGGTGGAATCATGAAACGAAAGAAATAAAGCTGCTGATTAAACTCCTCTTGGAGCTTTCACCTCAAGTAATACGGAAAATTCTCAAATGAAATCTCGATATCTTTGCTATGTAGTAGCCCTTGTCGTAGCATATCTTTGAACGCTTGACGCCTGGCTGATAATGAAACAGGAGGCTCAGAATCCTTCCGCTGATTCCTGATTGCTCTGTGCTCATCTAGAATTTTAGATACACTGCCACTTATATCCAATGTAGGAGAAGTTGCACCAGCTAGAATCTGCAAAAATGGCCTGAAGTCATTGTTCTCAGCTAAAACCTTCCCATTACTCTCAGCATCCACATTCAAGTCTTCATTGATGGTAGCATTCGGAGAAGAAATGTCGGCCTTTTCAATTACTGATGCAGCAGCACCATCATTATGGTCGGTAGATGCTTCCTTCATTTCGGTATCCGGGCAATTGTCTGAAACTTCACACGGGGAGGGTAAGGATGGTATTTCAGAAGCACGTTCTCCATCCTCACCGTCCTGTGATGGAGGAAGGAGAGATAATTCACCAGTGTGGTTTGATGAGGATGCTAGTGCTGATGCAATGGAGACAGTAGCAGAAGGGTCTGTTCTTGCCTCAATATGCAGTCCTTTTACGGATGATCCACTGTGAGGTTGTAATATGTTGACTGAAGGTGGCACAATAATATTGGCAAGTTGTTGGAAAATCTAATAGAATGTCAAGGATCCACTCGTAGAAAACAAGAGCATAACCATTAACCAAATATTCCAACACACACGGACGGAACCAGAGCATAACTGTTATTCTTCACATAATAAATACTCTATTAAATATTGAAAGTAAATATTTAAATAATTCATAATTAATTGACTGGGTTGAAAAAACAAGGAAATAAAAGAAGCGAAGGGTGAAAGTTTTTTGTAAAGATGTAAATAAAGAAAATGAACTTTTAATTTATGCATGAGAAATATTTATGCATGAAAATGCCTCTCGAAACACGTATACACAAGAAAAACACTTGTAAGAAATTTTACAAAATAGAGAAATGGAGAAAGGATACATAAGCATGTTTACCGGATGAGCTAAAAACCACTTCATCGCCTCCATATAAAAGAACGGACGAGTCTTTGGAGTAATTCTTACCATTCACTTGTACGGCTCCTTTCTCTCCGGTGATTTCAAGCAGTGTTTTTGATTCTCCTCCCTATGATCAGGCAAATAATCAGTGAAAATCAGAATGTGTACAATGCAAATAAATAAATTCAAATTGTCAACCAAACTAACAAAACCACAGAGCCGATTTACCTCAGACTCCATATGCTTCAGATTACACAAGGATTTACTAACGGTTGGATCTCTCACCCACAAGTCACATTGGCGGCCTTGACCAACAGTGAAGGTTGGGTGATGCATGACAACATGGGGATTCTGACATAGAAATATTTTGCACAAAGTCACGATTATGAATTGTCACTTAATAGTAAAAGCAATGGTCTTGTAGTACAAAAGCAACCACATCCACAAATCTGGTTCATGATAGCATAAAGTAGATGGAAAATTTTGAACTTTGTAACCCCAGAGTAAACGAGATAGAAAGAGAGAGATGTAAAGCTTGAATCTTTCCAGTATAGTTTGCATGTACGATACAAAAATTATCTATACGATCTCTCTTGTTTGCTAATAAAATGAGAATCTAACTTTAAATCCCTAACTGGATAACATTGCTAACTTCTAGTACCATTGAGATGTCATTTGAAAGTGCACCAGAACTCATGAAAAAAAAGTCCCAAGGTACAACATTGCTAACATCTAGTACCGTTGTATAATCAAGTTAAATTCAAGTGGAACATCTAACTTTTTTCATGCCGCTGAGACAAATTGGACACTTCACATCTCTAAGAAAAAAATTCAAACTTTAATCCAAAAATTGAAAGAAGTGTTGGAAAGGTTAAATCTTGGATCATTTTAAATCGTCAAACTTTCCAAAAAAAAAACTTATTTTTCTTCAAAAATTCAACCTTTGATCCAAAAAATTAAAGATTGAAGTAATACAACTGAGTAAAGGGTAAGCTCACCTGTGAACACTGGGATAAAAGTTTACCCCATGCAGCTCCCGGGATCGATTTCAGTTGCTGCTTCTTTCCTCGATTCACATACGGCCCACTCGACTTCCCTTTCTCCACATCAATAGTGGAATCAACTGCACCCACCATCAACAATTGCCAAACAAAAATTCAATACAAAAAACAAAACAAATAAAAACAATTCCGGGGCAAATAAAAATTCAATAGCTTATGATCACCAGCTGGGACAGCCTCCGGCTCCTTCTCAACCGCCACGTCATCGGCCTGCTTCCCTCCTCCACCGCCTCCGGTATCCAATTCTTTCTCCTCGACCGAGCCAACAATTTCTTCTGACGACGGCGAATTGTTGGTGGAAGATGATGATGCATCCACCGCCTGCACGCGCACAATTGAACATCAATTCAAAAACCACGAATTTGATTTTTATTTTATTTATAAAAAAAACGTAAAACCCTAACCTTGGATCGTTTTCCGTTCGGCAAAGACGGTGAGGGTGAGGAGAGGGGGCGCTTCGATGCAGACGAGCTCCGCCGCGTTTCAACCATATTTTATTTCTTTCTGATCTAATCTAATAATCAATTGAATTAAATTAAATTACAGAAAACCAAAATATTGGATTTTTATCGGGTTGGGAATCGATAAATCTGCTCTGGAAAGAATTATAGATAAATATCTGGTATTTAATTTGATTTATAATCCATGGATGTAGAGTGGGGATTGAGGAAGGAAGAAGAGAGGTGAAAAAGGTAGAAAGATCAAACATTTATATATAAGTGGAATTTATAAAAAATATAAATTACTATATAAAATAATTACTACACACTAAAAATGTATAAAAATAATAATTTTAAACTATGAAGAAATTATTTTGATTTTTATAATACTTTTAGTTTAATGTATAATAAAAGAAAAAAATATTATTTTTATAATACTTTTAGTTTAATGTATAATAAAAGAAAAAAAATATTAATATAATGTGATGAGAAACAAATAAATATTGAAAAACCTACAAAATTGAGAACTTATTTTTAATGATTAGGAGTAATATTTTTTTAATTAAGTAGATACTTTGTAGACTTCATAATAATAATAATAATAATAATAATAATACAAAAATCATAAATCATTTTAAATAAATTTAAATAAATTTAAGTACAAAATCCTCTTTTTTTTAGTTTTCCAAAATAAAAAAACAAAAAAAAAAACTCATAAACGCAGCACCCTCTACAAAAAAGGAAAAACTCGATATACATAACCAACCAAAAAACCTTATCACAATTCACAATTCACAATCCCAAACCCAAACCCTCTTCTTCATTTTCTCCATCCTTCTCCTTATCCATAAACCCCCAAATTCTCAAAACCCTTTTTTTCGATTCTTCCATGGAATCGAAGGAAGCGCCGCCGCATCCCATCTCCATCTCCGAAGCTTCCTCCGGTCCCATCACGCCTCTTTCGGATGTTGTTAGTCTCGAGAATGCATCTTTACTCGGTAAATCCGCCGATTCGAGCGGTCATGATGACGATAATAGTAGGAGTGATAGTAAGGGCGCCGTGTCGGAGGACGACGAGGGCTACGTCAGCGGTTACGAGGAGTTTGAATCCGAGTTGAATAAGTCGGTTCAGGACGAGGCTGCTGTGGATGAAAATATTGATGGGTCTGAGGTGATTGTGAGCGGTGACGAGGCTACAGAGGGAGATGGTAGTAAGGAGAATAAGAGTGAAATTCAAGAGGGAGTGGTGGAAGGGGATGAGGTAGTTGAGGCTGAGGAAGAATCTAAGTTGGTCAATAAAGGTGATTCTGAATCCGTGGTTGAAGAGGAGGATTCTGTTGTTGATACTAAGGTGGCCCCGGCTGTCCCTGGGGTAGCTGTTGTTGGAGGTATTGAAGAAAACAGGGATGGTGTGGATAAGGAAGAAGAGGAAGTGGCTGTAGTTGAGCCGGAAAAACTAGAGGTGGTGGAGCCGGAAATATCAGAGGTGTCTAGTCCCGGCGATGTGAAACTCACTGGTGAAGGGGATTCCATTGTTGATAATACTATTCAGGTTGATGTGATCCCGGCTGTTCCAGGGGTAGCCATTGTTGGAAAAACTGAAGAAAATGGAAAACTTGTGGAAAAGCCAGCAGAGGAGGTTGTTGAGCTGGAAAAAGTAAAGGTTGATAGTCTTGGTGATGTGGAGCTCACCGGTGACGGGGATTCTGTTGTTGAGGCTAAGCAGGTCGATGTGGCTCCGGTTGCACCTGGGGTAGCTGTTGTTGGAGTGACAGAAGAAAATACAGATGTTGTGGATAAGCCGATAGAGGAGGTGGTTGAGCCGGAAAAACTAGAGGTGGGTAATCGTGATGTGGA
This sequence comes from Euphrasia confusa, assembly GCA_954870475.1. Classification (NCBI taxonomy): domain Eukaryota; kingdom Viridiplantae; phylum Streptophyta; class Magnoliopsida; order Lamiales; family Orobanchaceae; genus Euphrasia; species Euphrasia confusa. The sequence goes on along the minus strand of OX940951.1, from coordinate 55,249,590 downwards.
TTCTGTTGATGATAATCAGGTGGATTCTGTTGTTGGAGGGACAGAAGAAAACGAGGATGTTGTGGATAAGTTGGCTGAAGTGGTGGTTGAGCCGGAAAAGGCTGAACAACTAGAGGTGGATAATTTTGGTGATGTGAATCTCACTGGTGAGGGGGATTCTATTGTGGATTCTATTCAGGTAGACGTGGCCCCGGCCCACCCTGGGGTAGCCATTGTTGGAGGGACTGAAGATAATGGAGTTGCTGTGGATAAGCCGGTGGAAGATGTGGTGGCTGTGCCTGAGCCGGAGATATTAGAGGTGGTCAGTCGTGGTGATATAAAACTCACCAGTGAAGGGGATTCGGTTGTGGATACCATTAGCGTTGATAAGGTGGGCCCAGGGGTTGTTGTTGTTGGAGAATCGAGGGAAAACGGACTTGAAAATATTGAAGGAGTAGATGCCCAGCTTGTATCGGTCGGTGGTGCTACTAGTGTAAGTAGTAGTGATGATGTCAAGGAAGAAGTTGGTACTGAACCTGCAGCTGAGAATACGGTTGCTGTTGCTGAGGTAAATCCACTTCGACCCGAACATGACTTGGTTGAGGATGCAGATGTGTCTGGGGTGAAGAAACTGGAGGTGGAATCTGAGGCTGTTGAGAACGGCATCACAGATAAGGTTCATACTGATGTTGAGGTGGATGAATTAGTAAATCAAACCAACAATGAGGAATCCACTGTCAATGCAGAAATTAATAATGAGTTGACTGAGGAAGAGTCAAAAGGGATTTCATTTGATATTCAGGGAATTGAAGATGAGGCTGATGGAGTTCACCCCGACGACTCAACCTCAGATGAAGAGGAAACCGATGGTATGATCTTTGGGAGCTCTGAGGCTGCTAAAAAGTTCATGGAGGATTTGGAACGTGAATCCGGTGGGGATTCTCATACACTCACCGAGCAGTCTCGTGGTATTGATGGTCAGATTGTCACTGATTCAGAAGAAGAAGAGGAAGAAGAAGGTGAGACTGATGATGATGGAGACGGAAAAGAATTGTTCGACTCTGCTGCCCTTGCAGCTCTCCTGAAAGCCGCGACTGGTGGTGACTCCAATGGTGGACCCATAACTATTACCTCTCAGGACGGGTCTAGGCTTTTCTCGGTCGAGCGTCCAGCTGGCCTAGGATCTTCCCTTCAGTCATTGAGACCCGGTCCTCGAACAAATCTGAGTCGTCCTTCACTTTTCAGCACTCTCACTCCCTCCGGGGGTGGAGAATCGAATGAGAACATGACCGAAGAGGAGAAGAAGAAACTGGATAAGTTGCAACAGATCAGGGTGAAGTTTTTGAGGCTCGTTAATAGATTGGGCCTTTCTACCGAAGAGTCGGTGGCAACTCAGGTTTTGTACCGACTAGCACTACTCGGTGGAAGGCAGAACACCCAGAATTTCAGCTTGGATGCTGCCAAGAGGATGGCTCTAGAGCTAGAAGCTGAAGAAGGAAATGACTTGGATTTCTCTGTGAATTTGCTGGTTCTTGGAAAATCTGGGGTAGGAAAAAGTGCCACTATAAATTCGATATTTGGAGAAGATAAGGCCCCAATTGATGCTTTCCAATCTGGCACCGATTCTGTGAAGGAGATTTCTGGACTCGTCGATGGAGTGAAGGTTCGGGTTTTCGACACACCTGGCCTCAAGCCTTCCGTGGCAGAACAGGGTCTCAACCGCAGTTTTCTTTCTTCCGTAAAGAAGTTCACGAAGAAAAGCCCGCCAGACGTTGTTCTCTATGTGGACCGATTGGACGCCCAATCCAGGGATCTAAATGATCTGCCTCTCTTGAAAACCGTCACCAGTGTTCTCGGGTCGTCCATCTGGCGAAGTGCCATAGTCACCCTCACTCATTCTGCCTCGGCACCTCCAGATGGCCCAACAGGGAATCCACTTAGTTACGAAGTATTTGTATCCCAGAGGTCTCACATTGTCCAGCAGTCTATCGGCCACACTGTTGGCGATCTTAGGATGATGTCCCCTAGCGTTATGAATCCTGTCTGTCTGGTTGAAAACCACCCCTCTTGTCGGAAAAACCGAGAGGGCCAAAAAATTCTTCCCAATGGTCAGATCTGGAGGCCACAGCTGCTCTTACTCTGCTACTCGATGAAGATTTTATCGGAGGCAAATGCTCTTTCGAAACCTCAGGACCCATTCGACCACCGCAAGCTATTTGGCCTCCGGTCCCGCTCACCGCCTCTGCCTTACATGCTGTCATCCATGCTGCAGGCTCGGACCCACCCGAAGCTCCCATCTGACCAGGCAGGCGAAAATGCTGATTCGGATATCGACCTGGATGATTTTTCCGATTCCGACCCGGAGGAAGAAGATGAGTACGACCAGCTTCCCCCGTTCAAGCCTCTCAAGAAAGCTCAGCTGTCGACACTAAGCAGAGAGCAGAGGAATGCGTATTTCGAAGAGTTTGATTACCGTGTGAAGCTTCTACAGAAGAAGCAGTGGAAGGAGGAGTTGAAGAGGTTGAGGGAGTTCAAAAAGAGAGGTACTGTTAGCGATATACTATGTTGTTCTACTATTCTTATCGTTTATCATTATTCACTGATGCAAATAATATTCTCTCTTATCAGGTACTAATAAGGATAGCCCAACTGATTATGATTTCCCGGAGGATGACCCCGACTCGGGAGCTGCAGCTCCAGTGGCAGTCCCGTTACCAGATATGGCTCTGCCACCTTCATTCGACGGGGACAATCCCGCTTACCGATACCGATTCCTGGAGCCGACTTCTCAATTCCTGGCCAGACCAGTTTTGGATACCCACGGCTGGGACCACGACTGCGGCTATGATGGTGTCAACTTAGAACACAGCCTGGCTCTGTTGAGCCGCTTTCCGGCAGTGTACACTGTCCAGATCACCAAGGACAAAAAGGACTTCACCATCAGTCTAGATTCCTCCATCGCTGCGAAACACGGAGAGAACGTCTCCAGCATGGCCGGTTTCGACATTCAGAGCATGGGGAAGCAGCTCGCCTACATCTTCCGAGGCGAGACCAAAGTCAAGAACCTGAAGAGGAACAAGGTGACTGGCGGAGTATCTTTCACGCTGTTGGGGGAGAATGTCGTCCCTGCTGTGAAGGTGGAAGATCAGGTGAATTTCGGAAAGAGGTACACTCTGGTGGGGAGTGCCGGAGCAGTGAAGTCTCAGCAGGAGGCTGCTTACGGGGCTAATTTCGAGCTGCAGAGGAGGGAGAGTGGATACCCGATTGGGCAGGTTCAGTCGACTGTGAGCATGTCGCTGATTAAATGGAGAGGCGATTTGGCAGTGGGGTTGAATCTGTTGCATCAGCTGAATCTGGGGCGGAATTCGAAGGTTGCTGTCAGGGCTGGGATTAATAACAAGATGACTGGGCAGGTTACGGTCAGGACGAGCAGTTCGGAGCATCTTTCGCTCGCGCTGACGGCGATTATTCCGGCTGCGATTTCCGCTTACAGGAAACTGTTTCCTTCTGCTGCTGCTGGAGAGAACTACCAGATTTATTAGTTGCTGCTTTCTGTTTTGTTGTTTTGATTTTTCTTTCTTTACTTCTTTACGAGGAGACTATGGATTTTTGGTTTGCCGATTTTTGAATAATAATAATTGCTGTTTTTGTTTCACTGCCGAGTGCTGATTCTGTGAAAAAAATATTATATTACCATGGAGTACCTATTTTGCCCCTCAAATAAATATAAATGCAACGCGAATTAAAAAAAAATCACCCGCGTGAAAATTAGGTCAAGGAGAAAGGGGATAATGGACGACGATGACGACGTCGAGCAGATGAAAGCCATTTTGAGGGAAGCCTTCGGCGAGTCATCCTCGGAGAGCGACGGCGCGTCGTCCCACGATCGGCGCGGATCTCGGTCGATATTTGGGGATACCAAAATTTGGGAACCAGTTACTGAAATCAACGGCCTTCTGATTTGCAGGGATTTTTTGACCGCCGGTCAACAGTCGTCCTTGTTGTCTTCCCTCGAAAAAGGTGACCGGAAAATTATTTGTCTATTTTTTGATTACTGTTTTTATGGTTTAGAAAAAACCCTAAAAATTATGCTTCAATTTCATTGTTGCAGATGGGTATTTGGGCGATGACTTGCATAACCAGGTATTCAGGGGCTAAGACATTCTTATCATTTAATCCTGATTACGTAAAACTCCGTTTCATGTTTTTGTTTTGCAAATGTGCTTGAATTTCACGAAGCAAAATAATCTGTTATCACTTATTACTACTGAAGAGTGTGCTAGCTTTGTGTTAAAACTTGGTTTGAGTGTCGATAGAGACCGTCTATTTATTTCTCATCTAATATCCTTAGAAGGGTTCACTTTATCTGTAAATGAAGGAGTTTCTCGGAGTTGTTTTAGTACTGCTCCAAATACTCGATTTCAAGCATCACACACCTTATTCACAGGGCATTTGGTTAATCCTAATAGTTATGTTTTTTTTCTTCTTCTGGACACTGGTTTATGAACACGTATCACCCCTAGTACTTGTGTTTTCTTCTTCTTCTGGACACTGGATTATGAACTTATATCACCTTTTCTTGGTTTTGGGAGTTATCTAATGCCATGCCCGTTTTACTTGTTTATTTTAGGCGTGTGGTTATTAGTTTAAACATGGTTATCCCCGGCGGTGTTGGAAGCATGGTTTGGATGTTTTGAGGAGGGATAATATTTTTTTGAAAATTAGTTACAATAATTTTTTCACAATTTTGGGGGAGCTGTAATTTTTTTCTTTGCTTGTAGACATAATTAAAAAAATGATTACTAAAGAGAAAAAAAACGAAGGTTCGGTTTAGTTACTTGACTTACCTTATTCATGAGTCTAGTATGCTTGTAACTTTTGCTCTAATGCATCCTTTCTAGTGCAGGCAATGAGGTTTGGAGATCTCCCCCCTTGGGCCAACGAACTTTCTTACACCATTCGGGAGAATGTTCTCATCCATGGTTTTTCCTCTGAACCCATAGGCTTACCCACTGTCGATGATAACAGTGAAGAATTCAGTCTATTTCCATCAGAGCTATTATGGAGGGAACCTCTGTTTGATCAATTCATAGTCAACACATACCAACCAGGTGAGGTGTGTTATGACTCATTTCGATAAAATGACTACATTTTCTTTCTAATGACAATGACTTTATCAGACACAGAAAAAAGTTCTTCCATGTTATTTGTCTTGAGAAGGAAACTGCAAATGTTTTTCTGTATAATTTCAGAAGATGGGGTTTTGAATGTGACATGAATTGCAGGGGATTTGTGGCCACGTCGACCTATTGCGGTTTGAAGATGGAATAGCAATAATCTCCCTGGAATCATCTTGTGTGATGCATTTTAGCTCGGTTGAAGCTGAATCCAATCATCCCGATAATGACTCGAAGAAAGGGTGTGTACCCTCAGTAAAGATTCCGGTACTTTTGACCCCAGGCTCACTGGTCTTGATGTGGGGAGACGCACGGTATGTATGGAAGCACGAGATAAATCGCAAGCCCGGGTTTCAAATCTGGAACGACCAAGAAATTGAGCAGAAGAAGAGAACATCTCTTACTCTAAGAAAGCTGTGTCGATCAGAATAAGGTTTTAAACTGCGTACTCATCTTTTTACACCCTAACATTAAGTTTCCAAATAGAAATATTTTCAAGTTGTACATTTTTATCAAACTCATTAAAATTCATATTAGCTGATCCAAAGCAACAAGAACATACATATTACACAATATATTTATGCAATAAAAAAACAAACAAAAATATTGATTTATACATACACGAGCCTAACATTCAAAACAGCGAGCAGCAGGGCCCAAGCCAAACACGGCTTAACCAAATCCCCTGCGATCGGGTTCATGTTCCTGAACACCCTCGCGCACCCGATCAGAACCCCAAAGAGGGCCCCGCACAGGACCAGCCCGACCCGAATCGCCCCGGCCCCGAACACAACCGGGTACCACACGAGGCTGAGTACGAGCTGGCCCAAGTAGAGCACGAGGGCAGTGGGCCGCCTGTGGAAGCCTCCTTCGGCCCAAACGAGCCACGCGGACAGGCCCGACAGGAATGCCGTGCCCAAGCAGGCCATATGGAGGGCCCACAACGGCGGGAAATAGAAGGGCTTCTGGAGGCTACGGTACCGGGAAGTGGACCCGAACAAGAAGATGTCGACGAGGGAGAGAGCGAGCGGGAAAGCGACGGCGATGCTCAGCGAGCGGAGGCCCCGCCGAGCGCCGCCTGATTTTCTGTTTTTTCTGGCGTTCATGTCGGTCGATTGTGCGATCTGAGGTTCTGGATCTGGGTGGCTTTGTCTCTGTATCGTTCGGTGTTGGAGGTCTTGGGAAGCCATGATTAGTTAAAAAAATTACTTTTTTTTTTGAGGTAATGGTGGGATGAAGCTTGGAGATAGGAGGGATTCCGGAAGGGATATATTCATGGCGGAGGATTTTGTAGAGGAGATAAGGAGAAAGAGAGATGGACACATGGCGGAGGAGGTGGCAGAAGGGTTACACGTGGCGGGACGGGTGTAGCGTTAATAAAAATTTATTAAAAATAATTATATTTTTTTAAATATTTTTTCTTAAAAAATATATATTTCTATTCTTTTTTTTTTTTAAATAAAAATTACTAAACCCGAAACGCTGCGTTTGACGTATGTCAAAAACTCAAAATTGTCAATTGCTCAGACTTGAAAATTCTCAGCCGGCTCTGACCTCCTTACTCCGATGCCGCGACAATCCGCCGGCACACAACCCGCCTCCGTCACTGGGTCGAAGTTGGCGCGGAAACAAGATACATTTATTCAACGAGTTATCAGAAACCCCAAATCATCCTTCGCCTGCGTCGTCTTCCTCGCCGACGCCATCCTCATTTCTCTCATCATCGGCTACGTTTCATGTAACTAAGAAACGAAATCGCATTTTTCAGTTTCTATACGCTGTAATTCTAGTACTTTTTATTAAACCTTCCTTCGTGGCTTTTGCATTTCAGACACGAAGATCGACTGGGATGCGTACATGTCACAGGTGAGAGCTCACAGATTATATTCCGTCTTCCTCTGTTTTCCTGCATTTGTTTTTCGAAAAACTAGGTCCAGTTGAACCTTAATTTTGGATTTTCATTTTTTTTAATATTATTTCACTAATTAATTTTGACAGGTGAGTGGGTTTTTGGGAGGGGAAAGAGATTACAGCAAACTGGAAGGGGATACAGGACCTCTAGTATATCCAGCTGGATTTCTGTATATTTACTCTGCTATCCAGTATGTTACTGGTGGTCAGGTTTACCCTGCTCAGGTATATTTCCTTTTGGTTGCTTATTGTGGTTTTTGTTCAGTCGCTGATGCAATTATCGGGAAGCCATCATCAGATCCCTTTGATTATTGTACCGTATTTTGTTTGTTGGTTTGATATGGCAAAGTGGTCATAACTCGAGCGCTTATTCTTCATTGCAGATTCTGTTTGGATTACTATATGTTGTAAATCTTGGAATGGTCATAATAATATATTTGAAGACGGATGTGGTATGAAACTTTATGCTTGGTTATGTTAGCAATGTTCTGTTTCTATTACCGTGTTTTAAAAAATTAGCGAGTTTAAGATCAGTTTCTGATTACTAGGATGTCATGTCTTGCAGCTTCCTTGGTGGGCTCTTTTATTGGTGTCTTTGTCAAAAAGAATGCACTCGATTTTCGTGCTTCGCCTGTTCAATGACTGTTTTGCTACTACTCTCCTTCACGGTGCACTAATTTCATTTCTATATCAGAAGTGGAATCTGGGTTTAGTTATTTTCAGGTAGGATACACACTTTATTTATTGTTCTTTGAGCAATATCATATTTTTTATTGATGTTTTAGTGCTTAGTTAATTACAGATAATATCTTGAGATATGCCTCCTGAGATTTTATTTGTCTTGTGTATACCACCTTCTGATTCATTTTAACACTAAATTAAAATTTGCAGCACTTGTTATAATTTTGAGAGTTGGCTGTTTTTGTTATAATTTATTGGCTAAAGCTGGTCTACAAATTCTTCTTGTTAGAACAGTGGAGCTGTCTCGGTGAAGATGAACGTACTTCTTTATGCGCCTCCGTTGTTACTCCTCTTAATTAAGGTAAATTGGTTTAGATTGCTCAGCTACTATAAGTTTGGAAATTGGAATTTACTTGATAATCTAACTCTTGACTTAAAAAAAACTGGAGAATAGGCCCTGGATCTTTTTGGGGTTATATCTGCTGGTGCTGGTGCGGCTCTGGTGCAGGTACTCGTGCTTTAATCTTTCTTTAAGAGCGCTTATAAAATGTTTATGATCTTATAATCTCTGAAATTTTGTTTGCTAACAATTAAAAAAAAAATCTTATTTAGTCTCAAAATAAGCTGTTAGATTTTATTTATTTATTAAAGTAAGGTATTATTACCTTCTTTTTTTCTTCAAATAATATCTTAATTTTAAAACCTTCAAAAACATTAACATTGTAATTACAAAAATGTCATTACTACCATCTTATAAGCTATAAAAACATCTTATATGCTCTTTTAAATACTTAATATCCACTGAATGTAACAAAATACTTCACAGATGCATGATCTGACTGAATTTTTATCTCATTCATCACCTCTGGTGGATGCTTTTGCAGATTATTATAGGTTTACCTTTCTTATTATCACACCCAGTGGCATATCTCTCTAGATCCTTCAATCTTGGTCGCGTTTTCATACATTTTTGGTACTGACACTAACCCTTATACGCCATTGAATTTTGAAGACTTTTACCAGTTCAATGAATGATTCTTTATTGCCGTCCTCTTGAAATTCCATGCTGGATTTATCAAGATTTTTATTTCTAATTACATGATCTATATGGTGTGGACCCTGGACTAGATTTAACAATCAAAAGCCGGATGAGTATTATGACTAACAATAGACGATATTTAACTTGTTTCCAGGTCGGTTAATTTCAAATTTGTTCCGGAATCGGTTTTTGTGTCTCGAGGATTTGCACTTTCTCTATTGGCTGCTCATCTTATTCTGCTTTCTCTCTTTGCCCACTACAGATGGTGCAGGTATAAGTACCATGTAGGATTGTGATTGTCTTTCTTTTGTTCTCTTTCGTAGTTAATGAAGCTATTATCAAACAATATTACTACACCATATACACGTTGGTCCCCTGTCCCCTAGCAAAGATGATTAGTAATATCAATAATCTTTAGACTAACAGCACAATTATTTTATTCCGAATAACGTGTCTCCATTATTTGAAGACTAGTTTTGCTCATTATTAAACTTCCTGGTAGCTATAACTCTTTCTAATCTTATTAAAGTAGCATGTACTTTATTTTGCTTCTTGCTTAATGCAGGCATGAAGGGGGGCTTTCTTCTCTCATACATTCTAAATTTCTTCAAATGAAGTTTGCTATATCTCATCTGAGTTCTTTTCCCCTCAGACGACTAAATACTCGAAACTCAAATTTTAGAGTGCTTAGACAAGAGCGTAAGCAGTTGCTAAACTAATTTTAATCTTCTCTTCTCATAATAATCTTTATTTACCACTTATTTGCCTCGTTTACTGGATTCAGATATCATAACAACTATGTTTGTTGGAAACTTCATTGGAATTGTGTGTGCTAGGTCTCTGCATTATCAGTTCTACTCTTGGTACGTACGCCTTTTTTTTACTGCTACTAAAAAATAACACTCCTATTTATAGATAGGGAAGAAAGGGTACATTAAAAGGGATGAGCTCTGGAGCTGTTAATAAAACTTGAAAGTAAAAATAAGGCTACGGGATCTGGATACCCGATACGATTCTGAAAAATAAATACAAATTAAGTCTAATATTGTTGTGAATATATGAATAGTTTCTTGCATATGTTGCAGGTATTTCTATAGCCTACCCTATTTACTGTGGCGAACGCCATTTCCTACATTGTTACGGTAGGTTTCTTATTCCTCTAGTTTTTCACTACAAGTTCTTACCTCCGTGATGACTTATAAAGTAAGTTTTCTGTCGTGCAGTGTATGTTTGTTCTTTACCGTGGAGTTGTGTTGGAATGTCTACCCGTCTAATGTTTTCTCATCGGCACTTCTGCTTGGGGCCCACTTGGTCATATTAGGAGGGCTCTGGTCGGGACCACCAGAATACCCTTACGCTGACGGTGCAAATGAGAAGCCAGCAAAAATAAGTAAGAAAGCCAACCTATAGATCAACTTTAGCTTATAACAATCAGACAATTTTGTGGATCTAAAATTTCAGATTTTTCCTTTAATCCAATGGGAAAAAAGAAAAGGCTTTATCTGAGATTGACGAGAATATAACCTGCTGAAAGATTTTTACTGCTTGTGAGTACACTGTACACGGGATTAAGACTAATATGAATATCACCACCACATTTGTAATGTGTCTTAGAGGGACTATGTTAAGTTGCCATTGACACCAGTTCCATATTCGTTGGATTTTGTTGCCCCGGTCATTGGTTTCACATGGATTTCTCGCGTGATCTTAGGTTAGGTTGCATCTGGAAGTAAATTTCGAAATCCTCAATAATAATTACTACTATAATAATAATAATGATTTTGGTAATTGAAAGATGTCTAGGTCTTGTTTTCGTCATTTTGACGAATTCATGCCAATGCCTCTCTGGAATCAGGCCAGGTCGAGTCGGAAAGAAAAAAACTGCTGCTAGATATTGAGCAAGTCAACCGTTTTTTAATTGTCGAACACAGAGCAAGGACTTATCTGCAATTTCCCCATACTTTTTTGGCGGGAGAAATATCAAAAAGTAAGAAACGATGAAAATATTTTTCCATTATTTATTTCCTTTTCCTTTTTTCTTTTTTAAAAGTCAATACCTTTGACCCCACCACAACCAATCAATTTAAAACGAAACCTTTGCTTTCTTACTAAGAATATTTGTCACGTGAACAAAGGTAATCTCATGAAATCTTACATCGTTGAATTTTGGAATTGCAGAAACGAAAAAAAACAAAAAAACTTTCCAATTCGAACACGAACACGGTCGATCGATCACGACACATTACCCAAAAGATCCGAGTGACTTAAATTCAACATGACTCCACCGATCTTTTAATATTTTGAGATTAACCCGAACAAGAATATGGTGTAAATAAGCTAATTCATACGATCAAATCTATATAAGAAAAACAAGCGTACGTACTGTATGTGTATAAATTCAAATTATTATTATTATTATTATTATAATTATCATGATAAGTAAAAAGATCAAAGGGAAACGGCTGGGACGGATCATCGGAGAAATCAAAATTAATTGTTCTTGCATTTGGTGATGGCGACGCATCCCCGTTTGTACGGATTAGCTTTGCTCTTGGACTGGCAATTGTAGTACGAGTTGCCCTTCTTGCCACAAGGGACCTTATTCCGGTCCAGCGCACCGTAGCTGACTTTCTTCCTGCGGGCAGCAGCTAATATGCGCCGGTTGGTTTCTGAATCCATCTCGAACTCGCCTTCGATATCCCCAGCCGTCATACACTCTGCGATCGATCCGCTGCAAGCCGGCGGGCTGATCCAGACGGAGTCTCCGCCGCCTGCATTCACGGCGATGGCGAAGGCGGCCACTAACGCGGCGGCGATTAGGAGGCGGAGAAGGTGAGGCTTCTTCATTTCGCTACTTTTTTTTTATTTGATTAATTGAGAAAGAGAAAGAAAAAGGCTCAGTGGGATTTTAAAGTACTTGCGGGCACTTATATTTATCCTCAATTTTACCTTCTCACCAACTGAGTTACTAATTACTTTTCCCGTTTTTACGGTGGTAAAAAAAACATAGTTGACTCTCATCTGTAAATGTACTACGTTTTATTGGCAATTTTTTTTTTTTCAAAAATAAATGAAAATTATAAAGAGTGAAATACACTCTCTCATGAGTCATGACTCATGACTGATGAATAGGTGAATAAGAATAATTATATAGTGATTAAAAGTCAAAAATAAAATAAAGTATTTTCACGCGCATTTATTTGTCAAAAAGGTTAATTTAGACCAATTGAATAAGCCTAATTAATTGAGACGCTGGTGATTACATGTCTTTGAACTTTTGCCGCGTGCACTAAGGTTTTCTTTGTACAGTAGTTGAAAAAAACGGTGTATTTTTTTAAGGTTTAATTTAAAGTAATTATTGATTTTATAATAAATATTTACATACCCATAATTATATAAAATGTATAGAACATATTATTAATATATAAATAACATGTGTAGAACATGTATAGAACATATTATTAATATATAAATAATATCGTGATTAATTTGGAAAATCACATAACTAAGTATATTTATATTTAAAATTTAGAAATTTAACCTATAAAAGAAAACTAGTTTAATTGGAGTAATAATTTTAAAATTTCTCATAAATGATAATATTTCATAGTGTTTTAAAATGATTTTAAGTGTTTTAAAATTTTTTTTTTTTGAAGGCATTTTATAAAATGATTTTAAATAATTTTTGTATAATTTAAATGTTTTTTAAAATCATTTTTATGTGATTTATAATAATTTTTATTTTTTAAAATGATTTTAAATAATATTCCGTATAACTTTGAACATTTTAAAATGTTTTTAAAATAATTTTTAAATATTTTAAATATATTTAATTTTTTACAAATAGTATAAAATTATTTGAAATATATGTTTTAAATATTAAATATTTCTAAGTATTTTTAAATGAGTTGAAATAATTTAAACTTATTTAAAGTATTTTTGAAATAATTTTAAATACTTTTTTTAATTTTAAAGAATTTTTAAGTATTGTAAAATAATTCAGAATTTAGAACAACCATCGCTGCACAAGCCAAGATTTATACCTAAATATTGTTGGTTGGATTATACTGGTAAGTGGTAACTCCGAATAGGTCTGTTGCCGCCGTCCTCATTTCTATCATCTTCGGTCCGAGCGAACCGAATCGTATTTTCAAATCATGATATTTAAGTTATGATTTCTCAACCGGATTTTCAGGGCGCGACCGGGATCCTCACGCATCAATGGTGAGCTCTGATCACACATTTTGATATCTATTCCCTCTCTGTGTTTTCCTGTAATTTCGAATCGAACTGTGGAAATATCTGCTCGCAAATTAGTACGACTGCCCCCAAATTGAAACCCTAGGTTTCAATTTGTATTGTTACAGCAAAATGTGCTTTGATTTTAAATTGGAGGTCATTGCAATGAATTTATTCACAATATCATGCTCGTATTCTTCGTGTATCGATCGCAATGAATTTCATCGGTCGAGGCACCCAACTCATCTAATCCTCCGGTGTATATATTGGGTGGACTGTAAGAACATGATTTCACAAATCAGATGGGTACTATGGAAGCTTTTCCTTGTGCGATTACGATTACAAATGATGTGCATTGTTTCTATGTATTGTCAGCTCATCTTTGTTCGATTTGCCCATTAGATATATGCTTCGGGTAGCTTCTATACAGCGTTGTTCATATACACGTAGTTACTAGCTAGTATCATTTGTTCGGCTTCGGGTAATTTCTATGCAGCATTGTTAATTTGTTCTGTTCATACACATATAGTTACTACTAGTATCTTTCGTTCGGTCAAGCTATTGACCGCAGTAATAATAATCTACGTAGTACTATGTTCCTCTGTTCGTGCACTTAGAGTGTTAGCCAGAATGCCAGAATGTTATTAGAGTGTTAGCCAGAATGCCCACAGTTGTGCTCTTTCCCCATTTATCGTTTGGCCGCAGGTCGTTCGAGCTTTACTAGTTTCTCTCTTTCACAATCTCACCGGACAAGATTGGAGTTTTTTTGGGAGGTAGGGTTGTTTATTTTTACAACAGGATTTCGTCTCATGGGCTATTTTGTCTATAGATTGCCTTAGAATAAATTTATAAAAACTTGATAAGAATTGAGGTGGGCATCGACCCCACTAGCTCTCTTATGACAGAAGCATGAATTCATTATTGAGTGGCCTATGGGCTTTGATGAAAAGTCAAGACCATATCGTGTTGCATTTTGGAATGAATTACCAAAGACTTATTCTCCCCCTTTTGCTCCATCTCAAAGAAATATGACTCTTCTTTGGATTTTATGAAAGAACAAACAAGTGGACACTGGTCATTTTTTTCTCAAACAGAAACTTGTAAGATACTTCACATTTTATTTTATTTTTGAAGATGTTACATACTTCATTTTTATAGTAAGTGATACATTTCTCATTTTGATGACAAAAACACTATATATATGGAGTAATAATCTCTATATATATGATTTTTATTTTATGAGCAAATTAAAAGTGTAAAAGGTAGACTTCAACTCCACCCCTTTTGTATTTGCATATCAATTATTGTTGGAAAATTCATCCACCAAAATTTATTAAAATCGATGTAAAATTTGCTGAGACGACCCTGAACGTCGAAAAACTAAGTCGACGCAACCAACAAGATAACCAAATCCGAGCACCTCAATTCACTATATGTGCTAATTGAGTCGACTATCGATTTCTACAGTCTCTATATAAAAATAAATAAAAAATAGAGGAGAAATAAAATAACACAATAAGGTAGCTTATGATTTAGGCATGTAAAAGTACACAAAGAACTTAAGAACAAGTAAAATCACAAACAATTAAAAAACACACACAATAAACTCAATATCAAGAACAAAGTGTGTATATATTTTCAGAGATCTTTCAACTGTGAAACATCAATTATTTACCCAAACTTTACCTGTTACATAACCACAAATACGTAGACACCGGTAAAAAAAACAGCAGTAATTTTTGAAAAAAAGTAATTAATTATCTCCGGCACCGTGTGGCGGCGGTGCAGGTCCGCTGGTAGGGGTTAGCCGGCCCACCTGGTCGGCAGTTGTAGTAGGACGCGCCTCGCCTCGAGCAGGGGACATTGTTCCGCTGGAGCGCACCATAGCTGACGTACTGGCGGGTTGCTAATATGCGCCGGTTGGATTCGGAGTCCATTTCGAACTCGCCACCGTCGGCCATGCACTCCGCGATCGATCCTTGGCAAGTCGACGGATTCCTGGTCGGAATCCAGCCTAGGTCTTCGCCGGCTTCAACGGCGGTGAGGACGGCCGCGGCCAACACGACGGCGGCAATGAGGAAGCGGAGAAGGTGAGATCGAGATTTGGCCATTGGGAAATGGTTCTCTACGAATGGGCAATCGATTTTTAAGTAGATGTGAGATTTTGGAGTTGGTGCTAATATTCTCTTTATTTACCAATTTGCCACTCCACTTGCTTATATTTTTTCATTTGCGGTGGTTTAGACGTAGGGATTTGTGAATTACTCCTATTAGATTAGATTAGATGTATTGTTAATCAAAATAATACTCCTCTTTTTGTTATAAACACATTTTTCTTTTTAAAAAAATGTCAATATTATTCGTACTACTGTAGTAAAATAAAAAAACTACTCGTATTATTTACTATATTCATGATATGTTTGTATAGAAAAAATGACATGCATTACTAGTATTAACATGTAATGTAAATGTAAATAAATTTATATTTTAAAAATAAAATTGTAAAATAAAATATTTTAAATTATGCAAATATTAAGAAATTGATAATTCAAATGAATATGACGGGTCTTTTGGGGTTGTGGAGAACACGTTATTCTCACTAACTTATAAAAGAGGAGAATCAAATCAGCTGTTATATTTGGAGGGAGGATTATTATTTTATTTTATGGACTTTATATTTCTTAGTATTAATTACTCATTTATTCGCTTTTGTGTATTCGTGCTAGCTGTTCATGTCATTTAATTAGTACCCAACAAAGATATGACCAACAAAAGTAATTAAATGACAACTCAATATTCAAACTAATTATTTAGTATTTTAATATTTTAAAAATATTAAATTAAAATTTAATTAATGTTTAGGTAATTTGAGTTGGACGAATACTTCAAATTTCGAAAAGATGCTTATTGGGACTTTTGAATATAGGTGAGTTGTCAATTGTCATAATCTCACTCCTTTTTTTTTTTAATTATTAAAATAATTGTAATTAAACCCACCACAAATATTATAATTATATACAAACAATTTTTAAAAAATGGAAATCGTATGAATGTTGATTGTCAACAGACAATTGCCACATAAAATATAAAATTTGGTTGGCTTTTGTTTATCGTTCAAGCGCGTCCTCATTGTTGTCGAGAAGTTGGATACCTCAAACCTAATGACACCTTTCGCACCTACCATGGAAAATGATATCTATCCATGTAAGGTTTTATCTCTACTTAGAAATACTTACAAGTTGAATTGTCGTCGACGAGACACAAATTTATCGAGCCTTTTCTCACTTTTTCGTTATCGAAATATCCACGTACGAATGCCAGTGTCTGAAAACTAGCAGCGTTAGTTTTTCACTTTTTCTCGACTCTTTCGATCAATAATCATACGAGACATAACACATTACATTTGCTCGATTCACACGTTTCCACTTAGCATCAATCGGAGAACAATCTTTAATTTCAGTGTATGAACACAGCATACGGACATACGATTCCTTCTTCGAACATTTCAACATCAATGGATCATCAAGATTATCTATGCAATTCAATTATAATCCCATTTCATCACTCGGATACACGTCTGGATCGATAAAGAGGGTTGGCCAAGTGGTAAACCGTAAACGACTAAAAGTACTGATTACCTAATATCGATGTCACGTCACCGTATAATGTATATAAATGTGAAAAGAAGAGAATAATGACCTAATACAGATGACAAAATTCTATGTGAAAATAACAAATCAAGGAGAGTCTAAAGAAGACAAAAAAACTTCATTCCATAGAATGCCTAAGTATTTGACTTTTTCCAGAAACTATTTCAAGGATGAATTATTAAAAACATATAAAAAAAATAGTTTGTGTTTGTTTGAATATTTATATATTTTGAGAGGCAAAAAGGTCAATGTGCACACAAATACTATGAGACTTTTCTTAAGAAACTTTTTCAATAGATGATTAACTTACATGATAAAATTCTCTTTCACCACTTCAATGTGCAGAGCTTGTATTATCTTTCTAGCTTGCTCAGAAGTGCTTCCATCGGAGGCACCTCCTTTACAATTTCTTGCCAATCGGGCATTCCCTGAAAGCCAACAGGGTTAATTCTTATCGAATCAAAGATTATTTTGATTTTTGTTACACCATAAACCCGAAACTAAACGAGGTGTAAACGGGCAAATAAGTAAAATTTTCTATTTTGCTGACAATTTCCAACAACTTAGGTGTGTAGTTACTAGATAGATTGCTTGAAATTTGAACATATTGACGAGTCCAATACAATTAATAATTTAACATTATCCTTGTTTTTATGATACTAGTCAAGAAATGATCACTAACCCGTCCTGATTTCCGAACCCGACCATCTAGACGGAGAATTATGTATACATCCTCGCCGGGAGTTATGCCTTCAGATTTCTGTTGATCCCTAATCCACCTGGAACAGGAAATGTATCATGGCCAGTTGCTGTTAAGAATTATAAAGTAGTAAAAAAGAAACAATTAAACAATGGGATAGAGACAAAATAAAACCACACGGGTGTTTTTGTAATTTTGAAATTTTTGATTTTCCATATTTTCTACTAAGAGTTGTTTTTCCTTTTGTAGCAAGTATATATGTGAAATCTTAAGGGAACTTTTTTGTAATTAAAACTTGCAAAATTATATGCTTACCTCTTAATGCTTCATTTATCTTGAGTACATTTCTATTTAGTCTATCTCTACATCTACCTTTAAATTCAAAACAATCGCGCCTTTCATATGAGGCAAAACTGTGCTGGCACTCGGTAATATTAGGAAGTAGTCCATTTATGCTGGGGATGGTTATTTTCGTCTTTGAAACTGAAGCATCATGAAATCTACTCCACAAAACATTGCAAGTACTAACCTTTCCCATTCAGCAGGTGATACAACTTCTGCTCGGAATCGAATCTCTGTTTTGATTTTTGATTTCGCAACTATTGATTGAGCCCGCTTATCAAATTCTTCCTACCAATGAAAAAGTAAAAAAAAAAACAAATAAATAAATCAACAATCACACAGAAACGCAAAAGTGAGATGCCACATGATCTGTGGATTTGTAAATAAGAGCTTTTTTTATGGGAACTTAATAAATTTTCCTGTAACACCATTGACATGTGCAAAACTGATTAGGGGTCATGTGTATATGTAACTTACCCCTATAGATGGAAGTGATGCAGCTGCCTTTGGAGAAAGACCAAAGCCTTTCTTCTCTATTTGTGGGTCCCTACCCTTGCCCCACACAACAGGAACAAGAATAATTCCTCTTCTAAGGAGCTCCGTTCTGAACCTCTCAGCCTTGCGCATGGCTGAATCTACTGTCTCTTTATTCCCAGCTAAAATAACCTAAAGGCCAGAAGCAGCTATGATATAATCTTAGGAAAGAGACATAAGATAAAAACAATACTAACAATAGTGAAGGGCGAGAGAATAAGGATCACTAACAGGCCTTGCCGTGTCCCTTAGTTGCACAAGTTCCACAATCCTGTTTGTCGAAAGGCGCAAAGGCAGCCTCGACAGAGTCTCATTTCTCGTAATTTGGGCCAGCTGTTCCTCCTCTTTCTTGTTCTCCCAAAGGAATAAAGCCACAAAAACAATAATACCTGCGCCATAAATACTGAGTCGAAAAATTTTAATTTATTTTCGTAAGAACAAAATCTACACGTGCATATACAATATTAACGCTGAGTGCAAAATTTGAAACGAAAAATATATAAATACAGTTTTTGTCATTGATCACCTCCAATATTTATTCCTGCATTTCCCGAAGTCTCCAATAGGTTGGGAGCACTGTCACCGCCTTTGACTGCACTGAGCAACCTGGGTACTGTGAATAACAAAGAAATTCCAGCAGCTGCTGTGAATGCCACATAGAAGAACTTTCGAATTCCACGGAATGGCGCTTGAACCTCACTAATGAGTTTAAGATCCCTCCGGAAGCTATAGCCTATATCTTCTCCACCCAGCCTAGCCTGTTGACGATGAATTAAAAAAAAAATGCATCATATTTTTTTATTAGGAAACGAGAAAAAAATGAAATGGGATGGCTATGAGTGGCTAACCTCTTCTTGCAATTCCTTGAATTCAGGCATTGATCGAAATGAAGCCAGATCAGGATCATTTAAAATGGTGCCGAACTTGAGATCATATTCTCTCAAAGCTGTGCGCAGGCATTCAGCAGCTGTCTTTCCTTCCTCCCTTTTTCGTATACCAAAAATCAAAATAAGATTATGGGTTTCATTCGCAATGCTACAAATACTCAAATCTCACGGGAGGTATCTATCACATGCTAACAAAAACAGTACAATCTTCGGAAATGTCGACGTGAGTGTAATACAGAAACAGAAACTTACCTGTAGGCATGACAACATGCTTTGTTATATAGAGCAGCTTGTGCTTCCAAAGGGTTAGGATCCAAAGTAAGAGCAGTGTCGAACTGTTCCAGGGCATCTCTGACCTGAAATATAAGATCCAGATGATATAAATACTGTAAATTGGATTAACTCCCTATGTAACACTGAATTCGGATCTTCTCAATGGAATGTGTTACCCCAAAAAACTAAAAGAAAAAAATGGTTCCCTTTGCACACTCTCGTTACGCAAAAGCACTAGCCTCAACTGTATCGCAAACCATATAGAATGTATGCAGGTTAATTGACCCGACCCAAACAACACGTCTATCTAATGACTAACATGACCTGATGTTCTTAATGAGTTCGAAAATTCATCCGAGGCTATTTTAATTTATTGAACTAGCCGAAGCGATACGAGCTAAAATCCAACTGATCACGACCTAGTGAAACTTTACATGTCATTCAGTGAACGACTAGCCTGAGTAAATGAGTTAATAATTAACATCATAAGCATTACAAGGACACTTTTCATTACTCGGTAATTATATACTCAATTAACAAGGATACGATTTCTGAAGCTAATACGGAATCAGAAGCACAGTCGTAATCTGACCGAATATAGCTACCAGCATAATTCAGAAGGTGAAATTTATCTTCAGAAACCAAAAAACAAATGAAGATGAAAATCTCAATATTACTTAAAAGGTAAAATTACCCGTCCTTTGCCGAAGAGGGAAAGACCTAAGTTCACGCATGACTCAGCTGTGGGAGTACTGACTTCCGGCGAAGTAGGAGACGGAGAGCAATTGACTATCGGGCCGCGGGTGGTTTTCGTGGGTCTGATTGAGGCCCGAAAAGAAGAGGGCGGTGCTAGATTTGCGCTGAAAAAGTACGTTTTCGAAATTCGCGATGAAGCTGAATTTGGCGGCAGGCAATGGTGAGGGCGGTGGTGGTGCGGTGGCGCAAAAGTTGCGGTGGCCATTGTTAACTCATTGGATGGGTTATCCGTTTATCCTAAATGCCAACGTTTCGCCCGTATCGAATTTATTTCTTTATAGTAATTTTCATATTAAGACATTTAATTTTTATTGTTATCTATGTCAATTGCTAAACTTTTGTCAAAGTGAAAAGAAAATTTGAAAGAAAAAAAAAATTAATAATAAATCTATAAAATAATACTCCTATTATTCTACCACGTAAATACTGAATAGTGATTAGATGTGATTTTGGAGGGAAATTTCTCAGGATTTGGGCTTTCTCAATATAGAGGGGCCATTTGGTGGCATTTCAATATAAGCCCATTGGGCCGAAATAGAGCCACTAATCCAACTACTCACCTAAAATCAAGGTTCTATTTATTCTTTTTATGAACAATTTAAAGAAAAAGGAAAGTAAAAATTAAAGATGCCCAATAATAAAGTTATGATATTGCATGGAAATGTGCTAAAGATATAAAGGGATTACTTTATTCTGGATTCTGTCAATCATTCCCTCCAATAGGACACATAATATATGGAGTATACAATATATATTGGAGTATTTATTTATTCTCTTTTTGAAATATTACCTTCTTCGTACCCAACGATTTTGTGAATTAGTCATCTCATTTCCAACAACTATTTAAAAAAATAAAAATAATTGGGAAACCGGGCTGTCGGCATTCAAAGTTGTAACTGGATCGCGGATCATGGCTTAAAATTTCTAATCAGATAGAACCAGTTTCAATTCGATTTAAAAGAATGATCAAAGGGTGGTCAACGATTTTCAAACCGATTTTTAACAGCTGTATTGGAGAATGAGCCAATGAATAAGGAAATAATCAGTGAGCAATCAATCCGTCTCTCCCAAAGTGAATATTCGTATGGGTTAGGACATGACCACTCGCATGCAAGATTCCAAGCGGGATGGATGCCCACAACTAATATATCTCCAACACAAAAATATGCTTCTTTTTTCTTCACTTTTTTACCTTTTGATTTTCTTTTTTTTTTTCTTTCCTTTTTCATCTTCACTCTTCTTCATGTATTTGCAAACCACATCATTTGAATGGTAGGGGAACCCGGCCCAGCTAGTGGGCAGTTAGGCCGAGTGTCGCTCGGTCCGAGCTCAGCTCGACCCGCCCGGTTGGCCCCATGATTTCAACACTATCAACCACTTATTTTGAGCACATTTCATTCAGGAATCATAGCAAAATGGCTACACACCTTTTTCAACCTAAAGTACCTACACCCTCTTAAAGTTGTAACTCTCAACTCTCAACCAAAGAAAGAAAACACTTTTCCTAAAGTATAAACAGTCAATTGATTTAGCCTTTAGGGGCATACTAAAACATGTGCATAAAAAGCTCAATGATTTTCTGGTCATGTTTATGAAACCTATTACAACAAGGAAACAATACGAAACTAATGTGATCCTATTTGCACATAATATACAGGTACTACTACATCTTCTCGTTAAGATCTAAGACCCTTGATCTACTACTAGATTATGAGACAAACAAACAAACTCATACGGATGATTTATAAAGAACACGGAAAGCACATGATTATCACACCATAATATACAATAATCTCTTAAATAAGCCACCGGGTCCCTCCAAGGAACATTTTGATAATCATCACATGATTGAGCACCCAATTTCATCGTCAGCATGAGGATCATCAGAACGATTAATATCTCCGATCCAGTCGGACGACGGGGGGTAATAATATGGGTGATTGTTTGAGTAAGCATGCATAGGTAAGGTGTAATAGGAAGTAGTCATACTTGCAGTTGGTGGCGCTGTGTTGTAACTCATACCATATTCTGGAGCAGGGTAGTAAAAGTGTGGTGGATAAGAAGCGATCTGCTGATGCGGTGTGGGGTGCAAATTTATTTGATCGGCAGGTGGGCCCATATTCCCGGCCGGCGGAGCAGATTCTCCGCTTCCAGCTGTAGGCGCACCACTGCCACTATTTGCCGAACCCGAGTTTCCCTTTTTCTTTTTCTTTTTCTTCTTTTTACCTCCACCGCCGCCAGTTTGGGCGGCAGCTGCCTGTCCACCAACCTTTTCCTCCTTGCGATCATCGCCGGATGTGGGGTTGGTTTCTTTTTTCTGGTTTTCCTTTCCATTGCCATTATTATTGTTGTTGTTTTTTGTTTGATTTTCAGCCTGCTCTGTATCACTACCACTTCCTTCATCATCATCCGAGCCCTTTTGCTTCTCTTTTTTCTTTTTCTCGGAATCTTCAGTCCAGAGCTCGGCGTGTTTCCCCGATTTTATCAGCTTCTTGGTCAAGGTTTCAGCTTCGACATTTCCGGCAACTAAGACCTTGTGTTGTTTAGAGTCTATCTCTATCTTATAAACTCCTGATGAATATACATAACTTAAAATTAATCATAACCCCGAATTATGAAACACCTCATGCATACCTGGGCATAATTATTTAAAAAAAAAAAATACATTACCTTCAATACTTTGAAGGACTTTCTTTACTTTTTTCTTGCAGCCTACACAGTGGATAGAAACTTTCAAGGCCCATGTCTACAAGAGAGTATTTAAACAACATATGGATTAGCAAGCTACAACAGGTCAAACAATTGATTAAATTTCATACAAAGATTAGACGATCAATTATTACCTTGTACTTGAGGGGTTCGGGGGTATCGCCACAAGCAGGTTCCTTTTCCATCCAGTGTGTCTATGAGGGGTTAAAGAGGAGTCTCTCTTGATGGAGTGCTTGAATACAAGGAAGGAGAGTGATACAAGGCAATATTTAGCATCACGAAATAAAGCAGTGAAGGAGGAAAAGACTAATCTGCCCCCACCCCCCCCCCCACCCCACCCAACTGTGGCAGAAAATTTTGTAGGGTAGGGCCACTATAAACCTTGGCATAAGTATCAGAGCAATATAAGCAAGACGAATCATTCCTCTCCCTTCAGCCACTCACACTGCAGTAAAATAAAATTTATCCGAATTTTCCCGTCCGGACAAAATAAGAAAAGCATGAAAATGGAAGTGCGACCACTTTTGTTCACAGCCTTGCTTTTGATAAAGTAGAATGGTAAAAATCACGAACGAGTATCAACACGCGCGCGCGCGCGCACACATAATTGCAGTAATTTCGTAATCTAGACAAATCAAGTAGAATGAAGAAGGATCCAATTATATGGAAAGCAGCACAAGTGCAATATAATGAAGGCAAAATAAATCATTAGAAAACGCAAATAAGACAAAAGAGTACCGTGCAGATAAGTATCTGGAAAGTTATCGTCTCAAAAAGTGGAAGCAAAGCAAGAGAAGGGAAACAAAAGATAAGTAAAAAATAAATGAATTGCTATAAATCGTGTAGTTATGTAAATATGAATGCTGAAAGAGACTAATACAACTGAAAAAATAATCTTACTAAAAGCAAGACAATCTTACTAAAAGCAAGACAATCTTACTAAAAGCAAGACAATCTACTAAAAAGGGTTTACCTTTCCATAATTTTTCTAAAAAATACTTGCCAAATCTTATGATGGAGCTTTCATTTTAAAAGTCAAGGAATTGAACAAATTATCTAGATGAGATAACTTTGAAGCTTAAAATTAACATGGAACAACACTTGGCCCTCAATTGCCCGTTTTTCCCATAATTGTAAGAAATATCGTTCTTGTTCTTACAATGACGATATTATGACACGTATACTTCTAGTGACTCTGTTTCTATTGATGCTTGAAGACTTGTACCTTCAGCATCCACCACCTACAATTTTATTACACTACCAGACTCGAGCAGAGAACCTTAAAATGAAGTTTCCATGACAACAAATAATTACAGAAACTTTAAAGGGGCACATGTCTCCCAATGAAGTTTCCTCCACACATAACTCGATATTTCAATCACATGACTAATATCATTTAACAATTTTAAACAGATATCAAAAGATAACCTTAAAAAAAATCTCAAATCACAGAGCTTTACAACATAGAATAACACCAAAAATAGTAGAAACAAGAACCGCGAAAACTCCATCTCTAGAAAGCCTAAACTCGGCCCAAGTCAAAGGTTTTCTGACATGGACTAATACCTCTCCGAAACGTTCATTCAGTTCTTCTAGTGATCCAGAGTTATCAATCACAATCCGCTTCGGCCCCTTTTAAATCCAAAGGCATCTGAGAAGTGATCCTACTCTTGGCCTCTTCAGCTGTTGATCCGTCTCTCGCCATAAGTTGCTGAAGTTGGGTCTCTGGGTCGACCCATACCACAATAATAGGCTTAGTCCACTTGTCCATCTTCGCCTCGAACAACAGGGGCACGTCAAGAATGATTATTTTACAACCCTGTACCCATAGCTTGAGCACTTCCATGAAAATCCCAGATGAAATGTATGGAGCCAATAATCTGAAGAAAAATAAAATTCTATACAAACCCGAGTTGTCACGAATAACCAAAATTATTCCAATACCATTCTAAACAAAAAACGTAGATATATGGTCGTCGACTTTAGCAATTCTATATCACAAACCAAAATAGATACGTACGTCAATTTTATGTTTAATCGCCTTGAACAAAAATTGAATTTTCCATTTAACTAAGCATACCAAATGAACTGTGGTACTGAGATGAAGTCCAAACTCACATATTCTGAAAATTTATAGAAAATGACCAATTGCAATTAACCTAATTTCAGATCAATCACAATCTGAGATTATTTTCTCGAATAATTAAGCGATCGCGTTGAAATCGGAGGTGCTTGAGTGCGGCCTCCCTCGCGCATAGTGCACGAAGACGAAAACACAGACCCGAGTCACGAGTGATCATTCACAATACATTATAATAGACCGTACCGATTAAGAAGCTGTCGCTTGTCAGGATCACTGAATACGATTTGCCCTAGCTTCGCTCGATCGACTTCGCCACCGGTCAGCAAGACATCGTCTCCGAACGCAGCCACAGTTTTTCTCCATCCGCCAGAGCCTTTCTTCAGAACAATCTACAGCTCAGAAAAAAGAAAAAACACATTACCGAGTGAAAAACCGCAAAGGAATGCCATGGGTTTCAGAATTCGGAGAAAGAGCGTACGCGAGCAATGACGTCAGCATCGACGACGGGAATTCCGTTAGATTTGAAGAGATTGGAGACTGTGCTTTTCCCCTACCTATGCCTCCGGTTAAACAGACTATCCTCGTTTGTAATGTAATGATGCCGCCGGGAAATCGAATCCCGTTGACTTCGCCGGTAGTATAGAAATTAAAGAAGTGTTTGGGCTGATAGGAAAAGGAGCAAGATTGGGTTGGGCCCAAATAAACTACCGTTCCATAATTCCACTCAACAAATAGTTATGGGCTTTTGGAACAAGGGAAGTACTGTAGATAGTATATACAGTAGAAACTCTATACAGTCATATCGTTGGGATCAGAAAAAAATATTACTATAGATAGTTTATTCTTATATAGAGTTTTACAAAATAAAAATATTTTTTTCAAATAAAAAATAATAAATATAAAAATAACATACATTATATTTATCTATCTTTAAGTTCATATAACAAATTTAACAGTTTTGACTATGAATATTTAACCATATATATATATATGTAAAAATTGTATTTAACATATATTAAATAAAATAATAATTAATCTAAAGACTATAAACATTGATCATATAGTATATATAATTGATTTTGATAAACATTTTGCATTTTAAACATGTTATAAATTTTAATAAATAAAAATATTATTAATAAATATTTTTTACTATATATTAATCATTTATTCTTATATAAAGGTATAAATCGCGGGACTTGAAAAATGTATGACTTATGACAATCTGAAGTTTATTCCTAATTATAACTGGTCTCAAGTCAGGACTTGAATTTTTTATTACTATAGGGAGTTTATTCCTATATAGAGTATTACTATATAGAGTTACTATATAGAGTTTCTACTAGTACAATTTAGTCAAGAAATCATAAAGTAACTAGTGACAAAAACCTAGTATCTCAAAATTTCTCTAGAGATTTATTAAAATATTAAAATTAAAAAAAAAAAGGGGTGATTTAGTTACAAATAAAAATTACTTTTCAAAGTAAAGTGACATCTATTGACAATAAAATATCTCAAAATTTCTAGAGATTTGTACACATACTTAAAATTAAAATTAGAAAAAAGGGTGTATTTAGTAATCAAAAGAAAATAATTACTTCTAAAATTTATTAAATAATTTTACTAGATCTTACTTTTAAAAAGGAAATCGTGAATAAAATTTTATTCCTTTATTTGTATTTGCCTAACTTATCTTTACTCGCGTGTCGTGTGTGTGTTCAATTTACAAGAAAGAATTTGTTCTTTCAAACTAAATTTGGATTAATTGAACTGAAATAATTGAGTTTGAACTGAATTGAAGTAAAATTAAGTTCAATTGAGTAAAATTTTAAAATATTAAGATATTAATAAAATATATCAATATTTTTTACATTATAAATATTTTTATAAAAATAATATTTTTTATATAATAAAATAGTATTAATAGAATATAATTTATATACATATTTTTTTTTTCAATTTTAGTATTTTTAACGTGTGATAAAATTATAAGTACATTATAAATTTATATTACACATAAATAAAATATATATTTATATATATATATATTGTTAATATTATATAAAAATATATTTTATTAAATAATTATACACAAATAATATGGTATATATAATAAAATAATTTTATATTAATGCATACTCCGTATATTTCAATTTTACACATAGTGTAGTCAACGTAAAAAAAATGCAAACTTGGATGAAAAGAATCGAAAAAAATTTCCGTCGAGAGTGAAAATGAATATAGCCGAAACTATTTAGAAAAAGTAATAACTTAAAAGAGTATGAAGATGAAAAACAACAAAATTATGTGAAAATAAATGATTCAAATATTTAAAATTTATATTTTTATGGGTTATATATATATATATATATATATATATATATATATTTATTTATAATTGGCAATATTTTATATTACAACGCGTTTAATTAATAGTAATATTTTTTTCTTAGCATAAATAATTTTTATATTACAATGCATTTAATAAATAATACGAGTAATATAATAATAATAATAATAATAATAATAATAATAACTGAATTGATTTAAATTGACATAATTAGTTTGAATTGAATTAAAGTAAAAATAAGTTCAAAAGAACAAAATATAAACGCGTGATAACTACGTGTACTAAACGAGAGTATACATATGAGTGATATGACATATCTAATGAGAATATATGCATGCAAAAGCTGACGTTATGAAATAACCTTTATATAATTAACCCGTTGAATCGCATTGTTAATCATAATTATAAAAAAATAAATTATTTTATTTTTTATCTCAATATCTTGAAATGGATCTTCCTCCTCCATCTCCGCTGCTTCTTTATGATTTTGCTTCTCTCTTTCTCACATTTTGTCCATTAAAATAAAATTTAATCAAGAAATCAAAAAATGTCATTTACTTCCAAAAAGTATCTCAAATTTTCTAAAGAGAGAGTAGATATTGTACGCAACTAAGCATGCTTAAAATTAAAATATTAAAATTCAAAAAAGGGTTGTATTTAATAATTAAAAGAAAACAATTACTTTAAAAAATTAATATTAAAAAGGAATGCGTGAATAAGCGCGTGTTGACTAAATGAGAGTAGACATATGACGTATCTAATGACGATGGTATGCATACAAAAGCTTACGACATGAAAAAACCCTAATATAACCCCGTGGACTGATGTATTGTTAATAACAATTACCAAAAATCAATTACTATCTTCTTTATTTCAATATCTCGAAATGGCTCCTCCTCATCCCCCACTGTTTCTTCTCTTCGTTCTGCTTCTCTCTTTCTTCTCACATTTCGTCCATGTTTCTTCGAAAACATACATCGTCCAAGTCGATAAGAAGTCGATGCCAACGGTGTTTCTCGAGGCCAAACACTGGTACGAAGCCACTCTTCAAACCCTACGCAATGAAAACAGTGCCGATACTACTACTACCACCGATCATCCAAAACCAACAATAAGCGCAATTACTCACGTTTACAGCACTGTTTTACATGGCTTTTCGACTCAACTCACCCCAAAACAAGCCACGACGCTCTCAAGCCAACCGGGAGTGATCGCCGTCATACTCGACGGCGTTCATAAAATACAGACTACTCACTCCCCATCTTTCCTGGGCTTGTACTCTGGTAACAATAATAATTATGATTATATAGTCCCCGGCCACTTACTCAACAGATCGGATTCCGGCTCAAACGTTACCATCGGATTTCTCGACACCGGCATATGGCCTGAACACCTTAGTTTCCGCGCTCAAGGCTTGGGCCCGATCCCTTCCAAATGGAAAGGTGTGTGCGTCGAAGGGCAGAATTTCACAAGAGCCAACTGCAACCGAAAACTCATCGGCGCCAGATTCTTTTCCAAGGGCTACGAAGCCCAGTTCGGAAAAATAAGCCCCTCAGAAGATTTCCTCTCCCCCCGAGACTCCAACGGCCACGGCACACACACGACATCCACCGCAGCAGGCAGAGCTGTTGGTAATGCGCCGCTTTTCGACTACGGCCACGGCAAAGGGACAGCTGTCGGGGTTGCTCCGAAAGCACGAATCGCGGTGTACAAAGTTTGTTGGGCGGACGGATATTGCGCGGATTCCGATATTCTTTCCGGGATCGACAAGGCGGTTGAGGACGGCGTCGATATAATTTCTTGCTCCATGGGCGGCACCAAGGCGATGTCATTAGACCACGACATGGTAGTGATTGGGGCCTTTGGTGCGATGGAGAAGGGTGTTTTTTTCTCGGCTTCTGCCGGCAACAATGGTCCGGATGAAAATACGACGAGCAACGTGGCTCCATGGATGACATCCGTGGGTGCCAGCACAATCGATAGGAGATTCCCGGCTGATCTCGTTCTCGGAGATGGACGGGTGTTCAACGGCTCCTCCATTTACACCGGCAAACCCTCAATATTGTCATCCATTCCGATTATATTTGTTAGCAATTGCACGAATATTGAGTCCTTGAAATTAGTTCGTGGCAAGATCGTCCTCTGCGGTGAAGGTGACATATATATATATATATATATATATATAAACTTCTTCTTCGATAATAATCTTAATTAAGCTAATTACTTCTGTCCTATATATCTGTAGTTGATGATTACAGCGCTGTCATGAGCGCTGGCGCTGCGGCCATGGTTGAGTATGGTAGTGGTTTGAACGGCGAAGATCTCCCGGCATATCTTCCTCATTGGATTCCGGGCCTAACCGTGACCTTCTCAACAGCTCGCGCAATATTCAAATACTTGAACCACTCGAATAACGCGAGGGCATCGATTTCGTTTCACGGCATGAAGTTAGGAATCAAGCCGGCTCCATTGGTAGCTTCCTTTTCGTCTAGGGGGCCCACCACCATCGCATCGTTCCTTATGAAGCCGGACCTAATCGCTCCGGGTGTGAACATCCTCGCGGCATATCCTTACGACGAGTCCTCGTCGGTCAACCCTCGTCAATCTGCGTTCTACATGCTGTCGGGAACATCCATGTCCTGCCCGCACGTGTCCGGCGTGGCCGCTCTCCTGAAAGGGGCCCACACGGATTGGACCCCGGCTATGATCAGATCAGCCATGATGACCACTGCCTACACCACAGACAACCGAGGCCGGAATATACTGGATGCAAATGACTACACAAACGCAACGGTGTGGGCCATGGGGGCTGGCCACGTGGACCCGGAGAAAGCCGCTGATCCCGGATTGGTCTACGATATAAGCTCCCATGATTATGTCAACTTCTTGTGCGCCTCGGGTTATAGCATTCAGGGTATAAGAACGATAACGAGTAGGAATAGCACGATTTGCCGTAAAAATAAATCTCAGCCGTGGAATCTGAATTCTCCAGCCATCAATGTTGACTTCAAGGCGTATCGTAAGAAGAAAATTGTGGTTAAGAGGACCGTGACGCATGTTAGTGAATGTTCGTCTACTTACTACGTGAAGGTGGTTAATCCCAGAGGCGTGTACGTGAGTGTGACTCCGAAACAAATGAAATTTAACGGCAAAAACGAAAACCAAACTTACAGTGTGTCGATCATGGCGGAGAAACTCACCGTGGGGCCGGGGGAGTCCACCACGGATGCCGGGAAGCTAGTTTGGTCGGACGGGAAGCGAAATGTAGTGTCGCCGGTGGTCATCATGTGGCAGCTCGGGTACTATTAATCGATCTAGCTACTTAATTAATAATTACTAGTTACTATATACTCCTATATATGTGTGCACGTGTGCGCGCGTTACTTAGCACACTTTAAATAACTTTGGTCTGTGTGTTGTTTGATCCTTGTTTCAAGTTTTATGTGTACGTGTTTGTATCTGAATTCCAATATAATGAAGGCATTATATTTATGTTTTATTTGAATAAATACTGTACCACGTATATGACTCTACTCAGGAATGCTCTCTTGCACGAAACGGGATTTCTCTTTGTGCCCGACGTGTGATGTGGAATTGCCACGTCTTTAACAAAATTCAGAATTTATAATTAAATGTATTATTTTTAATTTATAATTGAAACAAATTACCGACACTCAGATCCCTTTAACAATCACAATCTTCATCGATTTTCAATCATTGATTTCGGGTTAAAGAACACATTCCAAAAACTCTAAATCTCAAATATCGTTTCGAACCATGTAATAAACCCAACGCATAATTGGGGTTTAATCCCCAATTCTCTGCCCTAATTTTATCCCCTTTTCAGCTGACCTAAATTGGCATAGAACGACGCCGTTTCATCTCTATGGCCTCTTCACTAAACGACGTCGTTTGGCTAGACGCGTTTTCAACTCTTGTCTCCCAGATCACAACAACGCTTTTGTTTTTATGATTTATTTATTGTATTGTTTCTGTAGCTAGGGTTTTGATAGGATGGTTTAACCACCTATAAATAGCGTCTTGAAACGCGTCGCTGTAAGGTTGAACGAATAAAAATTAATTGATCTTCTTCCCATGATATGAAAACCCTATTTTACGTTCCTTCCATTTTTATTTTATTTTGAATCTTTTTATGGTATCAGAGCCGCTTGAAAAGCCTGTTCTTGGCTATTGATTCTCGCTGCTCCTTTCATCTGTGTCAATGGCTGAATCCCAGGAAAAAGAATCTCAAGCTCCGATTCAACTCAACCAACAGTTGGTCTCCATAAAGTTGAATGACGGGAACTTCCTCATATGGAAGCAACAGATCTTGGCCGCCATCAAGGGCCATGGGCTCGAGCCCTACATTAATGGAGAAAAAACCAGAGCCCAGAAAATATTTCATGGGAGATGAAGAAGGGTCAGTGATTCTGAACCCTAACTATGCCATATGGCAAAGGCAGGACCAGCTTCTGACGAGCTGGATATTATCTTCCCTGTCTGAACCCATTCTCATTTCTGTGGTGGGGCTCAACACCACAAAAGAGATCTGGGAAACCCTACAAATTAATTTCTCAAGCCAGACTACAGCCAGAAAAATGCAATATCGACTGGAGCTTCAAAACCTGAAGAAGAGAGGCATGAGCATGAGGGATTATCTCAACAAGGTGAAGGCTTGCTGTGATGCACTTACAAGTGCAGGAGAAAGGATGACTGAGATGGATCGTGTGATGTATGTTCTTGGAGGTTTAGGTAGTGAGTATGATGCTGTGGTGATTACCATCACTGCCAAGGGTGATGCTTTCAGTATGAGGGACATCACTTCTCTCTTGCTTACCTATGAGAGCAGATTGGAGGCTAGTTCTGCTTCAGATGCCATTGCAAATGCCAACCTCACATATGGTAGAGGAAGAGGCCCAGATTCTAACAGAGGCAGAGGCAATGGTAACAACAGTAACAAAGGGAGAGGCTCTTATAGGGGCAGAGGTGGAAGATCCAACAACAACAACAGGGTGTTCTGTCAGATATGTGGATATTCTAACCACTCTGCTGAGAAATGCTATCACAATTTTGATCCTGATTTCGTGAGGAACCAAAATGCAGACAACAAGGGACAAGGAAATCAGAGTAATCACAAGGCATCATCAAGTAGCTCTGCTCACTACAGTTCAGCTGAAAACCTTTCTGAAGCTTCATGGTATCCAGATTCTGGTGCCACCCATCATGTGACAAATGATCTCTCTAACATGAGTATTGGATCTGAGTATGGAGGACCAAATAAACTCACAGTGGGAAATGGTGTTGGGCTTGATATCAACCACACTGGTAAGGCTGTTGTCACAGCTTCTAATTCAAAATTTGCTCATCATCATACAACTTTTCATCTCAAAAATTTACTTCATGTGCCTGATATTACTAAAAACTTGCTCAGTGTCAGCAAGTTTGCTCATGATAATAAAGTATTTTTTGAGTTTCACCCAAATTTCTGTGTTGTAAAGGACCAAGCCACAGGGGAGGTTCTTCTGGAAGGGACTCTTAACAATGGGCTCTACATATTCCAGTTGGCTAAAGTCAAGTCTGATCCAAGGCTGAAGCAACACAAGTCATCTGATTCAAGTGTTTTTCATGCTTATTTTAATTCTGAACCTTTGCATTCTGAACATTTCAGTTCTTTCAATTGTAATGTTAAAACCTCTGTGAGCCTTGAACTTTGGCACAGGAGATTGGGTCATCCCTCTCTTGAGAACACAAAAAGGGCTTTGGATTCTAGTAAGATTCCTTATGTTAATAAGGAATTTTTTAATTTCTGCTCTAATTGTCAACAAGCCAAGGCACACAAATTACCTTTCCCTGTTAGCATGACACACACTGAATCACCTCTATTTCTCATTCATACTGATTTGTGGGGGCCAGCTCCCATAACTTCCACATATGGAAGTAATTATTATGTTTCTTTCTTGGATGACTGTACCAAATATGTATGGATTTATTTCCTGAGGTCTAAGTTTGATACTCAAAATGCTTTTACACATTTTAAATCATTGGTTGAGAATCAATTTAGCAGAAAAATTAAGATACTCAGAAGTGATGGTGGTTCTGAGTATATGCCCTTAAAGGCTCTCCTTGAAGCTTTTGGTATTCAACACCAACTCTCATGCCCTTATACTCCTGAGCAGAACGGAGCTATTGAAAGGAAGCACAGACACATTGTGGAATCAGGTTTATCTCTTCTATCTCATTCTGGATTGAGTAAAGCTCACTGGGAAGATGCTTTTGCAACTTTTGTTCACTTACTTAACAGGATTCCACAGTCTTCTATCCATTTTAAAACTCCTTTTCAGCTTCTTTACAACAAACCTCCAGATTACTCTTATCTAAAGGCTTTTGGCTGTCAGGCTTTTCCCTTGTTGAGGCCCTATAATTCTGACAAATTGGAATTTAGATCCTCACCATCCATTTTCATTGGCTATAGTAATCAATATAAAGGGTATAAACTCTTGCTCCCTGATGGCAGAATCATCTTTAATAGACATGTGGTTTTCAATGAGGCTGTTTTTCCAGCTCTCCAGAAATCCACACCATCACCAGATACTGCCACAGAACCTATACCTTCATGCCCTTTTTCTCATCATCTAAACACTCCTGATATACCCACTGATAACTCACCCACTTTTGAACCTACATCTACATCCAGCCAATCTTCTAACTCCACTGATACCTCTGTCAATGACAATGATCATAACAGGTCAGAAAGTTTGCCACCTGTCAATGACATTGTCCAAGAAATTTTGCCACCTTCAGATTCTAATATTGTCCCTTTACCTTCTGATAATGTTCACCATATGGTAACCAGGGCTAAGGCTGGTGTTTTTAAACCCAAATCTTACCTCACAGCCCTCCTATCAGATTGCCCATTGCCCAAAGATAGTGAGCCCAAAAACCATAAACAGGCTATGCTTAGTCAGCCTTGGCTATCAGCCATGAAATCTGAGCATAATGCCCTCATTTCAAACCATACCTGGACCCTTGTTCCTCCAAATCCTCATCAACACCTCATTGGCTCAAAGTGGGTGTTTAAACTCAAGAAAAATTCTGATGGTAGCATCCTTAAACACAAGGCAAGACTAGTGGCTAGAGGTTTTAGTCAACTAGCAGGCATTGATTACCATGAGGTATTCAGTCCAGTGGTCAAGCCAACCACTATTAGACTGCTCATATGTATTGCCCTCTCCAAGGGCTGGCGCCTAAGGCAAATAGACATTGATAATGCCTTCTTAAATGGCACCCTTGACAGCTCTACACCTATTTACATGACTCAACCACTAGGGTTTGAGGATCTCTCTAAACCTGACCATGCCTGCAAATTGAATAAGGCTATTTATGGCCTCAAACAGGCCTCCAAGGCTTGGTTTGATACTCTCAGAACTGCCTTATATAATTTAGGGTTCCATGGCTCAAAGGCTGATTCCAGTCTTTATATTAAATTCACTTCTTCAGGTTCTGTGTTCATATTAGTTTATGTGGATGACATAATACTAACTGGCAGCTCTCCTTCTCTTATTAATGATACCATTCATAAATTATCCCTCACCTTCTCTCTGAAAGACCTTGGGGACCTTCATTATTTCCTGGGAATTGAGGTTAATTACCTCTCTGATGGCATTCTCCTCACTCAAGGCAAATATATTCATGAGCTGCTTGCTGGAGCAGGTTTATTACACTCTAAGTCCACTCCTACACCCATGGTCAGCTCTCATACTTTAACCAAGTTTGAGGGTGTTCCAATGCCTGAACCTACCTTCTATAGACAACTCATTGGTGGCCTTCAATATTTGACATTCACTAGACCTGACATTCAATATGCAGTCAACAAGCTTAGCCAATTTATGCAGGCCCCAACTGACATTCATCTACGAGCTGTCAAAAGATTATTAAGGTACATTTCTGGCACCTCAAACCATGGCTTACTCCTTACTAAATCCAGTTCCATGCAACTCAATGCCTTCTCCGACGCTGACTGGGCTTCTGACCACGATGATCGTAAATCAACCTCCGGTTTTTGTGTTTTTCTTGGCTCAAATCTTCTCAGCTGGAGCTCCAAGAAACAACAAAGCGTATCTCGTTCCAGCGCATAATCAGAATATCGAGGCATCGCACTGGACATTGTTGAGATTTCCTGGTTGCAATCTCTTCTCCAGGAACTTCATTTCCTTCGCTCTACACCTCCTATACTCTGGGTAGACAATACCAGTGCAATTCACATGTCTCGTCATGCTGTGGTTCAAGCACGCACAAAACATATTGAAATCGACCTACATTTTATTCGCGAGAAAGTCCAGCAGAAAAAGATTCAAATTCATCATATTCCGGCTTTCGATCAGGCCGCTGACATTTTCACGAAACCGCTGCCTCACCAATCCTTCACCCGTCTTCGGAGCAAACTGAACATTTCCCCTCTGCCGGTTTTCGGATTGCGGGGGGGTAATAAACCCAACGCATAATTGGGGTTTAATCCCCAATTCTCTGCCCTAATTTTATCCCCTTTTCAGCTGACCTAAATTGGCATAGAACGACGCCGTTTCATCTCTATGGCCTCTTCACTAAACGACGTCGTTTGGCTAGACGCGTTTTCAACTCTTGTCTCCCAGATCACAACAACGCTTTTGTTTTTATGATTTATTTATTGTATTGTTTTCTGTAGCTAGGGTTTTGATAGGATGGTTTAACCACCTATAAATAGCGTCTTGAAACGCGCCGCTGTAAGGTTGAACGAATAAAAATTAATTGATCTTCTTCCCATGATATGAAAACCCTATTTTACGTTCCTTCCATTTTTATTTTATTTTGAATCTTTTTACCATGTTCACGGCGGGGAAGCCACTGAGCACCCCCACATCTCGCCGGCAAATTTCGCTTGGTCGTGGTAGTGGTACCACGGTCAAACACCGGCTACCTCGAGACCTCCAGATCGACGTCATGTTGACGACGGCGTGGTTCACGGAACACCCAATGATTTCGGCGTAGCTCATCTCGGTGATTTGAACCACAGCCAGCAGCTTGTTGTGGCAGGCGCAGATGAGTGTTCTTTCGAACGAGCGAAAGGCGTCGGGATGTCCCCGCCCGGTCCCTAGGAGGTAGCAGGGCGGCGACGTAAAGGTTAGGCTCCCAGGCGTGGTGAAATTCGACGTAGGGGTGGGAACGAGCCGAGCCGAGCCGGGCTTTGCTCAAATAGGCCTAGGCTTGATGTGAAATTTTTGGGCTCAAGCCTGGCCTATAGCCTATCATAGGCTTTTTTAAAAGACTGGGCCTGAGCCTTTTTATTAAATAAGTCCGGCCTAAAAACCTTTTATAAGCCTTTTTCACCACAATTAGATATCAACTCGATTTAATGGATAAATCCCAAAATTTAATTAAAAATATTAAATTTAAATTTTAAATGTTATTTTTAACTTTTAAGTGAATAACATATTATAAATACAAAATTATTTAAAATATATTTTTCAATCAATACGAATAACATATTTCAATATTTCACTTTTCAACTATAATTATTTTTTTGCTAAGGATGTAGAATAACATTTATTAATAAGTACATACAAAAATTAAAACTAAAAACAATTGTATTTTTCCATATAAATTTAAATATGAAATACACTTTATGAATAATATATATATATATATATATATATATATATATATATATATATATATATATATATATTAAATAGGCCCGGCCTGATAGACTTAGAAGACTTAAAATAAAGCTTGAGCCTGGCCTTTTTATATAAACAAGCTTTTAGAAAAGCTCGAGCCTGGCTTGTTTATTAAACGAGCTGAGCCGAGCTTTTGTAGGCCGAGCCATAGGCCCCTGTCGGGTAGCCTGGCTCATTCCCACCCCTAATTCGACGCCGTCGTCGTCGTTGCATGAGAGTGTGTGTTACCGTCGGAACCAGTTACGACGGGTCCGGGAGAGGCAGGAACTGGGAGAGGGTTTTGGAGAGGAAGAGCTTGATGACGGAGATGAGGTTCTCGGAGGAGATTGAAGAGAGAAATAAAATTGGGGATTTTTTTGTTGAAGGAGAGAGAAAAATTAAATTGGGTAATTTGTCTCGATTATAAATCAGAGAAAGAAAAATAAAGATTTATTTTTAATTAATAATTAAAAGTAATATATTTAATTATAAATTCTTAATTTTGTATAAGACGTGGCACTTCCACGTCACACGTCGGGCACAAAGAGAAATCCCGTTTCGGGCAAGAGAGCATTCATGTGACTCTAATAACATCAATAGGCTTTGGGCTGAAATTTCCTGTCGTATCTTCCATTGCTTTATTGGATAATTTATAGCTTGTTCGAGTACAATTTTAATTGTACACATTAGTATGTTAATTTAATATTTATAATAATTATTTTTTTAAAATAAAGATTTTTTAATTATTAAATGATAATTTTATTAAGCTTTTATATTTTAAAGGGTGAAGTACTATTTATATTGTACTCCTCCAAATATGATATAGGTATTGTATTGAGTTTGTTCTCCTAATTAATTTGATGTTGTTAAGAAATCATTAGATTTTAATTTTTATCATGCATATGGTAGGTTTTTAATTGCGCATGTAGTGTAGTTGGACAATTTATACCTTATTCCTAGGAGTACGACTATAATTGTACACCCAGTATTATATATTCATTTATTTATTGATAAATATTCATTGTGTATGGTAATATATTCATTAGTATGCTAATTTAAAGAATATAATAATTGTTTTTTCAAATGAAGATTTCTTAATTATTAAATGATAATTTTATTGGGCTTTTATATTTTAAAGGGTGGGAGTACGATTTTAAATGTAGGTATTGTAGTTGTATCATATCACGGTATTTCTTTTCTAATACTAAATTCATTTTCACTTTTTTCCTTCCAATACTAACAATCACACCCACATGACAAACATATTTGGACAATCACATTTTCACTTTTTTCCTTGCCAATAATTCGGGGTCTTCCGGAACAGAGTATTTGAAACATATTATGAATTATATCGGTATAAAAACATATTATTAAGTAGTTGTATAAAAAACATACACTTTTCAATACATTTATTTTTAAATTTCTTCCTTATTGTCATTGCCGGACGGCGTTCAGAAACTACACACTACTCACTTCCCTTCTTTCCTCGGCTTGTACTCTAGTAATAATTATGATTATATAGTCCCCGGCCACTTACTCAACAGATCCGACTCCGCCTCAAACGTTATCATCGGATTTCTCGACACCGGAATCTTCCCAAAACACCTCAGTTTCCGCGATTGAGGCTTCGGCCCGATCCCTTCCAACTGGGAAGGCGAGTGCGAGGAAGGGCAGAATTTCAAAAAATCGATCCAACTGCAACAAAAAAATGCCCCTGAGAGACGTGGTATCGTGGACTGTCGTGATCTCGGGGTTTAAACTGCGGGTGTTTGATGTTTTAAATGCGTGATAAGAACGTGTTCACACATAATGGGCTCAGTCCAAGAGTGGAAAGGAAGCTATCAAGTACTTCCTCAAGATGGAAGAACAAGGATTAAAACCCGATGGATTTTAGTGATCGGAGTTGGGTCTCCAGGTCCACCCACACCACAATAATGGGCTTAGTCCACTTGTCCATCTTGGACTCGAACAACAGCGGCACGTCAAGAATGATTATTTTACAAACCCATATCCATAGCTTGAGCAGTACTTCCAGGAATATCCCAAATGAAATGTATGGAGCCAGTAATTTGAAGAAAAATAAATTTTTATACAAACCCGAGTTGTCAACTATAGCGATTCTATATCACAAACCAAAATAGATATGTACGTCAATTTAATAATCAATCGCCTCGAACAAAAATTGAAATATCCAGCTAACTAAGCATACCAAATGAACTGTGGTACTGAGATGAAGTCCAAACTCACATATTCTGAACATTTATAGAAAATGACCAATTTCAATTAACCTAGCTAATTTCAAATCAATCACAATCTGAGATTATTTTCTCAAATAATTAAGCGATCGCGTTGAAATCGGAGGTGCGTGAGTGCAGCCTCGCGCATAGTGCACGAAGACGAAAATCCAGACCCGAGTCACGAGTGATCATTCACAATACATTACAATATATAGATCGTACCGATTAAGAAGCTGTCCCTTGTCAGGATCACTGAATACGATTTGCCCTAGCTTCGCTCGATCGATTTCGCCACCGGTCAGCAAGATATCGATCGTCTCCGAACGCAGCCACAGTTTTTCTCCATCCGCCGGAGCCTTTCTTCAGAACAATCTACAGCTCAGAAAAAAGAAAAAACACATTACCGAGTGAAAAACCGCAAAGGAATGCCATGGGTTTCAGAATTCGGAGAAAGAGCGTACGCGAGCAATGACGTCAGCATCGACGACGGGAATTCCGTTAGATTTGAAGAGATTGGAGACTGTGCTTTTCCCCGTGCCTATGCCTCCGGTTAAACCGACTATCCGCATCTGTAATGATGCCGCCGGCCGCCGGAAAATCGAAGCCCGTTGACTTCGCCGGTAATATAGAAATTAAAGAAGTGTTTGGGCCGAAAGGAAACAGAGCAAGATTGGGTTGGGCCCAAACAAACTACCATTCCATAATTCCACTCAACAAATAGTTATGGGCTTTTGGAACAAGGGAAGTACTGTAGTTAGTATAGTAGTACAATTTACTCCAGAAATCATAAAGTAACTACTAACTTAGACCATATTTATCGGGAGGGCGTGACGCCCTCCATGTCATTATAAGAAATAAAAAATAAATAAAAAATAAAAGAAAATTTACGCCCTTGTGCAACCCGGGCTCTCTCACGCCCTTAGGGCGTTGTTTAATTTATTAGTTTTCTTGCAACATGTAATGATTTAATTGGTATTTTATTTATTGTGTTTTACCTTTATATCATTATATACATTTTACTATATATCTAATATTATATATAATTATATATAAATATAGTTATATCAAAATTTTTATTTTTTTATTCTCTACAAATAGAGATCAATATTCATATATTTTTATTTATTATATAATTATGTAATTTTTAAAATAGTGTTTAATTGTAATTTATTAAAATCTAAAATGTACTTTATAATATTTTATGTTTATTTTTTTTTCATTTTAAAATTATTAATGGAAGTATTTTAATATTTCACATATTTTTTTAATTTATATTAAATATAAATTTAATAAATAAATATTATGTAATTATTTATTAATAATAAAAAATAAAAAATTAAAATGGGTTGTAGGTTGTGGATAAATGATGAAAAATTAAAAGATTGAAATGGATGATGTGGAGGAGAGTGAAATGAATAATTTATTAAAAAGTTGGGGTGTGTTAGGTTGTGGATAAATATGATCTTAGTGACAAAAACCTAGTATCTCAAAATTTCTCTAGAGATTTATTAAAATATTAACATTAAAAAAAAAGGTGATTTAGTTATCAAATAAAAATTACTTTTAAAAGTAAAGTGACATCTAGTGACAATAAAATATCTCAGAATTTCTATAGAGATTTGTACACATGCTTAAAATTAAAATTAGAAAAAGGGGTGTATTTAGTTATCAAAAGAAAATAATTACTTCTAAAAATTATTAAATAATTTTACTAGATCTTACTTTTAAAAAGGAAATCGTGAATAAAATTTTCTTCCTTTATTTGTATTTGCCTAACTTATTTTTCTTCCTTTACTCAATTTACAATTATTTGTATTTACCTAACTTAACTTTACTCGCGTGTCGTGTGTGTTCAATTTACAAGCTTTCGGACTAAATTTGAATAAATTGAATTTAAATTAATGAATTTGAAATGAATTGAAGTAAAATTAAGTTCAATTGAGTAAAATTTAAAATATTGAAATATTAATAAAATATATCAATATTTTTTACATTATAAATATTTTTATAAAAATAATATTTTTTATATAATAAAATATTAATAGAATATAATTTATAATTGAATCGATTTAAATTGATATAATTAGTTTGAATTGAATTGAAGTAAAAATAAGTTCAAAAGAACAAAAAATAAGCGCGTGATAACTACGTGTACTAAACGAGAGTATACATGAGTGATATGACATATCTAATGAGAATGTATGCATGCAAAAGCTGACGTTAAGAAATAACCTTTATATAATTAACCCGTTGAATCGCATTGTTAATCATAATTATCAAAAAATAAATTTTTTTATTTTTTTATCTCAATATCACGAAATGGATCTTCCTCCACCTTCTCCGCTGCTTCTTTATGATTTTGCTTATCTCTTTTTCACATTTTGTCAATTAAAATAAAATTTAATCAAGAAATCAAAAAATGTCATTTACTTGCCAAAAAGTATCTCAAATTTTCTAAAGAGAGAGTAGATATTGCTTAAAATTAAAATATTAAAATTCAAAAAAGGGTTGTATTTAATAATTAAAAAAAACAATTACTTTTAAAAATTAATATTAAAAAGGAATGAGTGAATACGCGCGTGTTGACTAAATGAGGGTAGTCATATGACGTATATAATGACGACGGTATGCATCCAAAAGCTACGTCATGAAAAAACCCTAATATAACACTCAGGACTCACATATTGTTAATCACAATTATCAAAAAAAACCAATTATCTTCTTTTTATCTGAATATCTCGAAATGGCTCATCCTCCTCCTCCGCTGATTCTCTTCTTTCTGCTTATGTCTTTCTCACATTTCGTCCATGTTTCTTCGAAAACATTATACATCGTTCCGAGTCGACGAGAATTCGATGCCATCGTTGTTTTCCGAGGCCAAACACTGGTACGAAGCCACTCTTCAAACCCTACGCAATGAAAACACCGATACTACTACTACTACTACCCAAAAACCAACACAAAGCGCGATTATTATTCACGAGTACAAAAAAGTTTTCCATGGCTTTTCGACTCAACTCACCCCAACACAAGCCGCTAAGCTCTCAAGGCTACCGGGAGTCATCACCGTCATACCCGAACGCGTTCAGAAACTACTCACTACTCACTCCCCTTCTTTCATCGGCTTGTACTCTGGTAACAACAATGACTATAAAGTCCCCGGCCACTTACTCAACAGATCGGATTCCGGCTCAAACGTTACCATCGGATTTCTCGACACCGGCATATGGCCTGAACACCTTAGTTTCCGCGCTCAAGGCTTGGGCCCGATCCCTTCCAAATGGAAAGGCGAGTG
This sequence comes from Euphrasia confusa, assembly GCA_954870475.1. Taxonomy (NCBI): domain Eukaryota; kingdom Viridiplantae; phylum Streptophyta; class Magnoliopsida; order Lamiales; family Orobanchaceae; genus Euphrasia; species Euphrasia confusa. The sequence continues at coordinate 55,207,056 of OX940951.1, read as the reverse complement.
CGAGGTAGGACAAAATTTCTCGAAAGCCAACTGCAATCGAAAACTCATCGGCGCCAGATTCTTTTACAAGGGCTACGAAGCCGAGTTCGGAAAAATAAACCGCTCGGAGGAAATTATGTCCCCCCGAGACTCCGACGGCCACGGCACGCACGCGGCAGCCATTGCCGCGGGAAGAGCGGTTGTTAACGCGCCGCTCTTCGACGGCCACGTCAGCACAGCCGTGGGAGTTGCTCCGAAAGCACGAATCGCGGTGTACAAAGTCTGCTGGTCGGAAGGCTGCACGAATTCTGATATTCTATCCGGCATCGACAAGGCGGTTGAGGATGGCGTCGATATAATTTCTTGCTCCATCGGCGGCAGCAAAGCGATGTTGTTAGACCTCGACCCGATATCGATTGGGGCCTTTGGTGCGATTGAGAGAGGTGTTTTCTTCTCTGCGGCAGCTGGCAACGAAGGTCCGGATGAAAATACGATGAGCAACTACGCTCCATGGATGACATCCGTGGGTGCTGCAGGCACAATGGATAGAAGATTCCCGGCTGATCTCGTGCTCGGAGATGGACGGACGGTGTTCAACGGCTCCTCCATTTACACCGGCCAACACATGTCGTCTACCATTATATTTGTTGAAAATTGCAGGGATGAGTTGTCATTGAAATTAGTTCAAGGCAAGATCGTCCTCTGCGGTACAGGTGATATATACACTACTTCACTAAATAAATAATTACGTACTTCGATCAATCAATACTTGGTTAATAATCTTAATTAAGCTTACGACTGACGACTAACTTATAATCTCTCCTATCTGTACGTACGTAGTTGATGTAATTAACAGCCCAGAATTGGTTGTCGCGAGCGCTGGCGCTGCGGCCATGGTTGTGTTTGATGATGGTTTGCACGGCGAAGATCTCACTGCATATCTTCCTCCTTGGACTCCGGGCCTAACCGTAACCTTGTCCACAGGCAACACAATATTAGAATACTGGAGGCAGACCCCGAACGCGAGTGCGACGATTTCATTTCATTTCATCAAGTTAGGGATCACGCCAGCTCCGTTGGTAGCTGCCTTTTCGTCTAGAGGCCCCACAACCTACACTTCACCGTTTGTTATGAAGCCGGACCTGATCGCTCCGGGCGTCAACATCCTCGCGGCCGCCTGCATTCTTCGTCCAATCGGGAACATCCATGTCATGCCCGCACGTGTCCGGCGTGGCCGCTCTCCTCAAAGGGGCCCACCCCAAATGGACCCCAGCTATGATCCGATCAGCCATGATGACCACCGCTTACACCCAAGACAAACAAGGCAGACAGATACTGGACAGTAATGATTACACAAATGCAACTGTGTGGGCCATGGGGGCTGGCCACGTGGACCCGGAGAAAGCCGCTGATCCCGGATTGGTCTACGATATAAGCCCAGATGATTATGTCAACTTCTTGTGCGCATCGAATTACAGTATTGAGGGTATACGAACGATAACTAAAAGCGACAACACGAGCTGCGTTACAAATCAATCTGATCAGCCGTGGAATCTGAATTATCCGGCCATCACCGTTGATTTCAATGCCTACGATAAGATGGAGATTGTGGTTGAGAGGACCGTGACGCATGTTAGTGAAAGTACTCCGTCTATTTACAACGTGAAAGTGGTTAATCCGAAAGGCGTGAACCTCACTGTGACTCCGGATCAAATGAATTTCAACGGCAAAAACGAAAACCAAACTTACAGTGTGTCGATCAAGGCGCAGAATTTGACTGTGGCGCCAGGGGAGTCCACAATGGATTCTGGGAAGCTAGTTTGGTCGGACGGGAAGCGGAATGTAGTGTCTCCCGTGGTGATCATATGGCAGCTAAACTAATCCATCTAGAGCTACTTAATTACTCTCTCTATTTATATAATATATATGAATGTATGTTTGTTTCATCCTTGTTTCAAGTTTATGCAAGTGTTTGTATCCGAATTCCAAATATAATAAAGGTATTTATGTTTTTTTTAATGCACGATCGAATTAATACCACGTATAAGTAATTAAGTATAAGCCTCTCATAATACTCCATCTATTTCAATAAAGATTCAATAATGTTAAAAAAATAATTTTTTGATTAAAAAGTAAAAGATAAAAATATATTTTTAAATTGAAAAATAAAATAGAAATAAAATAATTATGAATGAAGTTTAAAAAGTGTTGAATAAAGTTAGAGTAAACAGTATTTTAAAGTGAAAAAATTAGAATATATATTTTTTTGAATGTATCAACTATTAAACGCCTGTTTGGCTGAGTTCATAAGATCTTTAAAACAGTTTCTAAATTGTTTAAAAGCTTATAAGCTCCTAAATTTATTTGGTAAAGTTTTAAAAAACAATCTTAAAAACTTTAAAATAAGCCGTATAAAAAAAAGAAAATGGGAAAATATATTTTTTTTAAATAGTATAATTATTTTTATATATATACAAAAATTTAAAATTTATTCTTAAAATTTAAAATTATTACATTTTAAAATTATTCTTGATTTTTGTAATTATTACTCTTCAAATTACTTTTTTAATTAGTATAATTACTCTTAAAATTATTACTCTTAAACAATTTATTACATTTTATATATATACAAAAATTTAAAATTTATTATTTAATTAGTATAATTATTTTTAATTTTTGTTTCATATATAACAATTTATTTTTGATAATTTTATTTATATAAGATCTTAAATTACCAAACAAATTAACATTTTATAAGTTTATATATCTATTTAATCCAAACAGTTTAATTATTAAATAAAAAATAACAACTCTTGAAACAGCTTATAAAACGTGACATCTTATAAGCTATTTTAAATAAGCTCGTCCAAACGTCTCTAACTATATATTGTGGGACACCTAGAAAAAGAGAATGTTGTAATTTCAGTCCATTTCATTAAGTTCTTTATTTCATATTTGATTGAGTTCGTTTCAAAATAAATTAAAATAAATTAATAATTTTAAGTATATAGTCTAGTTAATATCACAATATTATTAATATTTAAAAAAAAATATATTTAATGGTTTATAATAATTATTATTATTTTTATAAAAAAACTAAGTTGCTTCAGTTCAGTTTGAGTTTCAGTCCAAAAGTACACCTCTTTACTCCTGAGTTTAATTAAATAAGTGAACAGTTAATTATTTATAAATGAATGTTGTCTACTGTATATTTAATGAAATAAGGATACCTTTTTTCTTCTTTTGAATTGAAACGATTCAAATGAAATAATTAAAATTAAACTAAATTAAATGGATCTAAATTGAATAGCTACTCAAATGAATGGACATTTAACTTAGAACATGTTTGACTGAACGTATAAGCTCTTTAAAGTAATTTATAAGTTATTTAAGAACTTATAAGCTATTAAAATTTGTTTGGTAAAATTTTAAAATAAAATTTTATAAAACTTGAAAATGTATCATTTATGTTTTGTTTTTTTTTTCAATTCATTGAATAAATACCACGTATAGTATAAGACTCTGATAATAGTATCAATTGATTTTAAAAAGTTGAAACTTCTCGACCCTCTTCAGGTGTGTCAATTGTCATGGATGCGATAGGCACACTTCTTCGAGGTTTCCGTAACCCGTTTTCTATTTATATGCCTACGACTATTTTTCTTGAGTTTGTCCCTTAATTTGATGTTGTTACTCGAATTCGTAAAATTTGTAGTAAATGATCCACATCTGATATATGGATTATATATTGGTAAATTAGATTTATAAAAACCTACAAGTCTACAACTAACAACAATTGCGCATGTAGTGTAGTGGTATCATAGTACCCTCCCACGGTTCTGACCGGGGTTCGATTCCCCGTATGCGCATAATTATTTTTATTAATTTTTTTTGGCTTACCAATAGTCCAATACTACTAAATTCATTTTCCTGATCACACAATCTCATCACCCACATGAACACCGCCGCCGCACCTGCGAAAATCCTCCACCTCTTAACCACTTCCATCCAAACCCAACCCCACGTCCACCAAATCCTCGCGCAGATCCTACTCCACAACCTCCGCTCCGACACCGCCATCGCCCACCGCTTCATAACCGCCTGCGACTCCTTAAACCTCCTTGCCTCCGCCGCCTTTCCCCTCTACATAAACAACGCCGCCTCCACGCCCCACACTTTCGTCTGCAACACACTCCTCAAGGCGTTTTCCCATTCCGGCACCCCTCAGAAATCCCCATTGATATACTCCTACATGCATAGGTACGCCGTCCCCGTGAATCACTACACCTTCCCTTTTCTGCTGAAAGCGTTAGCGGACATGAGGCTGATTAAAGAAGGGATTTCGTCGCATGCCCAAGTAATCAAATTGGGGTTTTCTGATGATGTTTATGTCGGGAACTCTCTGTTGAATTTGTACGCCGCAACCGGTAATATGAATTTGTGCGGGAAACTGTTCGATGAAATGCCCCTGAGAGACGTGGTGTCGTGGACTGTCGTGATCTCGGGGTTTAACGAGTCTGGAAGATTTGACGATTCGTTGATTGCGTTTGAGAGGATGAGAAGCCAAGGGGTCGCGCCGAACCGGGTGACGGCGGTGAATGCTCTGGCTGCTTGCGCTGGTTTGGGAGCCTTGGATATGGGTGTGTGGGTCCACGAGTATGTGAAAAGGAGTGGTTGGTACTTGGACGTGATTCTGGGCACCTCCTTGATCGACATGTACGGGAAATGTGGGCGGATCGAAGAAGGTTTGCGGGTGTTTGATGAAATGCCTGATAAGAACGTGTTCACGTGGAATGCGATTATCAAAGGGCTAGCTCTGTCCAAGAGCGGAAAGGAAGCTATCAAGTACTTCCTCAAGATGGAAGAACAAGGATTAAAACCCGATGAGGTGACTTTGATCGCAGTGCTTAGTGCGTGTGTGCATTCAGGTTTCGTGCACATGGGTCGGCGTATATTTTCCTCACTGATCGATGGAAAATATGGGATTTCACCGAGTGTGAAGCACTATGGCTGTATGGTCGATCTCTTAGTGCGTTCAAAGTGTTTAGATGAGGCACTTAGGGTTATGAGGGAGATGCCGTTTGAGCCCACTGTGAGTATTTGGGGTGCGTTGCTTGCCGGCTGTAGGGCTCAAGGCAACTCTGAATTGGGTGAAATTGCTGCTTGGAAGCTAGTCGAACTTGAGCCTCAGAATTGTGCCTATTATGTTATGCTGTCTAACTTGTACGCGGAAAAGGAGAGTTGGAGTGATGTGGAGAAAGTTCGGAAACTGATGAGAGACAGAGGGCTTCAGAAGGATATGGGTAGCAGCAGTACAGTTGAAATTGGGAATTCCAGATGTTCCCTTATATGCGTCTCACTGGAAACTTCCTTGTAGCTCACGGTAATGTAGAAATCATGAATATTTGACGATTGAAGTCATTGATTTTAATCAATTTTGTTTACATGGTTAAATATATGATGATTCTTGACAATATTTGATTATCTGATTTTCAACATCATGCTGATTTCTTGACTTTGCATGGTATGCAATGTCTTGTTTCTTTGTCCCCTTTGCAAATTTTCGGTAAAAGGTAAAAAATTATTTCAATCATAACCAATTTAATTGACTAGATTACAGGCGAAAATTTCAACCATTGCTTTAAGTCATTGTGTTTACTGCGTTAGGTGAAATATATTATTAACGTTTATTTCTTTATTTCATAAGCAATTTATTTGAGTAGCTAGTCGATGGGCGCATGTGTGTGTGTGTGTGTGAAACAGGAATGATAAAAGAAATCGCAAAGCAAAACACAGAGCAGAGACGAAAAAGCTGCTACTGCGAACTCTTCAGGATTCAGTGATTTTTTTCTTTCATGGCAATGACCTTCTGCCAGGAAGGCCTCGCCATGATGTCAGCACACCAAGCGCTGACGCAAGGATGCGCATCAATAACCGCTTTCACTCGTGTTCCCATCAAGTAGTCCAACGTCGGGATGTGATGGAGATCAGTCAAAGTGAAGGTGTCACCACTCAAGTACTTGGACCCCTTCAGTCGGGACTCGTACACCTCAAGAACATTTGCCAGCTGGATTTCTTGCTCTTTTACGACAGCTTAATTTGTCTGTCTCCATCCCCAACAATGGCTTGATACAGATTTTACAGGTCAATTTTGACGTCGGTGGATCATATTTTTGCGCTTCCACCTCCAGCTCCACTGCTACGATCGCAAGCTCTTTCGGGTCCTTTGGGACCAGCGGAAATCCATTGTCGGCGTAAGCACATGTTAAGTATCGGTTGATTGCCCTTGATTCTGCGTTACAAGTTGTGTTATATATTTGAGTGATTTTGAAATTCGTTTGAACGTTGTTTGGGAAAGCAGAAGTTACCGAAGAGCTTGAGGTCTCCATCTTCAAAGCCGGGGACTTCACCAAACGGCTGCATAAAACATAAAGCGACGAGAGAGTTAAGAGTAACTAACATGCGACAGAGTTAAGGTTATTATACATATATTGAGAAAAAACCGTAAAAATGATTGACGATTGAGATTAAAAGTAAAAGATAATCGAGTTTACAGGAGGGAATGAATAGGTATTGTACATGCTACCCTACTCGCAAGGGTAGTCGAGTTGGTGGTGCAAGAGAACACGTGACTGAGAAGTCATCGATTCCCTTGCCAACACTTTTTCAGTTTGAGCCAGTCATACAAGGTTTGCTGTAGTTTACCTGGTTGAGCGTGGTTTGGAAGTTATTGCGATCAGCTCGAGGGTTTACCCAGAGCTAGAGAGGTGGGATTGAGTCAATCTAACAAGAGCCTATGACCCAGCCTATAAAAAATGGATATTTTATGATGTGTCCGCACACATTATTGTCTGGTCAACTAATTCAATCAGTCAACGACATATGGCATGGGTGGGGTGGTTATTTGAAAGTTATGTACGAGATGAACGAATTAAATACAGACACAGTATATAGGAAAACTATTGGAGGTGGGTATAGTATTATATTTGTTCCTATAAAAAACTACCTCTATATTTAATTATTTTTAAATGTATATAAATGAATAATATTTCCTCTCATCTTTTTTATAATTTATAAAAAAAAAGTTCGATCATTTCATCTTTATCAGACATAATAATCAATAATGAGTATATATTTAATGACATCGCTAGTTTAATTTTAAAATTTGAAATTCAAATTAAATTAATAAAAATAAAGTAAATAGATGTCGGAAAAAAAAATATAAAAAATGTAAAGTGATTGACGATAAGGGGGGTAATGAGCCAGTCGGACTTTGATTAAATAAGTTGGGTATGATGTTGAATTTTTAGGTTTAAGTCTGACTTTTTGATAAGGGGTGGTAACGAAGGCATGAGTCGTATTCCTTCCAAATGGAAAGGCGAGTGCGTCGAAGGGCAGAACTTCACCAAAGCCAACTGCAACCGGAAGATCATCGGCGCGAGGTTCTTTTCCGAGGGCTACGAAGCCAAGTACGGAAAACTAAATCCCTCGTCGGACTTGTTATCCCCGACGGCCACGGAACACACACGGCGTCCACCGCCGCAGGCAGAGCTGTTGGTAATGCGCCGCTTTTCGACGGCAACGGCAGAGCGGTGGGTTGCTCCGAAAGCTCGGATCGCGGTGTACAAAGCCTGCTGGGTGAACGGCGAATGTATGGATTCCGATATTCTATCAGGTATGGACAAGGCTGTAGAGGACGGTGTCGATCGATATAATTTCTTGCTCCCTGGCCATGATGACCACGGCATACACCCAAGACAACCGAGGCAATAAGCCGATACTAGCTAGACGGATATGACTACACAAACGCAACGGTGTGGGATAAGGGATCGGGATACGTGGACCCGGAGAAAACCATACACTACTACAAAATACATTAATATATATAGTGACACTTTTTTAATGGTTTTGGGTTCAAATCCTTTAGAATTTTTTTTTTAATTATTAATAAGCGCTAGAATTGCTTCAAAACCCTAAGTATAATTTCTAAGAAATATTTCAAGAAAATTCGCCCGAAGTCGCGCACGCCATCATCTTGATTTATCTACTTCATAAGCAGGTAATTAAAGGATTTTTTCATTCAATTATAGTTTAGCAATCGTGATTTGTCTCGGGTAAGAGTGCTCTCTTTCAATTTAATTGTATTTAGTTATTTTTATATTCAATTTTATTTTTGTTATTATTAGGTGGGTTTTCTGTAAAAAAATTAGAACACGTTCTTCAATTAGTGTGTTTTGTGAAAAAAAAAATGGGATCCTTTTTGTTAGATGCTCTTGGTTTTTGTGGGTTTTTGTGAGACTAATAATTGTGTAATTTATGATAGCATTGTTTTGTCAAAGATGCTCTCTATCAATTTAATTGTATTTAGTTATTTTTATATTCAATTTTATTTTTGTTATTCAAAGGTGGGTTTTCTGTAAAAAAATTAGAACACATTCTTCAGTTAGTGTGTTTTGTGAAAAAAAATAGGATCCTTTTTGTTAGATGCTCTTGGTTTTTGTGGGTTTTTGTGAGACTAATAATTGTGTAATTTATGATAGCATCGTTTTGTCAAAGATGTGTTTTTTCTGTGTTCAATTTGTTGGAATAATATACGTGTCATGATAATTATTGGTTGTTCTCTTATACTGTTTCTGTACTAGTAGAAAACATACATGTGATGTTATTTGTATACCTATATTCATATAATTCATTGAGACGTAGAGTTTCACTGTATCTCTTTTTCGTCGAAGCGTGTTTTATTTTTTATATGAATATACGCAAATTACGTAAGTATCGTGGATCGATTTCGTAGAAAAATTCATTTTTGACATTCTCGTATTTAGTTTGGTAATCTTAATGTTGATCATTCTGATTTATATTCCATTTTTAATATAAAAAACATGAATTTCTTTTATCTGTTTTTCATATTAGTTTGAAATCACATAGTTGTTGCTCCTACCACAATTGGAAGAGATCTTGCCCTAATCTCCCTTTTATTCGCGGTCTTGTTGCTGCTACACCATTGAAAGATCTTGAAATCGAGGTGCCTGTCCTCTACATTTGCTAATGTTGCATGATATATATGTGTATGTGCATGTGTACTCAATAACTTTGTGAATTGATTTACTTGATTAACGAAGTATAAGTATGAGAGCATAATTAGTTTGTGATACAAGTATTAAACAAAAAGATGTGATTAAACTGTTTGTTCGGGGCGCATGAAGATAAAAACATTTTCTGTGAACCGCTTTTGCATGTAATGTAATTTTTTGCCTCTATGTTTTCTGTTTTATAATTGATTATTTTGTTTGCATTTTTATGATAGAAAATAAGAAAAACAAATAAATTGTATTATATTGGATATGCATTTTGTATTATAGTTGTAGTCAGCCTATACACTCAGTTTATTGCCATGAAATAAGAGTGTCTTTGTAGTGGTTTAAACTTAAGATAGTGAGTCATCAACAAAAAAATACATAATGTTTTAAAGAAAAAAATGACATATATTTTGACTTATTCTTAGTTAAGTTAAAAGTGATACTTTGACACATTAGGAGACCAAGACACTTGCACTTCTTAATTTATTATTCTACTTCTATTTTAATATTTTTAATTTTTCAGAATTTGTTAAAGTGAACTTGCTTTAGGAAATTATAAGTATGGATAGGAGTTGGATGAATTTGTCAAGGTTAATGGATGCGTACAAGGATGGGGTGCAATTGTTTTTGAATTTTGCTATTTTGAATTCTGATGATGGGTTGATCTTGTGTCCTTGTAAAGTGTGTAAGAATGGCATATGCAGAGAACTTAAAATAGTTAAGGCACACCTGATAACCCAAGGCTTTGTAAAAGAATATACTAAATGGGTGTTTCATGGTGAGTCCCTTTCAAATAGTGAGCCTGTAGTTGATTATGTTACTGGTGGTGTGGGTATTACTGATAACATGACGGGGTTACTTCATGATAAATTTCCTATGTGTCAAGAGGAGGATCATATGGGATATACATCTTATACTCAGCATGAAACACCAAATGAAGAAGCAAAAACTTTTTACAATCTTCTTAGAGACGCTGAACAAGAACTATACCCAGGATGCCGTAAATTCTCAAAGTTATCATTCATCGTGAGAATGCTTCATATCAAGTGTCTTGGAAACTGGACTAATAAGTCATTTGTCATGATGCTAGATTTACTAAGAGAATCTTTTCCAGAGGGCGTCCAACTTCCTAAAAATTATCATGCAGCACGAAAAATATTAAGAGATTTAGGCCTTGATTATCAAAAGATAGATTCATGCATAAACGATTGCATGATATATTGGGGGGAGAATAAAAGCAAGGTGAATTGCGAAACTTGTGGTCAATCTCGGTGGAAAGTACCAGATAGTAGTGATACTTCAGAAGTTTATAATTCTAAAAATAACAAGAAAAATAAAAAAGTGGCAACCAAATCATTTTGGCATTTCCCATTAAAGCCAAGGCTACAAAGACTATTCATGACGACTGAATCTGCTTTTCGTATGACTTGGCACGCCAAACAGCGCATACAAGATGGTATAATGCGACACCCAGCAGATTCTCCAGCATGGCACACGTTTGACTACAACCATCCAGATTTTGCTCAAGAGCCTCGAAATGTAAGGTTGGGTTTGTCAGCTGAAGGAGCACCCCCGATTCTCTCAGAATGAAGGATGAAATACAATGATTTAATACTTGGTTATTCAGTAGTCCTCATTCTATATATGATAGTCAATTATTTTTGTGTCTAAGTATATGAACAATGATTCCTCAAATAAGTTTTTTATTTTTTAATTAGTTTAATTTTTAGGATGATTTTATTTATGTTTATATTTAACCAAATTGTTATTGTAGGAAAATGGAAAAGAGTAAAACTATTACTAGTGATCTTACAGCAATGTCTAGAGATAAAAAAAACTCATTTGAATAGTGGCCAGAGGAAGCTACCACGTTCATCAGATGATGTTATTGAGAAACACGATCGTCGTCAAGGTATCATTTTTTTTTAAACTTGTCATTTTTCTTTTTAATAGTTACCTGAAACTTTACTTTGAACTTTTTTTCAATCTTCACTATATTTCAAAGAAACTATTGTATCAATAACGCGGGGACAAAGAATTATTGCTGATTCTATTAATCCTCAAAGAAGTATTGATAAGGTTGTCGCTGAGAAAAATGTCGACCATCCAGGTATTGTATTGATTGGTATTTTGTGTCTTAAATCATCTATATCCATGATACAATGTCACTGTTAATTTAATGTGAGATATTTATTATTAATATTGGAAATGTGTGTTTCATACGTCTCATTGTAGCAATGGCTAAAAACCAAACAAGTACAAAGCATGTGTCAGACAAACAAAATTGTCCAAATATTGAAGATGAAGTCCGAGATCAACATGTTAACACTCAAGGTATGAATAGACTTATGTTTATACAATTTAGTACACATGTGGATTTTGTTTAACGCTTTTTTTATGAATTGTGCAATTTGTATTATGTAGTGATTTCTACGGGAAAAAGAAGTATCAGAATTGCAAATAATAAACAAAAAGAGAAATTCAGTTCCGAAGTCGACAAACAGGTGGGTGAAAAAGCAAATGAGTCGGCTACTACACAAAATGATGACCAGGAAGGTAAGCTAAATCACACACACACACACACACACATATATATTACTAATATATTTTTTTTCTTTAAGTTCTTAAACAACTTTATTATTAACTATTTAACCTGCTGTTTTGTAGATCTCATCTTTGAACAACCTAAAGTTAGAGGATATACTTATATGCCTCGACTATGGGCTATAAGTTCTAACAGTTCAAGCATTCAACGTTTGAAAATTGAATTTAACAAATATGGAAAGCCTATAGGTCCAAATAAAAGTAATTTTGTTGAGTTTTTGGGATCCATAGTCAGAAATGGAAATCTAGCTCCGCTAAATTATAAAGATTGGCATAAAGTACCTCCAAATTTTAAGAAAGATATGCTGGATAAAGCAAAGGTATGTTTTTATTCAACTAGTATTTAATTATATTGTTGATTGTATGATTGATTCTATTACATGGTCAAATATCATTTTGCAGGGGAGCTTTGATGTTCCAGTCGGAAATGACAAATTTATTTTACAAGCTTTGGGTAAAAGTTGGAGGGCTTTCAAATGCAGAATTAAGACAAAATACTTTAATTCGGAGGCAACAATTGAACAAAACATGCGCAAGAGGCCAGATACACACGATGAGAGGGTGAAACAAGATCAATGGAAATTCCTTGTAGAATATTGGTGCAACGAAGAGACAAAGGTGGTCCTCTTGTATTTTTTTTATGCATTGCACACTAATTTAGTGTTTTTTTTAAAACCATTGTGTTATTAAAATGTACAGAAAACTAGCGAAAAAAATAAAGAAAATAGGGGGATGAAGAAAATGCAACATATTACCGGGAAGAAGAGTTTTGCCCAAGTTCATGAATTGGTCAAGGTATTTTAAATTCATTTAAAATTTCGGCGAGAGTTTACACATTGATTATTGATTTAAATATAATATATTCGTGTAGGAAGAAGTTTTACGTAACATTGGTGTAAAAGAAAATTATGTAGATGAAATTGAAAATATTGAAGATGATTTCGAGCTGACTAGAGCAGATGTATTCTCAAAGTGTTATTCACGAGATGGAAATACTTCTAATCCTGAAGTTGCAAATGCATTGGTGAGCTTATTATTCAAGTTCTCTATTTTTTTTGGTATCATTATATAAATTACAGAGTATTTTCATAATTATAATGTTTTCATTTTGTAATAGGAAAAAATGAAACAATTGAAAAGTCAACTGGCCCCTGGTGAACGAGATGTAGGTCCGAATGATATATTCTCTCAAGTCATTGGTAAAGATAAGGGTGGTCGAGTGCGCATGTATGGCTATGGAGTAACAGCAAAAGAGGTATATCACGGTGATTCATTTGACCGAAATGATATTCATCGCATTTCCAAGGAAAATGAAAGGTTGGAAAAAGAACTTGAAGAGAAGAACAAGCTAATTGAAAAATTATTGAGAAATGAGGCAGTGAAAGGACATTCAAATACTGAACAGCCTCCTTCAACATACAAAGACTATGAATTTAGCCAATCAAGACCTTCAGTCAATCCTTCAATTAAAGTAAGTTCAAAATTATGCAAAATAATATTTACTGGGCAGTTACCATTTTTTGATTCGGTGACGATCATTTAAAAGGAGTAATATATATTTATATATATTTATATATAGGCATTGAAAGGACATTCAAATACTGCACAACCTCCTTCAACATACAAAGATTATGAATTTAGCCAATCAAGACCTTCAGCCAATCCTTCAATTCAAGTAAGTTCAAAATTATGCAAATTAATCTTTACATGGCATTTACCATTTTTTGATTCGGTGACAATAATTTAAAAGGAGTAATATATATGTATATATATTTATATATAGGCATTGAAAGGACATTCAAATACTGCACAGCCTCCTTCAACATACAAAGATTGTGAATTTAGCCAATCAAGACCTTCAGCCAATCCTTCAATTCAAGTAAGTTCAAAATTATGGAAATTAATCTTTACTGGGCATTTACCATTTTTTTATTCGGTGACAATCATTTCAAAGGAGTTATTATATATGTATACATATTTATATATAGGCATTGAGAGGACATTCAAATACTACACAGTCTCCTTTAACCTACAAAAGTTATGAATTCGGCCCATCAAGACCTTCGGTCAATCCTTCACTTCAAGTAAGTCCAAAATTATGCAAATTAAGCTTTGCTAATTCATTTACTGTTTCTTGATTTGGTGAAAATCATTCAAAAGGAGTAATATATATATATATATATATATATATATATATATATATATATATATATATATATATATATATATATATATATATATATATATTTGCTTGAATAGGTTGGGGTAAAGGTTTTTTTAAAAGGTATAAGAGTTTCAACCAATGTTGCACAAGGTATTGTCGAAAGCATCAATCCTGTTAAGTTGGTTAACGGGGAAATATTAGGACGTGAATGGTGTCAAGTAAAAGTTCTCGTGGCAATAGAATATGAAGAACCATTACTCCGAAAATGTGGAAGTGTTAAAGTTGTTGGACAAGCTATAGGACGAAGCATTGCTTGGCCAAAGCATTTGGTAAAATTTCTTTTGATATAATTTCATTTCTTTTAGTTGAATTTTTTAATGTCTGTAGCTATTTATTATATTTTTTGTTCATGGTTCAATTGGAAGACACAAGATAAAACTATAAAAAAAACTCACAGCTTTGTGCAGATTTGTTTCAAGTTTTTATTTTTTATTTTTAGATGTGTGGTTCAGTACAAGATTGAATTGATATTAGAAGTACGATAAGATTTTATTATCAGACTTTTTGTTATTATTTTTTGAATTTATGATGAAATGTTAGTATTGTTTTAATATAATTAGTATTGAACATATAAGTGTCATTAAAAAGGTTTATAATGAATATGATAATTGTCACCAAAATACGTTATTACGTTGGGAAGCGACACTAAATAGTGTTGTTTGACACATATAAGCATCACTAAATTAGGTAAGTAAGTTAGTTATAACCTTTTAATGACGTTTATAAATGTCACCACAACATATTATAATAACATTTAAATGCGTCACAAAATTATATTTTTATGACACTTGAAAGTGTCACAACAAGAATTAGTTACGTTAGTTACAATTTTTTCGTGACGGGGATAAGCGTCACCAAAGTGTTCTATAATGACGCTTGAGAGCATCGCCAAATATAGTTATAACGACACATAAAAGTGTCACCAAAATTATGATTTCATGACGTCAGAAAGCGTCACAATATAATGTTATTATAACGCCTCAAAGTGTCACTAATATACATTTATGGTGACACTTTTCAAGCGTCGCAATATCCACTTATAGTAACGTCAAATCAGGTGACGCTTTGACAAAGCGTCACTATAGCAAAAGTGTCATTAAAAGTGGGTTTTAGTGACACTTTTGAGCGTCTCTAAAGCCCGTTTTTGTAGTAGTATAGATGACATGGGTTTAATTAAGGGTGATTTTCTTTAAAAAGTTAGTTATAATTTAAGATATTAGTTTTTTGTTAATTATAAATTTGAGTAATGTTCCAAAATTAGTCTTGTTTATAATTATACATGGTGAGCCTTATTATAAAACTATTAAAGTAATTAACTTTGTATTTTTTATAATAATAAAATTAATAATACCCATATTAATAAAAACATTTATAAAAAAATATACTTAATTATTTAGTTTATGAAAATTGAAATATAAAATTAATAAACTAAAATACTTTTTTTTCTAAATACTTCTTAAATATATATTGTATATTAAATTATTGATTCGAATTAAATTGAAATTTATTGAAATTAAATCTAAAAAATATAAGTCTTAAGTGTGTCCGCATCAAAAGCGCAAGTTTATAGTACATTATTTATAAAAAATAACATCAAATCAAAATTAATTTTACTGCATCAAATTAAACGGAAATTTATTAGGTGCACCCATACCCCACCTATTTCTACATGCTCCCCACCCCATTATTTAAACATCACATTTTTTTCCTCCCATTTTTCCCCCTTTTTTTTTCTGCCCTCTTTTCTCTTTCTCTTCTTTTCTCTAAACGAAATAACAGAACAACAAACAATACTCAATACTCTGCGATTCAACGGCAATCTTCATCCTCTTCGACGACGGCGATTCAGAGCTTCGACGGCGGTTGTAGAAGGCGCTTCCGACGGTGATTGGCTCCGGCGCTCTCGGCGATTAAACACCGCGATTCTACGGCGATCTCGAGCGATTCAGAGCTTCGAGCGAACGACGTCTTCAACCTAAATTCTGTCTCCGGTCTTCATCATTTTTTTGTTCCGACGGCGGCGCTTTCGACGGAGATTCAGAGCTTCGATTCCGAGTGGCTTCAAAATTAGGTAATTCGAAACTAAATCTCCTCTGTATTATTTCTGTGTAATTTTGTTTCAAGTCCTGGTACAAATTTAATGTTGCTTTTGCTATTATTTGATACTAACTGTTCGATTACATAATTAGGGTTCTAATTTGGGCGTATTGTGATATTTTCGATTATGCTCCTTTGTATGTTGTTTTTTGCTCTGACTTCAGTGAATGGAGCTATATTGTTTTTTGTGAACTTTTTTGATGACTTGCTGATGTGTAATTCTAATATGCATCATGATTTCTGAGATGGTTATGTTGCATCCATGTTTCTGATTGAATCGCCTTGTGATTCGTTTTCCACAGATACATTATCCAATAAGTCACCACAGTTTGGTAGGCTATAAAGGTCGATTAGGTGCACACTATGTTTCCAGATTGTATTAATCTACTCTTTGACAGATTTTTTTACGCTATGGCAACATAGAGGCCTGCTTTTCAGACTGATTTTTATGTGTATGAGAACAATGCATTAATCAAAATAGATTTTGACATTCAATTAAGAGTGTAAGTGTATAACATTTACAAGAAATATCATAGATTATTAAAATTGATCTATTAAGAACTGGGTACCAGTTCTTGTGTTGTTGTTCACAGGGAAACATCAGATAAAGAAGTTCATGAAGAGTGTATGTGTTTGAAATTTGCTTGCATTACAGCGAAACATATAAAACTGTATACATGTCATTCTTATTTTGTTTTCTTATATATACCTTACAGATTTTGATTATCGATTTCCCTCAGATGGATGCTATTGATTTGGATGAATTTACTTTTGATGGTAGGGATTTCATTTTTATTATCGATTTGTTATTCTTTTTTGTTGTTGTTCTGTTTTATGATTTTTTTTCTTTTTTTGCATTTTTTTCAGTTGATTTGACTGATGGAGAAATAATCCAGATTGACTCTACACAAGAAAACCTTGCTGGTATGCAGTCATTTTTTTTCATTCTACTCTGTCTCTTAGTGAATGCTACTCTATTGAACACTGAATTCTATTGTATGTTTTTCATTTGCTTTTAAGTTGAATCTGAACTTTCTACTGTCCCTGCTGATGGAGTTCATCTTCCTCACTCTGAAGTCATTATTAATAATGATGCTGAAGAAGGTACTAATTTATTCTTGTCTTATACACCGTGTTTTGTACTGTGTTTTTGATTGTTCAGTGATCGTGATTTCTATGTGTTTTTTGATTCTTTTTCTCCTAAACCTGCAGGAGAAAAATTAGAAAACTATGACTTGGTTGGTGTTGTTGTTAAATCTGAAAAGGAGGCTTATGAGATGTACAATGACTATGCATTTAAGCTTGGGTTCAGTGTTCGGAAGTCAAAAATGAAGCGTAGAGCAGATGGCTCTTTATCTATGAGAAGTTATTTGTGCTCTCAAGCCGGTTTGAAGAAGCAAAAGACCAAACCTGATGTATCCTTTAAGAAGCTGAATGTGAGGTCTAATTGTGGAGCTCAAGTGCAGTTCCAAATCGATAAAGACGGAACCTGGATTGTTTCAAAGCATGTCAAAGAGAACACTCATGCCTTATGCCAATCATCCGCTAGCCACCTTTTGAGATCGCATAGAAGAATTAACCGAAACCACATTGCATATTTGGAGGAGTTGAAGAAAGGTGGAGTTGGGGTTGCTGATGGTTATCGGGTTTTGAAAAACCAGTCTGGTGGATCACCGTGCTTAGGGTTTGGCCTTAGGGATGCTTACAATGCATTGAACAACCCTAAGATTCTCGATGGGACCGACTCCGGCAGGTTGTTAGATATGTTTAGGAATAGACAGGCCAACGAGAAGGACTTTTTCTTTGATTTTCAGCTTGATAGCCAGTCCCGGTTGTGTAGTTTTTTTTGGAGGGATGGACGCATGTTGGAGGACTACAAGCTCTTCGCTGACCTAGTTGTTCATGACACGACTTACCGCACGAACAAATATGACATGATCTGTGGTCCGTTTGTTGGTATGAACCACCACGGACTCAATGTCATGTTTGGTTGTGGTTTTCTGCTGAACGAGACTACTGAATCTTTTGAGTGGCTGTTCAAGACCTTCTTGCGAGCTATGAATGGTTTTCCTATCACTATCATGACCGATCAGTCTGCTGCTATGGCTGCTGCTATTGCAAAGATATTTCCTCATTCTCGGCATCGTCTTTGCATTTGGCATATTGGAGAAAATTCGAAGAATCACATCATGGCACTTCGGATTAGAGAAGGGTTCATGGATGATTTCAACTATTTGCTGAAGTGCTGTGATTCGATTGCTGAGTTCGAAACAAAGTGGTTGGAGTAAGTTTTCATTATTTTCAATATTTCATTTTTTTTATATATTTCTGATTATTACATATGGAATTCTACTATGTCCTGTTCAATTCTACTCTGTTTGTTAGTTAATTCTGCTCTGATATATGTCTCATTCTTCTCTGTTTTTTTTTGTAGGCTGACTTCCAAATATGATTGTGCAAGCAACAGCTGGTTGTTGAGGCTATATGGGATTAAAGAGAAATGGTGTCCTGCTTTCAACAAGGGTTATTTCTCAGGCGGTGCACTGTCTTCACAAAGAAGTGAAAGCACTAACCAAGCTCTCTCTAAGAAACTGTCCAAAACTTCCGGGCTATGTGACTTTTTCCATTGCTTCGAAGGTGTTGTTGCAGAATGGAGGAGCAATGAGAAAGCCCAAGATGTGTGTTGCCTTATCGGTAAGCGAACACTGTCTACAGATGATCCTAAAATACTTTTGCATGCTAGTGATGTATATACATTGAAGGCTTATGACATGTTTGAGCATGAATACAAGAAAGGTTCTACTTCTTTTCAGTTGCTTGTTAGTGCTGATTCTTTCAGTGCTACATTCCATGTGTGGCGAGAAGGTCTTGAGAATATAAAGCACACTGTGTCTTATGGGCTTATTGATAAAAGTGTGAGTTGCACATGCAAGTTATTTACTGAAGTTGGAATCTTGTGCTCGCATTCCTTGAGAATCATGAATATCCATTGTGTTTCTGTTATTCCTGAGTTCTACATATTGCCGAGGTGGCGTAAATATGTTAGAAGTCGTGTAATGGAGAGTGGTGTTCCTTCATTTACCTCTCGATCAGAAGATTCAACTGCAGCATCTTTGTGGAGAACCCAAGCAAGTAGGATGGCTTTGAATTTGATTTCTACTTGTGAGTATAATAAGGAGGCTCGGGTGATTTGGGACACAGGTGTTCAGAGTATTAGAAAGGATGTTTTTCGTGCTGTTGGTCCAGTTACCGATGAGGGCTGTTTGGATGACGCATCTTCAAGAACTGACATTCTTCAAAATCCACAAAGTACAAGCTTGAAGTATACACGAAGAAGGAGGGTGAAGCCTACAATGGAGAAGATATGCAATAAAAAAAGAGGTGGAAAGAAGAAATAAAAAACTGCCGAGTTAAAAGACAAGATGGTTGTTCAGAATTTAAAGGTAACTTTATTCTGTCTTTTGTTTTCTATTGTTTTTAATTATGATTTCTACTCTGTATTACAATGAATTTGACTATATTTCTGATACCTTTTATGACTATGGTTTTTTGTAGGATGGCAATGGTGTTTACGTTGTGCACCCTGTTTCTGGAGGTCAAAGTTTAGAAGTTCTTTCACCGAATACAAGTTCCAGATTTCCCGCAGTCTTATATGATTATGTCCCTTGATTGTTTTTTATATTTTGGAAACGATGTGTTGATCCCCTTGATTATTTTATTGTTGATGACGTTGTTTTTATGACATTCTATTGTTGGATTTTATTTTTTTGTCCTGCTGAACAATATTTTTATGATATTATTTTTTTTTTCATGTGTTAGATATTGTGTAAATTTACATTAGAATTCATAATAAAATGAAGTAGAATATGACCAACAAGAGAGTAGAATACACTACTCATTGCAGTAGAACAAATTAGATAATGGTGCCGCCTTCAATCCAAGTTTGCCTCCCCCAATTATAGATCGCCTCCGTCGATCATTCACCGCCGAAGGCGGCCCCGATCGTTCACCGCCGAAGGCGGCCCCGATCGTTCGCTTGCCTTAATCATTGTTTGCCTCCCTCGATTATTGTTGCCACTTCGATACAAGACCTTTCGATACAAGACCTTTCGATACAAGACCCCCCCTTTATCCCTTTATTAAAATTCTGAAGCCGCCGAAGGTGGCCGTAATCATTGTTTGCCTCCCTCGATTATTGTTGCCACTTCGATACAAGACCTTTCGATACAAGACCTTTCGATACAAGACCCCCCATTTATCCCTTTATAAAAATTCTGAAGCCGCCGAAGGTGGCCGTAATCATTGTTTGCCTCCCTCGATTATTGTTGCCTCCCTCGATTATTGTTGCCACTTCGATACAAGACCTTTCGATACAAGACCCCCCCTTTATCCCTTTATTAAAATTCAGAAGCCGCCGAAGGTGGCCGTAATCATTGTTTGCCTCCCTCGATTATTGTTGCCACTTCGATACAAGACCTTTCGATACAAGACCTTTCGATACAAGACCCCCCCTTTATCCCTTTATTAAAATTCTGAAGCCGCCGAAGGTGGCCGTAATCATTGTTTGCCTCCCTCGATTATTGTTGCCTACCTCGATTATTGTTGCCAATTCGATACAAGACCTTTCGATACAAGACCTTTCGATACAAGACCCCCCCTTTATCCCTTTATTAAAATTCTGAAGCCGCCGAAGGTGGCCGTAATCATTGTTTGCCTCCCTCGATTATTGTTGCCTCCCTCGATTATTGTTGCCACTTCGATACAAGACCTTTCGATACAAGACCCCCCCTTTATCCCTTTATTAAAATTCAGAAGCCGCCGAAGGTGGCCGTAATCATTGTTTGCCTCCCTCGATTATTGTTGTCTCCCTCGATTATTGTTGCCTTCCTCGATTATTGTTGTAGAATGCATCAATATATGGAGTAGAATATGATACAGAACAGAGTAGAATAGACTACTAAATGCAGTAGACCTCATTAGAACAACATAATGACCACGATAATTGTTTGTCTCCCTCGATTATTGTTGCCACTTCGATACAAGACCTTTCGATACAAGACCTTTCGATACAAGACCCCCCCTTTATCCCTTTATTAAAATTCTGAAGCCGCCGAAGGTGGCCGTAATCATTGTTTGCCTCCCTCGATTATTGTTGCCTCCCTCGATTATTGTTGCCACTTCGATACAAGACCTTTCGATACAAGACCCCCCCTTTATCCCTTTATTAAAATTCTGAAGCCGCCGAAGGTGGCCGTAATCATTGTTTGTCTCCCTCGATTATTGTTGCCACTTCGATACAAGACCTTTCGATACAAGACCCCCCCTTTATCCCTTTATTAAAATTCTGAAGCCGCCGAAGGTGGCCGTAATCATTGTTTGCCTCCCTCGATTATTGTTGCCTACCTCGATTATTGTTGCCACTTCGATACAAGACCTTTCGATACAAGACCTTTCGATACAAGACCTTTCGATACAAGACCCCCCCTTTATCCCTTTATTAAAATTCTGAAGCCGCCGAAGGTGGCCGTAATCATTGTTTGCCTCCCTCGATTATTGTTGCCTCCCTCGATTATTGTTGCCACTTCGATACAAGACCTTTCGATACAAGACCTTTCGATACAAGACCCCCCCTTTATCCCTTTATTAAAATTCAGAAGCCGCCGAAGGTGGCCGTAATCATTGTTTGCCTCCCTCGATTATTGTTGCCACTTCGATACAAGACCTTTCGATACAAGACCCCCCCTTTATCCCTTTATTAAAATTCTGAAGCCGCCGAAGGTGGACGTAATCATTGTTTGCCTCCCTCGATTATTGTTGCCTACCTCGATTATTGTTGCCACTTCGATACAAGACCTTTCGATACAAGACCTTTCGATACAAGACCTTTCAATACAAGACCCCCCCTTTATCCCTTTATTAAAATTCTAAAGCCGCCGAAGGTGGCCGTAATCATTGTTTGCCTCCCTCGATTATTGTTGCCACTTCGATACAAGACCTTTCGATACAAGACCTTTCGATACAAGACCTTTCGATACCAGACCCCCCCTTTATCCCTTTATTAAAATTCTGAAGCCGCCGAAGGTGGCCGTAATCATTGTTTGCCTCCCTCGATTATTGTTGCCACTTCGATACAAGACCTTTCGATACAAGACCTTTCGATACAAGACCTTTCGATACAAGACCCCCCCTTTATCCCTTTATTAAAATTCTGAAGCCGCCGAAGGTGGCCGTAATCATTGTTTGCCTCCCTCGATTATTGTTGCCACTTCGATACAAGACCTTTCGATACAAGACCTTTCGATACAAGACCTTTCGATACAAGACCCCCCCTTTATCCCTTTATTAAAATTCTGAAGCCGCCGAAGGTGGCCGTAATCATTGTTTGCCTCCCTCGATTATTGTTGCCTCCCTCGATTATTGTTGTAGAATGCATCAATATATGGTGTAGAATATGATACATAACAGAGTAGAATAGACTACTAAATGCAGTAGACCTCATTAGAACAACATAATGACCACGATAATTGTTTGCCTCCCTCGATTATTGGTGTAGAATATGATACAGAACAGAGTAGAATAGACCCCCCAACCCCCCACTGTGTCCCTTTATAATCGAGGGAGGTTAACGATCACGGCCGCCTTCGGCGGCCGTGATCGTTCAACTCCCTCGATTATTGTTCACCTCCCTCGATAATTGTTTGCCTCCCTCGATTAGGCTTTATGGGCTTATTTTTAGGGATTAGTGTTTAGGGGTTATTTTTAGGGTTTATGGTGGATTATATTATTCACTACAGTATAATCGATTATTAAACAAAGTACAATGTAATTTATAAATAGTGTACAAGTAAAAATTGAGGAGAATGTGTTTATAAATAGTGCAGAATACATTACTAACTGGTGTAGAATGCATAAAGATAGTACAAAGAACAAATCCATTTTTCAGATTTCAATCCCACTACAGCAAATTCATATTTTAGAATAGATTTAGATGTCACCAACAGCACACATGCTCAGTTTTAAATACAAATTGATATTTCAAATACAACTTCCATCAAATACAAATTCCACAATTTCAAATACAAATTCAATACATTACACTGAACTCAATGCCCTAATCCAATCAATTAATGTTCAAATATGTTCAAATACTCAGAAACCATGCTCAGATTGATGAATGTCCTATCCTTGTTTCAGAACTTCAAGCTCAATAGATGCATTCTCTCTTGCCCTTCTAACAACTTCTTTTCTCACCTCGTTCACCTCTGTCATGATGATAGCAGAACAATATTTCACTCTAAGGATCTTCAACATATCAACATCCTGTTTGAAAAATAAAATAAATATTTCAGAAATAGTATTGACCATAGATACAAAGCAAACACTGCAAATTACATGTAGATACAAGCATCACATTAGAGGTGAATGAGATTGAAGATTACCTTGCTTTTTTTGAATCCGCATTGCCACTTCTCATCACCCTTATATGTTTCCATGTGTCTCATGCAGTAAACACCACAGTCATTGTAGTTATCCTTGAAGCGCCATGCCATTTTCAGATTGGTTTGCTTGAAGTCGACTACTTTCTTGTTCAGCTTCTTTTTCTTCAAGTCCAGGTAGGAAGCAAACTTGAATTGCTGTACAATCAGAGCATTCATTCAGTTCTTATTAATAACAATCCACTATTTTGACATAAGAATCAGAGCAGACTACATCCACATTCAGTGTAGAATATGTTCAAATACTGTGTAGATTAACATTTTTACATAATAATTCACTGAATGCATACTAATTAAACCTTGATTAAATTCTATTGATCATAATTAAGTCAGTGTAGATTCCATTCAATAATTAAGTGTAGAATCTGTACCAGATCTGCGCTGATGTCCCCATAACGATCCAAGCACTTTAGATTCCCCGGGAGTGGCTTGTTGTCTATAATTTCAACCATCTCCTTCTGGAAATTGAAGCACAAGGTCCAGAAATGAGCATTCTCTATCACAGCAAAGAATATCTGTACAATCAAATATTCGAAATCATTAGTATGTGGTTTCAAACTGCAGTACAAAACGTGTATTAAGGTCTACTTACCATGTCAGCATCTTCAATGTCTAGATTCCCGTTGCATCTGAGCTCATCATCTATGATTTTTTCAAAAAACTTTTGGTTTTCTTCATCACTGTCCTTTGGATGAGCAATCAATTGCTGTTTTTGTGAATATAATTAGATATGCGTCTCCAATGAATTCCTTAATTTAAAATACATATTAGTTTTACTTACAGATGCAGCAGTAGTGAAGAAAACTCTTTTAACTTCCCCTGGTGCTCTTCTCATATTTTGATGGTTAAGCTTCAAGCACCAGATGTCGATTATGTTGCTCACCACCCATGTGTCAGGCAGGAGGGTTTCAAAATCATTTCGGTATGCATACCGACTCCTCCCTCTAAATAGGAGCTCCCTATGAAACAGTTCAAACAGGATATAAATTAATCTACATTATTCTAGCAAAAAACAAAATAATTAAATCAGTTACAAACAGTTACAAGTTCAAGTCACAGACACAAAAACACAGCAGATTTAATTACTTTTTAATGTAGAATTCATAACAAATCAGAGTAGACCCTAACAACAGAGTTCAGAAATCACAGCAACAGAGTTCAGTCTACTCTGTTGAATCAGTTTTGAACATGCCAACTCAGACTTGAACACAGTAAAAAACACAGCTTGTGATTATTTGTTTGTTTACGCATATCATTCAGAAATCAAAGTAGAAAATATTTTATACAAGTCATGCCTTCTAATTTCAAATACAAACTCAGTTGAAGATCAAATAGACTTAGGTGATGATTTTCAGATTTTTCACAGTAGAGAATGAGATGCATACCCCTTGGTTTTGTCGTTCATTGGCAGAAAAGCATAGTCTGCTATGAATTGCTCCTTCTTGCTTATGCGATTCACATCAGTCAATGTTCCCCTCCAGAACGGAGACCTCAGTTTCAGTGGAAGGTTCTTGTGCATTCGAGTCTTTGTTTTTCGAACCATCACATCTGGGGAATCGTCCTCTGACTCATGCAAGCACCTGTTTTCAAGAGTAAAAACAATAAATCAGTTATTTAATGTAAATCATGTTTATATTCAAAAAACTTTTGGTAAAATATATTAGAACTTACTGAATGAATTCTGTCTCACTCATTTTCCTTTCTGTGACGACCATGTATGTGTTTTCTTCATCCCCCACAATTAGGCCGACATCTTGGCTTTCAGAATCAACTCCTGGAATTCCGAGGTTGAATGAAGGGCAGCTGGGATCCTTTCTCTTCGCTTTCATCAATATGAAGGCCTTCTCCATTTCTTCGACAGCAGCAATGAAGTCATCATCATAATACACTTCATCAGTTGTTGGCTCCATGGCAACATTGAAAGTCTTGTTCTGTGAAGACTGGATTGGATCCTTCTCCTTTTCCTTTTCAACTTCCTCCTCCTGTTCTTTCTCAATCCCCTTCTCCTTTTCAACTTTCTTCTCCTTTTGAACTTCCTTTTCCTGTTCAACCTTTTCCTTTTCCTTGCCATCATCATCCTTATCAACCACTGCCTGCTGCTCTTCTGCATGTTCATCACTTTTCATCATGCTCTTGACCAGGGCATTTTTAAGGATGGTTGCCATCAATTCTGCTTTGCCCATCTCTGTTAAGACAGTTATGCATTGGGTCACTCCTTCGGCAATCTTCCTAAGACCCCCAGTCAAGTCTGCTGTAGGAGTTTTCGGTTGTTTCGGTTGAGCTGCAGCAATATCTGCAGGGATTTCTTCAACAACAGCAGCATTTTCCTGTGGGGAAGCTTCTTGAGGGCCATCAGGAGCATCCAATGGATCAGCAGCAGCAGCATTTTCTCTATTTGCAGCAGCAGCAGCAGGGAGATCTTGTGGGGCAACTGCTGGTTCAACAACTTCTTGTACCTCACGTGGCCTTGTCAGCCTCTCCACTACTTTCCCAACCCCAAACCTCTTTGGTTCAGTCTCAGTTTCCCGCTTGATCCTGACAGCTATATTTTTGGCATTCCAGCTTCTGCAGACCGGGAACTGTCTTTGGACAGTCCTCGACATAAACACCATTCGGTCCAAATAGCAGAGCTGGAAAAAGAATGTAGATTACATTAACAAAGTAGGATTATATGTAAAAGAAAGTAAATTTATAGTGTTCATATTTGTTTACCATCAGAAATGTCACTGGCCCGGTGAAGTAGTAATTTTTACCCTCTTTGAACAATCTTGCAGCTGTGACGAGGGATTCAATTGTGTAGCTACACCAATCCAAATTTTTGATTTCTGAAACGTCTCTCACAGCATGCAAGACGTTGAAGTTTGAGTAGTTATCTTGCTTCCCTTTCAGCAAGGTGCTAACTACTAAGACAACAAAATCGCGTTTGAAGTCATCTCCATGTTCAGTAGTTCCTTTCAATCGTTCACACATCTTTGCTGGTGAAGGACCACCTGTGTTATTGACATAAACTCAATCAGTTAATTGAATTTAGAATCATTAAATGTGTAGTGGAACTACAAATTATAATTCATACCAGTAGGAGTTCCCCATCTTCTCCTCCAATCCTCTAAAAATGTCGTGAATCCATCATCAATATCATCACATTTCAGGCCTGCGTCATAAAAAGTATATTTTCAGTTACAATTATATCAATAATATCAATAATATGATTAAGGTTATAGTGCAGTAATTTCTTACCTGTGGATTCTTCGACCAGCTTGTTTCCTTTTGGAAGATCAAAGATTGATACCACATCATCTTCTGTAATATCAATGTCTCCGTTCTGGAGAATGATACGACAGGTAAGGTAGTCAAAACTCTCCATTATAAAATGTAACAAGCTGAACTTGTTTTGACTGATCTCCAGATTCAGAAAACCTCCAAAGCCGATATCTCGCACGGCCTGTTTCTGATCTTCATTCATAACTTTAACCAAACTTGATACATGGTTTGGCGACATACGACAAGGGAATTTCTTTTTTGCTTCATCCTCCTCATCCTCCTCAACTTTCCCTTTTCCCTTGTCGATTTTTGCCTTTTTCCTCTTTCCCAGAAGCAGCTCTGGATCATCTTTCTCAGAAGCACCTCTTTTTGTTTTCTTCTGCTCCTCAGCAGCTGCTTCTTTCTCCACTTCCTTCTCAGCAGCTTCTTTCTTTTCTTTCTTTTTTAGTGCTGCTTGTTTCACAGCTAATTTCTCCTTCTTCTTCTTAGCTGCTTTCTCCACCTCTTTCTCAGCAGCTGCTTCTTTCTCCACCTCCTTCTCAGCTGTTTTCTTTTTGTCTTTCTCAGCTTCCTGCTAAGTATTTTAAACAAGAGATATTTTAGTATTTTTTGCAAAAATAGAATAATCAACACATTTGAATTATAAATTGAAACAAAGAAAAAATAATGCCAACTGAAACCATATTAATTACATGACACAAAATAATATAAGAATCATAGGAGAGGGCATCACAATTCAGTGTAGAATCTATTCAATTACTTTGTAGGTTCTTATTTTTGCATTATACTTCACTCAATCCATATTAATTACATGACACAAAATAATATAAGAATCAGAGCAGAGTACATCACAATTCAGTGTAGAATCTGTTCAATTACAGTGTAGATTCACATTTTTACATTATAATTCAGTAAATACATACTTATTAAACCTTGATTGAATGAATTATATTGATCCTAATGAAAAAAATAACATGTATTGATCCTAAATACAAAATGCACGATGAATAATGATATATTAACATATAATTCAAAGTATAATATTACCTTCTCTCTGTTTTCTTTCTGCTTCTGAGCAGCTTCTTTTTCCTCTTTTTTCTTTTTCAAAGCTGCTTCCTTCTTTTGCTGCAATTATGAATAATGAATATTTATTATTGAAACAAGCAAAAATAATGTCAACTGAAACCATATAAGTCAGAGCAGAGTACATCACAATTCAGTGTAGAATCTGTTAAATTACTGTGTACCTTCTCTTGCTTCTCAGCAGCTTCTTTTTCCATCTCCTTCTCTTTCTTTTCATTCTCCTGCTTCTCAGCAACTTTTTTCCTCTTCTCCATGCTTTCCTTTACCACTTTCAGTGCTGCTTCTCTCTCCTTTAACATGTCAAACAGAGGAGAAATAATCTTAATTCATTGTACATTATAGTTTTCAACTGTGTTCATTGAGATTCTGATTTTAAATGTCACGCAATTCATTCAATTATAATTTAAATTGAATAACATATCAGTTAAAGTGAAATGCACATACCAATTTTTTGAGAGCTGCTTGTTTCACAGCTTCTTGCTCTTTTTTCTTCTTTTCTCCTTCTTCTTTCTTCTGAGCAACTTCTTTTTCCTCTTTTTTCTTTTTCAAAGCTGCTTGTTTCACAGCTTTTTTCTCCATCTCCTTCTTATGCAGATCCTCTTTCTCTGCTTCTTCTTTATCCTTTGCAGTAGCTACTTTGTCAGCTTCCTTCTTTGTCTCTTTTTGCTGTTGCTTCTTTTGCTGCAATTATTGAACCATGAATATTTATTATTGAAACAAGCAAAAAAATAAAGTAGAATGCATTCACTATGTCTAGGATATTACCTTTTTGCTTTTTGTTTCTGCTGCTGGAACCTCACTTGCAGCAGAATCATCCTTTCTCTTTTTTAACGATTTTGGTTGAGGTTCAGATTCTTGCTGTGCTTCTGTTATTTCAGGTTCAGATCCTTTATCCTTCTCCTTGTTTTCTTTTACATCTTTGGCAGCTTCCTTCTTTTGCTGCAATTATGAACAATGAATATTTATTAATGAAACAAGCAAAAATGTATGTCAACTCAAACCATATTAATCAGAGCAGAGTACATCTCAATTCAGTGTAGAATCTGTTCAAATATTGTGTAGATTTACATTTTGAAATTAAAATTCACTCAATGCATACTTACCATCTCAGAAGTTTTTCCAGTTGTTTGGACTGGTTCGGGTTCTTTCTCTTTCTGTGGGGCTTCCTGAGGGATGAAAACAGCCAGAGCCCGATCCTCTCCAGCCTCTGTGGCTTGTGCTTTCTGGAGTATGTTATAATGAAATAAGAGAGGAGAAAAATTCTGGAGTAGTCGTAGTAGTATTTAGTGAATAGTACAAACCTTTTCTTGTTCTGGAGTGAAATTCAACTTCTTCCTCGGGCTGGTTCTTGTTGTTGTCTTACCCCTTCTTTTATGAACTAACTGCTTCTTCATTTCCTAAAAAGTGTAAAAAACATAATAATTAAATCAGTTTCTATACAAAATTAATCCCCCTACTTTCAATTAAATTATTGACCTTTGATAGCCTCCTTCTCCCAATTCCCACTTTCACCCTTTGGTTATTGATTATTTGTACTGTTGATGGTTCTTTTCCCATTTGATAACTAGAGTGGTTACACAATACATTCTCATTACAAATTGCGTAAAAGTAGACAAGACTAAACAGAGTACAAGTGATTAGTATTAAGTGAACTAAGTTATACTTTCAAACAGATACAAATAGTAATGAACACAGAGGAAGTCATACTAAATCATAGTAGAATTAACAGCTATTATTCATGAATTACTTTTTCATTTTACAACTTTTGCTAACTTTTGTATTTTCAAATAAATATACTCTTTATAAGTCCCAATAATTAACAGTAATGAAAGTGGAAGTCCCAGTAATTATCACAGTATACTCCTTAGAAGTCACAGTATACTCCTTAGAAGTCACAGTAATTATCTACTCACAGTAGTTGTAGTGTTTTCAATCAAACATACTAATTAGAAGTCTCAAAAAACCACAGGAGATTGATTTACTTTTGACATTAGAGTTGATAACAAATCAGAGCAGACCCTAACAACATAACAAACATAACAGACAAGTTTAGAAGTCACAGTAGAGTCGACTATGTTTTTAACAAAGCAAACACAAGAAACAATATATGAAAACTGAACAAATTTTATCAAAACTCACATATAACAGTATAACATACCCTATTAAATATCAGTGTTCGAAACTGATTCAACAAAGTAAATCAACCCTATTAAATATCAGTGTTCGTTACATTGTTTTTGGGACTTCTAATCAGTATGTTTAATTGAAGTCATACTAAATCACAGAAGATATCATCACAAAATACACATACATACATAAGAGAATTGATTTAATTTTGAAAAAAGAAGTCATAAGAAGTCATTAGTAATCACAGAGGAAGTCACTTAATACAAGTCAGAAACAGTCGTGAATAATCAAGTAACTTTGTTTCCTACTAAAATTCCCTAACAACATAATCTTAACTGTAATTATTGATTCAAAACTGTAATTACTCTACTATAATTCACACCCAATTGTAAACACAGGAAATTAGTTGTATAACAGAATTTTGTATTATTCAATAAACACACACATACAAACAAACTCTATGATTCCACCATTATTCATTAAAATTCCAAAACAACTGACCAAACAGAGCATTAAAATTAACAAGTCACAGTAGAATATATCAACAAACTCTGTTGAAATTAATGAACAAACAAACACATACAAACAAAGTCTATAATTCCAATTAATCGCAAATCAAAGTATAACTATAAGCCTTTGTAACATGCAACTTGAAAATTAATTGATATTGGTGAAAATAGGGTTTCTGCTTACCTTATATGAATATAGGATTTCAGATGAACGGGCGATAGGTGTTGCGATGCTTTTCCTCCTGTTCTGGTGAAGTTTTGGAAGCTAAGGATGGTGGTTGTCTCAAGTTAGCAAGTCGGATGTTCGATTGATGCTGCGGTTCGCGATTGTGAAGAGGCACGGTGGTAGAGTTCAATTTGGAAGAGGCGCGGGGGAGTGGTGGTTTCCGTTGCCGTCGTTTTCGCCGGAGTTGTTCTGAGAGAGGGAGGGAACCTTCGTTTTCGTTTTCGTGTGTAGAAGGTGAGAAGCGCAGAGAGAGAGAGAGAGAGGAAACCGTTTCAGTAGAGGCCAAAATTCGTGTGTATAGGGCCAATTTTTTTGGGCCGAAATTGTTTTTATACTTTGGGCTGGGGACCATAAAATCTACATGGGCCCCTACCCCATGGTATAGGTTCCCAAATTAAACTCTGAGAGCTGAAAATGGAGAATTATATGATATTGTAATATCATATTTATATACATTATTTAAATATCATATTTACTACATTATTTATATGATTAGGTAATTATAATATAAATAATTAATTTTATTTATATGATATTGTTAAATAATTTTGTAATTCATAATTTATACTATAATTTATAACGAATATATACAATATTGTTACAAATTGTTTCAATTAACTTGTGTAGCCAAGTGGTTTGGGCTATCTTCTTCATTTTGAAAGACCAGAGTTCGATCCTCTCCAAACTCAATATTTTTCCATTAATGAGTTGGCGTGTTTTGCTGATATGGCAACTGAGAATCTCGTACCATATTTTTATAAAAATGGACATTTTCGGAAGGAGAAATATGATTTTATCCCCAACTTTACTTCAAAAATATATGTAGCCCGAATGGTCTAGCACTCCTCCAATCCTATAAAGGGGAAGGGTTCGTTCCTTTACACAATGTTAACTTTAAACTAAAGTCAACTTTACCAACTCAATTTTAGATAATTTAAGATATTTTATACTCCTATATATGAAAGAAGGAAAAAACTTTTTCATGACATTTTTTCTTCTATTTTGGAATGTCCTATAATAGTTGATAGACTTCAAAATTTGAAATAAATATTTCTAATTTTTCACTTGAAAATATAATTTACTCACAATTATTTTATTTTTCAAATTAAAAATACATTTTTACTCTTAACTTTTTGGTCAAAAAGTCAAAAAACAACATTTTTCTTAATTTCCGTTGTTAGAAAAGTTCATCATGTAATGTATCGTGTGAGAAAGAGAGTACTACCCATAAACACACAATTAGACTTAGCATTAAGTCTTTACTCAAGAGCCCATATTATCAATTACCGTAGCTCAAGACTTTTACATAATTAAATTACTTTAATTAAGTCCATAATTAATAAATGTTAAATATAATTACATAATATAAATTACCAATAATAATATTTAATAGAAAATCTATCTATATCTATATCTATATCTATATATATATAATTTCAGGATTCACTAATGCTACGTGGACCAATAACAAATCAATAATAATATTATGTTCACACTATAAATTATAAATAAAAAATTATAAATTTTAAATAGTAATATTATTAACCATATTTAAAAAATATATAAATTTTAAATAGTAATTTGAAATTATATATTTTTAATAATAATAATTAATTATAATCTTAAATATATACGTTTTTATTTCTCTTCTCAAAATTCTTTTTTATTCCATTAATATTAATTTAATTTTAATTAATCGATCTCTTCATATTCCATAATTCACATGAATTAAAAAAAAAATTGATAAACTTTGTAGGTATATTATTTTTCCTCTTGCTGTAATCTGATTTCGTATGTCCTTTTTTATTTTTCTGAACATTGAATCGATTTAGATGTATAATTTCTTCTATTTATTTATTTTTTTTTCCTCGATTTTTTTAATTTTATGTATCAATTATGATTTTTTCGCATATTACATAATCAAATTGTTGAGTTATTAATTATGTTCGACTAGATTTTGTTTTGCAAGTTAACGTACATTATATTAATATAATTACATTTGTGTCATCTATTTCTCTTCATGTTCACCGAGTAAATTCAATTTTTATTTTATTTTTATTTATTTTCCAGCTTTATAATTTTTATTTTCCATTTATTTCGATTTTCCCCACCGATTTTAGGTATTTGTTGGATGAAACTCAATGCAGAGACGAGAAACGGAATGAAGAGATAAGAAACTCCTCTCCCACCAGATCAGAAGCTCCCCAATCGGGTAGGATGTAAATCGAGAGATGTGCTCGAGTAGCAGACACATGTGAGAGAGAGCCAATATGTCTCATCCGAGGACTAACTTCATAATATTTTAATGAAAAATTGTCATATCCGAGATATTACGCCAACATCATCACATACTTTACCACTCGCCTATGCCCCAAAAAACTTACATACTATAAATTACATCAAACATAATCTTTGAAAATAACAGAAATTTCATAATTGAGATAGCGGTTAATAATGAGATTAATACGAGTTTACAAATTTAATTTAGAGTTCGATTATTAAATAAAATAATTTGTTAGTCCATTAATAAATATTTGACGAAATGCGTTAGAGATTAAATAAAATTTTTAGATTATTTCAAACAAATAAATCACGTGTATCGCACGGGAAGTTGTACTAGTTAATAATAATTTCCTTAACATATATGGGGCTTATTTTACTTTTAGCTAGCCTATAGCTCAGGGTGAGCCATAATGACTCTCTAACGTGCGTGTTTGTCCTTTATACTCTATTTTATTATTTTTATGAAATTAACTTTTAGGCAAAAAGAAGAAGATATATACTACTATGTCCACATGTATTTATAGTGTATTTTTACTTGAATGAATGAAAGATGCTGTGGAGGAATATTGCGTGGGCGCACGCGTCAAATTGGATATTTTATTGCGTTTCCGCGAGCGTCAAATTGGATGTTTTATTGCGTGTCCGCACACGTCACTTTTGGGTTATTGCAACGTTTCAATAATATGCAATTGAACCGGTCAACTAATTGAACCGGCCAACAATAGATCGCATGGGTTATTCACTTATTTGAAAGAAAATTTATGTACAACAGTAACGAATTAAAATTTATGTACAACATGTGTACATAAATGAATGTTGTGTGATGCAGTTTAATTTTGAATTTTGAAATTATAATTATCATTGATAGTACTAAAATAAATACTATATCAAATCACAATTAGAACTTTTAAAGATAGACTGAGTGGACCAAAACCCAATACTGTACTATCTTTTAATCTCAACCGTAAATTACTTTTTTACACAATTTATTTTTATTATAATCTTAATCTTGAGATCACTTTACAAAATTAAAAGATTAAAAGATAATTGGGTTTACAGAGAGGGAGTAGATATTGTACATGCTTAAAATAAAAATATTACAAGGTGTGATCATTAGTTTAGTTTAGGACGAATGAAGTAAAAAAAAAGGTGTATTTAGTTAGTGAAAGAAAAATAATTAATTTTAAAAATCACTCTAGTAAATAATTTTACTCGATCTTACTTTTAAAAAGAAAGCGTAAATAATATTTTGTCGCTTATAAGTCTACAGGCGTGGTCGCGTGTATTCAATTGACAAGGACAAGCGTTGTTGACTACAGTATGCATGCAAAAGCTGACGTCACGAAACAACCCTTATATAACCCCCTCGACTCGAGCATTGTTAATCACAATTACCAAACAAAATCAATTATCTTTCTTCATCTCAAAATGGCTCATCTTTCCCCGCTTCTCTTCGTTCTGCTTATGTCTTTCTCACATTTCGTCCATGTTTCTTCGAAAACATTATACATCGTTCGAGTCGACGAGAATTCGATGCCATCGTTGTTTTCCGAGGCCAAACACTGGTACGAAGCCACTCTTCAAACCCTACGCAATGAAAACACCAATACTACTACTACTACCGATCATCGAAAACCAACAAGCACGATCAGTCACGTGTACAACACAGTTTTTCAGGGCTTCTCTGCTAAGCTCACCACAAAACAAGCTGCGACGCTCTCAAGGCTACCGGGAGTCATTGCCGTCATACCCGACGGCGTTCAAAAAATACAGACTACTCGCACGCCATTTTTCCTCGGATTGTACTCTGGTAATAATTATGATTATATAGTCCCCGGCCACTTGCTCAACAGATCGGACTCCGGCTCAAACGTTATCATCGGATTTCTCGACACCGGAATCTGGCCAGAACACCTTAGTTTCTGCGAGGAGGGCTTGGGCCCCGTCCCTTCCAAATGGAAAGGCGTATGCGAGGAAGGGCATAATTTCACTAAAGCCAATTGCAACCGAAAAATCATTGGCGCGAGATTCTTCCACAAGGGCTACGAAGCCCAGTACGGAAAAATAAATTCCTCGGAGGACTTCATATCCCCGCGAGACTCCGACGGCCACGGCACGCATGTGGCGTCCACGGCTGCAGGCAGAGTGGTCGGTAGCGCGCCGCTTTTCAACGGCCACGTCAGCACAGCCGTTGGAGTTGCTCCCAAGGCACGTATCGCAGTGTACAAAGTGTCCTGGAAGGAAGGCGCCATGTTTTCCGATATTCTCTCGGCCATCGACAAGGCGGTAGAGGACGGCGTCGATATACTTTCTTGCTCCATCGACGGTGACATGTCGAATCTCGACCTGATCTCAGTCGGAGCCTTTGGTGCGATGGAGAGGGGTGTTTTGTTCTCGGCAGGAGCTGGCAACGATGGCCCTGATAGAAGCTGGATGACAAATGTTGCTCCATGGATGACATCCGTGGGGGCCAGCACGATCGATAGGAGATTCCCAGCTGATCTCGTGCTCGGAGATGGCCAGGTGTTGAAGGGCTCATCCATTTACAGTACCGGCAAACCCTTGTCCTCGTATCTTCCCATTATATTAGTTAACGATTGCTCGGATGAGTTGTCGTTGAAATTAGAAGATGTCAGTGGCAAGATCGTCATCTGCAGTAAAGGTGATCATATATACTTAGCTGCTTCTTCTTCATCTTCTTCTTCTTCTTCTTCTTCTTCTTCTTCTTCTTCTTCTTTACTAAATTACTTCTTCTTCGTTAATAATCTTAAGCTTACGACTAGCGTGTCTCTCCTGCTTGTAGTTGATGTTTACAGCCCAAAATTGGCTGTCATGAGCGCTGGCGCTGCGGCCATGGTTGTGTATGATAAAGGTTTGAACGGCGAAGATCTCACTGCATATCTTCCTCATTGGATTCCAGGGCTAACCGTAACCTCGTCCACAGTCCCCACAATATTAGACTACATGGAACACTCGAACCCAAAGGCGAGGGCAATGATTTCATTTCACGGTATGAAGTCAGGGATCAAGCCCGCTCCGTTGGTAGCTGCCTCTTCATCTAGAGGCCCCACCACCGTTGCACCGTTCGTTATGAAGCCTGACCTGATCGCGCCAGGTGTCAACATCCTAGCGGCATATCCGTACGACGTGTCCGCGAGCGGAAGGTCGGTCAACCCTCGTCAATCTGCCTTCTACACGCTGTCGGGGACTTCCATGTCCTGCCCGCACGTATCCGGCGTGGCAGCTCTCCTCAAAGGGGCCCACCCTGATTGGACTCCGGCTATGATCAAGTCAGCCATGATGACCACGGCTTACACCACAGACAACCGAGGCCAGCCCATATTGGACGGGAGTGATTACACAAACGCAAATGTGTGGGCCATGGGGGCTGGCCACGTGGACCCGGAGAAAGCCGTTGACCCCGGATTGGTCTACGATATAAGCCCCGGTGATTATTTGAGTTTCTTGTGCGCCTCGGGATATAGCATTGAGGGTATAAGAACCATAACGAACAGGAAAAACACGAGCTGCCGTAAAAATCAATCACAACCGTGGAATCTGAATTATCCGGCAATCACCGTTGACTTCGAGGCATATCCTAAGTTGGAAATTGTGGTTAAGAGGACTGTGACGCATGTTTGTGAAACTCCGTCTACTTACAAGGTGAAGGTGGTTAATCCGAAAGGCGTGACTCTGACTGTGACTCCGAAACAAATGAAATTTAACGGCAAAAACGAAAACCAAACTTACAGTGTGTCGATCATGGCGGAGAAACACACCGTGGGGCCAGGGGAGTCCACCACGGATGCCGGGAAGCTAGTTTGGTCGGACGGGGAGAGGAATGTTGTGTCGCCGGTGGTGGTCATGTGGCAGCTCCGGTACTAATCGATCTACAGCTACTTAATATATATATATATATATATATATATATATATATATATATATATATATATATATATATATATATATATATATGAATGTGAAAGTTGTAGGCAGTAAATAAAACGCAATGAAATGTGCTGCCTAGACAAGGCAGTGTTCTGTGGCAGAATAGCGTATGCCGCAGCACGATGCCTTGTACATAAAATGTTCGTTTTTCGTAATTTATATATGTTAGATTGTGTCTTAACGTTTCAGTTTAAGATTAATATATTTATATCGTTGCAGCGAAATTAATTAAAAATAAATTACTTCAAAAACGAACTCACACACACGTACGTAAAATAAAGAACACGGAATTTAAATCTTTGTATGTGTATTTAAATTATACACATACGAAACGGTCTTACGGCCAGAAACTTTATTAAGAACGAGTCTTTACAAAATAATACTCTTGGATTTACAATGATATTTACCAAAGGCTATACACATGTATGCCTTCGTATTAATCGTATCCGAAGAGTATGAACAATCAACAACAAAACCTAGCAACTACTGTATTACACCTATTATAAGCTATCGAATCATCAGCTGAATAAAAGGACTCTCTTAGAGACGAGAGAACGCACGGCACGACGAGCTTCACAAATGAAGTCGCGACTCTAAAAGCTCGATGATCGATCCTTGATGGAAATGTGTTTCTGGAGGTGTAAATATGTTGTGTATGAAAGTTGCTGAATAGTGTTGGGGTCGTCCTCTATTTATAGGAGGAGATTCCCAACTGAATTCCTCATTTTGCTAGGTCAACAATCGGTTGAAAGATTCCAGGGCAGGCTGCTTTGACTGCTGCCGCAGGATGCCTTCTGAAGTTCTTCTGGATTTCACCGCCACACTGCACTGCCTTCCATACTATCTGGACTTCAGCATTCCCTTGCCCTTATAACATGCTTCGCTTGATTCTCTTAACTCAACCTCTTGTCCAAGCCTTGCACTACTTGCGGCATAACTCTGCCTAGCTGTGCTGCGGCAGAAATCTTCTATTGTTGATTGTTTTTCAAGCACGTTCCAACTAATGAACTATGCTAAATCAAATCACCAATTATGACAAGTGATTACAACAGTTAAATTGTGAAGAAAGAAGAAAACAAATAAATATGTTAGCAAAACAACTTCTGCCTAGATCCTTTAAGGCATTGTAATGCCCAAACATATTTATCCTTACAAACTCTCGCTTTTTATCTTTCTTCACAAAATCATGAGGCAGCAGCACAATGGAGCACTCCCCCTCAATGAAATACATCTGACTTAGAAGTATATGAAATTTATCTTGACAAATAACTAAGGCAATGAAACTCCCCCTTAGTTGATACTTCCTAAGTAGAACAAAAATTTATTTAATAAATAACTAACTAATAAAACAAAAACAAGTTTAATTAAGTAAGCCTTTAAATAACACACCAAATTTTTTAAAGGAAATAAATACTAAACTTCAAATTGTTCAAACCAAATAACAACTTATAATCAAATTGTTCAAAATCAAATACCCAAATAACAGAAATTAAATAAATTGTTCAGAGTGAATAAAAACTTAAAGCAAAAGAAGAAATGATATTTCTTCGGGTCTTGAGAACTGCAATCCTTCAAACTCTTCAATCATCCCTTTTTGGAGTTAAGGATTGTGCGGCAGTTGTTGAATCGTCATTTGATGCCTTTACAAATGCCATGCCCGTTGGATTTTTCTTTGGAAAAATGGCATCGACATCTTTTTGATGTCCAATGCCTTGCCGTTCAACATGAGAAATACTCATTACGGCATCTAATTTTGATGTTGCCGTATTAAGTTTTACAAAAGTATTGTTAGCAACTTCAAGTTTTCTATTTACACGATTAAGATCACTTTTTAGTTTGTCAGCCTCCATGTCCTTTTTTGTGAGTTGGACATCAAGTTTCTTCAATCGTTCTTCAAAGGTGTTCTTCTCCACGAGAATTTGTTCAATTGCCGTGGCCTGCTTCTTCAATTTTTCTTCGTATCCGGCATTGGTAGAAGTGAGCATTTTCATCATCTTTGTCTGCCGGGCAAAGTTCATGCGTAGCTCATCGAAAATTTCTTTGAGCTCGATGAAAAGGTCAATGGGAATGGTCTCCTCTTCAGATTCATAACCATTGACTGAGGCAGTGAGACACATACAGTTCTCTGCGGCAGGAGTTTCTGTCGTTTCTGCGGCAGAGGCAAAGAATGCAACATGCAGTCGTGCATTCACATTGGATGGACCGTCATCTTCAACGTCAGATAGGGTTGTGCCTTCGAATTGAGCAGCAAGCGCAGTGGTTGAGTCTTCAAGGCAGTATTGTTCCTTATCTTCTTGTGCAACCATAGAATTCAAAATTCCAATGCCTCGATCTTTTGAGGGGCATTCGGTTGAGTAGTGTACAATCCCTTGACAAACGTGGCAATTGACTCTCGACCAGTCCTTTGAATTTGGACTTGATGTTGATCCCGTGCTTGGTTGGTGAATCACAAGTCGTCGATCTTGAGTTTGTGTTGACCTTGCCGGGAACTTCCTTCGTCGGGGATCGTAGGGCTTTTTCAGCGAGCGAACAAGTACAGCATCCATTTTTCGGGCGAGTAATGCAAACTGGTCATCTCCACCATCAGATCCAAGTAGCTCGTAGATCTCTTCATCGGTCAAGTCATTGTTAGAGGTGGGGCTGCTGCCATGAGAGATATTGCCTTGTTCTCTGTCGTCGGGCTCTGCCACGGTGTAGGCAATGTTCCTCTCGTCGCTTCGTGAACGTGATTTCCCGTGAGTTTCACGATCTTCATGGTTCAGTTCATAGTTCTTGAAGATCGCCATTAATGAAACATAATCTTCTTCAGACATGG
This sequence comes from Euphrasia confusa, assembly GCA_954870475.1. NCBI lineage: Eukaryota > Viridiplantae > Streptophyta > Magnoliopsida > Lamiales > Orobanchaceae > Euphrasia > Euphrasia confusa. The sequence continues at coordinate 55,167,324 of OX940951.1, read as the reverse complement.
AGCTGTCTTCTATGGCAGTGACCTTCGACAGGAACTTTTTGCTCATCGATCGCATTATCTTACTACACACTGTCGGGTTGCTAATGGGTGAACCAAGGCCAGCACATTCAGTAACAATGGACATTAATTCTCCAAAGTACTGAAGGCAAGTCTCGTCCTCGTTCATACGCAAGTTCTCGAAACGAGACATAAGCATACGAACCTTGGTTTTCTTCACTATGTTGTTACCTTCACAATGAAGAGCCAGCAAATCCCACACTTGTTTGGCAGTAGTACATTGTTTGACAATTCTGTACATATTGCAATCGATGGATTCAAGGATGGCACACCTTGTTCTATCGTTGGCAGTAGCTGCGGCAGTTTCATCGATAGACCACTTCTCCGGAGCTTTTTCAATCGTGCCGCCTTCAGGGATTTCCTCCTGAGGTGGTTTCCATCATCGAAGTACGGATAGCCACGCAATGCGATCAATTGATTTGATCCTTGCTTCAATGCGGGTTTTCCAAAATCCATAATTACTACCGTCAAGAACAACCGGTGTTCGTACGATGTAAGATGGATCTGCCATTGTAAGTGTGCGTGATCAGACGGACCTTAAACACTAAGTAAGTCTAGTGCCCGCTCTGATACCACTTGAAAGTCGTAGGCAGTAAATAAAACGCAGTGAAATGCGCTGCCTAGACAAGGCAGTGTTCTGTGGCAGAACAACGTATGCCGCAGCACGATGCCTTGTACAGAAAATGTTCATTTTTCGTAATTTATATATTTTAGATTGTGTCTTAACGTTTCAGTTTAAGATTAATATATGTGATATATGTATATCGTTGCAGCGGAATTAATTAAAAATAAATTACTTCAAAAACGAACTCACACACACGTACGTAAAGTAAAGAACACGGAATTTAAATCTTTGTATGTGTATTTAAATTATACACATACGAAACGGCCTTACGGCCAGAAACTTTATTAAGAACGAGTCTTTACAAAATGATACTCTTGGATTTACAATGATATTTACCAAAGGTTATACACATGTATGCCTTCGTATTAATCGTATCCGAAGAGTATGAACAATCAACAACAAAACCTAGCAACTACTGTATTACACCTATTCTAAGCTATCGAATCATCAGCTGAACAAAAGGACTCTCTTAGAGACGAGAGAACGCACGGCACGACGAGCTTCACAAATGAAGTCGCGGCTCTAAAAGCTCGATGATCGATCCTTGATGGAAATGTGTTTCTGGAGGTGTAAATATGTTGTGTATGAAAGTTGCTGAATAGTGTTGGGGTCGTCCTCTATTTATAGGAGGAGATTCCCAACTGAATTCCTCATTTTGCTAGGTCAATAATCGGTTGAGAGATTCCAGGGCAGGCTGCTTTGACTGCTGCCGCAGGATGCCTTCTGAAGTTCTTCTGGAATTCACTGCCACACTGCACTGCCTTCCATACTATCTGGACTTCAGCATTCCCTTGCCCTTATAACATGCTTCGCTTGATTCTCTTAACTCAACCTCTAGTCCAAGCTTTGCACTGCTTGCGGCATAACTCTGCCTAGCTGTGCTGCGGCAGAAATCTTCTATTGTTGATTGTTTTTCAAGCACGTTCCAACTAATGAACTATGCTAAATCAAATCACCAATTATGATAAATGATTACAACAGTTAAATTGTGAAGAAAAAAGAAAACAAATAAATATGTTAGCAAAACAACTTCTTCCTAGATCCTTTAAGGCATTGTAATGCTCAAACATATTTATCCTTACAGAATGTATGTTTGTTTAATCCTTGTTTCAAGTTTAGTTACGTGTTTGTATCTGAATTCCAAATAAAATAAAGGTGATATTTATGTTTTGTTTTTAAAATGCACAAATTGAATAAATACCACGTATAAGTATAAGCTAGCCTCTCATAATATCATTTATATGCCTACTAAAAAAGCGGTCGACTCGCAGTAAACGTGGTGAAACAGAAAAGTCAGTCATTGTAACAGTCTTTGCGAAATTTTTAAGACCTCGATTTCTCAAATGAACTAAACATAAAAATTGAGTAGTCAAAAGAACTGTTAGTGTAATATGCTACGCAGTGCACTATCGCAGCGAGTCGCTAGACAATGCGATGCAGCAGCATACTTACATATTTTTCTCTTTCTTCACATTGTGTACTGTTATGCATCATACATTTCATGTATGATGTGCTTTAGCATGTTACATGCTTGGACGATCAATCAACACGTAACGAGTATTGAAGAGTGATGCAGCCATGAGGTTTTATACATGATGCATCAAGATTATATGCATGGGAATGTTTGCTAAAGACTTAAGGCGCAACAGTTGATGCAAGACCTCCTGAGGATATTGACGCAAGGTGTTGCAGCAACAGCTGAAGCTGGCCCTCTACTAGACGTTGCAGGAGCGGTCAAACCAGAATCCCTATATTCTATTCGTAAATAAAGCCAAGACAGCTCGGGTTTCAAGGGATTTTGTTGAAGACTGAAGACGCACCATTGCAGCAAGACTCGTTGAAGAGGCTGATGCAAGGTTGTGCAGAAGTTGTCCTGTCTGCGCAAGGCGTTGCAGCATTGCTCAAAACAGATTTCCTAATTTATAGGCGTTGTTCAACAACTCGTATTTCAAGGGAGTTTGTTGATGTTTTGGGCCTATAAATACAAGGAGTTTTCAGCACATTCTCCACCCACTTCAGAACACCTTTTCATCTTTGTGAAAAGTCTCACCCGAGCTTTTCTTCTTCGATTATTCTCATTTCATCGAGAGTGATCAAATCTTTCAACTACGAAGCTTTGTATCAGAACATATTCAACCGTAGTTTGTCTAGTGTTGGTTCGGTCATGATCTTTGAATACGATACCTAAGGAATACATGTGTGTATGTCCGAAAGGTAGTCGAGTGTATATTCAAGATCACATTTTGTAAAGACATTCGATCTTTATTAATGATTTTTGCCGTAAGGCACATTCATATGAGTACAATTTAAAAACACATACAAGATTATTTCGTTGTCTTCTCTTGCTTTTCGTTTAGTGTGTGTGTGTTCGTTTGTTTGTTTTTTCACGTTTTTTATTATTCCGATGCACTCTTTTACACCGTATCAAAATATACATCAATATATTTTTGATACTATATATAAATAATCTAATCGAACAAAAATCAATCAATCAATAAACAAACGAATTTATTTTCTGCAAACGCGCTGCTGCAACACCTGAGTTGTTGTAGCTGCTGCAGCGCTGCGTAGGGAGTGCTGCGTATTTCTTTATAATACCGCTGCACCCCCGACTCACAAGAACAATACACATACCAGTCAGTATACATGTTGACTCAACCTCCCCGATCACTTCATGCGGTGCAAAGAAAAAGAGATTTCCTTAGTGTCGAAAACCTCTCAAAACTTAAAGGCTTTGTTAGAATATCAGCAAGTTGTTTTTCTGTATTGAAATATTCTAATTTGAGATCTCTTTGGTATTTGAACTTTTATAGTTCATTTTATCACTACTAGAATCTGTTAAATAGACATCACCTTTTTAACATCATTCAGTTATGCAACAGATGTGTTTAATATTACTAACATCAGTCAAAAAAATATTGATATACTAAGACTTATTAACATCAATTACAGTATTTGTGCGGCTGATATTAAAAGTGTAGTTTTGAAATTAACAATTTTTTCAAACATCAGTTTTTAAGATAAAACCGATGTTAAAGTTTTTTTTTCTAAAAAATTCTAAAAAATTTTAGTACCCCACCCACGTTTTCAACAAACTATTAATTTTAAAAAAAAGTCTGAAATTTACTAAATTAAAATCTTGCAAGTAAAAACCCTATACGGTAAGAATCTTATCTCATTTTATTCTCTCTTTTCTCAATTTGTCTGCACGATTTCATTGAGCTTTCCCGACGAGGTCGACTAGAGGCGAGGCGAGCAGCTGCGGCATCGATCGGCGGCATCCAGTGGCTGCGGCGATTTCATTGAGCTTTCCCGATCGGGTCGCCTAGAGGCAGGGGCGGACCCACGTTAGGCCCAGCGTGGGCCTCGGCCCCCCCTCAGAAAAAAATAATTACTGCTATATATACAATATTTCCACTACAGTCGGCTCAATGTATATATCTCGCCCCCCCTCAAAAAATTACTGCTATATACTTTCATTACATTAGGCCCCACTGCGTACCTGTATATACATTACGCTTTGGTAGGTAATTAATTGTCCACTAAGTTAATGTAGTATATTTTTTGTTAATTAAAGGAAGGATTCTATATAAATTTATTTATTTATTGTTTTGGTAATAATTTCTATGCATATAACTTTATTATTTAATTAGATAGATGATTTCCGTATAGTTGAAATAATAATTTCATTTAAATAATATAATTAAGTTGTTTTTTTTTTTATAACAAATTCTCTATAATAATTTGTTGTGAGAATTCTCTCTTTTCATAACAAAGCAATTATTTTCTAATTAATTATTTTAACATATTTTAATTTTATTGTTAATTAATGGTTTGAAATTCACGTTTTTTATTAATTTTATTTTTTCTAATTACATTTTTATATCGTAGTGGTACTTTTAATTTAAATAATTAATTTATTGTGATATTTATTTTTTATATTTGAAGAAATTTTTTTGTGTAATAAATGATAGTGAGTGTTTTTTGGATAAAATATTGACACATAAAATGTAAATAATTTGTAGTATAAGGTAGTAATAATAAAAAGTATGAAAAAAATTATTTTTATTGTAAAATATTAAACTTGTGAATTATAAAAAAAAATGCAAAATCTTGTAAGACCCCGAACTCGAACAAGAGTAGAAACAATCACGTTTTGGGATAAGATTAACGAACATTATTATAAAATTTTGGCCCCCCTCAACTAAAATCCTGGGTCCGCCCCTGCCTAGAGGCGGGGGAGGCGAGGCGACATCGAGCTGCCAGCGTTTTCCCGACTCTGCCCTAATCCTCACCAATTCGGCTTTAATTTTGATTTCTTATTTCGATTTTGGATGTAGGGTTTGATTTTTGTTTCGATTTTAGTTGTAGGGTTTGATTTCATTTATTTCCTTCTTCAAGTTAGTGACGATGCGACATCGAGGCGGTGGCAAGGCAGCAGTGAGGAGGCGGCAGGGGATTCTCTTCAAAGGTTTGTTTTACTCGTTTTATATTTCAATTTTATTGCAGGGACAAAGCGACTTCGAGGCGGCAGCGAGGAGGCGGCAGCGAGACGAGGGACGCGCGAGGTTCGTTTTGAGAATATGCCGATCAGGTTTTCTGAATTCTTCTGTTGTAATTGTTACTATGGCTCGATTATCCTATGCTGCCACTCGATTATCCCAAGCACGAGCCATCCTTGCTAACTTTTTGATGTTGAGCATAAGTGTGAGTGATGCTGAAAGGTAAAATTCAGCATGTAAATCTTTTGCTTTCAATTAATTCTTGTTACTTGTTCACTGCAGTTTACCATGACCATCGTCACGGATGATGCAGCCTGCGTATTTGCTTAGAATATTCGTACGTACGTATAACTCGTTGTTACCTTTTGTTAGTATAACTCGTTCTGTATGACCCTATTCTTAGGGAGACAACTTAATTGTAAGACGTCTAGTAGTTTTTTATTTTGTTAGTATAACGTTGAACACTTGTAGTATTACACTGTATCTAATAAAAAAGAATATGTATATTTTTATGAGTTAATAATTGAATAATATACAGTAATACATTTCATATATTATGCAACCATTAATTTTAGGAGAAGAATACAGTAGATCTTCAGATTATGGGGAAATAAATAAGATTCTATTCATTTCTACTTAGAAGAGAATGCTTCCTCTATGACAACTCAAACCAGTTATTCCCTCCCCACCCCTACCCCCCAAAAAAAGATGGGGGAAATAAGTTTATGCAGAGGAAACATAATTGACGAAAGAATCTTGATAGTATCATGACTATCATCAATCTGGTCATTGAGATTTTTGGAATCTGAAAGACAAGCAACTTTTTCATAGCCGGAAAAGCTACCTTTGAATAATTTGTTTATTGTTATTGTTTCGTTCTCAAGATAAATTCGAATTGGGGTAGATTGGACAACAGTTTGATGAATTTGTACTTGTCGTGAGTAATTTATACAAACTATCTGATTTTTTGCTCTCGAGTTGCATTGTCATTGATCTGTGTCCTTAAATGTGTACTATAAGAATGTATCTGTTTGTGATAACTACTTTGGTTCCTGTTCAGTCACTGTTCAGTTTGGAAATTCTATCAAGGTCAGACTTGTTCAGTCACTAGTACTAGTGCTGGAAAAATAAGTACCGATGATTTAGAAACCAAGATTTATTTATTTATTTATTCATGTTATGATTTTGCCCGGGAAATGAAATGTTGGTTTTTCTATGATTTGGTATTCTGGTTTCAGTAAAGTAGACGTTGGACATTTTTATGTACTTATGTGGGCTATTTATTATTTGATATTGGAAATGAACAGATGAACGAAATGCTTAAGCGAGAAAAGTGGCAGGCCACCTTTGATACCGATTGAAAGATTCCCGGTTTCCAGAAAGTGCTGAAGTTGATTATTCTTGGGGTAAGAAATTTAAAAGCAGGTTTCCATATTTTGTTATGTTTGTCTGACCAAATTTTATACCTGCTGTGAAACTTAGGTACTGATAGTCTGATATAATGATTTTATCTGTCTTATCTTAATTGTGCCTTATCTATTTATGGTCCTGTTACTAAGGTTATTGTCTATAGTTGTCATATTGTTTTTTGTTTTATGTGTTTTCATGAAATATGTAGTTGTATTATTTTATAATGGTTAAAACAACAACGTTGGTATTGGACTGATAAGAAATTGTTGATATGCCTTTTTCTTTTATTGTAGCTCTATAATTTTTGGATGACCAACATTTGTTGCAACTTGCCAGGTGCTCATGGTGACTATACTGTTTTCAGCTTTATGGAGGGAGGTTGTTAGATAGGGCCAAGTATTATGTGTATACTAGTGGCATTAAGGATAGGACCGCGAATCAGATATTCGTCGGGGATGATGCAGCCTGCGCATTTGCTTTCAATTGTAGAATTTTGGATATTAAATGTAATGGATATTTGTTTTTAATATTATATTTGGTGCAATTTTTGTATTAAAAATATCGTTTTTATCGTATTATGTGATTTTGTCACACTATCGTTTTCTTTCACTGAAATTTTTTGACATTTATATCTTTTATATTTTTATCTCTCCCTAATGTCGGGAAATGATCTTCTTTAAATATGCAAATCAGTGTAATTGCTATAAATCGATCTTCTGGATTTTGGGGGCTCGAAATATTATGCCCGTTCATAAAAATACACTTTAGTGGTGATATGAATATAAGTTGCATATTTCAAATTAATTCTCAGATAGAAAATAGTAACAATTTCCAGGCACTTAATAATAATCATGATATGCATCATTTTAATTTTAAGTACATTTGTAGTACTCGTGAGAATAATTAGTAAAGCTCTTTTGGAGTCCACTCTTAATATGTCATAATTTGCATAACGGTATATTTACCAATGATCATTCGGGGATACAGACCAATGATCATTCGGGGATCAAAATATTTGTGTCTTTCAAACTCTATTGACGAATAATCAAAATCAAATATTTTTCAAGAATATTTATCAAATTTAATAATTGATATTAAATTGCTATTTGAGTAATATATATTTTGCTATTTTATTAATAAAATATTCTTCAAGAATATTTTGTATTGTGTATCATTTTTCGAGAAATATACACATAAATCAATTGTGTATTCTTCAGTAATAACACGTCAAACATTAAGAAAATAATAGACTAAACTCGAATTGAGAAAAAAGAATTAATTCGGTATGTTCGTCCAGATTCAATATATAATTTTCTCAGAAATTACATTTAATTGGAATCGACTTTTTCGATATTTCATGAGTACCCACATAGTACATTTGTTCTCGATTTTCAAAAAATATTCTTCAGTAATAATTCATATCTAATCATTGTTTCATCGAGAACAATCGAATTTGGCGTTTCACTATAAGTATTATGATGTAACTTTATTAAAAAATATTTAATGTTTGAACTTTGCTTCTTCGCTAGCAATCAATAAAAATATTCTTTCAAGAATATTTTGCATTATTTCTTATAAATATCATTATCGATTTAAACAATGTAATGTTTAATTGTTAAACCAAAAGCAATTTGATTTGATATTTCTGCGGGAATATCATATCATATTATATTATAATGTTTTTCAGAAACATTTAAAACATAATTGTTAATGTTTTTCAGGAACATTTAAAGTTTAATTTCATATCATAATGTTCTTCGAAAACATTTAAAACTTATTGCTACTACGAGAACAATTTATTTGATATTTCCAAACTTATTGCTACTACGTGAGCAATTTATTTTGATATTAAAAATAATTGATTTGATATTACTTCAAGAATATCAGATTATAATGTTTTTCGGAAACATATGATATTACTTCAGAAATATCAGATTATAATGTTCTTCGGAAACATATGATATTAAGATGAAAGGAGGAGAAGTAGATATCAATGTCAACACCCTGCAGATTACCATCATCAACACCAGCAGCATCCTTCACACCTACATCCTCCTTCTCACTCTCATATGCTAGAAATTCAGGGCTAGTTATATAGCTAATATCATCCACAGGCAGCCCTTCATGATCAATATAGAAAGCTACAAACTTGGAAGCAAATACATAATTCCACATCTCATGAGCACGAACATCATCAATAATCGGCAACAACAATGAACAGTCGCCATCAAAACCATTCATACATCCATAAAATTCTAAAATCCCACTTAAACCAACTACATTTGCCATTACCACCAACTCACTATGCCTCAAATCAGCAGGTAACACATAATCGATGTATTCTACCTTTCCATTCACATAAGATTTTTTACCTTGTTCAAGCAGGAATTTTCCAGAATGGTGAAGGATGATTGTGAAGAAATCACTCTTGGGATCGTACGCAGGCTCACACTTCCCCTCGAGAATCACTTCACTTTGTCTCCTCAAATCCCACTGCATATTCTCCATCTTCTTGCTGTTGAAACAGAGCTCTAATCGAGCTCAAATCGTGCACCCACTGTGAAAATATCCCGCTCAAAAACTTAGGGTTTATAATCGAACTGAAAATGCTGTTATTTTTTGTGATGTTCTTACAGCTTCAGTTGGAGATTGAATGAGGGAGCTTTGGGGAAAATTAGGGTTTGGGTCGATTTCTGAATTTAGGATTTGGGATAACAGTTGAGAGCGGGTTATTTTACCGCTCTCTCAGCTGAAAATGCGAAAAGACCATTTTAACCTCTTCAACCCACAAAAAACCGATTTAACCCCTCAAAACTCGCTTGTTTTGCACGTGCGCCGGAAACCGCCCAATTGAGGTATTAAATTAACATTTTCCCAAAGCTCATGTATTGACCGGAGATGTTTTAAAGGTTGGGCATGAAATTCGAAAAGTGACTATTAGTTAAGTAGCAAACTAAAATTATCCTTTTATTTTTAGCTAGCCTTAGAGCCATAATGACTTTTTTTTTACCTTTTAGGAAAAAGGAAAAAAGAAGAAGATACTGTATATATGTCCACATGTATTTTTAGTGTATTTTTAATTTTTTTACTTAAATGAAAGATAATGTGGAGGAATATTGCGTGTGCGCACGCGTCAAATTGGATATTTTATTGCGTTTCCGCGAGCGTCAAATTGGATATTTTAGTGCGTGTCCGCACAAGTCACTTTTGGGTTATTGCAACGTTTCAATAATATGCAATTGAACCACACAACTAATCGAACCGGCCAACAATAGATCGCATGGGTTATTTGAAAGAAAAATTATGTACATGAACGAATTAAATAAGTATTTTTAATGTATACTAGTAATAACTCCCTGTGCGATGCACAGAAATATTTAATTAAAATTTTTTGATTAGAAAAAAGAAAACGTAAATTTAATTTAAATAATGTAAATCATACTCCCTCTGTCCCAGAGCTATAGTCACTGGTGGTCAACGCTAACTTTTTTTGACAGTTCAATACGTATAATAAACGGTATAAAAAAATTATGAAATTTTTTTCATAATTTTTGTATATCGTTTATCATAGGACGGTCAAAAAAAGTCAGCGTTGACCACCTGTGACTATAGCTCTGGGACAGAGGGAGTATTATTTTTCATATATATATATATATATATATATATATATATTTTTTGGTTCAAAAAAAATATATATACAAAAGTTTGATTAACACACGTATATATGTATTGTTATTTCTCACATATAAAGTGTGTGTTGATCATTTATTTTTATCATATGTATTGGACGGTCAAAAAAAGTCAGCGTTGACCACCTGTGACTATAGCTCTGAGACAGAGGGAGTATTATTTTTCATATATATATATATATATATATATATATATATATTATAAAAAAACAATTAAATTTTGGTTCAAAAAATATATATATACAAAAGTTTGATTAACACACGTATGTATGTATTGTTATTTCTCACATATAAAGTGTGTGTTGATCATTTATTTTTATCATATAATACGCAATTTTTTATAAACAACAATACTACTGATTTTGTTAGGTCATAATTTATTTATTTTTATTAATTATTTTTTGGTAATTCTATTTATTGATTATTTTCAACTATTAAGAGTAGTGAGAAATTCTAGAAGATTTGACTTGATCATGTAATTTGATATGATTTCACAAATTATAATACCTTAATTAAGAATATAGTAAAAAATTATTATTCCTATATGGTAAACTAATCCAAAATGACTTTGTTTATTAATAAACAAATGTTTTGTATTATTGAGAATACAGAATACGTATTTATTCAATACAAAAGAATATTGAACAAAGGAGACACATGGATACACCGCATTTTCACATCGGCATGAATCTTTATGCCGCAAAGGAGAGCTCCATATTAATGGAATAAATGAAGAAACCTAGATCAAGCAACATTAAAGTTAGTCCAATTGATATTTAAAATTAATGCTTTCAATTAATGTTAGGGTGATAATATTGAACATAATATATTACATTAAAAATATCAATTTAATACTATTATATTAATCAAATATATAAAAAATAACAAAAATTTAAATTAGTCACGAAAAATAAGGACAATTTCTATAAAAAAACAAAATCATTTATTAAAAGATTTAACAATGCAAACATAAATAATCATAATTAATTAAAAGAAAAAAATGATAAAATAGATTTTTAATGGAGATACTACTTACTTTGGCAAACAAAAATACATAATCATAAAAAAGTAATGGTTAGATCAACAATAATAGAAAATAAAAATTAATTAATTAATTACAGTAGCGTGCTCTAAAAAAATCAATTAATCAATTTAGAAAAAAAAAATACACGGTAAAAGCAATGAGCATAGCAACTCACAAAAAAAAACATGCGGTCATACGATCATCAATATCCATAAGAATACTCTATCAGAACCACCTCCACCCTCGCCGCTTCCGTGCGACTGAGCCTTGTTGACGGTGACATTCCTGCCGTTGAGTTTCACGACGTTCATCTACTAAATCGCCTATTCATCCTTAAAAGTTAAGAATCCAAAACCCCTCGATTTACATGTCTCGCGATAGTTGATTATCTGACGAAAAAATAATTATCAGATCTAAATGAATTCGCAAAAAATTGATGAACATGAGGGTTAAGAAATCTTAACGCGTCGCTGAAAAAAAATACAAAAAAGAACGTGATTTATAAAAATAAGAATATATGAACATGAAAATTCTTATCGTGTCGCTGCAAAATAAATACAAAAAGGAACGTGAACTCAATATTAATTAGAAAAAAAAAACTTAATAATTTAAAACACTTACCTCATGGTTACGTAAAAAATACAAACAAATTTAAGACAAAAGATTTAATCATAAATTAATTACTTACATTGTAGCCTGCAAATAAAAATACAAATCAACAAAAATAAAACGAATTTTCAGAGAATGTAACAAATTGTTTGCAAATGAAAATGAAGAAGAGAGAAGGATTTTAAATAGAGCTTTATCCGTTAAAAATGGAAATATTTATATTATAATAATATAAATTAATTAATTATTTATAGATAGATCGAATTTTAGGGAGTCTATTAAGGAGATTCGATTTTGAACGATACATATGGTAAATGAATTAATAGCAATTATGACATTTAATAATAAAATCTGTCAAACAATAAAACATAATTAAATATATTGTTAATAAAGAAAAAAAAACAAAACAGAATCGGAAATTGCTTAATTTATGAAAAATTGACAATTAAATAAATTATTCGAATTTATTCTATATTTTAGATGAATATATATATGATAAAAAAGTAATAGCAATGATAATATTAAGTAATAAAATCTGTCAAACATAACTTATGAATATAAATAGGTGATTATTAATTTTAGGTATATACTAAAACTCCAACAATTAAGGTGATTATTTATTGTAGGCAATAACTCACGAATATAAATATTAATCAATTATTTATGGAAATTGAATAAATTACAAAATATGTTATCATTAATTTAAAAGTTGAATAAAGACACGTCATAATTAATATTGGTAAAAAAAAGCCACGTAATAAAATTTAGACCAATGAAAACTTTGTGTATGTCAAACATGCTCATTTTTTGTAGTGTATTTTTTTGTGTTCACATTGACCACGTGGATTAGCAAAGTCTGAATTTATATATTATATAGATTATCATATATAATTTGTTTTAAATAATATTAAATTCACTAATGATTTTTATTAATAGGAAGAGGAATCCACGTTTAGAATTTAATACTATTTAAAACGAATTCGGATCTTCTCCTTATATCTTTTTTACTAATTTCTCCTCATAAATGAATCTCAACCTTTTAATATATAAACGGTCAAGATCTTTGAAACTCAATTAAAATAAGAAGTATTTTGGAAAAAGGGAATTATAGTTTATAAAACTACATTTAATACCTCATAAAATAAACTTTAAAATTTAGTATTTATTATATTTACATTTTTTATTAATTAGAGTATAATATAATTATAATTATGAAAAAGGGAAATAACCGCATGTTATTAATTACCTTTAATTAATATAAATTATCTTTAATTTATAATTAATTAATCAATTAACCTCTGATTTATAATTAGGAAAAACGATTAACCTTCGTTCTAATGAAACTTAAAAAACTACCCTATATCCAAAAATCTCCCTTAAAATAAATATAATCTTTTTATTTACAATTAATATATTTATCATTTTCTTATTTTTAGGTATTGTATCTTTTCTTAATCTCGGCCAAACATATCTCATTCTCTCTTTCTCTTTCGATTTTCAACCTCTCTTTCTCTTTCGATTTTTAACGGAGAGGAAGAAGATAAATATAATTTCATCTTCTCTTTTTAATATCTCAATCTCTTTCTCTTTCGATTGAAATTTTAACGGACGTGAAGAAGAGAAATAAATTTTCATTTTAACCTCTCTTTCTCTTTCGATTTTTAACGGAGGGAAAGAAGATAAATATAATCTCATCTTCTCTTTTTTATATCTCAATATCGAAGATAAATATAATCTCATCTTCTCTTTTTAATATCTCAATCTCTTTCTCTTTTTAACGACATTGGAGAAGAAGAGAAATAAAACAATTTTCAAAACAAATTTTTCAATAGAATTTGATTATAAGATTATGCATAATGAATGAACTCAATAAATTCCATGTTTTTTTTATTTAAACTCATTTGAGACTTTTATCATACATTTTGTGTGCATTAATTATAAAATTTTAATTGTTTGATCATTTTTAAAAATAATAATTCTACTTAATATATGAAATAAAAAATTAATCCAAGAATCAATAAATTTAAAACATTTTTGAAATATTTAATTTGGATTAAAAAGAAGTAAGAATTAAAAGTTCTAGAATAGAAAAAATAAAGGAGAGATAAAGAACGCAATTAGAGGGATTTTCTTTAAAAAATAAATTATTAGAGATAATCTTGACCGCTTATACAATAAAAGGTTGAGATTAATTTATGAGGAAATATTAGTAAAAAAAATTATGAGGAGAGGATCCTGATTCATTTAAAACATAATAGAAAATTACGGTTGAAATTTGACATTGTCTATTAGAGAGTGAATCATTCTCTATTAGTAAAAGATTAGTAGTATTTAAATTAAAAATAGAATTATTAATCTACTAATAATATTAATTATGGAAGTAAATAATATTAGGAGATTTTTTATATAATTAATTAATTGTCCTGAATTATTTAATAAACTGATTTGATATACATATAATATAATTGGTTGTTGTAATTTCATCCTTAATTTATTAAATTAATTAATATAATAAGCATATAATAATAGACTTTCTATAATTATTTGTAATATATTCGACCAATATATTTTTTTCAAAAGGCAAGATAAATTATATAATTTAAAAATCAGTTATAATTGCGTAAAAATTAAATTGATAAGAATTTTATTTTAGTTAATGATGGATTTTAGGAGTAAATTAAAAAAAACATGGAAAATTTTATGTATTTGTAGATTATTTATTAATTTATTATACGCAAATATAACTTAATGAAGTCAATATGATATCGTATTCTTTTAAATAGTGATTAAAAATTGTTTGATATATATTCGAATTTTTAAAGTACTAGTATTTTTTAATTTAGTTACTGATGTCATTTAATAAAATAAATTTTGTTTTTTATTTTAATTAATAAGTTCTCTGTATGGTACCAAATTAAATTATGTCAGTGCACAAATATATTTTGCTCGTACGCAATTGATTAAATAGATGAAATAATATTATAAGAGTTTAATCACTTAAGAGTATAAACTTAATCATAAAAAAATAAATATTACTTGAAATACTTAACCGTAAATCCAAACTTTGTCCTCCGTAATCTTATCCTCCAATGGTGCAAAAAGAATAATTACAACATACTCAAGAAGGGGATTTGAGCAGATCCCCTAATTGCATCTTCCGCACTTGCCGAGGAAATCTCTACTTTGATACAAAATTTTATTCATCCGATGTAAACGTGCAGAGGGGTGCCATCGTCAAGATCCGCATGCTCTCTAAAGAGTTTCCCGACAGTAGAACCTTGATTGCCAACACGGGAGGAATCCCACCTTTAGTTTCTCTCCTAAAGGAGTTTGATCTCCTCCATACATCTTTGGCGTTGGTGAAGGTCATTAGCGTCGACTGAATCTCACTAAATAGTCATACACGATCCATGAAAGGATAAGGGCTATGATTCGGTGCCATACAGAAAACAGAATCCAATTTGCGGGAGTGAAGATAGTAATGGATCCTTCAATCAAACCTTAAAAAATATTTATGGTTTATAATATTATGATTATGAAAAAAAATACTAACCTCAATAAGTATAAAAAAATAATATTCATGTAAAAAAAGTAATATTAAAAAGAATGACGAAGAAAAAAACTTAAATACTTACTGCAAAAAAATAGAAACAATAATCATTAAAAAATACAAAGATTAAAATCAACAATAAAAAAAAGCTGAAAGAAAAAAAAATCAACAATAAAAAAAACTTAAAAAAACAAAAAAAAACTTAAAGAAATCAATTACTTACTTCGTAAATCCTGTAAACAGAAGAAAAAGATTAAACAATGAATACATAATTACAAATAAATTATAATGAATCAAAACATTATATACAAAAGTAAAAAAAAAAAATCTAAAGACAATAGTGCAAAAAATAAAAAAATAATTAATAGAAAATACTTCCCTCATGATCATGAATCCGGTAAAAATTAGAAAAAAAATTAAAGACAATATAATTAATAATAAATTAATTTCTTACCGGTAAAAATACAAAAAAAAAACAATTAGAGAGAATATATTCCAAAAATTACAATTAGAGAGAATATATGGTGACAATGAAGAAGAAAGAATCCATTTAAATAGAACTTCAAACGTGAACTATAAATTATATTAATATTATAATCATATTTATGTAAAGTTTAAACGAATTTGAAGGAGATAATAAGGAAAACCGTGTGTATTAATAAGAAAATATAAAATTATAAATTGATTTGTTTATTACCATCTAGCCATCTATTACCATATATTTAATAAATCAAATGTTTTTTCTATATTGTTATTTAAATATATATATGTAATAGAATTAATAAGTTAAGTAACAAATCAATTAGATAAATTATTTATGAAAATTGGTTAATTAATATAATTGAACAATTTAAGGAAATAATTAATTAAGTATTATGATTTCGGTTATTAAGATTTATTTATGGAAATCAATCAAAGACTTGATTCACGTAATTAAGAATTAAGACTCAATTAGACATATTTATGAAATTTGAAAACTTTACGGAATATTTATGTATTATTTAAGTAATTGAATTAAAAACCATATCATAATTTAAAGAAAAGCCACATAAGAATATTTCGACCAATCAAAGCTTTGTATGTGACACGTAGTATGAACATGCTCATTTTTTTGTAGTGTATTTTTTTGTGTTCACACTGGCCACGTGGAATCAGCAAAGTCTGGATTTATATATTAAATAGATAAATGAATTGAATGTTCTGTGATGCAGTTTAATTTTGAATTTTGAAATTATAAATTCATTGATAATACTAAAATAAGTATATCAAATCACAATTAATTTATAAGATAAATTATCTGTTCTTTTGAACTTTGATTTGTTCTTTTGAACTTAATTTCAATTTATTTAAGTTTAGTTCAAATGCTTGTTTCAAAATAAATTAAAATAAAATAAAAAAATAATTCGAATCATTAATTTTAAATATACAATCTAGTTGATTTTAGAATATTATTGATATTTTTTAAAAATATTTACTAACTTATAAAATTATTATTATTTTTATAAAAAAAAATCAATTCAATTTAGTTTAGCTAGTGTTAGTCCAAAAGAACATAACTTATTTCGTTCATTTCAATGCAGTTTAGACCTATTAAATTCAGTTCATTCAAATATATTAAGTTCAGTTCTAGTCAGATCAATTCAATTCAATTAAGTTGGGAAGAATATTTTTGAAAAATGTGACATCTACTATATTTTGCCAAAAAATTAGTATCTTAGAAAATTTTAAAAAACAAGATGAGAGGGGTGCATCAAAACCCAAATTTTGACCATTAGGTGAGACACATGGAGTATCTTTTAATCTCAACCGTAAATTACTTTTTCACACAATTTTTTTTTTATTATAATCTTAACCTTGAGATCACTTTACAAAATTAAAAGATTAAAAGATAATTGAGTTTACATGGAGGGAGTAAATATTGTACATAATTAAAAGATTAAAAGATAATTGAGATTACAGAGAGGGAGTAGATATTTTACATATGCTTAGAGCATCTCCAACCATACCAAAAATCTATTTTGGAGTAAGGGAGATGCTCCAACCGATACTAGAACATAAACTTATTATAGGTTTTATGGTGGGACCCATATAAAAATACTTAAATTTACGTCTACCTTAAACTCAAACAAAAAACTATTTATTATTTATAAAATAATACTTTTATTTTACAAATTAATAAAAAAAATTTATTAACCTTTTATTTTAGTTTTTTATTTAATATATTTTGTAATTTAATTTTTTTTAATAATCATATAATTAATAATTAAAATAAAATTTTATTTTAAAAATAAAAAAAATTATAATTAAATATTAAATATTTCATGTTTGCGCAATTTTGTCATATTTAATTAATATTTTATTTTTATTTTTATGTTTATTATTTTTAAAAATTTTAATTGAAAATAATATTTATTAATTTTTTTAAATTTAATGTTAAAAGTTACGGAGTTAAATTATAATTTTGTAAAGATATTGGTTATTTATAAAAATGGTATAAAAAATTGTATATGAAGAATAATTTAAAAATATTCTTTTAAATTTGTGTATTGAAATGTTGGAGCCAAATTACTCTAAACTTAAAACTAAATTTATTTTTGAGTTTAGGTTTTTGTGTTGGTTGAAGATGTTATTACAAGGTGTGATCATTAGTTTGGTTTGGGACGAATGAAGTAAAAAAAAAAAACTGTATTTATTTAATGAAAGAAAATAATTAATTTTAAAATGACTCTACTAAATACAGTAATTTACTAATTTTACTCGATCTTACTTTTAGCGTGAATATAGTATTTTGTCCCTTTGAGTCTACTCGCGTGTTCGCGTGTATTCAATTGACAAGGACAAGTGTTGTTGACTACGGTATGCATGCAAAAGCTGACGTCACGAAACAACCCTTACATAATCCCCTCGAGTCGACCATTGTTAATCATAATTACCAAAAAATTCTTTCTTCATCTCAAAATGGCTCATCGTTCCCCGCTTCTCTTCGTTCTGCTTATGTCTTTCTCACATTTCGTCCATGTTTCTTCGAAAACATTCATTGTCCAAGTCGATAAGGAGTCGATGCCATCGTTGTTTCTCGAGGCCAAACACTGGTACGAAGCCACTCTTCAAACCCTACGCAATGAAAACACCAATACTACTAGTACCGATCATCGAAAAACTACAGCAAACACAAGCCAAACCCTTACTCACGTTTACAGCACTGTTTTCCATGGCTTTTCGACTCAACTGACCCGAACACAAGCCGCGACGCTCTCAAGGCTACCGGGAGTCATTGCCGTCATACCCGACGGCGTTCAAAAAATACAGACTACTCGCACGCCATTTTTCCTCGGATTGTACTCTGGTAATAATTATGATTATATAGTCCCCGGCCACTTGCTCAACAGATCGGACTCCGGCTCAAACGTTATCATCGGATTTCTCGACACCGGAATCTGGCCAGAACACCTTAGTTTCTGCGAGGAGGGCTTGGGCCCCGTCCCTTCCAAATGGAAAGGCAAGTGTGTCAAAGGACAGAATTTCACTAAAGCCAATTGCAACCGAAAAATCATCGGCGCGAGATTCTTTCACAAGGGCTACGAAGCCATGTACGGAAAAATAAACCCCTCGGAAGACTTCATATCCCCGCGAGACTCCGACGGCCACGGCACACACACGGTGTCCACCGCCGCCGGCAGAGCGGTCGGTAATGCGCCGCTTTTCAACGGCCACGTCAGCACAGCCGTTGGAGTTGCTCCCAAGGCACGTATCGCAGTGTACAAAGTATGCTGGTGGGAGGGATGCACGAATTCCGATGTTCTATCTGCCATCGACAAGGCGGTAGAGGACGGCGTCGACGTAATTTCTTACTCCATCGACGGCGGTATGTCGAATATCGACTCGAACGCAATCGGGGCATTTGGTGCGATGGAGAGGGGTGTTTTGTTCTCGGCCTCAGCTGGAAATTATGGCCCAGCTAGAAGCTCGATGAACAACGTCGCTCCGTGGATGACAACAGTCGGTGCAGGCACAATCGATAGAAGATTCACGGCTGATCTCGTGCTGGGAGATGGGAAGGTGTTGAAGGGCACATCGCTTTACACCGGCCAACCCTTGTCCTCGTATCTTCCCATTATATTAGTTAACGATTGCTCGGATGAGTCGTCGTTGAAATTAGTAGATGTCAGTGGCAAGATCGTCATCTGCAGTAAAGGTGATATATACTTAGCTGCTTCTTCTTCATCTTCTTCTTCTTCTTCTTCTTCTTCTTCTTCTTCTTCTTCTTCTTCTTCTTCTTCTTTACTAAATTACTTCTTCTTCGTTAATAATCTTAAGCTTACGACTAGCGTGTCTCTCCTGCTTGTAGTTGATGTTTACAGCCCAAAATTGGCTGTCATGAGCGCTGGCGCTGCGGCCATGGTTGTGTATGATAGAGGTTTGAACGGCGAAGATCTCACTGCATATCTTCCTCATTGGATTCCAGGGATAACCGTAACCTCGTCCACAGTCCCCACAATATTAGACTACATGGAACACTCGAACCCAAAGGCGAGGGCAATGATTTCATTTCACGGCATGAAGTCAGGGATCAAGCCTGCCCCGTTGGTAGCTGCCTTTTCGTCTAGAGGCCCCACCACCGTTGCACCGTTCGTTATGAAGCCGGACCTGATCGCGCCAGGTGTCAACATCCTAGCGGCATATCCGTACGACGTGTCCTCAAGGGGGCAATCCGTCAACCCTCGTCAATCTGCCTTCTACACGCTGTCGGGGACGTCCATGTCATGCCCGCACGTGTCCGGCGTGGCGGCTCTCCTCAAAGGGGCCCACCCCGAATGGACCCCAGCTATGATCCGATCAGCCATGATGACCCCTCGACTCGAGCATTGTTAATCACAATTACCAAACAAAATCAATTATCTTTCTTCATCTCAAAATGGCTCATCTTTCCCCGCTTCTCTTCGTTCTGCTTATGTCTTTCTCACATTTCGTCCATGTTTCTTCGAAAACATTATACATCGTTCGAGTCGACGAGAATTCGATGCCATCGTTGTTTTCCGAGGCCAAACACTGGTACGAAGCCACTCTTCAAACCCTACGCAATGAAAACACCAATACTACTACTACTACCGATCATCGAAAACCAACAAGCACGATCAGTCACGTGTACAACACAGTTTTTCAGGGCTTCTCTGCTAAGCTCACCACAAAACAAGCTGCGACGCTCTCAAGGCTACCGGGAGTCATTGCCGTCATACCCGACGGCGTTCAAAAAATACAGACTACTCGCACGCCATTTTTCCTCGGATTGTACTCTGGTAATAATTATGATTATATAGTCCCCGGCCACTTGCTCAACAGATCGGACTCCGGCTCAAACGTTATCATCGGATTTCTCGACACCGGAATCTGGCCAGAACACCTTAGTTTCTGCGAGGAGGGCTTGGGCCCCGTCCCTTCCAAATGGAAAGGCGTATGCGAGGAAGGGCATAATTTCACTAAAGCCAATTGCAACCGAAAAATCATTGGCGCGAGATTCTTCCACAAGGGCTACGAAGCCCAGTACGGAAAAATAAATTCCTCGGAGGACTTCATATCCCCGCGAGACTCCGACGGCCACGGCACGCATGTGGCGTCCACGGCTGCAGGCAGAGTGGTCGGTAGCGCGCCGCTTTTCAACGGCCACGTCAGCACAGCCGTTGGAGTTGCTCCCAAGGCACGTATCGCAGTGTACAAAGTGTCCTGGAAGGAAGGCGCCATGTTTTCCGATATTCTCTCGGCCATCGACAAGGCGGTAGAGGACGGCGTCGATATACTTTCTTGCTCCATCGACGGTGACATGTCGAATCTCGACCTGATCTCAGTCGGAGCCTTTGGTGCGATGGAGAGGGGTGTTTTGTTCTCGGCAGGAGCTGGCAACGATGGCCCTGATAGAAGCTGGATGACAAATGTTGCTCCATGGATGACATCCGTGGGGGCCAGCACGATCGATAGGAGATTCCCAGCTGATCTCGTGCTCGGAGATGGCCAGGTGTTGAAGGGCTCATCCATTTACAGTACCGGCAAACCCTTGTCCTCGTATCTTCCCATTATATTAGTTAACGATTGCTCGGATGAGTTGTCGTTGAAATTAGAAGATGTCAGTGGCAAGATCGTCATCTGCAGTAAAGGTGATCATATATACTTAGCTGCTTCTTCTTCATCTTCTTCTTCTTCTTCTTCTTCTTCTTCTTCTTCTTCTTCTTCTTCTTTACTAAATTACTTCTTCTTCGTTAATAATCTTAAGCTTACGACTAGCGTGTATCTCCTGCTTGTAGTTGATGTTTACAGCCCAAAATTGGCTGTCATGAGCGCTGGCGCTGCGGCCATGGTTGTGTATGATAAAGGTTTGAACGGCGAAGATCTCACTGCATATCTTCCTCATTGGATTCCAGGGATAACCGTAACCTCGTCCACAGTCCCCACAATATTAGACTACATGGAACACTCGAACCCAAAGGCGAGGGCAATGATTTCATTTCACGGTATGAAGTCAGGGATCAAGCCCGCTCCGTTGGTAGCTGCCTCTTCATCTAGAGGCCCCACCACCGTTGCACCGTTCGTTATGAAGCCTGACCTGATCGCGCCAGGTGTCAACATCCTAGCGGCATATCCGTACGACGTGTCCGCGAGCGGAAGGTCGGTCAACCCTCGTCAATCTGCCTTCTACACGCTGTCGGGGACTTCCATGTCCTGCCCGCACGTATCCGGCGTGGCAGCTCTCCTCAAAGGGGCCCACCCTGATTGGACTCCGGCTATGATCAAGTCAGCCATGATGACCACGGCTTACACCACAGACAACCGAGGCCAGCCCATATTGGACGGGAGTGATTACACAAACGCAAATGTGTGGGCCATGGGGGCTGGCCACGTGGACCCGGAGAAAGCCGTTGACCCCGGATTGGTCTACGATATAAGCCCCGGTGATTATTTGAGTTTCTTGTGCGCCTCGGGATATAGCATTGAGGGTATAAGAACCATAACGAACAGGAAAAACACGAGCTGCCGTAAAAATCAATCACAACCGTGGAATCTGAATTATCCGGCAATCACCGTTGACTTCGAGGCATATCCTAAGTTGGAAATTGTGGTTAAGAGGACTGTGACGCATGTTTGTGAAACTCCGTCTACTTACAAGGTGAAGGTGGTTAATCCGAAAGGCGTGACTCTGACTGTGACTCCGAAACAAATGAAATTTAACGGCAAAAACGAAAACCAAACTTACAGTGTGTCGATCATGGCGGAGAAACACACCGTGGGGCCAGGGGAGTCCACCACGGATGCCGGGAAGCTAGTTTGGTCGGACGGGGAGAGGAATGTTGTGTCGCCGGTGGTGGTCATGTGGCAGCTCCGGTACTAATCGATCTACAGCTAATAAATATGTAATATTTATACATATTATATACTAATAAATATGAATGTACAGTATGTTTGTTTGATCCTTGTTTTAAGTTTATGTACGTATCCGAATTCCAAATATAATAAAAGTATTTATGATTATCCGAACTTAAGACCTCACGATCTTCAATTATTGTCCACATGTATTTATAGCTAGTGAGAAAAAATTTTAATTGGTCTTATAAAAGTAGGTTTTTTTCAATTTAATCTCAAATAAATTAAACAAACTTTTTCAATTTAATTTCAAATATGATTAAAATTGGTTTCAATTTAGTCATTTTTCGACGGAAAATTTAATTACATCGGAAAATGACCATGTGCGACTCACATGATGTTTAATTTGGGGGAACCCTGCAACTTCAGTTGACTAGACATTGTTGTACCATAAAAATCCAACATCGACACGTGTCAAAAATATCAGAGCTACATCATCAAGAAAAGAGGCAACCAAAGACAAAGCCAAAAAGAAAAAGAAAAGTCAACAAGAATCCAAAAAGAAAGAAGGAAACAAAGGAAGAAACCATGCAAAGCCATAGATCGCTCAGGGCAATCTGCCCCGGGCAGAATTATAGAATGCATCAGAGACGTTACCAGGCAGTAAGCGGTGCCTTTCCGGGAAGCTACAGCAAGTGGAATAACATTGCTAATAGGTTTTTAATGCTAGGTTTAGTGGCTTTTTTGGTCCAATGAGAAGCTAATAGGTGGCTATTAGGTGTCATTAATAAATTAAATTAAACTGAACTGAATTAAACTAAATAGGCTTGAACTGAAATAAATTTAATAAGTATGAACTGAACTGAATTGAACTTAGTAGGTATGAACAGATCCTAAATGATGCTAAAAAAAATACTTTATTCATTGTGTAAAATTAAAAAATCTTTTAGGATAAAACTGATTGAACTAAACTGAACTGAATTTAATAAGTTTGAACTGAATTGAACTAAGCTTAATATGTTTAAAGTAAAATGAACTTAATTGAACTGAACTTAGGAGCTATTCTTTTGAAATTATTCTGAGTTCGCTTTAGGTCAGTAGAGTTCAGACCCATTAAGTTCAGTTTAGTTTAATTTAGTTCAGTCATTTAATTTTTTTTTTTAATATCATTATTTTTTAAGTTAAGTTCAGACCTATTAATTCCAGTTCAGTTCAAACCTATTATGTTCAGTTCATCTAGATTCAGTCCAAACGGAATAAAAAGTAATAGGTCTGAAATGAACTGAATGGGCTGAGTCTAAACTGAACTGAAGTGGACTAAGAATAAGTTCAAATGGAATGAAACTTGTTGAACTTAAGTTAATAAGTTTGAAGTTAATAAGTTTGAACTCTGCATTGAACATAAATTATGTTCAATTTAATTTAATTTAAAATAATAAAAATAACAAATAAAAAAATGATTAAACTAAACTGAATTGAACTGAAGGTAATGGATTTGAATTGTATTTAATTGAATTGAAATGAACTTAATGAATTTAAATTGAACTGGATTGAATTTAATTGGTCTTAACTGAATTGTAATCAATTGAACAGAAAATAATTCTAAAAGAATATTTCATTGTAAAGGACAATAAATATGTAATTTAGAGATTAATGACTCTCTCACGCTGGTGTTTGTCCTTTATACTCCATTTTTTTCTTTTTATGAAATTAAATTTTCCGGAAAAAAAAAAGATATATGTGTCCACACTGTAGTTATAGTGTATCTTTACTTGAATGAAAGATATGTGGAGGAATATTGCGTGTCGCGTCAAATTGGATATTTTATTGCGTTTCCGCGAGCGTCAAATTGGATGGTTTATTGCGTGTCCGCACACGTCACTTTTGGGTTATTGCAATTTGCAACGTTTTAATAATATGCAATTGAACCGGTCAACTAATCGAACCGGCTAACAATAGATCGCATGGGTTATTTGAAAGAAAATTTATGTACAACATGAACGAATTAAATGAGTGTGTGCAGTTAACGTATTTTTTTAATGTATATACATGTCACGCCCCGTTTTATTTTAATAAATAAAAGAAATGCAAGTAATAATTTTTAAAGATTTCAAGAGCGCGAGGTGCAATTTTTCAAACTCCACGTCGGCATCATTAATTTTCAACGGTAAAAGATATTTAAATAAAAGTAAATACAGCGGAAATAACTTATGGATTTTAACATGTTTAACACATAATTAAAATGAAATCGTAATTATTAACATTTGTACGAATCACAGCGCAGAAGCATCCTCGACTACTCCGGTTAATCAATAGAATCACCTGAAAACATTTGTATTAAAAAGGGTCAGTCCACTGACTGACAAGTTGGCATGCATTCTATATGCTTTAATCTTTTCACTTGTCGTCTTAATTAATTTGTATATTAACCTTGATACGTTTAATGCAATACAACGACGTACTTAACTTAGACGTATGACTTAAACTTAACTTAACCTTAGATCATAAACTAGACTTGAAACCTTAAGTAACTTCCTTTCACGTTAACCTTCGAAACATGACTTCAACATTTAGACATTTATCACGTTAACCTCCGAAACGTGACTTACGTTTTATACTCACGTTAACCTCCGAAACGTGACTTAACATTTAGACGTTTATCACGTTAACCTCCGAAACGTGACTTACGTTTTATACTCACGTTAACCTCCGAAACGTGATGTTTGCACAAAAAGTTATTTATATATTTACCGAAAAACCTACGAAAGTAGATTCCCCGGGTCGATCTCTCGAGGAGTAATACTATCGGCACGTGTCTCTCATTGCATAGTTGTGTTTAGTTCGAGTTTTAAAAAGAGATAAAAAGGAAAAAAAAATAATTAACAACTAAAGGGGGGGTTTCAAATAGTGGTTATCAACTAAACAACAATCAAAGAAGTAAGCAAATAAAACAAATAATAAATGAGAGAAGATATCAAATGTGAGAGAGGTTAGGGAATTAGGTTCCTTTGATTTCGGGAGATAGGTCGACACACAATAAAACCTTTGATTTTCACAAAACCGAGGTTGTTTAGGTGCGATCGCGTTGTCCACTAGTGATTCACCTCGATGAGGTCCTCAACACGAGACGGCATTGAACCGTACCTAAACATCGCTCGACACAAGCACGTGATCCACTAGTGATGTGCCCCGAAGAGGATATTCAACACGAGACCCCACAACTTGCACCTAGCAATTTCTCAATTTATAAACGAGGTTGTTTAGGTACGATCGCGTCATCCACTAGTGATGCACCTCGATAAGGTCCTCAACACGAGACGACATTGAACCGTACCTAAACATCGCTTGACTCAAGCATGTGATCCACTAGCTAGTGATGTGCCTCGAGGAGGATGTTCAACACGAGACCCCATAACTTAAATCAAACGATTCCTCAACTCATTTAAAATCCTCAAATCAATGTCAACCCAATCCCTAAGCAAAGTTCTCTAAAACCCTAACTAAAGGACTAGCTACTCATAATCACACAATCAATCAAGCACATAATATATAGATAACTCATAATCGAAAAGAGCTCACAAAGGGTGTCGAGGAATCGAGAGGAGGGGGAGGAGGTGAGTCGTGCTTCCGGAATCGAGCTAAACTTCTACGTGTCACCCGAAGAAATTGCTCCGATAGAAACGACGGGCTCGGCGAGGTGAACGATGTTTGTGAATGGAGTTTTGTGCGATAATCGATAAATAAAGAGAAATCTAAATATTAAAGCTTTGAATTTAAGAACATGAAAAATATGTAAGAGAAAAAAGTAGGTGAAAAGATGAATGTTGGTGAAGATGGAATGGATAGGTTCAATTTTCCACAAGTCTAGTATTTATATTTTCCCCACATGCCTATACAAAAAGACCAAAAAACCCTTAAAATTCTTCAAAGACAAGTCAAAATAGTCCATGAAATTTGCTGGTCGGTTCTGGGCGCTACTGCTCCTTGCTCGTTCATCCAATTGTCGATCCAACCGTTGAAGTTGTAGATGTTGAAGTTGGAAACACGCTCTTCAAATTTCAACTCGATCCAACGGTTAACGAAGCGGGATATTCAATTATCCCAAACCTGCGCAGTGCTGGAATCCGAACTTCATGTCGGCCGACGTAAAATGATGTCGGCCGACACCAATCACACGGACGCGGGCCGATTCTCCTGGGACTCAGCACAATTGCACCTCAATGTCGGACGACGGGTATACATGTCGGCCGACACGACCTTTATTTTCTTCAAGCCGAAATCAGCATCTCTGTCCTTCGGTCTGTGCAATATATCTTTGTCTCTGAATGTTATTTAGCCAAACCCACCGTTGATATTGTATCTCTAGAAGTCTTCTACAGGTCTGGAAATTCTGGAGACGATCCAACAGTGGAATTGGTCGGGATGAGGATTCTCCCAACGCTGCGCAAGGCTGGAAACCGGTATGAGCCGATTCGTGCATTTCCTTCTCGTTTTTGCTCAATTCTCGTCCAAATCCTACAAAACCACAACCATAACAAAACATACACAAACTCACATGAATAGGATGAATATTAGCACAAAAATATCACAATAAAGTTACACAAAACAATAGAAAAGTCGCACAAAAACGTGCGAAACAACTCCCCCACACTTAAACGTTTGCTTGTCCTCAAGCAAAGCCAACACTACCCAAAACACACAAAAAAAAACAATGGATGACATTATGAATACACTCTTATGCATGCAAGGATGAGATTTTGGTGTATAGAAATGAATAAGTACAAGAGCAAAAACGAGCTCCATGAACATGTAACACGTAGGATCATGCGAATGCAAATGAGTGTCGGGCCAATCCACATTCCCTCATGACGACGCGAAAACTTTGTCGTGGAAGCTAACGCGGCCAAAATAAATTTATAAAGATTCCTAAACTCAACACAAGATAGCAAGTGGTAAGTATAGGGTCGATCCCACGAGGAAGCAATTGCAATTTAGTTAATCTCGGCTTTGCCCAAATAGTGTCACAATAAAAAGGTTTTAAGTTTGGTTGCTGAGTCACAGCGTTTAATCAAACTACTAACTAACAGAAACAATTAAACTAATTAACTCAAACTAACATGCAGAAATAATAAACCAAACACTTTGACCAAACTGAAACAGAAAACAATTAATCAAACTGAAATCAAATAAAGGAAAGTAGGCTTCTGGGCTTTGGCTTCTCTCTGGGTTCTCTGGGCAAACTACCGATCCCTGGCACTAAAGATTTTAACTGATGGTTTGTCAATCGGTTATAGGATGTCTAACAAAGTGAAAGCAGTCCTATTAAGTCACGCCTACAGTCACCCCACCCCAATCCGTCCTTACTGGGTAAAGAAAGGCAAGGTATACTTATGCCTAATCCCCTGAGCCTAGACAATTCGATAACCTATGTGGTCGCATGGATCTAGTTTGCCCAAACTCGCATTACTCTCTCGACGAACCCAATTCGGCCAATAGCATGTCCGGAAATCCGAATCATACGACCGCTACTCCAACACGTTCTAGCGCTATGCCCGTAGTACTACACGATACTATTCCTCGGTTTGATCAATCGCCAGTATCTCAAAGTGTAAGGGTTTCCTAACGACCAAATTAGTCCGCCCAAACCTGCAAGAATAAAGTTATTCCTCAACTGTGTAATCGGGAACAAACCCCAGGCAGTTAACTAAGCCCTATCAACCTCACGGTTCTATCTTAGCCCAGAGTCCCCGTCGATCAGCCTTTGCCCAGACGCCCTGCAAGTTTAGCTACTCATACGTGAAGAAATAAAATAAGAAATAATTTGGAAAACAAAAGTGAAATTCATATTAACTGGAAATTGAAATCGTTCAACTGGAATAATGAAAACAAAGTACTAAAAACATAAAGCAATAAATTGTTTTAATGCCCGAAGGCGCGATCAACTTCAAAACACAAAACAACTTGGCCGGAAAATCTCCAAGCTTCAATCGCCGGCGGTTGCTTCGTGAACGGGGTCGGAATTCTGTGTGTGTTTCTTCTCCAGCTTCTCTTCCTTATATAGGCACGAATTAGGGTTGCGGAATCGCAGTTGCATGGGCCGCTGCATGGGCTTCCTTTTCCAGGCGCCGCTAAGTACTTTCCATCTTTAGCTCCAGCCGCCTTTGACTTTGCCCGCTGGCAACCCGCTTCCCAAACTCTCTTCAGGTATTCTTCTCCTCCACATATGAACGGACCAGGCACGGTACTTAGTAGTCGATTTGGGTCTTCTGCTTCATGACTCAACCCTGAATGGTTTGACTTGCCTGTTAGGCCATCTTTGCTCAGTCACTACACGCTCCAGATCGCTGTTTGCCCAAAGAAGGGGTTTTCCGTGCCTCTTTTGCCCAGTGCGCCACCTGTTACCTGTTTGCCTGCATACCCTGACCAAACACTCTACTGTGCCCTCCCAGACACCAAAAACAGACTCAAACTGACTCTCAAAGGGGCTCAAGATGAGCAAATAAAATGGCTCATCAAACCGCACACACTTGCAATACGCTTGTCCTCAAGCGTGGGGTTTGACTCACCGGACTCAAGACCAAAGTAAAAAGAAATCAAGATAGAGGGGGAAACAAAATAAACAGAGACTCAAAGGACTTTAGCATGATTACAGAATATAAAATGGGCAAAGCAAATACAGGCAAGTCAAAATTCAAGTTAGAAACATAAAAATTTGGTCAAGAGTCTATACTAGGGCTTTGGGTCACACCCTCACAAGTGTATCTCTCTTTTTAGTGGATGGGTATAATGTCACTCTTTTTCTGTTGTGAATCTACTTTGCCCAAATTTGACAGTTTGCTGTTCAAGTTATTCTGACTAAGTGGGGGGTCTCATCAAAGGGGCTTTTATTGGGTTGTAATGTAGGCTCTATGGGTGGATTTTGAGGAGTAGGCACAGTTTGAGTAGAGGGCTTAGTGACTAGCCTATTCTCTACCTCTTTGCCCCTTTTTACGGGCCTTAGCACACAACCAATTTATTACTCCTTTTTTTTTTCTTTTTTTTTTTTTTTTTTTTTCTTTTTTTTCTTTTTTTTTTTTTTTTTTTTTTTCAACACCAATCTCTCCACCCCTCAATATCTGTCTGGTTGCTCATTGGCAAAGTGCCAGACTGGTATACAAAGAAAATTCAACAGGCTCAAAGGGGCTGGCAAGGGATTAATGTTCACATGGTCAAACTGAAAGAAAATGCCCTAATCACACAATAACCCCCACTCAACAAAACTACTTATCACAGCAAATAGGCAAAGTCAGACATCATAAATATCACAACAGATTCTCTCAAGAAAGAAATTTCAATTCAATGTATGGCTCAAATCTCACAGTTTGCCTAGTATAGTTCCATCGTCCCTATTTTCATGCTTTTAACTACAAATTTTGACCTGCTGTATAAATGAAATGCTTCTAATTGCCCTAAGTATTCACATAATCATGCTGACTCGATAAGACACAGAGGTTTGCCCTTTCCCTTTCCCCCCTCACACACTTTGCGTAGGCAAAGTGGGTGAAAGTAATAAGATCAGTAGGGGCTGCCTCGACCAAACAATAACTCTAAATTAACGTTGGCGCACCTACCCCCTCACACACTTTGCGTAGGCAAAGTGTGTCAGCAGGGAGGTCGACCCCGTCGCCCGAGTTATTTGACTCAAACAGTAAACACACAAAATAAAATAAAAATAAAATAAAAAAAAACTAAAAACAAAAGGGAGGGTCAGTTTAAGAGCTGGGTCCAGGTGGGTACCTGAATCCGTCGCGGTCAAAGTACGCCTTTATCATCCCGGCAAGCTCTTCCAGCTTCTGCTCAATTCTCTCCAGACGCTCTTCCACAGCGCCATCTTCCTTCAACTCTTCCTTCTTAACCTTTGCCCTAACTGGCACAACCTTCTCTGCCTTCACTGGTTTGTTGTCGTCAAAAACTACGACTCCCTCACTGCTCTCCTTGATATCATGCATCCTCTTGAAACAGGCCTTGTCAAACTTCTCCTCAGTCATCAGGTTCACCTTCTTTCCTACCAGCAAATCCATCTTTGCAGCATACACCATAGGGAACTGGGCAAAGGAGTGGCGCTGCATGGGGTGGGTGATCAACCACTTCATCTGTGCACAGAGAAAAGACCCAAAGTGGAGCCTGATCTTCTTCTCCATACACCACAGCATCCCCAACTCGATTTGGGAGATCGCATTGCTTGTGTCCTGTTTGCCAAAGAAATTGACAGCCAGGATCCTGTGGCAAACCCTCATCGCATCATCCTTCAACTGATGCCCCTTAGTGGTTTGTGCAATGAATGTCCCCCCTTTGCCTAACACCTTCCAGATCTCATTCAACTCGCTCTTGGTTCGCTCGGGCAAAGCCTTCAGTGCCCCCTGGTACTCCTTTGACTTCCACTCCTCGAATGTCACCATCCCCAAACTGAGGTCCAGTTCGGTGCAGCTTGCTTTGACCTTGCTTCCCAGTATCTCAAACTGGATGCCAGTAACTCCTTCCTCTTTGTCCTCTTTGATCACCAAAGTTCTGAAAAACTCTCTCACCACCTTATCACTTATTTGCCCAGACCACTCCAAAAACTGGCTCCACCCAATGTTCGCAAAGTACTCCCTCACTTTGGCCTCCACCCCCATCAGCTTAAGTGTGTCGAAACACACAGTTTTGGGCACCACGATTTTGCGAGGGGGAACGCTGGTGGTCGCCGGAGTCGGAGCTTTGCGCTTCTTGGTCGAAGCTCTGGTGTTTGGTGTCTTTGGAAGGTTGTGGGTGACTTCAATTTCTGGTTCGTCTTCTTCTTCATCGTTGCCGCCGGCAGCTGTCGAATTCTCCTCCTTCTCGTCGCTCGAACCTGCATCAGACAATTTTATACCCTTACCCTTGACGTCAGATCTGGGCTTCTTCCTTTGTGGGCTCTCGTTCACGTCGCCGGTCGGCTGTGCAGACCCCTCTGCTGCGTCGGCCAGAATCTCCAATTCCTTTTGCTCGGAAAGCTGGGGCACGTCGAGCTCAGCGCTGAGTTGCGCTATCAAATTCTGGTCGACCGGCGGCGGGCTGTTCGGCGTGGTGGATGTTGGCAGTATGATGACAAGCGGCACGGCGGAGGAAGCTTCTCCGGTGGTCTCACTGGTGGCAGCGGGCAGTGCCTCCTCCTTGTTTGCTTCCATGGCGGCGTCGTTCTTTGGCTCTGTCATCCTCTTGCGCTTTGATTTGACTGTTGTGGTGGGTGGTGGTGGTGTGGTAAGATCGATATGGGTTCCGTCCGGGATTCCTCTCAATTTATTTTTCGGGCGAGTGCTCACCATGGACGACGGTGGTTAGGGTTATAGGGATTTTTGAATTTGGAAGGGGAGTTGATTGGGTAGTTATCGATTTTCGTGGGGGGGGAGTTATGGAAAGTTGGATTTGCAGAGTCCTAATGATGGGATGTTTCTCCCTCAAAATTCGTACTTTCCATCTATCAGTTATGGTAAGCCCCCAACTGACGCCCTTTGCCCAAACTCCTGTCCCTGCAAAATCAAAAATACAATACACCCTTTCTTCCGGCCTCGTTAATTTTGGTATGAAGTGATCTTTTTTATTAAACCTAAAAAAGAAAAGCAAAAACTAAATAGGAAATAAAGCATAAAAAAAACATACCAGGTTGCCTCCTGGCCAGCGCCCTATTTTAGGTCCTAGGCATGACCTTGCTGCTGACTTTGGCTAGAGAGCGACGAAGGCAATTTGCCCTACCAGTCCCTCTTGCCCAAAGTATGGTTTAACTCGTTGCCCATTTACCTTGAGAATGCGATTCGGATCCTTATTATCCCTCAGCTCAACTGATCCATTAGGGCAAACGTGGTGTATAGTATACGGACCTTCCCATTTTGAAAACAGTTTGCCCTTCCGAAACAAATTCTTTGTTTGATAAAGTAAAACCCATTGTCCCGCTTGTAATTGCTTGTCCTTGATTATCTTGTCATGGGCTCGCTTGGTTCGTTCCTTGTAGTGAGCTGCATGGTCATATGCTTCAATTCTTAGCTGCTCCAACTCCACAAGGTCCAATTTGCGCTCGTTCCCTGCAAGGTCCCAATCGAAGTTTACCTTATTCACTGCCCAATGTGCTTTATGTTCAATTTCTACGGGCAAATGACATGCTTTCCCGAATATCATCCTGTATGGGGATATCCCAAAGGGGGTCTTGAAAGCAGTGCGGTATGCCCAAAGTGCATCATCTAGTTTGTCAGACCAGTCTTTACCCTCTGGTCTAACTGTCTTCCTTAGAATAGTCTTGATGATTCGATTGGATAGTTCAGCTTGCCCATTTGCCTGGGGGTGGTATGCTGTGGAAATCCGATGTGTCACCCCGTACTTATGAAGCAGCTTTTTTATCACCGCGTTGCAGAAGTGTGTACCTTGGTCACTTATCAACGCTCTGGGTACACCGAAACGACTGAAGATATTTGCTTTTAAGAATTCTGCTACTACCCGAGAGTCATTGGTGGTTGTCGCTTTGGCTTCGACCCATTTAGATACATAGTCAACTGCTAGCAATATATACTCTTTGCCCTTGGAGTTTGGGAGTGGACCCATGAAGTCTATACCCCATACATCGAATATCTCCACTGGTAGTATGGGCACAGAGGGCATCTCGTCTCTTTTTGTCACGTTTCCCTCCTTTTGACACTGATCACATCCCCTACACCAGGCAATGCAATCCTTAGTCAAAGTCTTCCAGAAGAAACCGCAGTCTAAAATCTTTCTGGCAGTACGCCTGTGCCCAAAGTGACCCCCACATGGCTTCTCATGGCAGTGCCTCATTATATCTTGTTGCTCCGATTCAGCGACGCATCTCCTTAACACTTGGTCCTCACATCTTTTCCATAGATACGGCTCATCCCATATGTAGCTCTTTGCCTCTCGTTTCATCTTGTTCCTTTCGTAGAGAGTGGCTTGATCCCTGAACTCTCCTCCCACTATGTAGTTTACTAGGTCAGCGTACCATGGTTCTTCGTTCATGGCATAGATAGAGTATAGGTGTTCGTCCGGGAATGTTTCAGTTATGGGCATGTCTTCTTCTTTTTGTAAAATTCGGCTGAGATGATCTGCCACTAAGTTCTGATTGCCGGCCTTGTCCCTAATCTCGATGTCAAACTCCTGTAGCAGTAGGATCCATCGGATTAGCCTTGGTTTGGTTTCTTTCTTAGCCATTAAGTATTTGAGTGCAGCGTGATCAGTATACACGATGGTCTTACTCCCCAATAGGTACGATCTGAATTTCTCAAACGCGAACACTATGGCCAATAGCTCCTTCTCAGTAGTTGCATAATTGCTTTGGGCGGCATTAAGTGTCTTTGAGGCGTAGTATATCACGTGCCTCTCTTTGCCCTTTAGTTGCCCAAGTACCGCCCCTACCGCATATCCACTTGCGTCACACATTAGTTCAAAAGGCATCCCCCACTCTGGGGGTTGGATAATGGGTGCTGTTACAAGTCTCTCCTTCAGATGGTTGAAGGCTCTTTGGCAGTCATCGTCAAAGTCCCACTTTACGTCGTTCTGCAGCAGTCTTGTCATCGGTTGGGCGATACTGGCAAAGTCCTTCACAAACCTCCTATAGAATCCCGCGTGGCCAAGGAATCCCCTTACTTGCTTGATATTCCTTGGATATGGCAGTTTGGCAATGACCTCTATTTTTGCTTTGTCGACTTCTATTCCCTTGGCTGACACTACATGTCCAAGAACTACTCCTTCTTCTACCATGAAGTGGCACTTCTCATAGTTCAACACCAAACTCTTCTCTACACACCGCTGCAGTGTTAGCTCCAAGTTCGCCAGGCACAGGTCAAAGGTATTACCATAGACCGAGAAGTCATCCATGAACACTTCAATCCCATTCTCTAATAGGTCAGAGAATATGCTCATCATACAACGCTGGAAGGTCCCTGGTGCGTTGCACAGCCCAAAGGGCATGCGCCTATAGGCAAAGGTGCCAAAAGGACATGTGAACGTTGTTTTGTCTTGATCCTCTTCGGCTACCCAGATCTGCATGTACCCCGAATATCCATCCAAAAAGCAGAAGTGCTTTTTCCCGGCCAATCGTTCTAACATCTCATCGATGAAGGGCAAAGGGAAGTGGTCTTTGCGGGTCACCTTGTTTAGCTTACGGTAGTCTATGCACACTCTCCATCCTGTTTGTAGCCTGGTAGCTATTTGTTCTTTCTTCTCATTTTCTATGACCTGGATCCCTGACTTCTTTGGCACAACGTGTACAGGGCTAACCCACTTACTATCTGAGACAGGGTAAATTATCCCCACACTAAGGAGTTTCTTTATCTCTTTGAGTACCACTTCCTTCATGGCAGGATTGAGTTTCCTTTGGGGATCTCGCACTGGTGTAGAGTCATCTTCTAAGAGTATGTGGTGTTGGCAAATCGTCGGGCTTATACCTCTTATGTCAGCCAAAGTCCATCCTATAGCCAGTTTGTATCGTCCCAGCACTTCTTTGAGTTTAACCTCCTCCTCGTCCGAGAGTGAGGAATTGATAATTACGGGCAAAGTGTCGTGCTCTCCTAAGTACATGTACTTCAGATGCTTTGGCAAATTTTTCAATTCCAGTACTGGGGGTCTCTCCAAGGATGGCTTCATGACTGTCTCCTCTAGTATTGGCAGTTTGCCCGGGTCTCCTTTATAATTCTCTAGTGCCCCCAACTGCTTAATTGCTTCTTGTATTCCCTCCGGTTCGTCTTCTAATTCATCGTGTAGCATTCCTTCTTGAATCACTACTTCGATTTCATCGTACTTACCGCTTTGCAGCACTTTGCCTTCTACCGCTTTGTCGATCTGATCGATCATATGAACTTCCTCAGTATCGGTTGGGTGCTTCATGGATTTGTAGAGGTCAAAGGTAACTGTTTCTCCCTCGAACTTACATGTCAGTTTGCCTGTCTCGCAGTCTATGTGTGTTCTTGCGGTTTTAAGGAACGGTCTGCCCAGAATCATAATTGGCTCTTTGCTTGATCTCCCCATGTCTAGTACGTAGAAGTCTGCTGGGAAGATTAAATCTTCCACTTTGACCAATACGTCCTCCAGTATGCCCTCAGGGTAGACATTGGATCTGTCAGCCAGCTGGATCACCACTCTTGTGGGTTTGAGAACCCCTATGCCCAGGTCCTCGTACATAGTCTTGGGCATCACATTGATTGATGCCCCTAAGTCCAGCATTGCCTTTTCGATTCTCATTCTTCCTATGATGCATGGTATGTAAAACATGCCTGGGTCTCCACACTTGGTAGGCACGTTCCTTTGAAGCACTGCTGAGACATTTTCACCCACCTCGAACTTTGCATCATCTTGATACTTTACCTTTTTCGTGCACAGCTCCTTGAGGAACTTGGCACACCGGGGCATAGTGTTTAGTATAGTCAGTAACGGCATATTGATCTCTACCTTTTTGAACATCTGGAACATCTCGTAAGTCTCTTCCCTTTCTTTATTCTTGCTCAGCCTTCCTGGAAAGGGGACTCGAATCTTTGGTGGTGGTGATTTATCTCTCTTTGCCCTGACTACTTCTTCTTCCTTCTCTCTTTCATCTTCAATAGTTATGTCTTCTATCTCTATGGGATCTGTCTCTTGAGGGTGTTTGCCCTGGGTTGGCGCTTTGACTTCTGGCAAGATTCTCCCACTCTTCAATTGGATGGCATTACAGTGGGCACTCTTCACTTCGACTTGTGGTGGTAAGTTTCCGTTCTTCTGCTCCAGCTTTGCCACGACCTGATTCAAGTGAGCCATTTGAGCTCCCAAATTATTCAGTTGCCCTCTAGTCTCCTGCTTGAATTTTTCGTTTTCTTGCATAGCTTTCATGTTTTCTTGCTGGAATTTCACGCTTTCTTGCTGGAACTTTACGTTCTCTCTGACCAAAGTCTCCATCATGTCCGATAGTGATGCCCCTTTGCCCTGATTCTGCTGGGAATTTCCTTGTTGCTGATGGTTGTAACGGTTTTGGTTCAGGTTGCCTTGATATCCTTCTCCTTGGTTATTACTCCCATACCTGAAATTCTCATGGTGCCTCCATCCTGGGTTGTAGGTATTTGAGTATGGGTCAAAGTGCGGCCTCCCTCTGCCTTGACCGTTTCCATTAGATTGCCCCATCGCTTTGAGCTCTTCGTCGAATAAGGATGGACATTCATCAGTGGCGTGCTCTACCTCCTGGCAAATCTGGCACGCTTTGACTGCCTTCTTTGGTCCTCCCGCCATACTGGTCATGAATTTTTCCATGGCACTGCACAGCTTGTCGATTTTTGAGTCAGAGGGGGATTGTACCAGCAGGCTTTGTTTGGGCATATCAGTATCCTCGCCTAATTCCTCTGCCATCTCTTTGAACAGTTTGAATGCCTCGGCGGCACTTTTGTTGAGTAGAGACCCTCCACTGGCAGCTAGGAGTAGAGTCTTCTCATGATGCCTCAATCCGGACACAAAGTATTGGATGAGATCATGGTCCGGGATCTGGTGCTGGGGGCACTTAGTTAGCAGTTGCTTGAATCTTGCCCAATAGTCTTGGAAATTTTCGTTGGTTCCCATCCTTATGCTATTGATTTTCTTACGCATTTGTTGGATTCGTGCCGCTGGGAAGTATTTTTCCAAGAACCTCTTTTGTAGTTGTGCCCAGGTGGTCACTTCGCCCTCCGGAATAGTATACAGCCACTCTCTGGCCCCATCAGTCAAAGAGAAGGGAAAGGCCAGGAGTCGTATATATTGCGCTAATACCCCGGTTGCCTGAATCGTCCCGCATGCCAGCTCAAAGTCCTGTAAATGTCTCTGTGGGTCTTCTCCGGGCATATCACTGAACTTTGGCAGGATTTGTATGAAATTGTGTTTCATCTCCCAGGGGGTAGGAATGGTGGGCAAAGTGATGCCCAATGGCCTCAAGTTCATCTCTGACGGGAACATCATGTCCCTCAAAGTACGTGGTGCTTCTGCTCCCATCTCTTCTATCTCTTCTGGTATTGGTTGACTAGGAGTGTCAACTGGTATGATCTCCTTGTTCTTTGCCTTCTCTACCTTACGTGCTTTGGCAGAATTCTCTCCTTGGGATGCACGTGCTAATGCCTTGTTCTTTGCTTCTTTTCTTAGTCTCTTGGCGGTTTTCTCGATCTCAGGATCAAAGAGTAATCCCGTGTCGCCTTCCACCGCGTTTATGGTACCTAGTCAAAGAAGTAAAACAAATCAATTAGCACAGAAAAACTAAAAAGCTGGAATATTGCCTCCCCGGCAACGGCGCCAATTTTGACGACGCGAAAACTTTGTCGTGGAAGCTAACGCGGCCAAAATAAATTTATAAAGATTCCTAAACTCAACACAAGATAGCAAGTGGTAAGTATAGGGTCGATCCCACGAGGAAGCAATTGCAATTTAGTTAATCTCGGTTTTGCCCAAATAGTGTCACAATAAAAAGGTTTTAAGTTTGGTTGCTGAGTCACAGCGTTTAATCAAACTACTAACTAACAGAAACAATTAAACTAATTAACTCAAACTAACATGCAGAAATAATAAACCAAACACTTTGACCAAACTGAAACAGAAAACAATTAATCAAACTGAAATCAAATAAAGGAAAGTAGGCTTCTGGGCTTTGGCTTCTCTCTGGGTTCTCTGGGCAAACTACCGATCCCTGGCACTAAAGATTTTAACTGATGGTTTGTCAATCGGTTATAGGATGTCTAACAAAGTGAAAGCAGTCCTATTAAGTCACGCCTACAGTCACCCCACCCCAATCCGTCCTTACTGGGTAAAGAAAGGCAAGGTATACTTATGCCTAATCCCCTGAGCCTAGACAATTCGATAACCTATGTGGTCGCATGGATCTAGTTTGCCCAAACTCGCATTACTCTCTCGACGAACCCAATTCGGCCAATAGCATGTCCGGAAATCCGAATCATACGACCGCTACTCCAACACGTTCTAGCGCTATGCCCGTAGTACTACACGATACTATTCCTCGGTTTGATCAATCGCCAGTATCTCAAAGTGTAAGGGTTTCCTAACGACCAAATTAGTCCGCCCAAACCTGCAAGAATAAAGTTATTCCTCAACTGTGTAATCGGGAACAAACCCCAGGCAGTTAACTAAGCCCTATCAACCTCACGGTTCTATCTTAGCCCAGAGTCCCCGTCGATCAGCCTTTGCCCAGACGCCCTGCAAGTTTAGCTACTCATACGTGAAGAAATAAAATAAGAAATAATTTGGAAAACAAAAGTGAAATTCATATTAACTGGAAATTGAAATCGTTCAACTGGAATAATGAAAACAAAGTACTAAAAACATAAAGCAATAAATTGTTTTAATGCCCGAAGGCGCGATCAACTTCAAAACACAAAACAACTTGGCCGGAAAATCTCCAAGCTTCAATCGCCGGCGGTTGCTTCGTGAACGGGGTCGGAATTCTGTGTGTGTTTCTTCTCCAGCTTCTCTTCCTTATATAGGCACGAATTAGGGTTGCGGAATCGCAGTTGCATGGGCCGCTGCATGGGCTTCCTTTTCCAGGCGCCGCTAAGTACTTTCCATCTTTAGCTCCAGCCGCCTTTGACTTTGCCCGCTGGCAACCCGCTTCCCAAACTCTCTTCAGGTATTCTTCTCCTCCACAGATGAACGGACCAGGCACGGTACTTAGTAGTCGATTTGGGTCTTCTGCTTCATGACTCAACCCTGAATGGTTTGACTTGCCTGTTAGGCCATCTTTGCTCAGTCACTACACGCTCCAGATCGCTGTTTGCCCAAAGAAGGGGTTTTCCGTGCCTCTTTTGCCCAGTGCGCCACCTGTTACCTGTTTGCCTGCATACCCTGACCAAACACTCTACTGTGCCCTCCCAGACACCAAAAACAGACTCAAACTGACTCTCAAAGGGGCTCAAGATGAGCAAATAAAATGGCTCATCAAATCACTAAGGTTCACTCTCTTCTTTTCCACTCGAAGCATGGTATTCACTCAAAATTATATGCAAGTGAAAGAGTATAAGAAATGAAGAACTTGCATATGCCAAGAAATAAACGAACTAAGTGGATGTATGAAAATGAAAACCTCAAATAACAACAATGAGCATCATAGAACAACAACCATAAGCTTACTCAAGTAATAGACTCCACAAATTAAATTTAACCATCTTAAGAATCATGGAAGGTCGTTCAAAGGGTGTAATGGGGCTAGGCTCAAGGTATTCGAGATTTTTAGGATAAGTGGACTTAAAATACGGCATTTCATTGCCTCTCCTTATCACTCCTTGCCCCGGGTCGGATTTTAACATGTTGGACCCTTTCTTCATTTTTCGAAACTCAATCAACTCACTTAAACAACAAATACTTGACACCAAACAATGAATCATATACATTTGGATGCTCTTTATTCTTCATTTTTGTTTCTTTTTTTTTTCTTTTTTTTTCATCATTTTTTTAGAGCACATTGACATTACATTACACATTGTGGCTATAAGCACCCCTTTTTTCTTCACATTCATCATTTCACAAGGATTACAACTCATATGATCTTCAAAACAAAATCCTCCAAGGTAGAAAGAATTAAGGTGATGAATAAAATGGTTTAAATGTAGGCACAAAGGGGCTACTAGGGTGTCCCTCGACGGGCTCGAGGTCGAAA
The DNA here is from genome assembly GCA_954870475.1 of Euphrasia confusa. Taxonomy (NCBI): domain Eukaryota; kingdom Viridiplantae; phylum Streptophyta; class Magnoliopsida; order Lamiales; family Orobanchaceae; genus Euphrasia; species Euphrasia confusa. The sequence continues at coordinate 55,126,864 of OX940951.1, read as the reverse complement.
AAAATATTTGGCCAAGTGTCTAATCCTAAACGATCCTTCCAATCATATTCGAAATCAAGTAGGTTATGACATAAAGTTTTGAAAATCAACTTAAGCAAGTTCTAGTTTTCTCTAGTTCATAATGACACACAAGTTGTTGAAACAAAGAAACATGAGGTTCATGTTAGCACAACGAGTCAATAAAAAAGAATATCGCTCAAGAAGAAAGCTTAAATGGCTCAAAATCTCGCAAGGTTCAATGGAAAGTGAATTAGCCACAACAAACAAGAGAATCATATATTTCACCCAATGCCCATGGACACGAAGCTAGGATCATTCACAAAAAATTTCACCAAAAATCAAGCAATGGAGGTAAAACATTTAGGCATCCAATGAACAACACAAGACACAACCACGAAACCCGAAACACAAAAACACAAGTTGAATTCCAATAAACCTCCTACACTTAAAATACAAGCATGTCCTCATGCGAAAAATAAAGGGAAAAGAGACGAAAAAGATAACGAAACTTCCCTAGAATGGAGAGAACCGAACATGGCAAGTCGAAGACTAATCAACGGGGAGGCAATGAACATTCAACCTCAAGCAAGCAACACATCAATCCTATCATGGCTTGTGGTCATGGAATGGTATACATCATCGAGAAGAGACAATCATCGCATCGAGGGCTTGGGCATGGGGCACGGGGATACACGTACTCTCTCCTATAAAAAAAACAAAAACATTAAGTTAAACTTGGGTTGCCTCCCAAGAAGCGCTCATTTTACGTCTCTAGCTTGACGTCCGTGGGCTCGCCCCCACGAGGCACTCGTTTCACGCCCCGAACAAACACCATCCACGATCTACCACCTCGAAACTAAAAATATCGAACTCCACCTTCTCAAGAAAACCATTTCGGCTAGAGGTGCTCGGTTCTCAAGAGACGGTCCATCAAAGAAACGCAAGGTGAGACACCGAATAATAAGCTTAGATAAGAGAGTCTCCCCCACACTTGCGTCAAAAGGTAGATTGTAAATATCTTCCAACTCGGCCGCTAAAAAGATCGAGCTATATTTCCGGAGATAGAGGGTCTCGGCCAAAGGGACTCGATCCTACAAATAAGAATGAGAGAATGATCTACCAAGGAAACATGTCGAGTCCAATAAGCATTTGATACTCCTCTCCTCCACCGGGACCTCTAAAAATATCGAACTCAACTTTTGTATAAATACCATCTCCTCCAAAGTCCATTGAACCTTCTTAGAATCGCAACTGAGATCATCTCTTTTATCATCATCAATACCCATCACGTCCTCAACACCTCGGGAAAGTCCAATATCAACTCCAAAATTAACCAATCCCGATATTTTCTTACCGAAGCTCCAACCGAATCTCATCTTGTCTACACCAGACTCAAGCGACCTAGGAGCTTGAGAAACTCAACTCACAATCGGCTTCTCACAAATTAAGTCAACGGAAGATAAGAGAGGAGGCTCGAACGAATGACCCAATGAGAGAGACATATCCTCAAACTCGTCTTCCCCATCACTCGTGTCATATAGAGGAGAACCCTCGGGCTCAACACCGGTATCAATCATCAATGAATCGTCTTCTTGGTCGGCTATAACATCATCATCCCCAAAAGGGTGCTTCTCTTCCTCGATGCACATGCCGGGCTCCAACTCCCACTCGTCCCCGTTGGAATGCTCCTCAACAAAGTATGAAATCACCTCAACAAGCAAGTGATCAATCTCGACCTCAATAACATCCATCAATATGCCTATAGAAGGAGGAGGTTTAATAGGAGACCGTTGTGGTGGGCGAAAGAAATGGGCGATAAATGCGTCGAGGACATTTTTCCATATGCTCACGAATCTAGAAGGCAATGACATCACCCAATCACAAGCTCCATCTCGCATGCAATATTTGAAGCAACATACTCTCAATTCATCATTCTCAAAGCCGTCCAATGGAAGTGTCTCAACTTCAATGATAAAATCTTTAAGAAACAAAGTAGCGTCCTCATTAGGCAACCCGAAGAATGACGGTAGTCGAGCTAGATGATGCGGCAAGAGCTTGTCGTCTTGGACCCTCGGAAAACGACTTTTGCAAGAAGGGTTGGAAATGTACCTCGACCGAATGGGATCCTCAATGTCACGTCGTGGAGGCAACACATGGTGAAGTTTTGGCTTTGAGAAATCCTCAATAGTTCGTCGCTTTGGCGCTTGCACCACGGTGTATTGACGACAATAATCATATCCATTCCTAACAAATCTCTCTTCACGGTAGTTTCCACGGTTAAGGTCCCGAGGCGGCTCCCTTTCTCTTAGGTCTCGACAAGGAGGCGGTGACATGGAATCCCTCTCGGTGGATGAGTAATCAAGATCTTGGTCGCGGTATCTATGATGCTTTTGGTGGCGTGGAGGTGAGTAATCTCGGTCATCATAATAAGAAACACCGGCATGCCGAGGTCGGCAATATAAATCATGAGCTCGACGGCTAGAACAATAACTCGGAGAAAAGTCCCTCTCGTATGGAAAATCGGAATAGTCGACTTCATAGGCTCGGTTACCGTTGCGTCTCGCCATGATATCACCTTGGTCGTTATAGAAGAGATGAAAGTATGATAGGAAGAACGTCTTCAACCTTGCATACAAAACAACAAAACAAAAGATCAAACCGAACTAAAACTAATCACAAGCCTAAATTACTCCCCGGCAACGGCGCCATTTTTTGTTTGCACAAAAAGTTATTTATATATTTACCGAAAAACCTACGAAAGTAGATTCCCCGGGTCGATCTCTCGAGGAGTAATACTATCGGCACGTGTCTCTCATTGCATAGTTGTGTTTAGTTCGAGTTTTAAAAAGAGATAAAAAAGAAAAAAAATAATTAACAACTAAAGGGGGGTTTCAAATAGTGGTTATCAACTAAACAACAATCAAAGAAGTAAGCAAATAAAACAAATAATAAATGAGAGAAGATATCAAATGTGAGAGAGGTTAGGGAATTAGGTTCCTTTGATTTCGGGAGATAGGTCGACACACAATAAAACCTTTGATTTTCACAAAACCGAGGTTGTTTAGGTGTGATCGCGTTGTCCACTAGTGATTCACCTCGATGAGGTCCTCAACACGAGACGACATTGAACCGTACCTAAACATCGCTCGACACAAGCACGTGATCCACTAGTGATGTGCCCCGAAGAGGATATTCAACACGAGACCCCACAACTTGCACCTAGCAATTTCTCAATTTATAAACGAGGTTGTTTAGGTACGATCGCGTCATCCACTAGTGATGCACCTCGATAAGGTCCTCAACACGAGACGACATTGAACCGTACCTAAACATCGCTTGACTCAAGCATGTGATCCACTAGCTAGTGATGTGCCTCGAGGAGGATGTTCAACACGAGACCCCATAACTTAAATCAAACGATTCCTCAACTCATTTAAAATCCTCAAATCAATGTCAACCCAATCCCTAAGCAAAGTTCTCTAAAACCCTAACTAAAGGACTAGCTACTCATAATCACACAATCAATCAAGCACATAATATATAGATAACTCATAATCGAAAAGAGCTCACAAAGGGTGTCGAGGAATCGAGAGGAGGAGGCGAGTCGTGCTTCCGGAATCGAGCTAAACTTCTACGTGTCACCCGAAGAAATTGCTTCGATAGAAACGACGGGTTCGGCGAGGTGAACGATGTTTGTGAATGGAGTTTTGTGCGATAATCGATAAATAAAGAGAAATCTAAATATTAAAGCTTTGAATTTAAGAACATGAAAAATATGTAAGAGAAAAAAGTAGGTGAAAGATGAATGTTGATGAAGATGGAATGGATAGGTTTGATTTTCCACAAGTCTAGTATTTATATTTTCCCCACATGCCTATACAAAAAGACCAAAAAGCCCTTAAAATTCTTCAAAGACAAGTCAAAATAGTCCATGAAATTTGCTGGTCGGTTCTGGGCGCTACTGCTCCTTGCTCGTTCATCCAATTGTCGATCCAACCGTTGAAGTTGTAGATGTTGAAGTTGGGAACATGCTCTTCAAATTTCAACTCGATCCAACGGTTAACGAAGCGGGATATTCAATTATTCCAAACCCGCGCAGTGCTGAAATCCGAACTTCATGTCGGCCGACGTAAAATTATGTCGGCCGACACCAATCCCTCGGACGCGGCTTTTCCTGCGGACGCGGGCCGATTCTCCTGGGACTCAGCACAATTGCACCTCAATGTCGGACGACGGGAATACATGTCGGCCGACACGACCTTTATTTTCTTCAAGCCGAAATCAGCATCTCTGTCCTTCGGTCTGTGCAATATATCTTTGTCTCTGAATGTTATTTAGCCAAACCCACCGTTGATATTGTATCTCTAGAAGTCTTCTACAGGTCTGGAAATTCTGGAGACGATCCAACAGTGGAATTGGTCGGGATGAGGATTCTCCCAACGCTGCGCAAGGCTGGAAACCGGTATGAGCCGATTCGTGCATTTCCTTCTCGTTTTTGCTCAATTCTCGTCCAAATCCTACAAAACCACAACCATAACAAAACATACACAAACTCACATGAATAGGATGAATATTAGCACAAAAATATCACAATAAAGTCACACAAAACAATAGAAAAGTCGCACAAAAACGTGCGAAACAACTCCCCCACACTTAAACGTTTGCTTGTCCTCAAGCAAAGCCAACACTACCCAAAACACAAAAAAAAAACAATGGATGACATTATGAATACACTCTTATGCATGCAAGGATGAGATTTTGGTGTATAGAAATGAATAAGTACAAGAGCAAACACGAGCTCCATGAACATGTAACACGTAGGATCATGCGAATGCAAATGAGTGTCGGGCCAATCCACATTCCCTCACTAAGGTTCACTCTCTTCTTTTCCACTCGAAGCATGGTATTCACTCAAAATTATATACAAGTGAAAGAGTATAAGAAATGAAGAACTTGCATATGCCAAGAAATAAACGAACTAAGTGGATGTATGAAAATGAAAACCTCAAATAACAACAATGAGCATCATAGAACAACAACCATAAGCTTACTCAAGTAATAGACTCCACAAATCAAATTTAACCATCTTAAGAATCATGGAAGGTCGTCCAAAGGGTGTAATGGGGCTAGGCTCAAGGTATTCGGGATTTTTAGGATAAGTGGACTTAAAATACGGCATTTCATTGCCTCTCCTTATCACTCCTTGCCCCGGGTCGGATTTTAACATGTTGGACCCTTTCTTCATTTTTCGAAACTCAATCAACTCACTTAAACAACAAATACTTGACACCAAACAATGAATCATATACATTTGGATGCTCTTTATTCTTCATTTTTGTTTCTTTTTTTTTTCTTTTTTTTTCATCATTTTTTTAGAGCACATTGACATTACATTACACATTGTGGCTATAAGCACCCCTTTTTTCTTCACATTCATCATTTCACAAGGATTACAACTCATATGATCTTCAAAACAAAATCCTCCAAGGTAGAAAGAATTAAGGTGATGAATAAAATGGTTTAAATGTAGGCACAAAGGGGCTACTAGGGTGTCCCTCGACGGGCTCGAGGTCGAAAAAAATATTTGGCCAAGTGTCTAATCCTAAACGATCCTTCCAATCATATTCGAAATCAAGTAGGTTATGACATAAAGTTTTGAAAATCAACTTAAGCAAGTTCTAGTTTTCTCTAGTTCATAATGACACACAAGTTGTTGAAACAAAGAAACATGAGGTTCATGTTAGCACAACGAGTCAATAAAAAAGAATATCGCTCAAGAAGAAAGCTTAAATGGCTCAAAATCTCGCAAGGTTCAATGGAAAGTGAATTAGCCACAACAAACAAGAGAATCATATATTTCACCCAATGCCCATGGACACGAAGCTAGGATCATTCACAAAAAATTTCACCAAAAATCAAGCAATGGAGGTAAAACATTTAGGCATCCAATGAACAACACAAGACACAACCACGAAACCCGAAACACAAAAACACAAGTTGAATTCCAATAAACCTCCTACACTTAAAATACAAGCATGTCCTCATGCGAAAAATAAAGGGAAAAGAGACGAAAAAGATAACGAAACTTCCCTAGAATGGAGAGAACCGAACATGGCAAGTCGAAGACTAATCAACGGGGAGGCAATGAACATTCAACCTCAAGCAAGCAACACATCAATCCTATCATGGCTTGTGGTCATGGAATGGTATACATCATCGAGAAGAGACAATCATCGCATCGAGGGCTTGGGCATGGGGCACGGGGATACACGTACTCTCTCCTATAAAAAAAACAAAAACATTAAGTTAAACTTGGGTTGCCTCCCAAGAAGCGCTCATTTTACGTCTCTAGCTTGACGTCCGTGGGCTCGCCCCCACGAGGCACTCGTTTCACGCCCCGAACAAACACCATCCACGATCTACCACCTCGAAACTAAAAATATCGAACTCCACCTTCTCAAGAAAACCATTTCGGCTAGAGGTGCTCGGTTCTCAAGAGACGGTCCATCAAAGAAACGCAAGGTGAGACACCGAATAATAAGCTTAGATAAGAGAGTCTCCCCCACACTTGCGTCAAAAGGTAGATTGTAAATATCTTCCAACTCGGCCGCTAAAAAGATCGAGCTATATTTCCGGAGATAGAGGGTCTCGGCCAAAGGGACTCGATCCTACAAATAAGAATGAGAGAATGATCTACCAAGGAAACATGTCGAGTCCAATAAGCATTTGATACTCCTCTCCTCCACCGGGACCTCTAAAAATATCGAACTCAACTTTTGTATAAATACCATCTCCTCCAAAGTCCATTGAACCTTCTTAGAATCGCAACTGAGATCATCTCTTTTATCATCATCAATACCCATCACGTCCTCAACACCTCGGGAAAGTCCAATATCAACTCCAAAATTAACCAATCCCGATATTTTCTTACCGAAGCTCCAACCGAATCTCATCTTGTCTACACCAGACTCAAGCGACCTAGGAGCTTGAGAAACTCAACTCACAATCGGCTTCTCACAAATTAAGTCAACGGAAGATAAGAGAGGAGGCTCGAACGAATGACCCAATGAGAGAGACATATCCTCAAACTCGTCTTCCCCATCACTCGTGTCATATAGAGGAGAACCCTCGGGCTCAACACCGGTATCAATCATCAATGAATCGTCTTCTTGGTCGGCTATAACATCATCATCCCCAAAAGGGTGCTTCTCTTCCTCGATGCACATGCCGGGCTCCAACTCCCACTCGTCCCCGTTGGAATGCTCCTCAACAAAGTATGAAATCACCTCAACAAGCAAGTGATCAATCTCGACCTCAATAACATCCATCAATATGCCTATAGAAGGAGGAGGTTTAATAGGAGACCGTTGTGGTGGGCGAAAGAAATGGGCGATAAATGCGTCGAGGACATTTTTCCATATGCTCACGAATCTAGAAGGCAATGACATCACCCAATCACAAGCTCCATCTCGCATGCAATATTTGAAGCAACATACTCTCAATTCATCATTCTCAAAGCCGTCCAATGGAAGTGTCTCAACTTCAATGATAAAATCTTTAAGAAACAAAGTAGCGTCCTCATTAGGCAACCCGAAGAATGACGGTAGTCGAGCTAGATGATGCGGCAAGAGCTTGTCGTCTTGGACCCTCGGAAAACGACTTTTGCAAGAAGGGTTGGAAATGTACCTCGACCGAATGGGATCCTCAATGTCACGTCGTGGAGGCAACACATGGTGAAGTTTTGGCTTTGAGAAATCCTCAATAGTTCGTCGCTTTGGCGCTTGCACCACGGTGTATTGACGACAATAATCATATCCATTCCTAACAAATCTCTCTTCACGGTAGTTTCCACGGTTAAGGTCCCGAGGCGGCTCCCTTTCTCTTAGGTCTCGACAAGGAGGCGGTGACATGGAATCCCTCTCGGTGGATGAGTAATCAAGATCTTGGTCGCGGTATCTATGATGCTTTTGGTGGCGTGGAGGTGAGTAATCTCGGTCATCATAATAAGAAACACCGGCATGCCGAGGTCGGCAATATAAATCATGAGCTCGACGGCTAGAACAATAACTCGGAGAAAAGTCCCTCTCGTATGGAAAATCGGAATAGTCGACTTCATAGGCTCGGTTACCGTTGCGTCTCGCCATGATATCACCTTGGTCGTTATAGAAGAGATGAAAGTATGATAGGAAGAACGTCTTCAACCTTGCATACAAAACAACAAAACAAAAGATCAAACCGAACTAAAACTAATCACAAGCCTAAATTACTCCCCGGCAACGGCGCCATTTTTTGTTTGCACAAAAAGTTATTTATATATTTACCGAAAAACCTACGAAAGTAGATTCCCCGGGTCGATCTCTCGAGGAGTAATACTATCGGCACGTGTCTCTCATTGCATAGTTGTGTTTAGTTCGAGTTTTAAAAAGAGATAAAAAAGAAAAAAAATAATTAACAACTAAAGGGGGGTTTCAAATAGTGGTTATCAACTAAACAACAATCAAAGAAGTAAGCAAATAAAACAAATAATAAATGAGAGAAGATATCAAATGTGAGAGAGGTTAGGGAATTAGGTTCCTTTGATTTCGGGAGATAGGTCGACACACAATAAAACCTTTGATTTTCACAAAACCGAGGTTGTTTAGGTGTGATCGCGTTGTCCACTAGTGATTCACCTCGATGAGGTCCTCAACACGAGACGACATTGAACCGTACCTAAACATCGCTCGACACAAGCACGTGATCCACTAGTGATGTGCCCCGAAGAGGATATTCAACACGAGACCCCACAACTTGCACCTAGCAATTTCTCAATTTATAAACGAGGTTGTTTAGGTACGATCGCGTCATCCACTAGTGATGCACCTCGATAAGGTCCTCAACACGAGACGACATTGAACCGTACCTAAACATCGCTTGACTCAAGCATGTGATCCACTAGCTAGTGATGTGCCTCGAGGAGGATGTTCAACACGAGACCCCATAACTTAAATCAAACGATTCCTCAACTCATTTAAAATCCTCAAATCAATGTCAACCCAATCCCTAAGCAAAGTTCTCTAAAACCCTAACTAAAGGACTAGCTACTCATAATCACACAATCAATCAAGCACATAATATATAGATAACTCATAATCGAAAAGAGCTCACAAAGGGTGTCGAGGAATCGAGAGGAGGAGGCGAGTCGTGCTTCCGGAATCGAGCTAAACTTCTACGTGTCACCCGAAGAAATTGCTTCGATAGAAACGACGGGTTCGGCGAGGTGAACGATGTTTGTGAATGGAGTTTTGTGCGATAATCGATAAATAAAGAGAAATCTAAATATTAAAGCTTTGAATTTAAGAACATGAAAAATATGTAAGAGAAAAAAGTAGGTGAAAGATGAATGTTGATGAAGATGGAATGGATAGGTTTGATTTTCCACAAGTCTAGTATTTATATTTTCCCCACATGCCTATACAAAAAGACCAAAAAGCCCTTAAAATTCTTCAAAGACAAGTCAAAATAGTCCATGAAATTTGCTGGTCGGTTCTGGGCGCTACTGCTCCTTGCTCGTTCATCCAATTGTCGATCCAACCGTTGAAGTTGTAGATGTTGAAGTTGGGAACATGCTCTTCAAATTTCAACTCGATCCAACGGTTAACGAAGCGGGATATTCAATTATTCCAAACCCGCGCAGTGCTGAAATCCGAACTTCATGTCGGCCGACGTAAAATTATGTCGGCCGACACCAATCCCTCGGACGCGGCTTTTCCTGCGGACGCGGGCCGATTCTCCTGGGACTCAGCACAATTGCACCTCAATGTCGGACGACGGGAATACATGTCGGCCGACACGACCTTTATTTTCTTCAAGCCGAAATCAGCATCTCTGTCCTTCGGTCTGTGCAATATATCTTTGTCTCTGAATGTTATTTAGCCAAACCCACCGTTGATATTGTATCTCTAGAAGTCTTCTACAGGTCTGGAAATTCTGGAGACGATCCAACAGTGGAATTGGTCGGGATGAGGATTCTCCCAACGCTGCGCAAGGCTGGAAACCGGTATGAGCCGATTCGTGCATTTCCTTCTCGTTTTTGCTCAATTCTCGTCCAAATCCTACAAAACCACAACCATAACAAAACATACACAAACTCACATGAATAGGATGAATATTAGCACAAAAATATCACAATAAAGTCACACAAAACAATAGAAAAGTCGCACAAAAACGTGCGAAACAACTCCCCCACACTTAAACGTTTGCTTGTCCTCAAGCAAAGCCAACACTACCCAAAACACAAAAAAAAAACAATGGATGACATTATGAATACACTCTTATGCATGCAAGGATGAGATTTTGGTGTATAGAAATGAATAAGTACAAGAGCAAACACGAGCTCCATGAACATGTAACACGTAGGATCATGCGAATGCAAATGAGTGTCGGGCCAATCCACATTCCCTCACTAAGGTTCACTCTCTTCTTTTCCACTCGAAGCATGGTATTCACTCAAAATTATATACAAGTGAAAGAGTATAAGAAATGAAGAACTTGCATATGCCAAGAAATAAACGAACTAAGTGGATGTATGAAAATGAAAACCTCAAATAACAACAATGAGCATCATAGAACAACAACCATAAGCTTACTCAAGTAATAGACTCCACAAATCAAATTTAACCATCTTAAGAATCATGGAAGGTCGTCCAAAGGGTGTAATGGGGCTAGGCTCAAGGTATTCGGGATTTTTAGGATAAGTGGACTTAAAATACGGCATTTCATTGCCTCTCCTTATCACTCCTTGCCCCGGGTCGGATTTTAACATGTTGGACCCTTTCTTCATTTTTCGAAACTCAATCAACTCACTTAAACAACAAATACTTGACACCAAACAATGAATCATATACATTTGGATGCTCTTTATTCTTCATTTTTGTTTCTTTTTTTTTTCTTTTTTTTTCATCATTTTTTTAGAGCACATTGACATTACATTACACATTGTGGCTATAAGCACCCCTTTTTTCTTCACATTCATCATTTCACAAGGATTACAACTCATATGATCTTCAAAACAAAATCCTCCAAGGTAGAAAGAATTAAGGTGATGAATAAAATGGTTTAAATGTAGGCACAAAGGGGCTACTAGGGTGTCCATCGACGGGCTCGAGGTCGAAAAAAATATTTGGCCAAGTGGCTAATCCTAAACGATCCTTCCAATCATATTCGAAATCAAGTAGGTTATGACATAAAGTTTTGAAAATCAACTTGAGCAAGTTCTAGTTTTCTCTAGTTCATAATGACACACAAGTTGTTGAAACAAAGAAACATGAGGTTCATGTTAGCACAACGAGTCAATAAAAAGGAATATCGCTCAAGAAGAAAGCTTAAATGGCTCAAAATCTCGCAAGGTTCAATGGAAAGTGAATTAGCCACAACAAACAAGAGAACCATATATTTCACCCAATGCCCATGGACACGAAGCTAGGATCATTCACAAAAAATTTCATCAAAAATCAAGCAATGGAGGTAAAACATTTAGGCATCCAATGACCCGGAGAAAGCCGTTGACCCGGGATTGGTCTACCATATAAGCCCCAATGATTATTTGGATTTCTTGTGCGCCTCGGGTTATAGCATTGAGGATATTATAAGAACGATAACGAGTAGGAATAGCACGAGTTGCCGTAAAAATAAATCTCTGCCGTGGAATCTGAATTATCCAGCAATCACCGTTGACTTCAAGGTGTATCTTAAGATGAAAATCGTGGTTAAGAGGACCGTGACGCATGTTAGTACTGATACTACTCCGTCTAATTAACTACAATGTGAAGGTGATTAATCCTAAAGGTGTGTACGTGACAGTGACTCCGAATCAAATGAACTTTAATATAATGGTAAGGGCGAAAAACAACTCCGAATCAAATGAACTTTAATATAATGGTAAGGGCGAAAAACAAATCTACACTGTGTCGATCAAGGCGCAGAAATTGACTGTGGGGCCAGGGGAGTCAACGACGGATTTCGGTAAGATAGTTTGGTCGGACGGGAAGCGGAATGTAGTGTCGCCTGTGGTGATCATGTGGTAGCTCGGGTACTAATCCATCTAAAGCTACTTAATTACTCTCTCTCTCTCTCTATATATATATATATATATATATATATATATATATATATATATATAGGGGCCTTCTACAATACATTGAAGGTACGGTACTTTTTTTCCATTTCAACGATCAGATTTAATTATGTAATATGAACCGTTAAGATTTATAAAAGAATACAATAGTTAGAGTGAAGATTACAACACGCAATTATTATCTTATTTATTGACTAACCTATAAAATCGGTTATATAAATTAATATTTTGATTTTTCAAAGAATTGTCAAGCAATTTTGTAAAACTAATAACAAAAAATTAAAAAATTCTAATATTTTATTTGAAAATAAAATATAAAATAATATTTTATTCTTATTAAAAAAATATAATACAAATAATTACAAATAAAAAATAAAATAATATATTTATTAAAACAAAAAATCGTATAAAATATTAAAATGTAATAATTCAAAAATATAAAATGAACAATACATATTTTTCTTCAAATCGCAAAAATATAAAATGAATAATACATATTTTCCTTCAAATCGCCGCAAAAAATATTTTATTCACTTGCAAATTTATTTATTTTATTTTATTTGCGCTATTTAAAATTTTTTTGCTTGAACAATTTTTTTTTTGTTTTTTAAATATTTTTATTTGCATATATTGTTTGACAATTTTTTTTTTTTTTTGTTTTTTCAATATTTTTATTTTACAATTTTTTTTATTTTTGTTTTTTAAATATTTTTATTTGAATATATTGTTTGACAATTGTTTTATTTTTGTTATTTTAATATTTATATTTGCATATTTTGCGAAATTTATATTTTTATTTGTATGCAAATTCAGTAAATTTTGCAATTTATATTTTTATTTGTACTGCAAATTCAGTAAATTTTTAAATAGACATGTATTATTTTCTTTTATTCAATATTTGTATATATTGTTTGCGCAATTTATATTTTTATTTGCATATATATATTTTGCTCAATTTATATTTTTATTTGTAGTGCAAATTCAATAAATTTTTCAAAAAACATGTATTCAACAAATAAATATCATATATTTAAATAAAAAAAAATATTCTCAGTCACAAACAATTGTATTAATATATATATTCGATAAACTATAAAAAGTTAAAAACATATTCGAAAAATAAATATAAAAAGTTATTTGTACTATTTAATTAAATTAATCAAGTATTTAAACATTTTTATTTTAAATAGTTTTATTAATAAAACCTGCTATAGTATGTCACCTTCTATTTATTAAGTAGAAAATTAATTTTAATTGTAATTAGATGTGGTAGGGTGCATAATAAAAATTGAATTGTCATTAATTTATTGGTTGTGGTATAAATGTACCGTACATTCAAATTTAAGAAATGTACCGTAATATTCTCCTATATATATATATATATATATATATATGTGTGTGTGTGAATGTATCATGTATTATGTATGTTTGTTTGATCATTGTCTCAAGTTTATGTACGTGTTTGTATCCGAATTCCAATTATAATAAAAGTATTTATATTTTGTTTTTTAAATGCACAAATTGAATTAATACCACTATAAGTATAAGTCTCTGATAATATCATTTACTAGTATATGCCTACAATGAGTTTTCTTTGAGTGAAAACTGAAATATACCATGGAGGAATATTACGTGTGCGCACGGGTCACTTTCGGGTTATTGACCGGTCAACTAATCTAATTCAGTCAACCATGTCAACCATATGGCAAAATTGTTTTTGTGCACTCGAGTTTAAAAAATATAATTTTATACATTAAAAAGCGCGTTGAGTTGAACGACTCATTTTGCCCTCACAGTTTATCATTCCACAATTTCATTCACAATAAATGGTACGGATAATTTTCGCATAATTTTCGCTCTCGCATCCGTAACCGTTTTTAAGAATATGGTACGTGATTCTATGAATCCGGTGGATACGGATGAGGATACGGATATTTGTTGTGCGGATATTCGACGGTCCGACGGATATGGTAGCGGATATTGCAGGGGAGTCCACGACGGATGCCGGGAAGATAGTTTGGTCGGACGGGAAGCGAAACGTAGTGTCGCCCGTGGTGATCATGTGGAAGCTGGGAAACTAATCAATCTAGAGCTACTTAATTACTCTCTCTCTCTCTATATATACGTGTTTGTATCCGAATTCCAAATATAATAAATGTTTTTATGTTTTGTTTTTTAAATGCACAAATTGAATAAATACCACGCGCGCGTATAAGTATAAGCCTCTGATTAATCTGAATGTATTGATATTAAATCTAAAATAACAAGTCTTAATTGTGACGCATCAAAAGGGCAAGTTTAATTAATTTTAAAATTTTAAACTGAAATTATTATGGATAGTACATTGTTTATAAAAAAAAATAAAAAAAAATCAAATCGAAATTAATTCTACTGCATCAAAATAAAGCTCCAAATGCAATCCCATGAAAATATTGATATCAGAATAATTTTTATAACTTTCAATTTGATCAGTTGTTCTTTCTCATGGCAACAACCTTCTGCCACGCGGGCCTCGCCATGATGTCAGCGCACCAAGCGCTCACGCGAGGGCGCGCGTCAATAACCGCCTTAGCCCGCGTTCCCATCAAGTAGTCAAGCGTCGGGATGTGATGGAGATCGGCTAGAGTGAAGGAGTCCCCGCTCATGTACTTTGACTCCACCAGTCGAGACTCGTAAATGTCGAGAACCTTTGCCAGCTCAGCCTCTTGCTCTTTGACTACGGCCTCATCCGTGATCATCCCCATCCACGGCTTAACACCGAGCTCCCAGGTTAACTTTGCAGCCGGGGGATCGTAGTGATGGGCCTCGACCTCCAACCCCACGGCCACGATCGCCATTTTCTTCGGGTCCCGCGGGACGAGCGGGGTCCCATTGTCGGCGTAAGCAGATGTTATGTATCGATTGATCGCCCTTGATTCTGCATTGTTATTAGTAGTTAATTTTTGAATCATATTTGAGGGTAGTTTTGTAATTATACACTTCGGAAATGTACCGTAAAGCTTTAGGGTTCCATCCTCAAAAGCTGGGACCTGACCAAATGGCTTGCATAAGCAAAAAATGAAAATATAGTTTGATTAATTCATGATGAGAAAATTAAAATAAATAAATTATACTATATTTAATTAAGAATATATTGCTTACATTCATGGAAATGAATGGGTCCTTTTTGTGTTCACCGACCATCATGTTGATCGGGATAAGCTCATAATCGAGGCCTTTTTCATGGAGGCAAGCGAGAACTCTTGCTGTCGAAGTCGAGTGCACGAAGCCGTGTACCTTGATCGCCATTTTTGAGTATCTAGCTACGTACTATTGTAGACTAGTAGTATTAGAGATGATATATAGATGTATTTATATATAAGTAATGTTCTACTCTCTCCGGCCATTAATAGATGTCATACTTTGCTGGACACGGAGATTAAGAAAATTGTTATTTTTTAATTTTTTTATTAAAAAGTAAAGAATAAAAATATATTTTAAAAGTGAAAATAAAGTAGTTGTGAGTAAAGTTTAAAAAGTAGGTGGGGTAAAGTAAAATAAAATTGTATATTAAAATGAAAAAGTTAGAATAATTATTTCCTTTTTTGGGTGTGTCAACTATTGTTGGACACCTCAAAAAAGAAAGTATGACAACTGTTTTTATACCGATTGAGTATTAAAAAAACATAATGCATGTGTATAGTTATTTTAATAACTATAATCTGGATTGGAGTAAGAAGCATCTGAATTTTTTTAATAGTGAATTATTAATTGGGTTTATTTCGAAAATAATTTAATATATAGTTCTTTTTTTGTCAATGTCAAAATTAATGCCGATCTCGAAATTAAATTATATATATACAAAATTAATTGTGTTTATAAAATTTAGAAGGTTCATACTATCATTTATGTGTGAGAACGTGATTTTCATAGTTTTTGTCAATATCGAAAATGGCGATCTCAATAATCATGAATTTTTACTATATTTTTAACTAAAGATGTTAATTAATGCTAAGTCAAAGGATGCTAACAATTTAAACAATTTAATATAGAATATTATTTGAAAAGATAATGATAAAAATACTTTTTATAATAAAAAACAAGGATAATTTTCTTTAAAGAGAAATTTTAAAAGTTTGTATGTAATTTAAGGTATTAATTTTTCTTAATTATTAAATTGTGTAATATTCCAAAATTATTGGATAAAGGGGATTTTTTTAAGTTTCATTAAAATTAAAGAACTCTATTTTTCCTAATTATTAATAGAAGCAGTTTATATAATTTTATTTTAATTTTATTAATTTACACGGCGGTTATTAATTAATATTTATTATATGAGGTAGACGGTTATTACACTATATTATAATTATAATCTTAAATTACTTTTAATAATAAAAAATATAAAAAAATGAAACATTAATTTGTAAGCGTTAATTCATGTGGTAAAACTTAAAATATTATAAACTATAATACCCCTTTTCCTAAATAGTTCTACTTATTATACATGAGTGAGTGGTTGGTTATAAGAGTAGTATAGTAATTAACATTTTTAAAATGTACTTTTTTATATAATTATAAAATTAATAATATCCTAGTTAATAAAAACCGGTTAGTAAACTATCTTTATTTAGAAAGTGTTTTTTATTAGAATTTAAACTTAAATTAATAAAGCAAACTACCTTTTTATTAAATACTTCAAAAAACAACTACTGGTTGGATTAAATTAATTCAAATTAATTTATACATAAAATAATATTCTCTCGTCTCAATAATATTTTCATATTTTTTTATTTTTAAAAAATTGAATAAAATGAAGTGATTGAATTGAATCGAATGAACACAACACCTCGTCAATACGAGATTTGTACACGTGGATATTCGACTAGACAGATGTGACAGTATCACACCACCACCTATGGTTCTAAAAATCCTCCTCTAGCTCCAATTAATCCCCGCCTAAGCTCTAGGCTGTACTCGACCGTCTCGATTTTAGGTTCTAGGCTCCTAACCCGCCTAAGCGCCGCCTAAACCCGCCCAGACCCGCCTAAACCCGCTTTGGACCGGCTAAGTTCAATTAATTTGTTTTTTACTTAATTAGACGGTTCTCGAGCAGATTTAACTGAACAATCAAATTAAATGCAATTCTTGATAAATCAAATAAAATAGACGATGTTATGATAAATTTTGAGGTACAACACCAAAATTTGAAAAAAATATTAAATATATAATGAAAATGATCTAAAATTTTAAATATACAAATTATTTTTTATTATTTTACTATGTTAAACTTGTGATTAATACTATATTTAGATTATTTATTGATTATTTTGTTTAAAATATTGATTTATTATGCATTGAAATATTTTAAAAATATTATATTAATTAATTAAATATAAAAAAGTAAAACGATTAATCCCCGCCTATTCCCCGATTAATCCCTCTAATCGCTAGGCCCCTAATCACCGCTAACCTTGCACAATTTATTAATCATATTATGCTACCTAATTTTATCTTTGCTTTTGTGAAGACAGTAAAAAAAGAAACGGTAAAATTTTATTTCATGACAAACTTATTGAACATCCGAAAACACGAAATCGCAATCAAAACAAAGAGAGCCGAAAACAAAACCCATCGGACAATCACACACTTCGCCCCGCCGCCGCACAGTCACTTGCTCTTCCTCATCTCGACGACCTTCTTCCACGACGGCCTCGCCAAGATGTCGGCGCTCCAAGCTCGGACGCGGGGGCGTGACTCGAACACCGCCCTCGCGCGCGTCCCCATGAGGTAGTCCAGCGTCGGCAGGTGGTGGAGATCGGCCAGTGTGAACGCGTCTCCGGTCAGGTACTTTGACTGCCCGAGCCGAGCCTCGTACACGTCGAGCACCTTCCCCAGCTCGGCTTCCAGCGCCTCGACGGCCGCCTCGTCCGTGGCCATGCCCATCATCGGCTTGATGCACAGCTCGAAAGTCAGCTTCGAAGCCGCCGGGTCGTAGTGGTGGGCCTCCACTTCCAGGCCCACCGCCACCACCGCCATCTTTTTCGGGTCCTGAGGGACGAGTGGGGCCCCCTTGCCCGGGTAAGCGGAAGTTATGTATCGATTGATGGCCCGAGATTCTGCGTTCACACAATCAGTAATTACAAAATGACCCCTGAACTTTTGGTTAATACAAAAAGACACTGAAATTTTGGTTAATATTTTGTGGCATTTGTGTAATTTTACTGTATTAAACTACAGGGTTGTTTATGTAATTATTTCTCGACAAATTAACGGTAGTTGTAATTATTTTTCAGATCTATGAGTAATTCGAGTTTTAGATATTGCATTTTTTGAGAATTACAAAACAACCCCTAAAATTTTGGTTTATACAAAAAAACACCCTCTTTTATAATTGTTAGGGGCTAAAACAAACATAATATCTATTTTTTGGGGTGATTGTGTAATTTTATTAAACTAAAAGGTTATTTTGTAATTATTTGTCAACAAATTAGTTACCGTAGAGCTTGAGGTCTCCATCCTCAAAGCCAGGGACTTGTCCGAAGGGCTGCATGAATTAACCGAAATCAGAGATAGTTAGTCGATGAAAAACGAAAGAGTGACGACTTAATTATGGATGCATGCTTACGTTGATGGAAATGAAAGGCTCCTTCTTGTGTTCGCCGACCATCATGTTGATCGGGACGAACTCGTAGTCGAGACCTTTCTCGTGGAGGCAGACGAGGACTCGTGTGGTTGCGGTAGAGACCAAGCCGCCATGAACCTTGATCGTCATTTGTTTGCCGGATCGAATTGGAAGGGTAAGTACGTAGTATAGTACTATTACAGGTGTTGGTATTGTGTTTGGGATATGATGGTGAATATAAATGGAGATGTGATGAAGATATTTATAGGAGATAACGATGTTGATTGAGTTTCTAAAATACAGTGGTTTCTAGATTAATATTCTATTCGTTTATATTTACAAGAACAAGCGGTGGGTCATCAAGTTTGACTGGTGAGCTTATGAACGTATATGGCGCGTTCACACATGAATCGTATGGAACTTTTGTATGGGACGTGTCAATAATGTTTCAATTATCATCGACTATATTAAATAAAGCATTATCTAAGCAAGTTGTGTATATATATATAAAATAAAGTTGAAGATAATAATGTCTAATAAAAGAATATTACTGTACTATATACTATAATAAGTAGATGCGATGACAAGTTGATTTTGTATTGTGCATTATTTCTTACGTTACTTTAATTTGTCTCACTTATATTAAACATATGAAACGTTTTCATTTTTTTTGTATTATTTGATAATTATAATTATCTATTAAATAATTAAAATTAATCTTAATTATTATTCCTTTCATTTCAAAATAGATGTTTAGTGCATCTAAGAAAAAAATAATATTTTTTTACAAAATAAATAAAAAATAAAAATATTTTTTAAAGTATAAAGTAAAATACACTTACATCCAATAATAAATTAGTAATTGTCGTATGTTCTTTTTATTTGTTTTTTTAAAATTAGAAATGACATGTGATCATTAATCATAATACTCCATCCGTCCCAAAATTGTTTGTCAAATTAGTCAACTGAATACTTTTTTGACCGTCTATTACTTATAATAAAAAATATATAAAAATTATTAAAAAAATATTAAAATAAAATTTATAACATAAATTTTATTTTAATATTTTTTAAATAATTTTTATTTTTTTTATTTAAGCAAACAAAAGAACAATTGACCATGTTGGTAAACAGTGGACGGAGGTAGTAGTATAGAAAGAGTAGTTGTAAATAAAATTAATAAATTAGAATAAATTATATTTTAAACTAAAAAAAATTGAATAAAATTTTCTTTTTGTTGTGTCAATTATTATTAAATATTCTAAAAATTAAAATATGTCAACTAGAGAGTGATTACCATCAATGAATAAAAATTTATATTTATAAATTTATGTATAAAAAATGAGAGACTAATTTAACATTAATTGAAAAAATAAATATCCAGCGCAGCTGGAATCGAACTTCGAATGAGACAATTTTTTATTAAAATATTATGAAATTTATTTTTGAGGGAGACATGTTGGCTATCTCGCAAAGGTGTTTGCTACTCAAGCACATTTCTCGATTAACATCCTACCAGATTGAAGACTTACGATATCTGACCAGATTGAAAAACTTACGATCGGATGGAATGGAATTTCTCGTCTCTCTTCCTTATCAAAAATAATAATAAAAAAATAAATAAATAAATACAGAAAATGTACTCTCTCTGTTTCTTAAAACAATAAATACTTTTTTTTTAATCCATCCCTTAAAAAAGTGCACATTCCATAAATAAAATTTATTTTCACAAATTTATTTTCTCAATACACATTTATTTACCATCATACTAATACTTTTTCAATTAATTACTTTATAATATACACATCAATGTTTATTATACTTCTATTTTATATTATTAAACACACAAAAAATTATTTTTTCTTAATTGGAGTCCAAGTTTATCCGTGCACTAATAGCATCTTCAATGCTGCCCACTTCACCACATTGGGCCATCTGAAGTGGGCATTGACACCCTTAAATGTAAAATTTAGTATTGGAGGAGAGCAAAATAAAATGGGCATACCCACCAGCCCAATAACACTATTCATGTAAGCTTTTTCATTTTTTTTTGTTTTTGTTTTAATTATTTAATTATTCTAGTCACATTATAATTGGTTGTTTCAAAGGTGAAAGTGGGCTTAGCATTGTATGATTTTGCCCACTTTTTATCTTTGCCCATTTTGTGATGATGTGACATATAATTAGGTCCACACAAAGTGAAAAGTGGGCTTTAGAGCATCTCCAATGCAAAAGCCCACTTTCTACATTTTGTGGGCCCAATTTGTTGCCACATCATCCTAAAGTGGGCAAATAAAAAAAGTGGGCAAAACTCTCCAATGCAACTATGCAAGAGCCCACTTCAAACATTTTTTAAAATCCAATTTTATTAATTAATTATTAATACAACACACAAAAAGTAAGCAAATCATCATACATGGCCCACATATCAGAAGTGGGCATGTCCTCTATGGTGGTCATGCCCACTTCTGACATGTGGGCCATGTATGATGATTTGCTTACTTCTTGTGTGTTGTATTAATAATTAATTAATAAAATTGGATTTTAAAAAATGTTTGAAGTGGGCTCTTGCATTGGAGAGTTTTGCCCACTTTTTTTATTTGCCCACTTTAGGATGATGTGGCAACAAATTAGGCCCACAAAATGTAGAAAGTGGACTTTTGCATTGGAGATGCTCTCATGCCCACTTTTTATATATTTGCTCCAATGCTATTTTTTTCATTTTTGGGTGTCCAAGTTCATTTCACATGGCTCAATGAGCCCAAATGGGCAGCATTGGAGATGCTCCTAGCATTAGAGATGCTCTAAGTGATGTAGGTGAAAACCAGGTAAATAGACCCATGTGCTGATGTGCGCCTCTTCGTTGACGTGGTTGATGGCAGGCGTGGACCCCACAACCGCCAAAATATGATAATGCACATCGCGCTTTGAATAATACATTAATACCGTCACCATGTGCACCTCTTCAAAAAAATTTAATTTTTTTTGGGCACACAGAATATTTACATGACTGAGTTTATTTATGCTTTGCCATTACTAAGCACACTTCTTTATTTAATTCACCCTTTCAATTTTATAGGTTTGATTAGTTCACCTCCTTTGCAATTCCAACACTACCCTCACATGAAAATATCTTATACGTAAAAATTATTTTATTTTATTTTTCTTCTATCTTCTTCTTCCTCAATTTTCAATTCTCATCCTCCGTCAATAAAGTCATTAATCTCAATTCACAATTCATTATTACGTGCATCATAACGCTAGAGAGAGTCGTCAAAAACCAAACCTTCTTCATTATATTAATCAAATACAGCAATCAAATCAAGAATTTACGGAATTAGTTTATAAATTAACTAGATTAATTCAGCGGAGCTCTTTTGATTGTAAGTGGACGAAAAAAAAACATTGTGAATATTATAAATGAATTTCTTGCAACAGAGAAAGTATTCTTGTTTTTTTTTCCACTCCAGTTTCGCTCATTAGGGTTTTAAGAAAGAGAAACACCAGAAACATGTTTAATAAAAAAATATTTCTCCACACATATTACTATACAGTAAAACATCTATAATTAATACTCGATTCTAAATTAATAAAATATTTCTATACCGATTTAGTCTTTTAAATAAAAAAAATCTTTCTAAATTAATAAAATTTCACAGATTCAAATTATTAATTTATAGAGATTTTAATGTATTAGTAATTTTGAGTGAAGATGAATGATAAAAGAAAATAAATAAAGAAAATAAATTTCGCCTTGAAACTGTAGAAGATCTAAAACAGAAAAACAAAACAACTCAATAATTAACGATCTGAGGTTAAGATTAATTTTTTTTAAGAAAAAAAATTGTATTTAATGATATTAAGTATTTAATATCATTATAATATCATTTTAATGAAATTGTATTTAATGATATAAAAGAGAGTAATATAAGTATTTTACAAGTGCTTATAAAATTAAAATTTAAATGAGCGGTCAGATTAGATAAAACCGTCAGATTAGTAATATGGAATGTGTTAATAAGCCTATTTACATTTTTCAGACCAAGTGAATTTCCACTTACTAGTTACTACGCATGTCGTAATCCAAAGAAGGCCCACTTCTTAAAAAGCTAAAAAAAACCCACACCATCAATGTGGTATGTGGGCCAGCAACCCAAACGAATCTCCACTTTCCTAAAACAAAACATTGCATAATATATTTGGTGCATGGTTTCTAAGAATTTTGTCCCAATATTTATTGTTCTTTGCTATTTTGCCCCAACTGGGTCGTATCGCAATTTTTATAGCTCATTTAGTCAAAGTTCAATTCTTTATGAAAAACAAACAAAAAAAAGAGAGAGGATATATTTCACCGACAATTTATTCAAACATAACGTGTATGAAAAAGGAAACCTCGGAAGCAAAACACAAAACTCACAAAACCCCTGATACAACAATCTGACTCGATCACACGAAAAAACAAAAAACGTACAACAAACCGATCGACTAGATATATATATGGACCACACATACGAAAAATCAAATCAAAACATAAAAACGTAACATTATTGGATAGATCACTTGCTTTTTTTCGTCATGTCGACGACCTTCTTCCACGCCGGCCTCGCCCGAATGCTCGCGCACCAAGCGCTCACGCGAGGCCTCGCCTCGATAACCTCCTTAGCTCGAGTCCCCATCAAGTACTCGAGCCCCGGGAGGTGATGGAGATCGGCCAGAGTGAAGTGGGCCCCGCCCAAGTACTCGCACTCGGCGAGTCGAGCCTCGTACAGATCGAGAACCTTAGCCAGCGCAGCTTCTTGCTCTTGGACAACGGCTTCGTCCGAAGCCGTTTTGAGGAACAACGGCTTAAACAGGAGCTCTCTGATCAGCTTTACGGCCGGGCCGTCGAACTCATGGGCTTCGATTTCCATCCAAACGGAGACGGCCGCCATCTGCTTCGGGTCCTCGAGCACCAACGGGGCTCGGTTTTCGTCGTAAGCATGTGCTATGTATCGAGTGATGGCCCTTGATTCTGCATGATAAAATTACAAATGCATCCCTGAGCTTTATACTAATTGCGAAAACTACTACATATCGATTATCGATTATCATATATACATACCCCAGAGCTTGAGGTCTCCATCTTCAAGAGCTGGGATTTTACCAAATGGCTGCACGAACAATGAAAACAAAACTTCACGGGGTTGAAACGCAAATACGAAAACTTTATTGGGGTCTAAATGTAATAAATAAAAAAGGTATACATTGATGGAAAGGAATTGCGGCATTTTGTGGTCGCCGGCCGATACATCGACGGGGACGATCTCGTAATCGAGCTCCTTCTCGTTGAGGCAAGCCAAAACTCTTTGGACCGGAGGTGAATACACAGCACCGTGAACCTTGATCCCCATTTTTTTTATTTAATTAATCAGAAAGAGATTTTAATTGATGGTAATTAAGTTGATTGTTAGGGGCACGACGTTGCTCGGTATTTATAGGTTTTTTGTCTATTGAGTAATAATTACTTTTGTTAATGATTAACGGTAGCAAATATCAATTTGTTCACATACACTTTGAAGGAGTAATATATAAATGAAGATATTCTAGAGAGATCGATGTCACTCGTGACGCTTAATTAATTATTACTCCCTCCCATTCACTAGAGACTACTATGCACACTTATGGAAAGAGTACTTCATTCAAAACTTTGAATTAGATCATTAATTGTGTAAACTTTATTACTTTAAATTAAAAATAATAATTAATTAATTATGAATAAAAAAATTAGAGGTAAAATTATCTTTAATTTAATATAAAAACAATTAATTTCTTGAATAATGTATGATCATAATTAAATTAAAAAAAAAAACTAAAGAAATTGAAAAGTAAATAAATAGTGTAACTATTTCAGGATTTTTAAACCAGCTAGAAAACTTTAATCCAAAAAAGGCCCACTTCTTAAAAAGCTAAGAAAGCCCAACCCATCAATGTGGGCCAGCACCCAACCGAATCTCCAATTTCCTAAAACAAAATACAAATCACATCCGAACAAATAAATACCTCCATTAAGTTCTCTTCACAATTACAACTCATTTCATACAAGAATAATAAATAAATTGTGTATTCCTCTAGTTCACAAGTCTCAGAAATCAAAATAATTCCGAGCTTCGGCTTGATCCAAACCGAAGCTCCGAGTTGTTTTGCGATTTGAGACTTTTTCCGAGTTGAAAAGTTGTCATGGCCAACATTAATGATGACTTGATCGTATATATGTCGTTTATTTGTTTGATCTCATGTCTTCTTCTACTTCTTCGACTTTACACGTGCGATCCCCCGAAACTATGTGATCATGAGTTTTCAGAGACGCACGTGATCGAGCAAGCCCCGCCCAATGCACTACGTACATAGGATAATAAGTGCATATGGTTTCTATGAATTTTGTCCCAATATTTATGGTTATTTGCTATTTTGCCGCAACTGGGTCGAATTGCAATTTTTACGGAAAAAAAGAAGAAGAAAGGATATATTTTCATTGCCAATTTATTCAACGTAACGTGTATGAAAAACGGAAATCTGGGAAGCAAAACACAAAAGTCACAAAGCCCCTCATGCAACAATCTGACTCGATCACACGGAAAATCAAAACATAAAAATGTAACATTATTCGATTGATCACTGGCTGTTTTTTGCCATGTGGACGACCTTCTTCCACGCCGGCCTCGCCCGGATAGTCGAGCACCAAGCGCTCACCCGAGGCCTCGCCTCGATAAGCGCCTTCGCTCGAGTCCCCATCAAGTACTCGAGCCCCGGGAGGTGATGGAGATCAACCAGAGTGAAGTGGGCCCCGCCCAAGTACTCGCACTCGCCGAGTCGAGCCTCGTACATATCGAGAACCTTAGCCAGGGCGGCTTCTTGCTCCACAACAACAGCTTCGTCCGTAGCCGTTTTCAGGAACAACGGCTTAAACAGGAGCTCCCTGATTAGCTTCCCAGCCGGGCTGTCGAAATGATGGGCTTCGACTTCCATCCAAACGGACACGGCCGCCATCTGCTTCGGGTCCTTGAGCACCAACGGGCTTCGATTTTCGTCGTAAGCATGCGCTATGTATCTAGTGATGGCCCTTGATTCTGCGTGTTAACAAATAGTTTTGATAAAATTATGTAAAAGTTGAGACAATAACATCTTAAAAACTCTTTTATTTGAGCTTTTTGATGTGAGACATTTAAGTTTTAATAGTTTTTATACTAATTGCGAAAACTACATACCCCACAGCTTGAGGTCTCCATCTTCAAGAGCTGGGACTTTACCAAATGGCTGTACAAACAATATAGTAATAACAAAACTTCACGGGGTTAAAACGCAAATACGAAAACTTCAATTGGGGTCTAAATGTAATTAATAAACTAGCTAGTAATCGAGCTTACATTGATGGAAAGGAATTGCGGCTTTTTGAGGTCGCCGGCTCATATGTCGATGGGGACGAACTCGTAATCGAGCTCCTTCTCGTGGAGGCAAGCCAAAACTCTTTGGACCGGGGGTGAATACACAGCACCGTGGACCTTGATTCCCATTTTTTTTTTATTTAATTAATCAGAAAGAGATTTTAATTAATGGTAATTAAGTTGATTGTTAGAGACACGAACTTTGCTGGTATTTATAGTTTTCTTTTTAATCGAATTTTCTAATAATTAGATTAATTGGATGTGAATTTCGGTGTTCGGAACTCAGAAGCTTCTTTTGCAGGTAAATGATTTGACTTTTAAAGGAAGTAAATATCAATTTGTTCACATACACTTTGACGGAGTAAATATATAAATGAAGTTTCTGGAAAGATCGACAGTCGTGAGCACTTACATACTAAATAAAATATGTATAATTTTTTTTCACTACAAGGTAGTTACATAAAATATTTTATTTTTAATTTTAATTTATGAAAAATATAATTAAATAAATAAAAAAAGTGCATTTCAAAATAAAACCTATATTTTTTTTATTAATATACTAATAAAATAGAATATGTGACCTATTTTCAATGCATTATTTAAATAAAAAAAAATTTTATTTTTAATTTTAATTTATGAAAAAATATAATTAAATAAATAAAAAAAGTGCATTTCAAAATAAAACCTATATTTTTTTATTAATATACTAATAAAATAGAATATGTGACCTATTTTCAATGCATTATTTAAATAAAAAAGTTTATGCGCATAAGGGGAATCGAACTCCAGTCAGTACCGTGGGAGGGTACTATGATACCACTACACTACATGCGCATTTGTTAAATATTTATTTTTTTAATGGAATATATTTATTAAATCTAATATCGAGCCCACTAAAAAGCCCATAAGTAATTGTTGATTGGAACTGCATTTTATTCGGCCTAAGCCCAACCCAGTCTTGCACTTTTTCCTTCCGTCCTAAACGCTTCCTTGATTTCTACCGGGCTGTAATTTATAATTCAGTATCATTCTTTCTGAGCTGCAGAATGATCTGAGAAAGGTTCCGGCGGATAGAGAAATACGGTGGATGCGTTCGGAGACGATGTCTTTCTGACCAGTGGCTTTGTTGATCGAGCGAAGCTAGCTAGGGCAAGTCGTATTTTTGTTCAAGGCAATTAAACATAATATTGACTACATGATATCGATCTATTATGGTTTGTGATGTAGAATTGCTCTAGACGATGACCATATATCTACGGTTTTGTTTAAAAACAATACTACAATATAGTGTGACTGTTTCAATATTTCTTAATTTTTTTTTTTTTGGATAAGTGCAAAAGAACCTAGTTTAACATAGGGATGGATGATTTCAAGGCGTGCTTGTCGGCCGCTGACTTGGTTACTTTACTTACGGTGGGACCGTGGTATACGTGGCACAATCAGCAGACTGGGGACCGGAAGTGGCGTCGACTTGATAGGGTGGTGGCTAACCTTTCTTGGCTGATTCATTGTGCGGATAGCATCTACCATACTCTTCCGTCCCGTACTTCGGACCATGCTCCCATTCTTGAATCCGGTGACAGCTGGTAATGGATTCAAATCGTGGTTCCGGTTCGATAATCACATTACGGAGATGGCGGATTTCCTTCCACGGACGAGGAGTGTTTGGGATCACCAGATTTATGGCCTTCCGATGTACTCTGTTGTTCAGAAGATGAGGCGTTTGAAGGGTGTGTTTAAGGAGATGCGTAAGAGACAGGGTCACCTCGGAGCGAATGTGACGAGAGCTAGGGAGTTTCTTCTCTCGGTACAGGCGTGTTTGAGCTCGGATCCTACCTTTGAGCCGCTCCTCGTATTGGATGGGATCTGTCGTCAGTTGTATACACGGGCAGTGGATATGGAGCAAACTTATTTACGCCAGAGGGCGAAGACTTCTTGGCTTCGGGATGGTGATCAGTGTACGGCTTTCTTCTTCAGGAGTATTGCGGTTAGACGAGCTCGATCTCATATTCTTCAGGTCGAGAATGCTGCTGGGAACCTAGTGCATGACTCCTCTCAGATTAGTAGCACGATTGTGACATTCTTCCAGGGACTGTTGGGTACCTCGAGCTACCCTGTGGTTGGTGATTTACGCCCTTTCGTGTCTAGACGACTGACGGTTGACATGGCTGAGCACATGGTCCGACCAGTGACGGATTCGGAGATTCAGGATGTTTTGTTTGCTTTCGAGGATGATAGAGCCCCGGGGCCCGATGGTTACTCTTCAGCCTTCTTCAAACAAGCCTGGCCGGTGATTAAATCTGAGTGCCTCGCGGCCATTTCAGATTTCTTCCGTACCGGCAAGCTTGTTCGAGCTGTGAACTCAACGATTCTTTCGCTTATACCGAAGGTTGCTGTCCCGAAGCATCCTAAAGACTTTCGTCCTATCTCGTGCTGCAATGTGCTGTACAAGGTGATTGCGAAAATTATTTCCAATCGTATGAGTGACAGTATGGCTTTTTTGGTGGACAGATCACAGACGGCTTTCGTCCCTGGCAAACGTATCGGGGATAATATCCTCCTTGCACAAGAGATCATGCAGGGATACGGGAAGACGGGATTGCCAGCTAGATGTGTACTGAAAGTCGATCTGATGAAGGCATATGACACAGTTGAGTGGAATTTTGTTCGAGCATCTTTGGAGACTATGGGATTCCACCAGGTGTTTATCGGTTGGATTATGGAGTGTTTATCTACTCCAGCGTACTCGGTGAACATTAATGGTTCAGCCGAGGGATATTTCAGAGGAGCCAGGGGATTGAGGCAGGGGGACCCGATGTCGCCCTTTCTTTTTGTCCTTGTGATGGAGGTCTTACACGGAATTCTGGAGTGGCACATCCAGGCTGAGCCGGAGTTTCAGTTCCACTGGAGATGTGAGAGGACCCGCACCTACATGCTCAGTTTTGCAGATGATCTGCTCCTCGCTTGCCATGCAGATCCTATCTCTATTGACACGCTCAGACGTGGTGTGCAACTTTTCTCGGTTTACTCAGGTTTACATGCGAATGTAGACAAGAGTAACATCTATCTCTCGCGGACGGCACAAGAGGATGCGTCGGTTCTGCATACTGTGTTTGACTTTCCAGTTGGTACTCTTCCGGTGCGGTACTTGGGAGTCCCGTTGATTTCTTCTCAGTTGAGGATCAGAGATTGCGCACCACTGCTCCGGAAGATTGATGATAGATTGGGTTCATGGACCTCGCGATCCCTTTCGTATGTTGGGCGAGTCCAGCTGATTCGCTCAGTGCTCGGCACTCTTCATATATACTGGGCTAGTGTGTTCATACTCCCGCAGGGGGTCATTCAGGAGATTGAGAAGCGTCTGAGGAGATTTTTGTGGTATGGGACGGGAACTCGGGGGTATGCGAAGGTTCGATGGGCAGATGTTTGCCGACCTGCTAGAGAGGGAGGATTAGGGATCCGAGACCTTACTGCTCAGAATCGGGCCCTTATGACCAGACATATTTGGGCAATTTTGAGTCGAGATCCGGAGTCTGTTTGGGTCAGTTGGATTCAGACGAATCGACTGAGGAGGCATTCGTTTTGGAGTGCAAAGAGTCCTAGGGCCTGCTCTTGGAGTTGGCGACAGCTCCTAAAGCTTAGGCCTGATGTTTTACCGGCTATCCAAATTCACATTGGGGATGGGTCACAGTTGTATCTGTGGAGGGACCCTTGGCACACTTTGGGTCGGTTGGAGGAGGTGTGTCCGATGGGGCCGAATTTGACTGGATTGCAGATAGCCTTGCCTCTCAGCTCCGTCATTGTTGATGGCGAGTGACAGTGGCCAGTTGACTTTGCTGAGCAGTTCGTTGGTCTTATGGAGTTGCTTCCGGAGATAGGTCAGGGGAGGGATGTCATACAATGGAGGTTGCATAGGTCTGGGAGTTACACTTCTGCCTCAGCCTATTCACTTTTCCACCCTGAGAGAGTTAAGGTTCCGTGGGCTGGTCTCCTTGCTGGACCTGGGCGTATACCGAGACACTGCTTCATTCTTTGGCTTGCTATCCGTGGTCGGTTGCCAACGCGTGATAAGCCGTGGATTGGTAGGGGGGATGATTCATGTGTTTTGTGTGGAGGAGAAAGTAGAGAGACACATCCCCATCTATTCTTTGATTGTACCTTTTCACAGGATTGCTTGAGGATAGCTGGGAGGGAGGTTACTGGGTTTCTATGGCCACGTGGCAGTTGGGAGTGTGCTGTACTTCGTGCTGCTAGACGATGGCGTGGGAAACATTGGATTTCTTGTACTTATCGTGGTCTTCTCGCTGCACTGATTTATTTTATATGGCAAGAGAGGAATACGCGTATCTGGGAAGCGAGCTCAGAGTCGGCAGAGGAGGTGGCTATCAGAGCTATATCCATTATGAGGGATCGAATCGCTTCGCTAAGGTTACCAGATTCACTTCAGGCGAGGGCTTTGAGGCGAGTGTGGCACATTGCATGCTAGGAGTGGTTGTTGTTGATGGAGTATTTTTATTTTTATTTTTGGAGATTCTGAGAGCTAGCTTGTTAGTTCGCTGATGCGATAGGATCTTCCTATGCGCTGTACTGTATCTCTAACTTATTTTATTTTTCTCTTATATGAATATTGACCATTAACCAAAAAAACATATATATTAATTTATTCATATACGTAGTATAATCTTTCATAACAACTGTTTTTATTGTAAATAACTTTTATTGTATTTGGAATTAGGATACAAACGAAAAAAACTCGAAACTTAAAAAACTTTGGCCAACAATCACTTCACGACAAAGTTGTTTAGATAGTGTGCTAATGCACGTATGCATTCATAGATAGATTATACTGTATATATATCATAGACATATAGATATCAAAGCTGCCACATGACCACCACTGGCAACACTACATTCCGCTTCCTGTCCGACCAAACTACCTTCCCGGCATCCGTGGTGGACTCCCCGAGCCCCACGGTCAAATTCTGCGCCTTGATCGACACCGTGTAGCTTTGCTTTTCGCCCTTGCCGCCGTTAAATTTCTTTGATTCGGAGTCACAGTCACGTTCACGCCTCTCGGATTAACCACCTTCACGTCGTAAACAGACGGAGTATCACTAACACGCGTCACGGTCCTCTGAACCACAATCTCCAACTTATCGTACACCTTGAAATCAACGCTGATGGCTGGATAATTCAAATTCCACGGCTGAGATTGATTAGTACCGCAGCTCGTGTTGTTGCTATTAGTTATCGTTCTTATACTTTGAATGCTATAACCTGAGGCGCACAAGAAACTCAAATAATCATGGAGGCTTATATCGTAGACCAATCCGGGGTCAACGGCTTTCTCCGGGTCCACGTGGCCAGCCCCCATGGCCCATACCGTTGCATTTTTATAATCATTACCGTCCAGAATCTGTCGGCCTTGTTTGTCTTGGGTGTAAGCGGTGGTCATCATAGCTGATCTGATCATAGCTGGGGCCCACTCGGGGTGGGCCCCTTTCAAGAGAGCCGCCACGCCGGACACGTGCGGACAGGCCATGGACGTCCCCGACAGCGTGTAGAACGCAGATTGACGGATTTACCCTTCCGGGACACGTCGAACGGATATGCCGCGAGGATGTTGACGCCGGGGGCGATTAGGTCCGGCTTCATAACGAACGGTGCGACAGTGGTGGGGCCTCTAGACGAAAAGGCAGCTACCAACGGAGCCGGCGTGATCCCTAACTTCATGCCGTGAAACGAAATCGATGCCCTCGCGTTATTCGAGTGGTTCTTCGAGTATTTGAATATTGCGCGAGCTGTTGACAAGGTCACGGTTAGGCCCGGAATCCAAGGAGGAAGATATGCCGGGAGATCTTCGCCGTTCAAACCTCTATCAATCACGACCATGGCCGCAGCGCCAGCGCTCATGACATCGCTGTAATCATGATCAACTACATATATATATAGGAGAGAAGTAATTAGCTTAAGATTATTATCGAAGAAGAAGTATATATATATATCACCTTCACCGCAGAGGACGATCTTGCCACGAACATGTACTAATTTAAACGACTCAATATTCTTGCAATTGCTAACAAATATAATCGGAATGGATGACAATATTGAGGGTTTGCCGGTGTAAATGGAGGAGCCGTTGAACACCCGTCCATCTCCGAGAACGAGATCAGCTGGGAATCTCCTATCGATTGTGCTTGCACCTACGGATGTCATCCATGGAGCGTAGTTGCCCGTCGTATTTTCATCGGGACCTCCGTTGCCCGCTGACGCCGAGAAAAAAACACCCTTCCCCATCGCACCAAAGGCCCCGATCGCTACCATGTCGCGGTCTAACGACATCACCGATGGAGCAAGAAATTATATCGACGCCGTCCTCAACCGCCTTGTCGATCCCGGAAAGAATATCGGATTCCACGCAATTTCCGTCCACCCAACAGACTTTGTACACCCTGTTGGTTCGAGAGCATCAAGGCTTGTTTTGGGGTGAGTTGAGTCGAAAAGCCATGGAAAACAGTGCTGTAAACGTGAGTAAGCACGTTTGCTGTTGGTTTTGGATGATCGGTTGTACTAGTATCGGCACTGTTTTCATTGCGTAGGGTTTCAAGAGTGGCTTCGTACCAGTGTTTGGCCTCGGAAAACACCGATGGCTTCAACTTCTCGTCGACTCGGACTATGTATGTTTTCGAGACGAAATGTGAGAAGAAAGAGAGAAGCAGAACGAAGACAAGGAACAGCGGAGGAGGAGGAGGAGCCATTTCAGGAGGAAGTCTATTAAGATAATTAATTAATTGTGATTGTGAATTGTGATTAACAATACTTTGAGTCGACGGGGTTATATATCGTTTTTTCATGACGTCCGCTTTCGCATGTATTCCGTCAGTTTACGTCAGTCAACGCAAGCCTTTTCTAATTAATTAGTTAATTAATACTCCTATACCTTTTGCAGTATTATTTTTTTACCGTCAAAACTATACTGTAAGAATGTCAAAAAGTTATTTTATTTAATTTGACGAAACGTAGTAAGTATTTGAAATCATATATATTTGTTTATAAATATTTATATTTTAGGTTTAATAAATTCTTATTTAATATTTTTTTTTCAAATAATAATAATAATGGTTATCCATATAGTTAAAATAAAAATAAAAATTAAAACATTACTACAAATTAAGTTATTGCACATTTAAAATTAAACCATTGCTTCAATGTTATTAAAATTGTGTACAGTATATATAAAATTTGAATTCATATTATGTGGAGTAATTAACATTATAAAAAAGTAAAATATAACTCTAATTAACAATTTTAATTTACTTTTTTTTTTGTTAACGGTCAATATCATATAAGAGAAAAAATAAAAGAGTTTAGAGATACAGTACAGCGCATAGGAAGAACCTACCGCATCAACGAGCTAACAGGCTAGCTCTCAGAATGAAATTACGTCTTCGACGTAAGATACCAACTTTTCGCGAAGTCGGTGTAAAAGGCGTGAAACCTTCAAAAAGTCGAACCACTCAGCGCTCACTCAATACTGGGCGCCTAAGATTCAAGCGCCTAGGAGAGGCACTCAAATCAATACTCGGCGCCTAAGAGGATTGCGCTGAGCTCCAAGTCACTGGGCGCCTGGAGGCAAAGCACTCAGAGGAGAACCCAAGTCTCTTAGAGAAACACCCTCTCAAGGAAAGTACTCAAATCACAATCTTGTACTCTTGAATAGCAAATAGGTAGTAGACAAGATATATGTAATATGTTTCATTTCATTTAGAATCAAACAAAACTATTACAAGGAGAGAACGGTAGATAAAATGATCAAAGGATGCAGACCAAGTGACGCAGCACTCTAGCACTCCAAGGATCCACCGCTTAACACCTAGAGCTAAATCTCATAACTCTAATACGGCGCTTAGCGAAAACAAACTACACGAAAACTCTCTCACGGAATGCGCAACAAGCGACAATCCTAAAAATCCTAAAATACTCTAAGTATAAAATCTCAAAAGTCTGGAAGCAAGAAGTAATTTTCCAAAACGGGTTCGAGGGTATTTATAGGAGTGCCGCACGTGAGAACGCCGGAGGAAAGTGATCCTCATTGGTTACACGTTCGGCTGACGTCAAACGGAAATTCTTGACGTCACACTTCCAGAATCATCTTCGAATCTTGAATCTTCAACCTTGAATCTTCGAATCTTCGAGTCTTCAATTCTTTGATTCTGGGCGCGCTTCAACGGATGCACAGCTCCAAAGCTCGTCTACGCTTCAACTTCATTTGTCATTAAAATCCTCTAAGTGTTGAAGTTGGGCGTGTCGTCATCTTCATAGCATTTGATGATTGTTGAAATGTGTGCGACTTCATTTTAGGCGCCTGATCCCTAACCCGTACGTCATGCGCCTGATGTATCTCCCAGATGCGCCCCGCGCATTTAGCCTTCGAGTATGCAGAATGCGCCTGATGTTAGGTGATGCGTTCCATGCATTGTAACTTCAAGAGAAACTCTGTGCTTGAGTGATCAAGCAATGCGCCCCGCGCATGCTTCTTTGAGGGATAGACTGTGCGCCTGATATGTTAGGCTATGAACCTCACGCCTTGCATCTTCAAGGATCCAGTGCCCCTCGTCACAGCCTGACTCCCAGATAACCATCAAGGCGCCCCGCGCCTCGTTTCATGCGCTCGATCTCTAGAGTTCAACTGAGGCGCCTAGCGCCTAGTCCCATCCGCTCCGCGCCTGCCATGCGTCTAACGTTGCTCGTCCAACGATCATAAACGTCAATCTTCAATACTTTGAGATGTTCATCCTTCGAGTATTAATCCTGCAAAATAGAACAAGTATAGAAATGCCAAGTTGTAGCCAAAACAACATTTACAATCTCCCCCTTTTTGGCACAACTCATAGAAGGGTTAACATGTAAATCTCCCCCTCAACTAATGAATCATAAACAAAAATTCTAAGTAAACACTTAGACAAAGAAAACAAAGATAATATGATAGCACAGAATTCAGAGTTATGAAAAACTCAAAGTCTTGCGCTTCAGGCGCTAAAAACAAACATGCAAGCAATAGTTCAAGAGTTTAATGCATGCAAGGAACCAAAAAAAAACTTAAGCAAGAAAAAAAAGTTCAGCGGTGAAACATCACAAGTAGTCACTCAGAGTCTTCAGGGAACTCGATGGGAGAATTGACTTCATCATCGATATCCATCTTCTTGACACCTTCTTCATGCGCCTCCTCCTCAGCGCCTTCATGCTCGATGTCTTCTTCTTCGACCACTTCATCATCAGACGCATCATCCTCGCCAGCATCATTTTCATCATCTTCATTATTGACATCTTCATCATCAGAGATATCAACTGCAATCCCTTTCCCCTTGACATCTTTAGTACCTGCAAGTTCAGAGGTAGTAGGCGACTTGGCTTTTTGTTCGTCAGTTACAATCTCCAGCCCTTTAGGACCTGATACCTGCATTTCAAAAAGATTAGAAACTTCCATCTTTGAATCCTTCTCCTCCTTTACTTGAACTCCAAATCTCCTCGTGATCTCACTCAGCACATCCTGCATAAGGTTGTACATAAAAGTACCATGAAGGGCATCCGAGGCTCCGATTCCTCCCCCTTGGCGTGCAGCCTGATGATACCTCGTTAGAATAGCATGATGGTTGTTCTCAGAGGCAATCAACTCGTTAGTTGTTTTGATGTTAGCAGCACGCTTGATCATCAAGTCGTTTGAGGCATCTATCAATTCCTCAAGAATGCTGGACGCCACAACCGAATAGGAGCCAGTCATATGGTCTTTTGAGAACGTGATGGTGTCGGGCGCCTTGGATGGAGAGGATTCAGGCGCCTTGATCGACGTATCCAGGGAGGAGGCACGTATGCGCTTAACATTGGAGGCGCCAGGCGCCTTGAGCGCTTTACGCTTCGAGGATAGTTTCCGAGGAGAAGGAGGAGGAGTCACAGGTTCAGGCACATCAGCTGGAGAAACAAAGCCCTTCCAAGGAAGATCGACTCGCTTATTATCAGGGTCCAAGTAAGTCTTTGCAATAGCTATTGTTGATGACTTCTTGAGTGGAAGATCTGGCGAGTCATCCAACATATTGTATTGAAACTCTTGACGACTTAGCATTGAGCATATGAGGCAAGGAAAGGGTAAGAGAATATCCTTAGAGATTTTTGAATTTTTAAGCTTCGCAATCTCAGCCATCACCATGAATGTCATCATACCAAGATCAAACTGTTGACCAGTGCCAACTCGAAACATCACATGCATTAGAAGGGGGGTTAGAGTCTTGAGACTGTTGTGAGGGACCCAGTTCGAAGATGCAATACGAAATATCATGGTATAGAAAGATGTGAGATCAG
Organism: Euphrasia confusa; assembly: GCA_954870475.1. NCBI lineage: Eukaryota > Viridiplantae > Streptophyta > Magnoliopsida > Lamiales > Orobanchaceae > Euphrasia > Euphrasia confusa. Next base: position 55,090,371 of record OX940951.1, on the reverse strand, counting down.
CTACCTCAGGCAGTTTTGTTTTTCTCTTGCCGCCCGTGACAAACGTACCAATCTTGAGTTCTTGAGCCTCTTCCTCGGGAGATGGCCTGACCCACTTGTTCTTGCGCATCTCATCGTCATAGCGCCCAAAATGTTCGTTGATATGTTTCGGTTGAAATTTGTAAACTTTACCTCGAAAGACAAATCTGCCAAACAACTTACTTCGAGGATTGATGAAATCCTCATCGAGGGCAGCATAGAATGCGCGCACAACATAGGGAGAGTACTGATACCGCGCATGAGCAGCTTGATAGAGGCGCATTTCATCAAATGCATCAGAGATATTGTACTCTTCGAATTGATCCTTCCCAAAGGTTTTGTCAGGATGAATTGTCATGACTTGCATCTTCTCCATTCGACGTTCAAATTTCTCTTTGTAAAAATCTGGAGAGTAGGCGGCCGGAATATCTTTCATTTTTTGCGCATATTGAACCACTATCTTCGGCGCCTTAGTATTAGACGGTTTAGCACTCGATGAGCCGACAGCAGTAGGCGACACGGTGGGTTTCTGTTTGACATTCTGAGTGAGAGAAACAGCAAGGGTGGACGCCTCATGGGGAGGCGCGTCATGAGCAGGCGCCTCATGAGTAGGCGCCTCCTGACCAGGCGCCTTATGAGCGGAAATTGAAGAATAAGATGCCTTGGAAGTAGGCGTAATCAAGGTATTCTCCTCAGATTCGTGCGCCGCAGATATGGCAGTTTCTTCCTCAATTTGTGATAACGGGAGTTTTGAAGGAATAAGCCCGGCATCGATTTTTTGTTGAAGAGTTTTGGGTGGCGATTGATTACCTTGCTTATGCTTCTTTGTATTAATCCTGATCTTCAAAGGATTTGAGCCGCCCGATTTGAGAGACCCAGAAGACTTCTTCGAGGAAGTGGATAAGGCCCCATCCTTCGATTCCGTGACTGGAATAAGTGATGGCGTGGGAGATGGGCCAGAAGCCATGGAGGCGCGATGCGCCTTGAGATCCTCAAATGCCTGCGCCTTTTCTTCTGGAGACGCCTCCTTGAATTTTTGAGTTAAGTATTTGAGCATCTCTTTATTCGCTTCATCGACGGCATCAGACATCCTGTTACAAGGATTGACAATTTTGAGGAGTTATGATCAGATATGAGTTTAACGCAAGTAAAGAGGCAATAAAAAGAAATCTAAATTCAAAAGTAGCAAAAGAAAAAAAAAACAAACTTAGTAAAAATTTCAGAAAAAGTTTGAATGTTCTTGAGACTCGTTGAATTTCTTGCAGAGAGAATTGAGAGAAGAGTTTGCGTAAAAAAAATAATGAAAGTGAAAAGAGGCCTATTTATAGGTATCAAGCCCTAGAAGTCCAAAGGTCACAAGTTGTATGGTCTTTTTACAAATCAGCCCAAATAAAATAACGAGGCCCAACAATTTTGAATTCGTAACCGCCTTGCGAAGAGATCGGGATTGACGCGAATAACTCGCATATAATCACGCGCCGAAGTTTTCCTGTGAAGCAAGAAGCGCCAAGCGCATCGGTGTTGGGGTAAATGTCACTTCATCAAAGTCAGGCGCTTAGTTCTTCCCGTGAAGCATTAGGCGCCTAGAGATGTAATACAAGAAATTTAGGCGCCAAGGAGGTCAGGCGCCAATGAATCCGTATCAGGAAACAAAGGCGTGATTCTGGTATTTGAGAGTATTGAGGCGTTGCGAAGAGTAAGGTGTTGAGACAGCTGACGTGATGGAGTTTCGGAAATCGTTTGGACGCCTTAAGGAATCAGACGCCAGGTATGTAAGTCGAGAGTCAGGCGCTGAGAGTATTTCACGCGCCGAGAATGCGATAGGCGCCAGGCTCTTTGTCATTTTGATATCCGAAGAGTGAACTCCCCGAGGTGCTGAATATGAGTCTGCAAAAAAACAATATCAAAAACAACACATCCCGAATTAGCATTCAAGCATTCAACACGAATCAAAAAACATTCAACGTCATTTTAGTGGAGATTTAAGCGGTGATACGAGGCAGTGAAGAGCAAATATTTTCCCAGAAAAGAGTTTACATTTCATCATTTCCCAAAAACCAAAAATTTTCACACAAGGTGATAGCAACTTTGAGGTATAATGAAAAATCTCTCAAATTAAAAACCGTTAAGATGGACCGAAGTATGTTGATAGACATGTTTACTTGTCCTTCGTCGCAATCACAAGGATACAGTCGTGTTTCGTCGAAACATATTCGAGGAGTTTGCACCGCACAAGAGATTTTAATTCATGAATGCAAGGTGAACACTTAAGGCACTCCGATCAGGAACTAGCATTACTTCAATCAGAGGGGAGCCGGGGTAACCGGCGTCCTCCAGACGAGTTTATAGCTTTAAATGAAATGCAACAGACACTCATTACAGCAGTCAGAGGGGAGCAAGGTTCACTTGCGTCCTCCAAAGTGTGATAGGAGAGTGTCTTAAAGATCAGCGTCCATGTACAACCTTTCGAAGAGGGGAGCCGGGGTAACCGGCGTCCTCCGTTACTTGGCTTTATGGATCTATGCAAATGAAGCGAGGAATTGTAAGCCATGTTCACATTTTTGCACTCAGAGGAATAAATACTCTTGGGTCCGAAGACTAAAGCGGCCTCGAAACCATGTTCAACTAATGAGACTAATCCACGACCATGCCAAGTGCATATTCAGAAGTAAAGAAACTACTCTTTCAGACTTCAAAATTTTTCGTGAACTCTTAGAGAGAACACATGCAGAGAGAATTTCTTAGAGTTTTGAATCTCTCAAAGTCAAGAGGTTTGGTAAAGATGTCAGCAAGCTGTTTTTCCGTTGAAATATGCTGTAGACTGACTATATCACGATCAACCAAATCTCTAATGAAATGATGTCGAATGTCGATGTGTTTAGTTCTTGAATGCTGGACAGGATTTTCGCTGATTTTGATAGCACTTTGATTATCACAATACAGCACCAAGGGAGCACTCTCGACAAGATAGTCATCCAACATTTGTTTGAGCCAAAGCAACTGAGTGCAGCAACTCCCGGCGGCAACATACTCGGATTCCGCCGTTGAAAGAGCAATGCAATTTTGCTTGCGGCTATGCCATGAGACAATATTATTGCCAAGGAAGCAACAACATCCAGAAGTACTCTTTCTCTCATCCGTGTCACTTGCCCAATCCGCGTCGGAGAAGCCGACAAGATTTGAAGTGGTGTCACCCGCATACCAGATTCCTAGATTAGAGGTCCCAGAGACATATCGAAGAATACGCTTGACAGCTCGAAGATGATCTTCCTTGGGATCCGCTTGGTACCTAGCACACATGCAAACACTAAACATTATGTCAGGACGAGTAGCTGTTAAATAGAGTAAACTTCCGATCATGGAGCGGTAAAGAGTTTGATCAACGCTTCGGCTCCTTGACGAATTTGACAAGCGCTCAGTTGTGGCCATTGGAGTATTTGCCGGTTTCGCTTGATGCATTCCAAATTTTTCGACCATATTCTTTGCATATTTGCTTTGAGAGACGAAGATTCCGTTTGGTCGCTGAGAGATTTGAAGTCCAAGGAATTGGTGCAATTCTCCTTCAAGGCTCATCTGGAAGGTTGAAGACATAGATTCTGTGAAGGCTTTTACAAGCTTAGAGCAAGTAGCTCCAAACACAATATCATCAACATATATCTGAGCCACAATCATATGCTTGCCGTCCCGTTTGATGAAAAGAGTCCTGTCGACGGAGCCACGCACAAAACCAAATTTCTCGAGATAATCCGTTAAGCACCCATACCAAGCACGAGGAGCTTGCTTCAGTCCATAGAGAGCTTTGTGAAGCTTGTAGACGTGATTCGGCTTCTTAGGATCCTCAAATCCTTTAGGTTGGGCAACATAAACTTCTTCTTCCAATACTCCATTCAAAAAGGCAGCCTTGACATCCATTTGACGAAGCTTGATGCCAAGATGGCATGCGATCGCAATCAGGAGTCTTATGGATTCAATCCGAGCTACTGGAGCAAAGGTCTCATCAAAATCAATGCCTTCAACTTGGGCATATCCTTGAGCAACAAGACGGGCCTTGTTTCTCACCACTTGATTATGCTCATCAGTCTTGTTTTTGAAAATCCATTTAGTTCCAACAACATTAATATTTGAAGTTCGGGGAACCAAGGACCACACATTATTCCTCGTAAATTCGTTCAGCTCCTCCTGCATAGCCATGATCCAAAAATCATCCTTCATGGCTTCCTTGTAGTTTTTCGGCTCATTCTCTGAGAGAAAACAAGAGATGCCAATTTCATTACAAGTAGCAGAGGCGCAGATATTGTAGAGCTCATCGTGAGGAGTTGACGTTTTCTTGGAGCGAGTAGTGCGTTCGTTCAATTCTCCAATCATTTGAGCTGGAGGATGACGTTTTTGAATATATCCAGGAGCCTCGCGCGGAGCATCAGCTGGATTTTGAACATGTTCATTTTCATCCTCAGAAGAAGAAGTCTCATTATTTTGATGACTAGAATCTCCAACTTCAGGTGAAGTGTTTGGAGTAGCATCCTCTGGACTCATGTCACTGAGTGGTGGTGGCAAATTTTGATACTCCAGGATTCCTTCTTTAACCCAATCTTCTTCCGCATCTTTACCTAGAAAGTCTTGTTCATCAAAGTTAATATTCACCGTTTCCATGACTTTCTTGGTACGAAGATTGTAAGCCCGGTAAGCATGGCTATGTTGACTATAGCCAACAAAGATACCTCGATCAGCTTTGGCTTCGAATTTCTTCAGAGGATCACGATCCTTCAAGATATAGCAGGTGCATCCAAAGACACGAAAATGCGCAACTGATGGCTTCTTCCCATTCACAAGTTCGTATGCGGTCGCCGTCGTGCCAGAACGAATACTTATACGATTCAGAATATATCCGGCTGTAGAGACGGCTTCCGCCCAAAAAGTTCGTGCAAGGTTTTTGGAGATTAACATCACCCGAGCCATCTCTTGCAATGTTCGATTTTTGCGTTCAGCAATCCCATTTTGCTGTGGAGTCTTCGGGGCAGAGTACTCATGATGGATTCCCTTTAGAAGGCAAAATTCATTGAAGCTCGAATTCTCAAATTCGGTACCATGATCACTTCTGATCCGTTTCACTTTAGCTTCATGATTCGTACGAATCCATTTCACAATACCTTTAAAGGCATTGAAAGTCTCATCTTTTGTCGCTAGAAACCTTGTCCAAGTATAACGAGAGTAGTCATCAACTACCACCAGCACATACTCCTTCTTTGCTATGCTCTTAACTTCCATTGGACCCATCAAGTCCATGTGAAGAAGTTCGAAGGGAGCTGACGTGCTCATTAGAGTGGGAAGCGCCGGGTGAGATGATCTTGTAAGTTTCCCTTTCTGACAATCACCACAAACTCGTTTCTCAATTTTGGGGAGTTGAGAGATTCCTCGAACTATCTCCCCCTTAACCAGCTTGCTAAGATTTCGAGTGCTTGTGTGACCCAGACGTTGATGCCACAGATCTACCTCATCAGAGACGGTCACAGAGAAACAGTTGTATTCAGTAGTGTAGCAATTATTTTCGGCACGTGGACCTTCCATAATGCATTTCCCTTGACTGTCGAAGACCCTGCAAGACTCTTTATCAAAACTCACATTCAGTCCTTCATCACACAGTTGACTGATCGAGATAAGATTTGCGACCAGTCCCTTGACATGCACAACATTTTTGATAGGAGGAAGGCCTTTGATATGCAACGTTCCTTTTCCTCTTACAACACCTTTTGCTCCCCCTCCAAAGACTACGGGAGCTCCAGTCATCGGCTCATATTCTCTTAGGAATTTCTTTGTGCCGGTCATATGTCGTGAACAACCACTATCAAAATACCAAATTCCTTTGGTTCCAGTTTCGGTGGCGTTTAAAGCAACATTGCAGAAAATGAGCTCTCTTGGTTTCCAAGTATTCTTGTGAGTAACGTCAAGTTTTGAGTTACTCATTTTCTTTGGTATCCACTTCTTCTCAATATCAAGAGATTTAGAGTTTCTCGAGGTAACAAGTTTTGAACTTCTCTGATTGTTCAAGGGACGAGAATTTTTCTCTGAAGGTTTTCCTTTAAAGAATTTCTGATAGTCTTGTGCAGACACTTTTTCTCTTCGAGACTCAGGAGAACTTTCCTTCTTGGTTTTTCTGGTTGATCCATTCTTATTTTTCTCGGTAACCAATCCATGAACCAAGTCATTTTTTAGCTTGTAGCAAAAAGGCCTAATGTGTCCAGGCTTGCTGCAGTAATGACAGACATATTTTCTTTCTCTTCGAGATCCTTGTATCATAGGTGTCTTGGCAGTGACCACCTTAGAGAGAGAAATTTTTTCATTAGATCTGGAGTTGATGGGTTTGCTCAGTTTCTTCAGTAAGTTCTCTTCATATGGCAAAATCCCTCGAGGATGCTTCACAATGTTCTTGGGGAATTGATATGTCTCGGATTTAGAGCACGTAGTCGAGGGTGACTTTTGAAACTTAGATTCCGAAGAAATGACAATCTTTTTCCCTTCAGCAATATCTTTTCGTTTCGAAGATTCAGCATCCTCCTCACATTTATCCTCTGACTGTTCATCTGAAGATTTGACAAAGGTAACTTCTTTCTTTTCAGGTGTAGAGTAGATAGACTCAAACACCTTTTGGAATCCAAGGCCATAACGATTAGGATTCATATACGAGGCAGCATTGTCGAATACTGAAGAATTAGTATTCATCTTTTTCAGAAGTTCATCCGTCATATGAAGTTTCTCCTTGAGAATGTAACACTCTTTTTCACTCATGGCAAGATCAGTTTGAGCTTTTATCAAAGAGGATTTTAGCTCATCATTTTCATCGTCTGAGTTTTTGAAAAGAGATTTAAGTTTCTTAACTTCAGTCGTTTCCTTCTTCAGGATCATTTTTAGTCTCGAGTTCTCAGAACTCAACTTCTCACATGATTCTCTAAGATCAACAGCTTCTTTGAAGTACTTGTGTTTTTCTTCAAAGAGATCATCAAATTTGTTTTTCAAGTTCTTCAAGGAGTTCTTCAACTTTAAACTCTCACAACTTGTCTTTTCATTCATTGCTCTCAGTTCAGTAGCTTCCTCAAGGAGTTCTCGTTTTTCTCCAGACAGTTCATCAACAAATTCTTTCAAGACATGAACGGACACATCAAGCTCTCCGTTTTTAATGATGGCATTTTCATTACATTCCAGAAGTTCGGAATACGTTTCTTTCAACGCATTCAATTCAGAGACATTCGAATTTTTCTCTTCATCTTCAGTCCCCTCCACAGACTCGTTGTCTGAAGACAACTCTTCATCACAAAAATTTCTATTCTTAGATGCCAAGCAAAAGATATTGTCGGTTGTAGCTGTATCCTTAAGAAATGCATCAAGTTCAAAGTTTTCAACTTCGAAGTTATCAAGATCAAGATTCTCGTCAAACGTAACGACAAGTGCGTTGTCCTCATTCTCATCTGATCTTTCATCCTCAGAATCTTCATTCTCAGAAATAACGTCTTCATCATCAAAGACCACGTAGCTAACAGGCAGCTTCTTCTTACGATGTAGGTTCGGACATTCATTCTTAATGTGTCCAAACCCTTTGCACTCGAAACACTGCATCTTCGATACATCCTTGCTAGTTGAAGAGTATGGGGAAGGTTTTGTGCCTTTAAATTTGTTTCCAGAGAATGAAGTTTGATTCTTGTTGTCTGGAGTTTTCTGAAAAGAGTTAGAATTCTTTTGAAATTTTCGGAAATTTCGGGCTCGGTTCTTTCTCTTGAAATCTTGCTTCACAAGGTAAGTGACTATATCAGTTGATTAGACGTTTTTCGTGCGTCTCTCGTCAAAATCCGAGGTCAGTTGTAGTTTGACTCGGTATCAATCCAAGGAAACGGAAGAGTAATATACAAGTGAATGTTCGTGTTAGAAGCATATGACATAATTCTAAATCCTAAATTCAAGTTGTTCGACAAATAAAAATAGCAAAAATGAAAATACAAATATGAGAAAACGACTTGGACGATGACAATCAAAACATTAAAGATAATTTCACAAACACTCAATTAAATCAATTCAATCAACACACGAAAGTCAAGCTCCCGGTCGGGTTACTTCACTCGTCGTCACACGTTTAATCCACTTAGAGGTTCGCTCCCGATCGGGTTACGATTCTAAGATTATGTTGACGTATTGAGATCAATCAAGTAATTGCTAGTTATTCTCGTTCGTTCATCATATCATCATCCAAGATGAAAATTTAGTTCAACATCTTGACAAAATATTTAACAACGATAATCAAAAGAGACATGATCAAGAATTAAAATAAGATAAAGCATTAATAAAATTAACATCAAAGCAATTAGAAATCTAGATGTTTATTACAAGAAGTTAAAAGCATGAAAAGAAGCTAAGAAAACTAAAACACATAATCGAAATCAAGTTTAAAGTTCAAACTAGTAAAAGTAGTGGCCGTAGAACTTCAATCGTGGTTCTCGACTTGTGAACGTTGCCGTTGTCAATGGCTTCGTCCCCAATCTTTTCCCCAAGTTCAGAAGGCGGAAGTTAGCTTTCCAACGCAAAAAGAATCACTTAAATCGGACTTCAAACGCCCAAGAAACTGCCCCGTAACCGCCGATGGCGCACCTGTCCAGCCTCGTTCGGCGACCGATGATGCATTTCGGCGACCGCCGATTCATTTCGGCGACCGCCGTTTACAAAACGGCGACCGCCGTTTCGTCAAAAAAACTTGGCTGGACGGCTGCCTCTTTTTGGCCCTTTCGGCGGTCGCCATTCTGTCTCCGGCGACCGCCATTCGCATCCTGCGACCGTCGTTTCCATTTTGGCGCTCTCCATTTATGGTTTCTTCGGTTCCTTCTCGTTTCTTCGACTTTCTTCAACTTTTGACCTACAAAACAAACTCAAACCACTCCAACACACCTCGTGAGATCAAATCACACTAACACATCAAACATCAACTAAAACGATAAAAACAAACAACACACGACTCACAAACGAAACAAAACGTAAACGAAAAATAACACAAAAACGACATAAATCACCCCCCCCACGCTCAAATCCTTGCTAGTCCCGAGCAAGGTAAAATCATCAACAACATGTTTGCACAAATCACGTACTTTGAACTCACTAACAAACCACAAACCAACCACTTGTCAAAAACGAGAAAAATGAGAATAATGATATCATGTCACTCAAGCTCACCTCATTTCTCAAAATGTATCCCTCGGAAAATGAAATGGTCACCACTCATCAAGCACATCGAGAATATATAAATCAATACATCACAAGAAAATCCGCATACTTTGACAAAGAAGAACCAAGAATCGGTACGAGATTGCAATATGGTAGGCTCGGATAATAGGTAGTAATCGAAAGAAAAATAAGAGATCAATTAACCGCTCTCGACAACCTCCTACACCAAATGTACTCACACAACCCCCTCCATCACCAAATGTAAATCATCACAACCCCCCTTATAACATTAATACACGTCAATAAAATCATGTCTCGTTAGGCTTTTAGTCTTAGTACTCCCCGCTTTTTACTTTTTTTTTTTTTTTTTCTCTTATTGCTTTTTGCTTTTTTTTTTTATTTTCATCCCTCATCAATTGTTTTCACAACCGAAGAGTATTCGTTTTTTTATTATTAGGGAGTATGCTTTTTCTTCTTATAGCTAGCCTTAATACGAGAAAACACGTTTACAATTCATCACAATTCCCAAATTATTCTTCCAAAACAATCTTGCAACACCTCTCAAAAATCTCACATCGCTCGTGGAACTCTCGGTTACAAGAAAATGTACTATGTAGGCTCAAAAGGGTTAACTAGGGAGTCCCTCGACGGGCACTGTCATTTTGGGGAATTTTATAAATGTGGAGGTAATCCTAGCAATCTCATACGTCATATTCTCATTCTTAACAATGGCAAAGTAACTTCCTATTCATGCAATGTCACAACAAAGTCCAATCATCCATTCTCGAAACCAATCCAAAGAAATCTCATGTTCAACACTCAAGGAATATCATAAGTACTCTCCAAAGAAAATAGGCTCAAAAGCTCACATGTATATATAGCAAGGAAAAACTCATGTTATCAAATACTCATTTCCTCGACACTTAACAAGTGGTACATCCTACAAACCAAGTGAGTTCAAGCAACAACTTGACCATATCCACATGCAAACACACGACATTCGGGACAAATCAAAATTTTGAGCATAGAAAAGCAATTCACATAAATCAAACAAACTAACAATGAAAAGATACATAACTAAACCACACAAAACAATAAAGCACCACACACATGTACAAAGACATAAAAACAATGAAAAACGTACCAAGGTCGTACCTAGCACGACCTCTCTCACATGTCGGGTGGTGGGAAGTTTTGGTTCGTCGGCTGCCAATTACTTCTTGAAACACGATCTCGTTCTTAGCCTTTATTCTTGCTCAATTTTATGTCGAGAGCTTGACTTATTTCTCTTCTCACATCAGCCCTTCTTCTTATCAAGTCGCCAATCCTTGTCGTCTTCTACATGCGACTTACTTTCGAAGCCTCTCTTCTTCTTCTTCTCTTCTTCCTTGCATACTCTTTTCTTTGGAATCAAATGAATCGGAGGCACCCAATCATCCTCCGTTGCTCCCACTTTCGGTCCGCTTCCATATAATAGGATGTTCTCCGCCTTGACTACATCCTTAAAATAAACTTCCGCCCACAAATTATACATGTGCTGAAAATGTTGGTCTTGCTTCTTGCTTAAAAGGTTGCTTGGAAACTGAAAAGGCGGATGATATAACTTTTCAAACTCGTGCAACCAGCCCTTTTTCGTTTCATCTTCTGCAACTCTCCTCCTCTTCTTCTTCTCATCCTCTACCTCCTCAACTTCACTCTCCTCGTTTTTCTCCTCTTTAGCAAGGTTATCATCTTCCCTGTCTTCCGGTATTTGCACTTTGTTATCCTCAACTTTCTCTGCTCTTAAAACCGTAAGAGCCTTAGCATGTGATGGTTTATTTGGAAAGATTTCGACCTCATCTTTTGCTTGTAGCTTCCCAAGTGTCGTAGCCATTTGCCCAAGTTGTGTACTAATGTCTTCCAACACCGCATCAAAGCTTCCAATTTTCACTTCAAGGTTGTTCATCCTCAAATCATTTTTTTCCACATACTTCATCATCCATTCTTCGAATTGAGAACTCGAATCATGAAATTTATATTGTTGCTCACCCATCATTTGCTGCTCTTCAACCCTTAATGGGGCGTTCATTTGAGGATTCCATACATATTCATCGTATTGCATTCCATACCCTCCTTGCAACATCGTATTTGACATCATGAATTTCCCTTGTGGTTGACCTACTCCATGTACACCTTGTTGTTGGAAAGAATGTCCAAATGGTTGAGGATGCATCATTTGATCTTGAGCATAATGATTCATAATCGGTGAATACATCTTTTACGTAGTTTGCGTTGATAGAGCTCTTCAAATGCCTTGCTTCTTGTGTTAACCATGCACGCTCAAGTAAATGGTTAGAAAATAACAAGACAATTACACTAACTAAACTAAATGAAATATGAAACTAATACTAACAAACACTTAAACAAAACTATCCGTTTCCCCGGCAACGGCGCCAATTTTGATTAGACGTTTTTCGTGCGTCTCTCGTCAAAATCCGAGGTCAGTTGTAGTTTGACTCGGTATCAATCCAAGGAAACGGAAGAGTAATATACAAGTGAATGTTCGTGTTAGAAGCATATGACATAATTCTAAATCCTAAATTCAAGTTGTTCGACAAATAAAAATAGCAAAAATGAAAATACAAATATGAGAAAACGACTTGGACGATGACAATCAAAAAATTAAATATAATTTCACAAACACTCAATTAAATCAATTCAATCAACACACGAAAGTCAAGCTCCCGGTCGGGTTACTTCACTCGTCGTCACACGTTTAATCCACTTAGAGGTTCGCTCCCGATCGGGTTACGATTCTAAGATTATGTTGACGTATTGAGATCAATCAAGTAATTGCTAGTTATTCTCGTTCGTTCATCATATCATCATCCAAGATAAAAATTTAGTTCAACATCTTGACAAAATATTTAACAACGATAATCAAAAGAGACATGATCAAGAATTAAAATAAGATAAAGCATTAATAAAATTAACATCAAAGCAATTATAAATCTAGATGTTTATTACAAGAAGTTAAAAGCATGAAAAGAAGCTAAGAAAACTAAAACACATAATCGAAATCAAGTTTAAAGTTCAAACTAGTAAAAGTAGTGGCCGTAGAACTTCGATCGTGGTTCTCGACTTGTGAACGTTGCCGTTGTCAATGGCTTCGTCCCCAATCTTTTCCCCAAGTTCAGAAGGCGGAAGTTAGCTTTCCAACGCAAAAAGAATCACTTAAATCGGACTTCAAACGCCCAAGAAACTGCCCCGTAACCGCCGATGGCGCACCTGTCCAGCCTCGTTCGGCGACCGCTGATGCATTTCGGCGACCGCCGATTCATTTCGGCGACCGCCGTTTACAAAACGGCGACCGCCGTTTCGTCAAAAAAACTTGGCTGGACGGCTGCCTCTTTTTGGCCCTTTCGGCGGTCGCCATTCTGTCTCCGGCGACCGCCATTCGCATCCTGCGACCGTCGTTTCCATTTTGGCGCTCTCCATTTATGGTTTCTTCGGTTCCTTCTCGTTTCTTCGACTTTCTTCAACTTTTGACCTACAAAACAAACTCAAACCACTCCAACACACCTCGTGAGATCAAATCACACTAACACATCAAACATCAACTAAAACGATAAAAACAAACAACACACGACTCACAAACGAAACAAAACGTAAACGAAAAATAACACAAAAACGACATAAATCATCAGTCAACACAGCAATCTTGTCAGGATTGTTAGAGTTCATCAGACGTTCAATATCCTCTGCCTCCTCATCATCAGACTCATCAACATCAGCCGTGAAGCTGCTTTCGGATTTTTCGTTTTTCACCTGAGGTTTATGAGATTTCACACCTCTTGAGCTCTTTCCTTTTTCCGAGATTTTAAGAGCAGTCATTGGCTCATAGACAAGAGACATATCTGGGTTACTTCGCACCTTTAGAGCCAAGTCATAGTTTCTTAAGTCGGCCATTAAATCAGCATAGTCCCAATCTTGATTACTTTCATCGCGAGCTTCAAGAGTTAGCACTTTGCTTTCGAATCTAGAGCTTAGGCTGTGTAGAGTTTTCTCATAAACCATGATAGCTGGGAGGATTTCTCCAAGTTCATACAGCTCATTGACATATCTCATGATTTTGTCTAGATACTCATTTATGTCTTCATCTTCTCTCATACGGAGTTGATGGAATTGAGCAGTGATAGTTCTGATCTTTGAGCGTTTAACGGCATGACTTCCCTCACAAGTCCTCTGAAGAGTTTCCCATGCATCTTTAGCTGAAGTGCAATTCTTAACCAGCTGGTACATGCTAAGTTCCAGCCATTCGCAGATGAGGAGAAGAGCCTTGCTATTTGCAGTGGATAGATCATGTTCTTCTCTCGTCCAACTACGCTCAAGTTTTGGGATTCTCAGTCCATCAGCATCAACAGTATATGGACGCTCCCATCCTTCCAAGACTGCCATCCATGCACGTGAGTCGTGTCCTTTAATTCTTGCTGAGACTTTAGCTTTCCAGTTGGAATAGTTCTGATGAGTAAGCATAATAGGCTTCTGAACAAACATTTGAGACTCCATTTCAGCGGAAGGTATGAAGTCAAGTAACGGATCACGTCTTATACGTATGACGTCCCGCTCTGATACCAATTGAAATTACGTCTTCGACGTAAGATACCAACTTTTCGCGAAGTCGGTGTAAAAGGCGTGAAACCTTCAAAGAGTCGAACCACTCAGCGCTCACTCAATACTGGGCGCCTAAGATTCAAGCGCCTAGGAGAGGCACTCAAATCAATACTCGGCGCCTAAGAGGATTGCGCTGAGCTCCAAGTCACTGGGCGCCTGGAGGCAAAGCACTCAGAGGAGAACCCAAGTCTCTTAGAGAAACACCCTCTCAAGTAAAGTACTCAAATCACAATCTTGTACTCTTGAATAGCAAATAGGTAGTAGACAAGATATATGTAATATGTTTCATTTCATTTAGAATCAAACAAAACTATTACAAGGAGAGAACGGTAGATAAAATGATCAAAGGATGCAGACCAAGTGACGCAGCACTCTAGCACTCCAAGGATCCACCGCTTAACACCTAGAGCTAAATCTCATAACTCTAATACGGCGCTTAGCGAAAACAAACTACACGAAAACTCTCTCAAGGAATGCGCAACAAGCGACAATCCTAAAAATCCTAAAATACTCTAAGTATAAAATCTCAAAAGTCTGGAAGCAAGAAGTAATTTTCCAAAACGGGTTCGAGGGTATTTATAGGAGTGCCGCACGTGAGAACGCCGGAGGAAAGTGATCCTCATTGGTTACACGTTCGGCTGACGTCAAACGGAAATTCTTGACGTCACACTTCCAGAATCATCTTCGAATCTTGAATCTTCAACCTTGAATCTTCGAATCTTCGAGTCTTCAATTCTTTGATTCTGGGCGCGCTTCAACGGATGCACAGCTCCAAAGCTCGTCTACGCTTCAACTTCATTTGTCATTAAAATCCTATAAGTGTTGAAGTTGGGCGTGTCGTCATCTTCATAGCATTTGATGATTGTTGAAATGTGTGCGACTTCATTTTAGGCGCCTGATCCCTAACCCGTACGTCATGCGCCTGATGTATCTCCCAGATGCGCCCCGCGCATTTAGCCTTCGAGTATGCAGAATGCGCCTGATGTTAGGTGATGCGTTCCATGCATTGTAACTTCAAGAGAAACTCTGTGCTTGAGTGATCAAGCAATGCGCCCCGCGCATGCTTCTTTGAGGGATAGACTGTGCGCCTGATATGTTAGGCTATGAACCTCACGCCTTGCATCTTCAAGGATCCAGTGCCCCTCGTCACAGCCTGACTCCCAGATAACCATCAAGGCGCCCCGCGCCTCGTTTCATGCGCTCGATCTCTACAGTTCAACTGAGGCGCCTAGCGCCTAGTCCCATCCGCTCCGCGCCTGCCATGCGTCTAACGTTGCTCGTCCAACGATCATAAACGTCAATCTTCAATACTTTGAGATGTTCATCCTTCGAGTATTAATCCTGCAAAATAGAACAAGTATAGAAATGCCAAGTTGTAGCCAAAACAACATTTACACAGAATCTCCAAAAATAAAAGAGCAAAACAACACCCCTACCAAGCGATATGCCACACTCGCCTCAAAGCCCTCGCCTGAAGAGAGTCTGGTAGCTTTAGCGCAACGATCCGATCCCTCATAATCGATATAGCCCTGATAGCCACCCTCTCTGCCGACTCCGAGTGCGCTTCCCGTATACGTGTGTTCCTCTCCTGCCATATAAAGTAAATCAGAGCAGCGAGAAGGCCACGATAGGTACAGGAAATCCAGTGTTTCCCACGCCAGCGTCTAGCAGCACGAAAGACAGCACACTCCCAACTGCCACGTGGCCATAGGAACCCAGTAACCTCCCTTCCAGCTTTCATCAAACAGTCCTGCGAAAACGTGCACTCAAAGAATAGATGGGAATGCGTCTCTCTACACTCTCCTCCACACAGAACACACGAATCATCCCCCCGACCAATCCACGGCTTGTTACGCGTCGGCAACCGACCACGGATAGCAAGCCAAAGAATAAAGCAGTGCCTCGGAATACGCCCTGGTCCATCAAGGAGACCAGCCCACTGTACCCGAACACCCTCGGGGTGGAAAAGTGAATAGGCTGAGGCAGAAGTGTAAATCCCAGACCTATGTAGTCTCCACCGTATGCTATCACTCCCCTGGCCTATCTTCGGAAGATCCTCCATAAGACCAACGAACTCCTCCGCAAAGTCAACTGGCCACTGCCACTCCCCGTCAACAATGACAGAGCTGAGAGGCGAGGCTACCTGCAACCCAGTCAAGGCTGGCCCCATCGGATTCACCTCCTCCAACCGACCCAAGGTGTGCCACGGGTCCCTCCACAGATATAATTGTGACCCATCCCCAATATGGAACTGGATAGCCGGTAGAACATCAGGCCTAAGCTTTAGGAGTTGTCGCCAACTCCAAGAGCATGCCCTAGGGCTCTTCGCACTCCAGAAAGAATGTCTCCGCAGTCGATTCGCCTGAATCCAACTGACCCAAACAGACTCTGGATCCCGGCTCAGTATCGCCCAAATGTGTCTGGTCATAAGGGCCCGATTCTGAGCAGTGAGGTCACGGATCCCTAGTCCTCCCTCTCTGGTAGGTCGGCATACATCAGCCCACCGAACCTTCGCATACCCCTTAGTACCCGTCCCATACCAAAGAAATCTTCTCAGGCGCTTCACAATCTCCTGAATAACCCCCTGTGGGAGTATGAACACGCTAGCCCAGTATATATGAAGAGTGCCTAGCACTGAGCGGATCAGCTGGGTGCGCCCAGCATACGATAGGGATCGTGAAGTCCATGAACCTAGTCGATCATCAATCTTCCGGAGCAGTGGTGCACAATCTCTGATCCTCAACTGAGAAGAGATCAACGGAACTCCCAAATACCGCACCGGAAGAGTACCAACTGGAAAATCAAACACAGCCTGCAGAACCGACGCATCCTCCTGTGCCGCCCTCGAGAGAAAGATGCTACTCTTATCCACATTCGCATGTAGACCAGAGTAGGCCGAGAAGAGCTGCAATCCCCGTCTGAGAGTATCGATAGAGATAGGATCTGCATGGCAAGCGAGGAGCAGATCATCTGCAAAACTCAGCATGTAGGTACGGGTCCTCTCACATCTCCAGTGGTACTGAAACTCCGGCTCAACCCGAATATGCCACTCCAAAATCCCGTGTAAGACCTCCATCACAAGGACGAAAAGAAATGGTGACATCGGGTCCCCCTGCCTCAATCCCCTGGCTCCTCTGAAATAACCCTCAGCTGAACCATTAATGTTCACAGAGTACGCCGGAGTAGATAGACACTCCATAATCCAACCAATAAACACCTGGTGGAACCCCATAGTCTCCAAAGATGCCCGCACAAAACTCCACTCAACTGTATCATAGGCCTTCATCAGATCGACTTTCAACACACATCTAGCTGGCAGCCCCGCCTTCACGTATCCCTGCATGATCTCCTGTGCAAGGAGTATATTATCCCCGATGCGTCTGCCAGGGACGAAAGCAGTCTGTGATCTATCCACCAAAAAGGCCATACTGTGACTCATACGATTCGAGATAATCTTCGCGATCACCTTGTACAGCACATTGCAGCACGAGATGGGTCGGAAATCCTTAGGATGCTTCGGGACAGCAACCTTCGGAATCAGCGAAAGAATCGTAGAGTTAACCGCTCGAACAAGCTTGCCGGTACGGAAGAAATCTGAAATAGCCTCGAGACACTCAGATTTAACCACCGGCCAGGCTCGTTTGAAGAAAGCCGAAGAGTAACCATCAGGTCCCGGTGCTCTATCATCCTCGAACGCAAAAAGAACATCCTGGATCTCCACCTCCGTCACCGGTCTGATCATGTACTCAGCCATCTCACTCGTCAGATGCCTAGACACGAACGGACGTAAATCACCTACTACCGGATGACTCGAAGTACCCAACAGACCCTGGCTTCAATAAGCACGCGCTTATTCTCTCCTCTAATTGAACACTCCGGATGAAAGTTGACTTGACTTGGCCTAATCTTTTTTGTTTTCCATTTTTTATAAAGTTAATTACCTAATACTGGAGTATATGAATTTAAACTAATTATATAGAAATTAATAAAATATAAAATATCATGAATATAAATTTATACACATTTTATATTGTAGAGTATCAAAAAATACTTCATTTTAATACTCATTTTATACAGTATCAAAAAATATACTGTAATTCAATACGAATATAAACTCTAAAATAGTCATTAAAAAAACATAAATGACTTTATTATATTTGAAATTCGGATACATGATACAAATAAAGCTTAAAACAAGGATCAAACAAACACAGACCAAATTTATTTAAATAAGTACTAGTTACTATAATTAGGTAAACCAATCAGTATCCGAGCTGCCACATAACCACCACCGGCGACACTACATTCCGCTTCCCGTCCGACCAAACTACCTTCCCGGCATCTGTTGTGGACTCCCCCGGCCCCACGGTCAATTTCTGCGCCTTGATTGACACCGTGTAACTTTGCTTTTCGCCCTCGGCGTTGAATTTAATTTGATTCGGAGTCACGATCACGTCCACGCCTTTCGGATTAACCACATTCACGTCGTAAACAGCCGGAGTATCACTAACATGCGTCACAGTCCTCTGAACCACAATCTCCATCTTATCGTACGCATTGAAATCAACGGTGATGGCCGGATAATTCAGATTCCACGGCTGAGATTGATTCGCACCGCAGCTCGTGCTGTTGCTATTAGTTATCGTTCGTATACCCTCAATGCTGTAATTCGACGCGCACAAGAAACTCAAATAATCATGGAGGCTTATATCGTAGACCAATCCGGGATCAACGGCTTTCTCCGGGTTCACGTGGCCAGCCCCCATAGTAAACACCGTTGCATTCGTGTAGTCATTCGCGTCGAGTATCGACCCGCCTCGGTTGTCTTGGGTGTAAGCGGTGGTCATCATGGCCGATCTGATCATAGCCGGGGTCCACTCGGGGTGGGCCCCTTTCAAGAGAGCCGCCACGCCGGATACGTGCGGGCATGACATGGACGTCCCCGACAGCGTGTAGAAGGCAGATTGACGAGGGTTGACCGACCTCCCGCTTGCGGACACGTCGTACGGATATGCAGCGAGGATGTTCACGCCAGGCGCGATTATGTCCGGCTTCATAACAAACGGTGCGACTGTGGTGGGGCCTCTAGACGAAAATCCAGCTACCAACGGGGCCGGCTTGATCCCTAACTTCATGCCGTGAAATGACATTGTTGCCCTCGCGTTAGGGTTGGAGTGTTCTAAGTAGTCTAGAATGGCGGGGGCTGAGGACAGGGTTACGGTTATCCCCGGAATCCAAGAAGAGAAATATGCCGGGAGATCTTCGCCGTGCACACCATAATCCACCTTCACCATACCCGCAGCGCCGGCGTTCATGACATCCGATTGCGGGCTGAAAACATTAACTATAAAGGGATCGATGTAATAAGCTTAAGATTAACGAAGAAATTATAATTTAGTGAAGTATGATCGATCGAATAATTAAGTATCACTACCTTTACCGCAGACGACGATCTTGCCACGGACATCTTCTGATTTCAAGTCCTCGATATTCGAGCATTCGCTAACAAATATAATCGGAACGGATGACAAGGGTTGGCCGGTGTAAATGGACGAGCCGTTGATCACCCGCCCGTCTCCGAGCACGAGCTCAGCCGGGAATCTCCTGTCGGTTGTGCCGGCACCCACAATCGTCATCCACGGGGCGGCGTTGTCTATCGAGCTCATAACCGGGCCGTCGTTTCCGGCTGCCGCCGAGAACAAAACACCCCTCTCCATCGCGGCAAAGGCCCCGATCGAGGTGGGGTCCATATTCGACATGTCCCCACCGATGGAGTGAGAGAGTATATCGACGCCGTCTTCTAACGCCTTGTCGATCCCAGAGAGAATATCCGAATACATGCAGCCGTTGTCCGACCAGCAGACTTTGTAAACGGCGATTCGAGCTTTGGGAGCAACTCCGACGGCTGTGCCGTTGCCGATGCCAACCTCTCTGCCTGCGGCGGTGGACGACGTGTGTGTGCCGTGGCCGTTGGAGTCTCGCGGGGATATATAGTTGTCCGAGGAGTTTAGTTTTCCGAACTCGGCTTCGTAGCCCTGGGAAAAGAATCTGGCTCCGATGATCTTTCGGTTGCAGTTGGCTTTGGTGAAATTCTGCCCTTCCTCGCACTCGCCTTTCCATTTCGAAGGGACGCGCCCCAAACCCTCCTCGCGGAAACTAGGGTGTTCAGGCCATATGCCGGTGTCGAGAAATCCGATGATGACGTTTGAGCCGGAGTCGGATATGTTGAGTAAATGGCCGGGGACTTTATAGTCATTGTTGTTACCGGAGTACAAGCCCAGGAAATAAGGGGAGTGAGTAGTCTGTATTTTTTGAACGGCGTCGGGTATTACGGCGATGACTCCCGGTTGGGTTGACAACGTCGCGGCTTGTTTTGCGGTGAGTTGAGTCGAGAAGCCGTGGAAAGCAGTGGTGTAAACGTGAGTAAGCACGTTACGATGATCGATATTAGTAGTAGTAGTAGTAGTAGTATCAGTGTTTTCATCACGTAGGGTTTGAAGAGTGGCTTCGTACCAGTGTTCGGCCTCGAGAAACACTGATGGCTTCGACTTCTCGTCGACTCGGACGATGTATGTTTTCGAAGAAACGTGAGGGACGAAATGTGAGAAAGAGAGAAGAAGAACGAAGAGAAGCGGAGGATGATGAGCCATTTCGAGATATTGAGATGGTTATGGAACTTATGGTAATTGTGTGAGTAACAATACTTCGAGTTCGACGGGGTTATATAACTAAGCTATGTTTCGTGACGTCCGCTTTTGCTTTTATTCCGTGATTCCGTCATTCCGTCACACGTCGCTAATAACAATTAAAATGACTATTTTTTATTTTATTTTAATATTAAATATTTATTCTAAATTCGGTAAGTTACCAGTAAAAAAAGCTAACATTTCAGTATTTTAAACCAGTCAAAACATCAAATGACAAAACTATTAATAAAATTCACAGTAAATAATCTATAGTATACTAAGTAGACTACTAGTATAAAGGATTGTTTTACAACGCGTCAAAGGTCTAGTCAATAGTCAACTGTAAAAATGTCAAAAGTAATTCTATATAATTGACAAATAACGAGTACTACTCCGTAGTCATTATGTGAAACCATCCATGAAAAAGGTATTTATAGTTTAGGTTTAATAAATTCTCATTTAATCTTTTTTCAAAATAATAATAATAATAATAGTAATCTATATAAAATTTAGGGAAAAATGGGAATATGGTCATTTTTCAACATTTTTTCGCCAATAAGTTCTAATTTATGTGTTAATTAGGCATTTTTGTTTCGGGCAAAAAAATGTATATGGAAGGACGAAAATATCCTTTATTTATTTTTACTCAACTCACCCCACCCTACAATTGTAACGTCGTTGAGGGGTCGAAGCCCGATTCTAATAAATCGGCTCGGTTACCAATAACTACGAGAGTGATATCTTGGTCCTCTATAGTGTCTTTTCCAGCACATTTTTTTCTCAAAATTATTCAAAAGTCAGCACACTTAATTTTAGAGTTCTTATAAAAGAATATTGATCGAGAAAAAATATATATTTATTTGTAAAAATAACATATTCAATTTCTTTAACCACTTCTAATTTTTTAGAGCGTTCTCCAGCTATCTAGCCTAACACGCCTGCTACACTGTTTAAAGATTTGAATTGAAAGCTGTAATACCCTATTTCTAAGGGGCTTAAGGTATACGATGCGAAAGCTCTTCGAATGATGCAAGCAATGGGATACTCAATTGGGGAAGCCCATGGGCAACAATGGTATTATAAAAAAAAGCAAAATATAAAAGTAATTAAGTTATAGGTAATTAGCAATAATGAGATTAAATATTACTTCATTTGTCTCATAATAATTTTACAATGCTTTTCCTTTTAGGTTGCTTTACAAATTACAATAGTTGATACACAATTTTTTATTTACTTTTTTCACTTTAAATATATTGTTTCATTTATATAAATCAATTGAAAAAATCTATTTAACTATTTTCAATTAATATATTTTATTATACAAAATTAAGTGTTTCTACTACAAGGTAGTAGTATACTTTAATATATGATAAATTGTAAAATGTTTAAATTAATTACAATATGCATAATTATTTGTACATAAAATAATGTTTTTTATAATGAATGTATAACTTATATTTATTTATTTATAAATTTTACGTGATTCAAATACAAAATATAATTTTAATTTATACTTTTATATTTAATGATAAAAAAATATAATCAATCGTATTACGTTATTATAAAGTATAATAATAATTTACATTTTATAAGAGAATTAAAATTATTTAATTTTTTGAAATTTTTATTAAGTATTATAATCGCACTTGTGAGTGCTACACAAATCGGTCTCCACTGGTCGACTCCCCTGACCGAGAGGCCATCACGCCACAATGGGTGGTTGAACTGATGGACCGCTCATAAGAGACATGGCTATCGAAGGCGGTTCCTCGCCTGCGCAAGAAGACGGAAAAATCTGCCGTAAGAATCAATCCAACATTGAAAATAATATTTTATTATATTTATTAGGCTTTTAGTCATTCTTTCTCATTACAAATATTTATTTAATTTCCTTTCTTATGGTCACAGATTGAATGCTTGTGGAAGATCTGTTAAAAAAGATATTTTGGAGTTATGCAGTTCATCAGAGGTCCAGAAGGTGCAAGCGTGATCAAAATCGACGCATTTTCAATATTTTTGAAATATAATTTGTATTGTGCCTTATTTTGTTTTATTTTTAAATGATTAATATAATAATCATTTGGCAAAATAAAATTTTCTTACTTAATATTATAATATTCATTAAAGTTTGGACATATATCACTTTAAACACTATGCAAACAAACACATATCAAAGCAAAAAATGTACTACATTTTACCAAAGTAAAATCATCATTTTGTTAATGTAAGATCATCCTATGACAAATTATAATATTCATTATATTTGAAATGTTCATATCATTTTGTTAATATAAAATCATCAGAAATTATAAAATTCATTATACATATTTAAAATATTCATTCATAAATGTACACAACTTTTGAAACATTAAAAACCATCCTTCATTTTAAATGTAATCTTCATTTAGCTAATATCAAATCCTCATTCATTTTAAATGAGATCTTCATATCAAATAGAGAAATAATCATTCCAAAATATATTTGTCGTCCTAACTTTAATGCATCACTTGTTTTATTGAAAAATCACAATTCATCAAAATTACGATATTCATTTCAAAATAAAGCAAATCTTCATTTATTTTATATAAATTCTTCATAAAAATTAGGTCATTACCACATGAAAAGAGAGTGATCATCATCCAATATATATAAATTCATGAATTCAGAATTTATTTTATATCATATTGTTAAATTTTTTAAAAATCTAAAAATTAGTGTTTATTAATTTATAATCAATATGCAAAATAAAAATTTTAATTGTAGATTTAGTTTTCAACTCTACAATTGAATTCAAGGGACCATGAGTTTGTTGAATTTCTGTCTACTAATTTTGTATTCTTCATAAAAATAGAGAAATGGAAAGAGGGAGAAAGAAAAAAACGAGAGAGAAAAAAGGTGAGGGAGGAAGAGAGAGAAAAAGAAAAGGTCAAATAAAAATTAGGTTAAAAATTATTTATATGTTGGTTCCTACATGCACGATGCTCATGGTACAACTACTTGCATGATATAAATTGCATTTATTGAGTTTTAGGTCCGTCGACAACGCCCCTTGCAGTGTTGTCTCTTACCGCCGAGCTCCTACCCGGATTCGAAGTCCCTAGCATACTTAGGTCGACCTGTGTTTTGGAGATTCAAATATGGGAAATTTCGATAGAAAGATCGAGTAGGTTGACTATCAAATTAGAGCATCGATCTTGAAATGTCAAATATCCGTTTGATCGTCGACACTCTCGATAACTACTGCACAGCGCAGGGTCAATGCTGCACTTTCCACATATATCATGTTATAATCCATATGGAAAACATTGAAACCAGATGATGAATATAATAAATATGTTCCATTAAAAATTAAAATTAATTGTTTATAAGTATTCAGAATTCATTTATAATTTTAAGCAAATTTTACTGTATAATTATAATCCACAAATCGATTAATAAAGTTTATTAAGTACCATTGATTATATTCGAATAATATATATTTTGAAATGATTAATATTTAATCGTATTATGCGCAGGGTTCGATACTCACGTCCCTCGATTTATATCTTACCCTAAATATTTATGGTTATTTGCTATTTTGCCCCAACTGGGTCGAATTGCAATTTTTACTAAAAAGAAGAAGAAGAAAGGATATATTTCATTGCCAATTTATTCAACGTAATAAATGAAAAAAGGAAATCTGGGAAGCAAAACACAAAAGTCACAAAGTTCCTGATGCAACAATCTGACTCGATCACACGAAAATAAAAAAAAGTACAACAAACCGATCGACTAGATATATCGATCACATACGAAAAATCAAAACATAAAAACGTAACATTATTCGATTGAATATCACTGGCTGTTTTTCACAATGTCGACGACCTTCTTCCACGCCGGCCTCGCTCGGATAGTCGACCACCAAGCGCTCACGCGAGGCCTCGCCTCGATAAGTGCCTTAACTTGAGTCCCCATCAAGTACTCGAGCAGCGGGAGGTGATGGAGATCGACCAGAGTGAAGGCGTCCCCGCCCAAGTACTTGCACTCGGCCAGTCGAGCCTCGTACGTATCGAGAACCTTAGCCAGGGCGGCTTCTTGCTCCACAACAACGGCTTCGTCTGTAGCCGTTTTCAGGAACACCGGCTTCACCAGGAGCTCCCTGATCAGCTTCCCGGCTGGGCCGTCGAACTGATGGGCTTCGACCTCCATCCAAAAGGACACCACCGCCATCTGCTTCGGGTCCTTGAGCACCAACGGGGTCCGGTTTTCGTCGTAAGATTGCTCTATGTATCGAGTGATTGCCCTTGATTCTGCGCATTATAACACGAATAGTTTTGATAAAATTAATGTCAAAATTGTGCTAATAACACTTTAAAAGATCTTGTTAAAATTATAAAGTTGTCAAACTTAATTATATATATTTAAGCTTTAATATCTATTTTCAATTAGTTTTGATGAAATTACAAAAGCATCCCTAAGGTTTATACTAATTGAGAAAACTATAGATATTATCATACATGCCCCAGAGCTTTAGGTCCCCATCTTCAAGAGCTGGGACCTGACCAAATGGCTGCACAAACAATATAGTAATAACAAAACTTCACGGCCGGTTCAAACGCAAATACAAAAACTTAAATTGGGGGTCTAAATGTAATTAATATGCTGGTTATATGTGTAGTATGGTGGTTTGGAGAGCTAGTCTGTTAGTTCGGTGTTGCGATAGGAGTTTCATCTCTCCTGTGCGTTGTTTTGTATTATGTATTTTTTCTTCTTTTTATATATGTGATTGAACTTTACAAAAAAAAAATGTAATTAATAAAAATACACTAGCTAGTAATCGAGCTTACATTGATGGAAAGGAATTGCGGCTTTTTGTGGTCGCCGGCCCATGTGTCGAGGGGGGAGAACTCGTAATCGAGCTCTTTCTCATTGAGGCAAGCCAAAACCCTTTGGACCGGGGGTGAATACACAGCACCGTGAACCTTGATTCCCATTTTTTTAATTTTTTTAATTAACCAGAAAGAGATTTTAATTGATGTAATTAAGTTGATTGTTAGCGACACGAACTTTGCTGGTATTTATAGTTTTTTTTTTTTTTAATTCGATTTTTCTAATAATTAGATCGAACTGTTTAATTTAATTAATTAATTGGATGTGAATTTCGGTGTTCGGAAATCGGAACTCAGAAGCTTCTTTTGTAGGTAAATGATTTGACTTTTAAAGGAAATAAATATCAATTTGTTCACATACACTTTGACTGAGTAAATATATAAATGAAGTTTCTAGAAAGACCGACAGTCGCGAGCACTACATAATTGCATATTAAATTTATTAAAAATATTAAATTGAAGGGAAAAATGGCATTTAGGCCATTTTTCAGCATTTTTTGTCCAATAAGGCCAATTTATAAATTTGGTGTCAATTAAGCCATTTTGTGTCAATTAGGCCACAAAAATGTATATGGAAGGACGAAATTACCCTTACATATTACCTTTCACAATTCGACGAGCTGGGGGAAAAAAAAATCAAATCGGGCACATTCAATTCTCTGTCTCTCTCTCTCTCTCTCAGCTCCGCCGCCGCTGCTGCTATTCACAATCGAGCCGAAGGATTTCATCTCCGTCGCCGCCGCGTTCAAGCCAAGGAGAGGGGGAAGGTCGCCGCCGGTTAGCAGCTCCAATTCTCAGCCGCGATTCCATGCAGTCCGTCTCCCTTGGCATCGATCGATCGATCGATTTCATCGCCGCCGCCGCCGTTCCTGTCTCAGTTCAGATGTCAGAGGCGCCGCCGCCCTCCTTGCCGTCGATTTCGAATCCAGGTACGCGATTTCGAATCCACGTACCCGTTCAGTGCTTAAAAGCTTCATTCAGCATGCATGCACAGTGTGTGTGTCGATTGATTCAGTGTGCGTTGTTCATGCATTCAGTGTTGATTGTTTTTTGTTATGCATGTTCAGTGTTTTTTCGTTGCATTCAGTGTCAAATCACCATGCACTCAGTGTTCAGTGTGCATGCATTCAGTGTTCCTGCACTGAGCTTGCCATTCAGTGCTAAATTGGATCATTCAGTGTGTAATTCACCATGCACTCAGTGTTCCTGCACTGAGCTTGCCATTCAGTGCTAAATTGGCTCAGTCAGTGTCTAATTCCTGTAACACATTGTGTGGATTGACTGAGCTTGTTTTCAGTCAGTGTCTAATTGCTTGATTCAGTGTGCATTGAGCCGGACTAATTGCTCTTCCACACTGTAGACACCTGTTGCACACTGAATCCATATTCAACCATGTGGATTCAGTGTTTATTTGCTTCATTCAGTGTCAGAATGAGTAACAGCTTGTTTGTTTCCCCTAGGATACTATGGTACCTGTTATTATCTCGTTGGAAATGCAATGTGTTACAGGAATCAGTGTGTGTTGACTTTGTTTCCTTTGAGGCATTGACCTGTCTCCCTTTCAATAAATGCCTGCCATGTTAGTTGAGGGTTGAGGCATTTACTGCCTTGTTAGTGTGATTACGGTTATAAATACCTCGTCATTTCTCTCTGGTTTCCTCATCTCGTTTCTGTTCGATCGGGGGTTGAGCAGCCAACAACGATGCCGAGGCGAAGGGGAACACTCGATCGAGAGCCAGGACCGACACCAAGCGAGGCAGAATTTATGAATAACAGTCCTCCTCCCTCGTCGCCTGAACAAGGATTCAATGGCGGGCCAATCCGTCGGGGGCCACCAATGATGCCTAGGCGACCGGGCACACTGGATCGGGAGCCAGGGCAGACGGCAAGAAGTCGGGGGGTTGAATCTTGGAATGGTTCTCACTGGACCGAGCAAAGATTCAATGGCCGTTGGCATAAAGAAAAGTTTCCCCTCCCGGCTGTCTTTGTTCGTCCGATCAAGGACGAAATGGGTAATTTCATCGTTCTGACGGACTCCCTGGACCAGAAATGGCACGTCCCTCTCACCACTCATCGGAATCAAACTGCCATCCACGGATTCAACTAGGAACGCCTCGTTCGAGAGTTTGGAGTGCAGGAAGGCTGGAACATCCGGGTTACCTGGACCGGAGGAAGAAGATTCTCGGTTGGCATATTCGATCAAAATGGCCAGTCGATGGTGCGCCCGGTCAGGGACCCCCCTCGTCGTGACCCAAGACTTCCTCCGTCTCATTATTATTGTTGTTAAATTTTGTTTTTTGTCGTTTTTTCTGTTTCCTGTGATTTTTGACGACGACTTGTCTTCGTTGTACTGCTCGTGATTGAATTACTTGCTGCTTGCTTAATAAGACTCTTTGAGTTTAAAAAAAAACAACACTGTCTAATCTGACTTTGACACTGAACAGGCCTCAAAAGCACTGTTCCTTTGACTGTGATTCATTTAACACTGAACAGGTATTAAAAACACTGTCTAGTCTGAGGCAACACACACTGAACCACACAATCAAACAAACACTGAGCACACTTTTATGGCACTGAACACACTCCAATAGCACTGAACAGCACTGAACACACTCCAATAGCACTGAACACAATTTTTTAGCACTGAACAGACAGGGACACACATTGAATCACACTGTTTGAAATGTTCAGTGTTTTCGTTTCATGCATTCCTTAAAAAAATCGTGCGCTGACTGTGAGTCGTTATTTTTTTGTGTTTTTTTTTTCAGCAGCAGGGGCCGATGTTTTCGCATTCTGTGCATTCGGCGGTGAGAATTTGGTGTCCAGAATCGATTCCTCCCGTGCTGCCGCCCTTCACCAGCTGAAGGAAACAGTCGAGCTTCAGTGGCCTGAGCTCCGAGACGTTGCGTACGGCATGCATTACTCTGTACCCAATTTCCCAAACTGTGTGCTCTCAACCGATGCGGACATGTCGAACATGGTATCCCTAGCTGCGCTTCACAAGCTGCCTCGGGTGAGCATCGACATTTCCGTCGCGACTGAAGACCGCACCTCTAGTTCTGTGTTCTCGACGGTGTCCAACAGTAGCGCTGTCAGTGCGACTGGAACAGAAAACGAGGGATTCGAAGCAGAGGATATGTTCCGCCTGTTTGGTCCGTCGAGTTCTAAAGTGCTGTTGACCGATGGCTGGGACAAGGAGATTTCTGGTGTCGGTCAGATGTTCCAAGGAGGCGCCCCGGACTTTCGAAATGCGCTCTGTAAGGTGGCAGTCGGAGTGGGATTCGATTTCGAGTACGTGAAGAACAGACCCGAAAAGGTTTCTGCCGTGTGCTCGAAGAAAAGCAGCACGGGATGCAACTGGTCCGTGTGCGCCGTGATGGATCGAAGCAACGGATTCTTCTACGTCAAGCAGCTGAGTAACGAGCACAGCTGCGGCGCGTGCTTTCGATCCCTGAAGCACAGGCGCGTCTGCTCGGACCTGGTTTCCAGTTTGATAGTCGAGGAGGTACGGATAAGCACGCTGACTCGTCCGGTCCAAGTCGTGAGAAACTTCCAGCATCACTACGGCCTGGAGATCTCGCCTGGCCTCGCTCTGGATGCGCTCGAGAAGGCCAGGAAGCTGATTCACGGCGACGATAAAGATTCCTTTGCCGCACTGACCAAGCACCTGCAGGCAATATCGGACTCCAACCCTGGGTCGCACCTGCTGCTCGAATTCAACGAGGCGTCCAGGAAGTTTCGCAGGGTCTTCATCTCGATGAAGGCTTGCATCGACGGGATGAACCACTGTCGCCCTTTGCTGTTTCTGGACGGCACGTTCCTGAAGGGGAGGTTCAAGGGCCATTTGCTCGCTGCTACGGGCAAGGACGGCGACGGAGGTATGTGGAACACTGACGGTTTGAAATGCACACTGAATCCAACTTTTTAACACTGAATGGTCTGAAATGCACACTGAAACTGACCCTTGTTGCTTCCAGCACTGAATATGTATTTTCAACACTGAATGGGTGCTATTCACACTGACTGAAGTGTTTTTTTTTTTTTTTGTTCGTGTCTCGTGAATGCAGGGTTGTACCCGCTGGCTTACGCCGTTGTCGATTCCGAGAACTATGCTAACTGGAAGTGGTTTCTGGACAACCTGAAGCACATCCTACCTACTTCTCGCACCGTTACGTTCGTGTCGGACAGGAATCTCGGGCTGCTCGAGGCTATGAGCAGGGTGTTCCCAGGGTCCCCGCACGGCTACTGCATCAATCACTTGAAGCTGAACCTGAAAGACAAATTCAGAGGCAGATGGGCGACCAAGATGTTACGAAAAGGCGTGGTGTGGAATTTCCTGAAATGCGCGTACGCAACCACCGTCGAAGCCTACCAACTGAGCATGGACGAGCTGTTGAAAGAGGGAGGCCAGACAGCGAAAGTGTTTTTCGAGAACATGGATCCAAAGAATTGGGCCAACGTGTACTTCTCGGGGAAGAGGTACGGCGAGATGTCGTCCAACGCCGCGGAGTCGTTCAACAAATGGATCATGGAAGCCCGGCATCTTCCGATCACGGCGTTGGTCAACACAATCATGCTGAAGCTGATGACCTTTTTCCACGGTATGATGAGGGTTTATCAATCTCAAACACTGATTGCACTCTTTTAACACTGTTGGCCTTGTTCAAGCACTGACTGGCCTTGTTTAACACTGAATCAGACAGGGGGGCCAGGAGCAGGAAGTGGACTACGGCTTTCTGCCCGTCCGTTGAGAAGAAGCTGGGTGAAGCCATCAACGAAGGCAGGAAATGGGTGGTTGTGGGGTCGTCCGAAACGGTTTTCGAAGTGCAGTGCGTTCCGTCCGTCGTGGTCAATATCGCGGATCAGACGTGCACCTGCTGCCAGTGGCAGATTACAGGGGTTCCGTGTTCCCACGCAGCTGCGTGCATTCTGCGGTCCGGGAAGCCGATGGCCTCG
Source organism: Euphrasia confusa (assembly GCA_954870475.1). Lineage (NCBI taxonomy): Eukaryota > Viridiplantae > Streptophyta > Magnoliopsida > Lamiales > Orobanchaceae > Euphrasia > Euphrasia confusa. The sequence goes on along the minus strand of OX940951.1, from coordinate 55,059,992 downwards.
TTCGTGGACAAGTTTTACCACGCAGAGAGCTACGCAAGGTCTTATGCCGATCCGCTTCAGCCGGTTTCCATGTTTGATCAACCTTCGAACGTGCCAGGGAACGTCATGATCGAGCCGCCAACATCGAAGAGGCCCCCTGGAAGACCTAAGAAGAAGAGGATTCCGTCCAGGGGTGAGCACATCCCGAGAGCCATGAAGTGCGGGAGGTGCGGACGTGTCGGCAATCACAACAAGAAAACGTGCACGGAGCCTGTACCCTAGTTAGTTAGTTAGTAGGCTTTTTTTCTTATTTTTGGATCTTCGTTGTGTTTTTTCGACATGATTTCTGTGATCAGTGACACTGAATGGGGTGAAAAAACACTGACTGTCAGTGACAGGCACTGTTTGGCTCATAAACACACTGACTGACAGTCATCTCAAAAAAACACGGGATTTTAACATTATGTGATTTGTTTCTTGTTCAGTTATGGTCTTGGAGTGTGTTTAATTTGTTCTTGTATCTTGTAATTTTTGCATTTGCTTGTTTTTCAATGTTTCAATTCAATAAGCCTTAGTTGCTGACACTGAGTGGACAAGATTAACATTGATGGCACTGAATTGGAAGAATAAACACTGCCAACACTGAACAGACAGAATTAACACTGAATAACAAGCAATATCATCACAATTGTGTTCAACTAAAAACTGCCCAGAAATATGAAGAAAAAACACAATTTTTTGTTTTTACAGAAACTAAACCCAATCACAATCATGTTCGTACATTTACAGAAAAAACACTTCATGGTTTTTTTTTTCAAACAGAACTAAACAGCAAACGCGCACAGCCCCAAGGTCACTACTTCTCCTTCATGGTCAGGATGGTTCGTATCACGTGACCCTTGAATTCTTGGAACTCTTCCGTCCTGACCTTGTCCGGAATGGGCTCTTTTTTCAGAATCTTCTCCATGTAGTAGCATACGTACAAGGCACATTCATTCCTGGACAGTGACAGACGTGGAGGAGTCAGACGAAAAAAAAAAGAAACACTGACACTGAATGCATAAAAATAACACTGAACAGGCATAAAAATGAATCTTTCAGAAAACACAACACTGAATGTGTTAATTATGCACTGAGATACTTACAGAGTTGGGGCTTGCTGTGGGAGAGGCTTCACGGCCTCGATTCCAAGTATCGGGAAACCACACTTCCCCGCTTTCTCCAGCATTTGTCCCACGTTGGTCTCCACCTTTTCTTTCTGAAACGTATGAAACAATACAGTTTGTCAGTTATCGTTAGAAAGGGAACCGTTTTTAAAAATCGACTAAAATACAGTAGACGTACCAATTCCGCTGCATTCGCCATGTAATGGTCCTTCGATTTCGACCCCCTGGGTTGAATCGAGTTGTAGAATAGCCATTTCTCTTTAACGAAGTCGCAGACGAGCAGCGTAAAATGGTTGGGAGTTGCAGTCTTTTTCATCCCAGGAGACAAAATCGGGAACATTATAATCCCTTCTCGCACGCACGGGATCATATCTGTGATTGTTTGGTACATTTTCTGGTTGCCATGACGTCCCGTGACGATGGAAGTCTGCGAGAAAGAAAAAAAAACAGAGTTTTTATTAAGAAAGGATGAACTCAATGAGCACTGAACAGGGCATTATAACACTGAACATCACATATTAGCACTGAATGTTGATGATAAACACTGATCAACCTTCAATAACACTGAACAGAAAACACACACACTGAGCAGCTCATTAGAAACACTGAGCAGCATACATAAGCACTGATCAACAGCAATGACACTGAACAGCACATAAAAACACTGAACAGACACCAACACAATGTACAACCACTAAAAACACTGAATGCAAATGCAGGAAAGACTCACCCAACAGTGCGAGGGGAGTATCAGATGTTGGGATGTGTCCTTCGATCCTACGTGTGCAATCGATAAAGTCATAAGGTCGTCTATGGATGTTAAATGATTATTTGATAATATTAATTGTTGGGAACAATATAATATTGATCAATTAAATCATACCTACAGGGTCACACATGAACTCGAAGATAATGTACGATGCTTGATATATATATTGATTTAGAATCAATATTTACGTGGATTTAATTCACATGCATGAGATGCATGGCTTGCATGGATGCATGTCACATAGTGTGACATGGCATGCCACACAAGCAAGTGGGACCACATACAATACATAGTGGCATGTGTATGTGGCATGACCTTTCACCTCCTTTGTAACTCCTTTTGCATGTTAATGGTGCATAATGATGCCCATTATGTAGGAGGTTACAATGGGGTGTTATGGCATGTATAATGAGGCTATTATATGGATGAAAATCAGATTTTCATCACACACTAAGAACACCCACGAAATTCACACCAAAGAGAGAGAGGAGAAAGTGTTCTTGGAGAACCGACTCAATCAAGCAAAGTGTTCGTCATTCGGGTTCGTGTGCAACACGTAGAGGCCGGGCCATTTGTGCGGCTTCAACATCCGGGCGATCCAAAGGCGTGACGAGGTCATTCCAAAGGTGAACATTTCGAGGCTGATCTATTAAGGTGGTTCAATCGACTCAACACCACCTTAACCAAAATCAACGATCACAACAAGTAAGTAATTGTTGAACCTTATATATATATATATATATATTGGATGTGTATATATATATGTTTATATGTGTTCTTATACACATTATGTGTGCACTAAGATCCAAGCATGATAGATTTATATGCTTTACACGCTTCCGCACACACGGTATATCGATCGGATCGGTATATCGTAACCATCAATTGGTATCAGAGCCTAGGGCTCGTGCACACTTTTGTGTTGGACACGAAGGTTAAATCAACATAATTGGATTATTTGTTTAATTGTGATTATGTGATTAGATGTAAGGCCGGCCACCGTTAGTGGTCGGGTGAATGATTTCGTCGTTTTTTACGTTTCGATTGGCCGTAGTTTTTGAGGGCTGCGTCCCTTGGAATCATTTGTAATAGATAGGTTTTTCTATTATATTTGTATTGTACTACTTGTAAGCGATGGACTTGGTCCATGGTTCGATGGAGGATCTCGGCTCTCCGGCGAAAACGAGAAGAAACGAAGCAAAACGAAGCAAAGCGGACAAAACCGGGCTGCTGGAGCCAAACGGCGGGCGCCGTTGGAGCTCCAGCGGGCGCTGTTTTGTTTCGGCGGGCGCCGTTTTGGAAACGGCGACCGCCGAATGGTCTGTTTTTGGGCAGATTTTTTCCGAACCCTTTCGGCGGGCGCCGTTTTGGAAACGGCGACCGCCGGTGGTGTTCGGCGACCGCTGGTTGAGAAACGGCGGGCGCCGTTCGTGGTTTTTTGGGTACGGAATAGATTTGACCAAAATCGGAGGGCACGGAACTAAAATGGCGGGCGAGGAGCAGTCCAGAAGATGTTCAAGGCTTTTGTTGTTACTTTAATTCTTTTCTTTTGAGAGTTGTGAGGTTCTAGGGGCCTTTCGATTTCGTATTTATTTGCTTTGCTAGTTATAGGTTGTTTTATGTTATAAATGTTCAACTTACATATAAACAAACCTATGCATGCAAGTTCCCAAAATAATGAGTATAATGTCTTGTCCAAAAACATCACACCCATAAAGCCCTCGATCATAAGTTGGTAGGTCCGCCTCAGCGGGGTACTACTTGTTATCTTGGGATAAGTGGGAGTAAGGGTTAGACCCTTACAAGTAAGTTTGGTTTTCTCATCGATAGATCCACTGCAGGCGTGGCTATCGAGACATGAGATGAGAATGGGACTCTCATCGACCGAGAGTGACATTGGATGTCATTGACATGGGATGTCTACCTATCTTGGAGTTCTTAAGTGCGGACTCAGTCGGCTTAAGGATTCGCAAGATGAGGGTCTTGGGATCGTTTTGTTCTAATTTATTAAAATGTCAAAAACCAATGCCTAATCTGTTTTTCAAAGACTAAGTTCAACTCGACTCATTCTCACCCCGGGGAGTGGAATGGAGCCAAAGCGCTTGCTTATGTCGATGACACAGATTAGAGACATTCGAGCCATTGGATGGCGTGAATCGATTGTCTGGTTGGCTCCCTCATTTTAATGAGAGATAGGGCTTCAATTGCATGATAAGATCGCTGGTTAGAAAACCTCGAGTTTTCACTTACGATTTATCACGGTTTTGATATTAAGATAATTGGGAACGACGATATTGGATATCGAATGAACAAAATGAAACAAATAAAGTAGTTATGCAAGACAACATTATTTGTTTAAACGCTTTGTGGATGTTTACTTACTTAATTTATCTTTCTTCTGTAGTTTAATATGTCTGTATCAACTCAATTCAAGTTCAGCTCTATCTTGGATAGAGAAAAGTTGAACAACACCAATTTCCTTGATTGGCAACGTAACTTGAGGATAGTCCTCAAATACGAAGAAAAGGAAAGTGTGTTGGACAAACCCCTTCCCGTGCTTCCCGCTGATGGGGGCACGGATGCACAAAAGGCATCATATGCCCTTGCTAAGAAAGCCTCGAATGAGGTGACATGTTTGATGTTGGCATCCATGGTACCCGAGTTGCAAAAACAATTCGAGTTCATGGAAGCCTATGACATCATAGAAGAGCTCAAGAGCATGTTCGGGGAACAAGCTAGGATTGAGCGCTTCGGTGTCACCCGGGCTATAGCAACAGCTAGGCTGGAAAAGGGTAAACCCGTGGGACCACATGTGCAGCAAATGATTGGATTATTTGCTTCAAGTGCTCGCCTCGGTTTTGCATATGATGACGAGTTGGCTACCGATTTCATTCTTCATTCTCTTCATGATGGATATGACGCCTTTAGGCTGAATTTCCACATGAATGGACTGAAGAAATCGCTTCATGAGCTCCATGGGATGCTTAAGGCTGCTGAGCCGGCGATTAAGAAGGACCCTAGGAGGGAAGTTCTTATGATTCGGGAAGGAGGTACCAAAAAGTTCAAGGGGATTAAGAAACCGGAAGTGAAAGGCAAAGGGAAAGGGAAAGTTGTGGCAACTCCTTCCAAAAGGTTCTTGAAAGCTTCTAAGGTTCCTGGGGAATCTGAGTGTTTCTACTGCAAGCGTGTTGGACACTACAAGCGGGATTGCCCCAAGTTCCAGGAGGATGTAAAGAACGGTGTCGTTCCTTCATCTTCAGGTATTTATGTCATAGACATAAACTTTACAAATTCTTCTTCTTGGGTATTGGATACCGGATGCGGTGCTCACATTGTTTCACATGTGCAGGGACTGCAAAGAAGTAGAAGTTTGGTAAAGGGAGATGTCGATCTGCGGGTTGGAAATGGAGCGAGGGTCGCTGCATTAGCCGTAGGATCTTATGATTTGTGTTTGCCTTCGGGCCTTGTTTTAGTATTGAATAATGTTTATTTCGTTCCAAGTATTACCAAGAACATCATTTCTATTTCAGTATTGGATACTGAAGGATTTTCCTTCACTATAATAAATGGTTTATTTACTATTTCAAAAAGTGGAGTGTTCTATGGTTCGGCACGATTAGAACATGGATTATATATACTTCAACTTGACAATCAGATATATAACATTGATACCAAAAAGGCCAAATCGAATGAATTCAATGAAACATACCTTTGGCATTGTCGATTAGGCCACGTCAACATTAAACGTGTAGAGAAACTTCTTAAAGAAGGCATTCTCAAATCTTTTGACTTGGAGTCATTTGATACATGTGAAGGATGTTTGATGGGCAAAATGACAAAGTCACCTTTTCTAGGAAAAGGAGAACGTGCAAGTGACCTATTGGGTTTAATCCATACTGATGTATGTGGTCCAATGAGCTCACAAGCACGTGGAGGTTATTTCTACTTCATAACTTTTACCGATGACTTAAGTAGATATGGTTATGTCTATTTAATGAGGCATAAGTCGGAAGCCTTTGAAAAGTTCAAAGAATTCCAAAATGAAGTTGAGAATCAACTTGGTAAGAAGATAAAAGCCATTCGATCGGATCGAGGTGGTGAATATCTTAGCCAAGAATTCGATGATCATCTTATGAGTTGTGGTATTTTATATCAACTCACTCCACCTGGAACACCCCAGATGAATGGTGTTTCCGAAAGGAGGAATAGAACCTTATTGGATATGGTTCGATCGATGATGAGCCTTAGTGAACTACCGAAATCTTTTTGGGGACACGCACTTTTAACAGCGGCCTATACACTGAATAGGACACCGTCAAAAGCTGTTGATAAGACACCATACGAGTTATGGAAAGGGAAGGTCCCTAACTTGTCTTATATCAAGGTTTGGGGATGTGAAGCTTATGTGAAGAGAAATATCTCTACAAAGCTTGAACCCAAATCGGATAAATGTTTCTTTGTGGGTTATCCAAAAGAAACACGAGGGTACCACTTTTACAACCAATCTGAGAACAAAGTTTTTGTTGCTCGAGATGGTGTATTTCTTGAAAAGGAATATCTTTCCAAGAAAGTAAGTGGGAGCTCAGTTGAATTGGACGAAGTTCAAGAAAACTTGAACGAGGTTCAAGAAGATCAAACTGAGATGGACACTCAAGACCAAGTCGAGAGTACTCCAGTGGTTTTGGAAACCACACCTAACCCTCGAAGGTCCGGAAGGATTAGATCTCAACCTGACAGATACTTAGGTATTCTGACAAACGAGAGCTATGAAGTCATGCTTTTAGAAAGCAATGAACCTTCGACCTATATCCAAGCTATGACGAGTCCAGATGCCGAGAAATGGCAGGGTGCCATGAAATCCGAAATGGAATCAATGTCTGAAAATCAAGTTTGGAACTTGGTCGATTTGCCTAAAGGGGCTAGGCCCATTGGATGCAAATGGATTTACAAAATAAAAACAGACATGAATGGAAAACCTAGTGTTTTCAAAGCAAGGTTGGTGGCAAAAGGATATAAACAAATTCACGGGGTGGATTATGATGAAACCTTTTCACCAGTTGCTATGATTAAATCCATTCGGATTCTCTTAGCCATTGCTGCTCATTATGATTATGAGATATGGCAAATGGACGTTAAAACCGCCTTCTTGAATGGGATTCTAGTAGAGGAAGTGTTTATGACACAACCAGAGGGTTTTATCGATCCTAATCAGGCTGAGAGAGTATGCAAGCTTAATAGATCCATTTATGGATTAAAGCAAGCATCTCGGAGCTGGAATCTTCGGTTCGATGAATCCATACAAGAGTTTGGATTTCAAAAGAACATGGAAGACTCTTGTGTTTACAAGAAAGTCAGTGGGAGTTACGTTGTATTCATTGTGTTGTATGTCGATGACATACTCCTCATTGGAAACAATATTCCTATGCTTAATTCTGTTAAAGAATGGCTGGGAAGATGGTTTTCAATGAAGGATCTTGGAGAAGCACAGTACATATTGGGCATCAAGATCTGTCGGAACAGATCACAAAGGATGTTTGGACTTAGTCAAGCAACCTATATTGATAAGGTGCTTGACAGGTTCAGAATGAAAGACGCCAAGAAGGGTCTCATTCCAATGACTCATGGCACATCTCTGAGCAAGAGGCAGTGCCCTTCGGGACCTGATGAGCAAATGAGGATGGCAAATATTCCTTATGCTTCGGCAATAGGGTCTATTATGTACGCCATGATATGTACACGACCGGATGTATCGTATGCTTTGAGCATGACGAGTCGGTTTCAAGGAAACCCAGGTGAGGCGCATTGGACTGCGGCCAAGAATATTCTTAAGTACCTTAGAAGGACTAAAGATTATTTTCTTGTCTTTGGAGGACAAGAAGAGTTGGTTATGACAGGCTATACGGATGCAAGCTTCCAAACAGACAGAGATGATCTCCGGTCTCAGTCCGGTTTTGTCTTTTGTCTGAATGGAGGTGCGGTGAGCTGGAAGAGTTCCAAGCAACCCACCGTAGCTGATTCTACTACAGAGGCTGAGTACATTGCTGCATCTGAAGCAGCAAAGGAGGCCGTTTGGATAAGAAAGTTCTTAGATGAGCTTGGTGTCGTACCTAGTTCGGCCCATCCGATATCTCTCTATTGTGATAATAGTGGAGCTATCGCGCAAGCCAAGGAGCCTAGGGAGCACCACAAATCCAAACATGTGCTCAGGAAGTTCCACATTCTCAGGGAGATAGTTAGTCGTGGAGACATCGAGATAAATAAAGTTGCAACTGATGATAATGTTGCAGACCCATTAACTAAACCACTCCAGCAGTCAAAGCATGATGCTCATACGACTGCAATAGGGATACGATTTCTTAGAGATGGATTGTGATTCCTATTATTGTATTGTCTACTTTTGGAGTTTATGTAAACATTCACGTATCTTTTATGATATTCAATAATTTCTTCATATAATTGTGGTTTAAATTGTATGAATTGTCCAAATGATTAAATTATATTAATTGGGTTATGAGGTCGATTTACCACATAATGAAGTCCCAATTGTTGAACTAATATAATTAAGTCATAAATTGTTCCTAGTTCGTATCATCGAGTATGGACAAACTGACGATACAAAGAACTATATTGTAATGTGTACTATAGCGCCGCTTCATGGGCTAGTGATGTGGGACATCAAGTACAATTACATAGATATTAGCTGGGAGCTAATGACCGAACAGACCCGACTGGAATAGTATTTAAGATTTCGAGTCATAATACTATTTCATTGACTGTCGAGCAATTTCCTCTGACCTGAGTAGTCCAGAGTGATTCCATTGTGAAATGGTGTACTTTGATACAAGTAAACGCCTTTCGTAAAAGGAGGTTATAAAACTTGTTATTGGGTATATCAGGAAGCAAGTGGGAGAGCTTGGATTGACAAGATGGGATTGTCCTCCATTCTATAATGGGATACATGTCTTACCGGCCACTTGGAGAGTCGAGACTGTGGAAAATACGTGGCCACGTCCAAATTCGTATCATAGTGATAAATCTGGTTTTACAGTCTGTCTCAAAGTCCAAGAAAGGTTTGAACCGATTGAGGATGACTCGAGTCTTGCCTCAATTTCAAATTAAGACATAAAGTGACAACAGGAAATTAGCAGCACACTGGCTCTGAAGGCCAAGTGGGAGATTGTTGGGATGTGTCCTTCGATCCTACGTGTGCAATCGATAAAGTCATAAGGTCGTCTATGGATGTTAAATGATTATTTGATAATATTAATTGTTGGGAATAATATAATATTGATCAATTAAATCATACCTACAGGGTCACACATGAACTCGAAGATAATGTACGATGCTTGATATATATATTGATTTAGAATCAATATTTACGTGGATTTAATTCACATGCATGAGATGCATGGCTTGCATGGATGCATGTCACATAGTGTGACATGGCATGCCACACAAGCAAGTGGGACCACATACAATGCATAGTGGCATGTGTATGTGGCATGACCTTTCACCTCCTTTGTAACTCCTTTTGCATGTTAATGGTGCATAATGATGCCCATTATGTAGGAGGTTACAATGGGGTGTTATGGCATGTATAATGAGGCTATTATATGGATGAAAATCAGATTTTCATCACACACTAAGAACACCCACGAAATTCACACCAAAGAGAGAGAGGAGAAAGTGTTCTTGGAGAACCGACTCAATCAAGCAAAGTGTTCGTCATTCGGGTTCGTGTGCAACACGTAGAGGCCGGGCCATTTGTGCGGCTTCAACATCCGGGCGATCCAAAGGCGTGACGAGGTCATTCCAAAGGTGAACATTTCGAGGCTGATCTATTAAGGTGGTTCAATCGACTCAACACCACCTTAACCAAAATCAACGATCACAACAAGTAAGTAATTGTTGAACCTTATATATATATATATATATATTGGATGTGTATATATATATGTTTATATGTGTTCTTATACACATTATGTGTGCACTAAGATCCAAGCATGATAGATTTATATGCTTTACACGCTTCCGCACACACGGTATATCGATCGGATCGGTATATCGTAACCATCATCAGAGCCTCCAGCTTCTTGTTGTGGTCTCGATGCAGCGACTCAGCAAAGGCGTCGACCACATGATTGCTGATGAAGGTGCACTTCATCATGTCGGTAATGTCAGCCACCGTCACGACTGTGTTTATACGGGGAAAGAACTTCATCGTCCACCTGATTGTCAAAAAAAAAGGGAAAAAAATAAAAATAAAAACACATTCTTAGCACAAAAAAAAAACGAAAGAAAGAAATAAAGAAGGGAAAGACAGAATGTGAAAGAAGGAAAATAAAAGAAGCTTCACTCACGTTTTCGGGTCGCTGTTGTGGAGGATGATTTTGTCGAGGATTTCCGGCTCCAATTCCAACCCGCAGTTCACATCAAATTTCTTGTTCACGCTCATCAAGAAGTTGAGATGATCCTCATTGTAATCACAGCGGATCGGTTTCTGGCTCGCCTCCTGCACCACCTTCTTACCCTTCTTGATCGCCTTCTTCTTTGCGGCAGGGGCAGGGGGATCGTACTGAAAATCGTCGTCGTCGCCGTTGGCCGGCTTCCTTTTCCTGCCCTTGACCCGTCGCACCATCGACCTGGTCTTCGCCTTGCTCGAAGGCTCTATCTTTTCAGCTTCCGGTCTCAACGGGCTCCCTTCTTCTTCATCGTCCTTGTTGCGGTCAATCTCGTAGACGCACAACTCTTCCTGGAGACTCAAGACTTCATCTTCCCGTTCCTGGACGACTTTCTGCAGAGCCTCGATCTGGGCTCTGTGGACGAGTTCTTGCGCTTTCAGGTCCGACTCCAGAGACTCGATCTGGACTTTTTCGTATTCGTTCATGACCGACGACATCTGAAGGTCGGCCAACGCGTTCTTCAACACATCCACTTCGTCCTCGAGCTCTTTCACTCTAGCCCTCAGAAGCCGCACTTCCTCCTCCTCCTCACCGGAGCTTCGAGCCTCTCCCGCCTCGGTCACCAGATTATTCTGATCATTCGCCTTCTTGATCAATTCTTCCTCGAGCTCTTTCACTCGGGCCCTCAGATTTTTCAGCTCCTCCTCCTCCTCGGAGCTCCTCCTCTTCAGACGCTGGTTTTCGCCTTCCAGCTCGACGTTAGCACTTGTCGCTTCGTTCAGCCGAGAAGTCGTGCTATCGAGCTTGGATTGGAGATCCCTCACAGCGCTGGAGAGATCTTGATTCTCCGACAGGAGGTTGTTGAGCAACCTCTCGGCTTCAGCAGCAGAAACAGCGGGGCGTTCCTCATCGGGCTGCTGCTGTTCGGAAGGCCCACCCTCGTCCTCCGGCTCCGGGACTATGCAGGCCATCTCCTGATGCCGCCCGGAAGAACTGTCGTCGTCGTCGTCGTCTTCCCCCCCATCTGACGACTGCTCGTCTCCAGAAGGCCCGCCCTCGGGGCCTTTTCTTTTTTGTTCCTCTTCCTCCTCAGGGCTCGACGAATCAGAGCCCGGATGCTCGTCATCGTCATCATCATCGTCATCAGACCGCCCTTCGTCCTCGCTCTCCGCCGCACGCGGAGTGTTCACGATTGCTTTGTAGGAAAGGTAGCCCTTGTACGCATGGATCTCCGCCACCGTCTTTCCGTGTTTCAGAAGACGAGCATCCACCTGTCAGACACGGACATCACGCGTTAGAACTCAAAAAAACATCATCACCCCTCAAGTGAGTGACACTGAACAGCATTAATAAGCACTGAACATCGCAGTTATCCTACTTTGACACTGAACAGCATAAAAAAGCACTGAACCAGAACATCATTCACACTGTCCACCCACAGGCACTGTGTGCATGAATATCACACTGAACAGCAAGCAATAAACACTGAACCTCAATATTTCACACTGAACCTCAATATTTCACACTGAACAGCAAGCAATAAACACTGAACCTCAATAAACACTGTCGACGGACACTGAATCATAAAACAAAAACAGAATTAAAAGAAGAAGCAGAAGAAAGAGAGAAGATATTTACCGCCTCGTCCGCGAGACCCGCCAGGGTCTCCTTGGTCACATTCGAAAGGTCATTGAGATGCCAGTTCAGGACCCGGGGGAGGTGCTCGTTCTCCAGCCTTTTTGCCAGCTTTGTGTGCTCACAAAGCCAGAACTGCACAAAAACCAAACAAAAAAAACCCGAGGTAAATATCAAGGAATGAAAAAATAAAAAAGACGGCAAGACGAATGTGAAGAACAGCAAGTAGAAGCACATACCAGAAGCAGTATCGTGCAGCCTTGTGTATTCTGCGGGTTGCCCCTGTTCGCAGCTGCCGAGTCGCAAAGGGCCTTGAGAATCGCCTCGCCCCAGTTGTAGCTCTGCATCGACTCCAGATCCACAACATAATCCAACCACTTCCATTGGATCGTGACGGAGGAAGTGGAGAAGAAGACAGTGCCGATCACTATCAAAGAGAGGAGCCGAGCTACATCAGCAAGAGCCTGAGGCTTGCGACTCCGACGCTTCACCAAAATATCGAGCTTTTCATTCAGCAGCTTCGGGTTCAGCGTCTTCTCCCCCGGGAACATCCTCTCCCTGAATCTTTTGTTATCGCACTTGGACCTCGAACTGATATCGAGCTTCCTACTCCCGCCTACGATTCCAAATATAAGATCGACATCCTCGGGAGTGATCCTGACATCTTTGCTGCCGAGCTTAATAGTACGAGCGCCGGCATCCATCTGCTCCAGCACGGCAGCTATCGCAGCGTCGCTCTTTCGGGTGTGGAGGATGGTCAGCCTCTGATCCTTAATGCTCTTGAAGAGATGGTAGAAGGGGGTCATCTTCAGATACTCGTCGTGCCCCGGCTTCAGCTTGTCCTTGATCTCATCAATCGTCCGGATGATGGTCAGCAAGTTGGACCTCATCTGTTTATAGGACCTGGAACGAACACCAAAAAACCACACACCGATGTGAGTACAAAGCAATGAACAGGGCATATACAACACTGAACAGGCATATACAACACTGAACATACACCCAACACACACAATCAACACTGAGTGGCACACACAGGGCACTGGGTGGCATGCAGAGACACTGAGCAGGCATAATTTCACACTGAGCAAGACAATTTAACACTGAACAGAACAATTTAACACTGAACGGCCACCAACACACACAATCAACACTGAGTGGCCATGCAATTGCACTGGGTGGCATAAAGAGACACTGAGCAGGGATAAACAAACACTGAGCAGGAAAATTTAACACTGAACAGAACATATTAACACTGAACGGCCACCAACACACACAATCAACACTGATGAACACACAACCACACCGAACCTCCATCAAAACACACAAAATTCATTCATGCAATGGAAATTAACAGATTGAAATTGAAAATCGGTTGAATTAGGGTTCGAAATACTTACTTCCTCTCCTTCTTCTCGCCGGCGGCAGGCTGAGGGATAGGGCTCGCCTGCTCTTCACTCGACGGAGTGTACTGAACAAGCCTTCGTTCCGTGTTCTCTGAAGCAGCAGCGGCGGTTGGAGTCGATTTCTTCCCGGCGGTTCTCTTCGCGGCGGCGGTTTTCTTCGACGGCGCCATCTGATAATAATCGAACTGAGCAAGCAGAGAGATGAGAGGATTTCGCGGTGGTGGTTACGAAGCTTGGTTTCGGTTTTTTTCTGTGAGTTTTCGAGCGGGAGCCGAGAGAGAAAAGAGAGAAAGTAATGGAGGGAGGTGTGGGTTTCGTGTGTGTGGGAGTTCGTGTGTGCGGGAAATAATGAAATTAATTGCTGAAACCGTTTGTTCAAATGTGTATATATGCGAGGGCAACGATGTCTTTGCACATTTTATGCGGCCTAATTGGCACGCGTAATTTTTCGAAAGCCTTATTGCCGAAAAAATGTTGAAAAATAGCCTTATTGCCATTTTTCCCTAAATTGAAACACAATACACAAAAAAATAAGGGTAGTTAATTAAATAAAATATTTTATTTGTAATTTTAATTTATGAAAAAATATAGTTCAACGAAAATAAAATTATTGCGCATACGGAAATCGAACCCCGATTAACACCGTGGAAGGGTACTATAAAGCTGCACATCCGGTCCGGTTCGACCATGAATCGACCGGTTCGGAACCTGAATCGAAATCAGATAAACCTGAACCGGCCGGTTCGCAACTTGAACCTGAACCTTGGACCGGTTTTAACCGGTCCGGGTTAGGTTCAAGGCTGATCCGGTCCGGTTCCGAACCTGAACCGGCCGGTTCGGCCCGAATAATTTTTATTTTAATTTTTATAGTTTTTTTTTTAATTTTTATTTTTATGTATTCCTAAATACTAATTAAAAATAAACTTATTTACAATATTATTAAAAATTTTAATTATTAAATTTGTATTTACTAAATATTTGAATTTGAAATTTGAATTTGAAATTTGAAAAAATTAGTCGTTATTTGATTTTATGGTCTAGATTCAACTAAATTTGAAAAACTAGCCGTCTAGGTAAGTTAGGTAAGAAGTAACTAAGAACTATGTGGACTTTGATTTCGAGGATAAATAGGCACTTTAATTTGGTATCGAAAAATAAAAAAAAATATTTTATTTTTCGATATTAAAAAAAACTCAAGTCTAATTTTTATTTAAATTTTATTTTAAGAACTACGTGAACTTTAATTTTTCAACGAGAATACGTACGCACTTTATTTTTGTATCGAAAACTAAAAAAAAAATATTTTATTTTTCTATATTAAAATTAAACTTAAGTCCAATTTTTATTTAACTTTCATTTTTTCACATTATTTCTAAAAATAAGTTAACTACATAAAATCTATTATTTTTTTAAAAAACTTTTTTAAAAAATTAATTCTCAAAAACCTTTTTAAAAACTAAAAAAAACCCGGTTTCAAGGTTTGGACCTGAACCGGTCGGTTCAGAACCTGAACCTGAATCGGGTTGAACCTGAACTTTGAACCTGTTTTCACCGGTTCGGGTTCGGTTCATCGAAACTCCGAACCTGAACTTTATGAACCTGAACCGAATAGTTCGGAACCGGCCGGTTTGGCCCGGATGTGCAGCTCTAGGGTACTATGATACCACTATAAAGTAATTAATTTTGTAAATACAGTAATAAATAGTCGAGGAATTATAAAATTTTATTAATTTAGAGAGTTTATTAATTTACTGTAATTAAATTAGTATTTTCTTAAGGAGTGTATGATCATAATTAATTAAAAAAAAATTGTAACCTAAATAAAAATATAAGTTAAAAGTTATTGTAAATAACAACTGTATTTGTTAGTATTTTAAATAGTAGTAGTAACTTTTAATATATTTGAAATTCGGATAGGATACAAAGAACAAACGCAAATAAAACTCCAAAGTTAAAAAAACTTTTGGCCAAAAACAGGACCAAAGTTGTTTAGATAGTGTGCTAATAATGCACGATATGATTAATTAATTAATTAATATAGATTATAGATAGATAGATAGAAATCAGATTATTAGTAGCCGAGCTGCCACATGATGACCACCGGCAACACTACGTTCCGCTTCCCGTCCGACCAAACTATCTTCCCGGCATCCGTCGTTGACTCCCCTGGCCCCACCGTCAGTTTGTGCGCCTTGATCGACACTTTGTAGCTTTGCTTTTGGCCCTTGCCGCCCTTAAATTTCATTTGATTCGGAGTCACAGTGAGGTCCACGCCTGTCGGATTAACCACCTTCACGTAGTAAATAGACGGAGTAGTATCATCACTAACATGTGTCACGGTCCTCTCGACCACAATCTCCACCTTGTCGTACGCCTTGAAATCAACAGTGATGGCCGGATAATTCAGATTCCACGGCTGGGATTGATTCTTGCTGCATCGCGTACTGTTGCTGTTAGTTATCGTTCGTATACCCTCGATGCTGTAATTCGACGCGCACAAGAAACTCAAATAATCATGGGGGCTTATATCGTAGACCAATCCGGGATCAACTGCTTTCTCCGGGTTCACTTGGCCAGCCCCCATGGCCCACACCGTTGCGTTTGTGTAGTCATTCGCATCTAGTATCGACTCGCCTCGGTTGTCTTGGGTGTAAGCAGTGGTCATCATGGCTGATCTGATCATAGCCGGGGTCCAATCTGGGTGGGCCCCTTTTAGGAGAGCAGCCACGCCGGACACGTGAGGGCAGGACATGGATGTCCCCGACAGCGTGTAGAACGCAGATTGACGCGGGTTGACGGATTTACCCTTCTCGGACACGTCATACGGATATGCCGCGAGGATGTTGACGCCGGGGGCGATTATGTCCGGCTTCATAACGAACGGTGCGACGGTGGTGGGGCCTCTAGATGAAAATCCAGCTACCAACGGGGCAGGCTTGATCCCTAACTTCATGCCGTGAAATGACATGGTTGCCCTCGCGTTTGGGTTAGAGTGTTCGATGTAGTCTGAAATTGCGACACCCGTGGATGGGGTTAAGGTTAGTCCCGGAATCCAAGGAGGAATAATTGCCGGGAGATCTTCGCCGTGCAAACCACTTACAATCAGAACCATGGCCGCACCGCCAGCGCTCATGACAGCTGGTTTTGGGCTGTAAACATCACGAGCTAGAAATTGATAGGAGAGAGTCGATCAATCGTAAGCATAAAGATCGAACAACAAGCTAGCTAGTAATTATTTATTTAGTCAAGTATATATGATGGAAGAATTAAGTGTCACCTTCATCGCAGACGACGATCTTGCCACGGACATCTTTCAATCTCAAGTACTCAATATCCGCGCAATCGCTAACGTATACAATGGGAAGATAAGACATTAAGAGTTTGCCGGTGTAAAGCGACGAGCCCTTGAACACCCGGCCGTCTCCGAGCTTGAGATCAGCCAGGAATCTCCTATCGATTGTGCTTGCACCCACGCTTGTCATCCACGGGGCTACATTGGTCATTGTACTTCCACGTGGACCCCCATTGCCAGCTGCCGCCGAGAACAAAACACCCCTCTCCATTGCACCAAAGGCTCCGATTGAGATCAGGTCGAGATTCGACATGTCGCCGCCGATGGAGCAAGAAATCACATCGACGCCGTCCTCTACCGCCTTGTCGATGCCGGATAGAATGTCGGAGTACATGCAGTTTCCGTTCATCCAGCAGACTTTGTAAACCGCGATCCGCACTTTTGGAGCAACCCCGACGGCCGTGCCGCCGACATGGCCGCCGTCGAAAAGCGGAGCGTTACCGACCGCTCTGCCGGCGGCGGTGGAAGCCGTGTGAGTGCCGTGGCCGTTGGAGTCTCGGGGGGATATAATTTCCTCCGAGGGGTTTAGTTTTCCGTACTCGGATTCGTAGCCATGGGAAAAGAACCTGGCGCCGACGATCTTCCGATTGCAGTTGGCTTTGGTGAAATTCTGCCCTTCCTCGCACTCGCCTTTCCATCTGGAAGGGACGGGGCCCAAGCCCTCGTCGCGGAAACTAACGTGTTCTGGCCAGATGCCGGTGTCGAGAATTCCGATGATCACGTTTGAGGCGGAGTCGGATGTGTTGAGTAAGCGGCCGGGGACTTTATAGTCATTGTTGTTACCGGAGTACAAGCCCAGGAAATAAGGGGAGTGAGTAGTCTGTATTTTTTGAACGGCGTCGGGTATTACGGCGATGACTCCCGGTTGGGTTGAGAGCGTCGTGGCTTGTTTTGTGGTGAGCTTAGCAGAAAAGCCATGGAAAACTGTGTTGTACACGTGAGTAATCGCGCTTATTGTTGGTTTTGGATGAGTATCGGTGTTTTCGTCGCGTAGGGTTTGAAGAGTGGCTTCGTACCAGAGTTTTGCCTCGGAAAACACCAATGGCTTCGACTTCTCGTCGACTCGGACCATGTATGTTTTCGAAGAAACTGAGAAAGAGAGAAGAAGAACGAAGAGAATCAGAAGAACAAGAGCCATTGCTTGCATATTGTGATATTGAGATGATTATGGTAATTGTGATTTTAACAATACTTTGAGGCCACGGGTTTATATAAGCGTGTTCATGACGTCCGCTTTTGCTTGTAATAGGTGATTCCGTCATCATACGTCACACATCGTTAATAATAATTCAAATAATTACTTTTTAATTTTTAGTAAATAATTGCCCTCGAATCTTTTTTATTTTTATTTTATAATAATGGTGCAAACAATAAATATATCAACAAATAAAAAAGATAATTTTTAAATAAAAAACTTTTAATTTATTAAATTAAATATAACTCTCAATTTTTTTTTTTAATTTTTAAGGACAATTGTTTTTTTATTTTGACCATTTGTTTTTTATTTGTGATAAGTTGTAATTAGTTGTTTTTTTATGATTGTTTTATTTTATTTGTTAATTAATAATTTTTTTTTAAGATTGGTAGTGAGCCTTAATTTGGAATGCGAAAAGTTTGGAAGTAATTTATAATTTCACTATTTTTTTTTAAAGGAGAAATAAGATATGAGTACCAAAAGTACTCAGAATAAGAGTTCACTTAAGTCATACACAATTTAGGATTGCAACACCAATCGTGAAACGTCAAATTACGATTAATGCAAAATTTTAAAGAAAGTTGACTCCAAGACTTAGCTCTAGCTTCTTCAAATATTTTTACGAAAGTTGTTTCAAGACTTTCAAAAAGACGAAGATTTCTTGCTTTCCAAATGAACCAAAGCACACAAGACCAAATATAATTTCACTATTATATTTGTCCTAAAAATACCCCGATAAAAAATGAAAATAATAGTAGTAAATAACTTTTAATCACATACGAATAGTTTATATATTTTTTTTTATAATTATAATCTTAAAGTACTTTTATTAATAAAAATTCTAAAAAAATGAAACGTTAAATTGTAAGTATTAATAAACTTAAAATATTATAAATTATACTACATTTTTTGCTAAAATAGTTCTTTTATAAACTTAAATTTGTACTGTTATATAAATATTTTTACAACGCGTAAATAATCCAGTCAAAAGTCTACTTAAAAATGTCAAAAGTATTTTTCTGTAATTGACAAATAAGTCTTTGACCATATTTTTGAAAATATAGTATTATAGTTTAGGTTAAATAAATTCTCATTTTTTTTTCAAAAAAATAAAAAATAATTTTAATTCATATATAACATATAAATA
This sequence comes from Euphrasia confusa, assembly GCA_954870475.1. NCBI lineage: Eukaryota > Viridiplantae > Streptophyta > Magnoliopsida > Lamiales > Orobanchaceae > Euphrasia > Euphrasia confusa. Next base: position 55,040,941 of record OX940951.1, on the reverse strand, counting down.
TAAATAAAAAAAGGGAAAATTTGCAATAAAGCCAATTTTTAACATTTTTTCGACAATAAAGCTTTCGAAGAAAAATTACGCGTGTCATTTAGGCCCCTAAAATGCGTAAAGACCCTAATACCCTCCTCCCAAAATTAATCCACCCCGCAGAACTCATTCTCATCGATCCAGATCCCTCGCCTTCTCCTCCTCCCTGCGCCGTCGACGACCCTGACAAACCCAGCACTACCACCTCGACAGTGCCTCTCCGCCGTCCCCACCTCCCTCTGTTGCGTCGCCTGCAGCCTCCGATCGCGATCCTCCTCGATCGGAATTTACTCATCCGAGCGTGCACCGTCAACGAGATGTGGGTGCGGCAGGCGGCGACGTCGTAGGGCGAAGGGAGAAGGGCAGTCAATCACCGTTCTCGGGAGGGGTCGATGTGGACGTCGGTGGAGGAGACGAGGGTGCTCGCGTCGGGGACTGCGACGACAGTGATCTCTTCGATCGCGTCTCCTCCGAGATCGGGATCGGCGCGAAGAACAGCGACGATTCGCCGGATTTGTCGAGGCGAAGGTGGTGGTCGGGTGCTGTTGGACGGCGAGAAATAAGCTATTTAAGTGAGGTCACTTTCTTCAATTTCACACAGGTACTAGCTACATTTATAGTTCTCTCTCTTTTTCACTTCCAGTGTGTTCTTTGTGTGCTCGTGCGATCGAGCGAGTCGATCGTCAATATCTGTGTTAGTGTGTGTGGGCGTCATTGTGTGTGTTTTAGTGTGTGTGTTTGTGTTCTAGGGATGTGATTGAGTGTGAATCTTCAATTTGTGCTTTGTGTTTGTGCCCGCTGTGAATCAAATTGATTTGTGGGGTGGGATATTAATTCTTGTTAATACTTTAGTTCATGATCTGCATTGTGCTGAAATTGGCACTACTACAAAATAGGTCTTTAACAACGGCTTAATTACATCGGTTATTTGGTAACCGTCGTTAATTTACAAATGCACGTCGGTTAATGAAACAACTGATGTGAGTGACCAGGAGGACATCGGTTATTAGGATAACCGTAGTCCATAAACATTTAATTTACATCAGTTTATTTACAACCGTCGTAAATAAAGGCCTACACATCGGTTATATACAACCGTAGAGAATTTAAAGTCAGAGACAACGGTTAATTAATTAACCGATGTGGCAAAAGTTGATGGGGACCGGGGACATCAGTCATTTTTAACCGATGTATGAATTTTGTGAAATAGAAAAAAAAATACAGTAATTAATATTTTAATATAAGCAATGTTGAGTACTCTCTTCTCGTCAAGTTTGATAGAAAAACCCTAGCTGTCCGCCAGACTTGTAAAGCCAGCAACGCCACCGTCTTCCTCTGTACGCCAATGCCGCCGGCTGTCCCCTGCACGCCATTTACCTGGATTTTCCCTATATGCCATCGCCACTGCGACAGTCTTCCCCGTATGTGGAGTCACTCTTTATTAGAGGGATCGACGCCTCTGCTTTTCTAAGAGGGATCGACTCCTCTGCTTTTCTCCGCCACCGCCACCGCCGCTATTTGTTGCTCTTATTGGGGCTTTGCGATTAAGGTAAAAAAAATTAGTTCTCACTTTTCATTCGCTAGATGCGAATTAGTTTATGAAATTAGGGCTATTAAGGTTTGATTGAACGCGAAATGAAAATTAGGGCTAATTAGCCATTTGAATAATATTATAGTATAAATTCAAAATCACAGAAATATTTTTGTAGCATGACTGTATGTGGAAATGAAAATTAGGGCTAATTGAAAGTATGTGGAAATGTTTTTAACTTCTGTGATTCTTTTTTAAAAACAATTGCTATTATTATTGTTCTCAGATCCAATGCACATCCGATCCCCAACAACTAGATAAAACTATGGATTGGAATAGTAGTAATTTAAAGTGGGATTGGGATAGCATTGTTCCATTTGGTTTAGTGCATTCGAGAGCGCTTCTGGATATCTGTGCAGGAAGATTGACTACTCTCCACCTTTGGAGGCTTCTTTCGTTGGATCTGGGGAGCTGTTAATCGCGTTACAGCTCGGGAGGCGGACGTATTTTGAGAACAACACCACTTTTACTGTGATGCCGACTCCGTCAATCACAGTTCTGAAGAATAACAAATCGAGCAGTCAGAATGCGTCCGTTTGCCAACAGTGCAGCAGGTATAATCTTCTAATTTCCTTGTTTCATGCTAACATAATTTTAGTTAATTTGCACACATTTTCGCAAGTTGTAATGTGATGGCGTTTTTCTCGTTTCTGTAAAGGTTCCATAGTTTGTGTGAATTTGATGAGAAAAAGCGCAGTTGCTGAAGGAGACTCTCTGATCATAATGCACGGCGTCGAAAGCCACAGCCTGAAACTATCCAGTTCAACTCGACAAGGAGGTTATATATTGTCGCCATTCTATGGTATTGAACTTATATATGAAACATGTTTATCATCTCCTTTTGTGATCTACTCGTTTGCCTCGCTAGCATTCTTATCAAATTAAACTTTAGTTCCCTGTCTTTCCATATGTATACGCGTCTAATGGGATAGGTCAATAGACGCGTATAGAACTAGTACAGAATAGCTTTTTGCCTACTAAAAAACACATAGAACCTTGCTTGTTGTATGTATACCCTTTGTTTACCAAAACCACTAGATGTAGTTGACATACAAAGATAAGGTAGCATTGACAGCGCCTTTTCCGTAACCCAAAAAGAAATGAATTGATTCTTGTGGAAACATTAGAAGTTGCATCCTATAGTAATAGGAACATGCTCAATTTTTTGATAACATTTGAGTTAAGAAAATTGGAATGAGGTAATATATATTTTTTAATTTTTAACTAATAATAAACTAGTTCGTGTTATTATATGTTAATTGTTGTATTATTGTTGCAGGTACTTGTTGATATTAGTGCGCTACATCAAAATGACATTGACGATATTCGAACTCGATGAGAAGTTAGTTTTTAGAAATAAGGATATAACATTAGAAATTAGTGAAACATTTGTAGTTATTTTGATGTGTGTACATCGACTTTGATGTAAATTAGTGTCATGTAAGATTTGATTTGTGAATTAATCATTTTTATGGTCAATTTTTATGTTTTGTGTAATAGTGCTCTTGGATGATTTGAATTATTCAGGTGTATATTAACTATTAAAATAAAATTATATAAAAAATATTTTAAATATTCACATCGGTTATTTTTTAACCGATGTGAAATTAATAATAATTAGTGCACACTAATTTAATCGTTGTAACACTGTTAGACATTTACATCGGTTCTCCTAACCGATGTACTTTACGAATTTTACATCGGTTCCAGAACTGATGTAAATTATGAGTCTGATTTACATCGGAGGCTATGACAACGGTTGAGTAACCGATGTAAATCGCCCCTTTTTAACCGTCGTCATAGGCATTTTTTGTAGTAGTGTGGGTTCGTTCTTGGTTAGTGTTGATGCTTAGGGAAGACATCGGTACTCTAACAAAAATCGTGTTTCGAGAGTTTCTTTATTGTGTTAGTTTTACGTGAAGGCTGGGGGGTTTTTTTCAAAGTGATTTGAGGTGATAGTGGTATAATGAGGATTTGCTAAGTTAGTTAATCTCAATGTGTCGTAATTTGTTTCCTTAACCAAAAAAAGTTATACATACTCGATTGATGCTTCTTCACGATTCACGTAATGACGATGGAATCAAGAGCTTCTTCCAAGAGGTTCACGAGCTGTATATCAAGGCGAGTTCTGTACATGCTTCTTTCGTAATTTCATTGAAATTGTTAGGTATGAATATCCAGAGTTGAAGCTTTATATTTCTGCACGTGATTTGTTAGTATAAAAATTTGACATTCAGTGTCTTTTGACGGTATTCAGTGTCTGGGGTGACGTTCAATGTCTTTTAATGGTATTCAGTGTCTTTTAATGTTATTCAGTGACTTTTAATGGTATTCAGTGTCTTTTAGTGTTATTCAGTGTCTTTTGATGGTATTCAGTGTTATCCAATGTCTTTTAATGGTATTCAATGTTATTCACTGTTATTCAGTGTTATTCAGTGTCTTTTAATGGTATTCAGTGTTCATTGTTATTCAGTGTCTTTCAGTGTTATTCAAGTGGTATATAATGTTATTCAGTGTATTTTCATGGTATTCAGTGTCTTTTAATGTTATTCAGTGTTATTCAGTGTTATTCAGTGTCTTTTAATGTTATTCAGTGTCTTTTAATGGTATTTAGTGTTATTCGTTGTTATTCAGTGTATTTTAATGTTATTCAGTGTTATTCAGTGTCTTTTAATGTTATTCAGTGTGTTTCAGTGTTATTCAGTATTATTAAGTGTATTTTAATGTTATTCAGTGTCTTTTAATGTTATTCAGTGTTATTCAGTGTCTTTTAATGTTATTCAGTAGTGTTTTTAATGGTATTCAGTGTTATTCAGTGTCTTTTAATGTTATTCAGTGTTATTCAGTGTCATTCAGTGCCTTTTCATGGTATTCAGTGTCTAACATTCAGTGTCGGACATTCAGTGTCTTTTGGGGTGAGGTGGATTGAGTAGAAGAAAAAAATCTGACATTTAGTGTTTTTTTTATGGTATTCAGTGTCTGGAGCAGGAGTGGGGTGGGTTGAGTATAAATAGATTAAGGGTATTTTCGCCCTTCCATATATATTTTTTTGGCTCAATTGGAAAAAAGGCCTAATTGACACATAAATTAGAATTTGGCATTATTGCCCAAAAAATATTGAAATTTGACCTTATTGCCATTTTTCACATAAAAAAATTACTACAATAATTTAAGCCATTTACTAAAATTTAATTAATATTATAAAAAATTGCAAAATATAAGCCTAATTAAATTGTACTCCGTATAGAATTCGGAATGAGATTAAAAATTATAAACAATTTAATGTTATAGTATAAGTGGTTATAAAAATTTCTTAATACAGGGGTTCAAACATATACACTCATAATTAATTGAAACAGATGTAATATTATTTTTCATCTAACTCATTTGTTACTTATACTTTTGCTCTTTTAAATGCTTGAAAATAAATCTATCACTTCTATTATTATTTGTAAAATTAATTATGAGTAGTATATTAATTATAAGTAAATTAAAATATTAGTACAAAACAAAATATATCAAAGTCATTAAAATATATTTTTAAATTATTGATACATCATATTTCTTAAGCAGTGTATGGTCATAATTAATTAAAATCAAAATAAAAAACCTAATATAATATTGTAACCTAAATAAAAATGAGTTAATTTATTGTAAATAACAATTGTATTTATTATTTTAAATAGTAGTAACTTTTATTATATATATATTTTGTTTGTATAGGTCAATTACATGTCTTTGGTTCGAACTTAGGACACTTTTATTATATTTGGAATTCGGATAGGATACAAAGTACAAACGCAAATAAAACTGGAAACTGAAAAACTTTTGGCCAAAAACAGGGGCGTCCAGTGCACTTTTGCACCGGACAATAGCAAGTGCAATCTTGCACCATACACGTATATTATTATTATTATTTTGTAATATATAGCGTAAAAAAAACAAATTAAAACACAAAAACATATCATGAATAAATAAAATAATAGCGTAAAGAAAATAAATTAAAACACAAAAACATATCATTTATTTACCGTTAGATTATTTAGTGTACACGTGTATGGTGCAAGATTGCACTTGCTATTGTCCGGTGCAAAAGTGCACTGGACGCCCCCTCAATCCAAAAACAGGACCAAAGTTGTTTAGATAGTACTCTGTGCTAATAATGCACGTATGATTATAGATTATAAATATATAGAAATCAGATTAATTAGCTAGTACCCGAGCTGCCACATGATAACCACCGGCGACACAACTTTTCGCTTCCCTTCCGACCAAACTAGCTTCCCGACATCCGTTGTTGACTCCCCCGGCCCCACGGTCAGTTTGTGCGCCTTGATTGACACTTTGTAGCTTTGCTTTTCGCCTTTGCGGTTAAATTTCATTTGATTCGGAGTCACAATCACTTCCACGCCTTTAGGATTAACCACCTTCACAGTGTAGTTAGACGGAGTAGTATCATCACTAACATGCGTCACGGTCCTCTGGACCACAATTTCCGTCTTATCGTACGCATTGAAATCAACGGTGATGGCCGGATAATTCAGATTCCATGGCTGGGATTGATTGTTGCTGCAACGCGTGCTGTTGCTATTAGTTATGGTTCTTATCCCCTGAATGCTGTAACCTGAGGCGCACAAGAAATTCAGATAGTCATTTGGGGTTATATCGTAGACCAATCCGGGATCAACGACTTTCTCCGCGTCCACGTGGCCAGCCCCCATGGCCAACACCTTTGCGTTTGTGCAATCACTCCCGTCCAATATCGGCTGGCCTCGGTTGTCTTGGCTGATCTGATCATAGCCGGGGTCCAATCTGGGTGGGCCCCTTTCAAGAGAGCTGCCACGCCGGATACGTGCGGGCATGACATGGACGTCCCCGACAGCGTGTAGAACGCAGATTGACGAGGGTTGATGGATCTCCCGCTCGCGGACACGTCGTACGGATATGCAGCGAGGATGTTCACGCCAGGCGCGATTATGTCCGGCTTCATAACAAACGGTGCGACTGTGGTGGGGCCTCTAGACGAAAATCGTGCCGGAAAGAATGTCTGAATCCATGCATTCGCCGTTAATCCAGCAGACTTTGTACACCGCGATTCGTGCTTTCGGAGCAACTCCCACGGCTGTGCTGACGTGGCCGAGGCCGATGACTTTTTTGTTGCAGTTGGATTTTGTGAAATTCTGCCCTTCCTCGCACTCGCCTTTCCATTTGGAAGGGACGGGGCCCAAGCCCTCGTCGCGGAAACTAACGTGTTCTGGCCAGATGCCGGTGTCGAGAATTCCGATGATCACGTTTGAGGCGGAGTCGGATCTATTGAGTAAGTAGCTGGGGACTTTATAGTCATTATTATTAATGTTACCTGCAGAGTACAAGCCGAGGAAAGAAGGCGAGCGAGTAGTGTGTAGTTTGCGAACGCGGTCGGGCATGACGGCCAAGACCCCCTGTTTGTATGCGAGCTGTGCCGCCTGTTGTTGGGTGAGTTTAGCCGAGAAGCCATTTGCAACTGTGTTGTAAACATTTGTAAGGGTAATATTTGTTTGTTGGTGATCATCGGGTTTTGTGTTTAGGGTTTAAAGGGTGGCTTCGTACCAGTACTGTTTGACCTCCGAATACACCCATGGTTTCAAATTGTTGTTGACTATCACAATGTATGTATTGGGATTGGAATAAACAAAATTTGAGAGTGATGAGAGAAACACAAGGAAGGAAAACAAAGGAGCCATTTATTTAATTAAAATAGAGAAATGAAAATGTTTAGTAATATGAATATGGTGTTACCTCAATCGGTTTATATAGAGACTAAGGGTGTATTCAATCAGGATTTTAATGGATTTTTTAGGATTTTTAAAAGTCCGTGGATTTTTGTGGATTTTCTAAATCTACGGAGTCTAAGAAGAGTTTGATTGACTTTTTCTTATTGATTTTCACGGATTTTGATAGACTTTACATAATTGTGAAATTCATTTTTTAATTGATTTACTTGAATTATCATAGACTTTTACATATAAAGAAATCCAAATTGTTTTAAAAAAAATTCAAATTGTTTAAAAAATAAAATACAAAAAATGGATTAGTTTAAAAATAAAAAATATAATTATTCAACATTATTATTCCTATTTTTATTTACATATTGTTATACGACATCATTTTTCATAAACCATTAGCAAGCAATACTCATTGTATGAATTAGCTTGTTCATTTTTCAAATACCATTACCAAGCAATACTCAATACTCTTGAATGAATAGCTTGCGTTTTTTGTTTTGATGTAAATAGTATTCATGATATATATATATATATATATATATATATATATATTATTTTTTGATTTCTTTATTTATTAATGTTTTTTTAACTTCATTATGTTTATTTATATATTTTTAAAATTTTATTATTTTTTTAATAATTAATTAATAATTTTATTTTATCTATTTCATGTTTACTAATTTTATTTATTTTTATTTATATAGTTTTAAGTTTTACTATTTTTTTAATAATTAATTTGTCAATTAAAATAGAAATCCGTTGAAATCTCATGTATTTGGGAGAGATTTCAAATAATGGATTTCCTTTATATGTTTAGGATGAAATCAATAGAAATCCATTGACTTTTAAAATCTTTTAAAATCCATTGAGTTTTGAATACTGTAGATTTTAATAGACTTTTTAAAATCTGAATTGAATACCTCCGGATTTTAATAGACTTTTAAAAATCCGAATTGAATACCCCTGGATTTTAAAAGTCCAAACAAATCCTACAGAGTCTTAAACGAATACACCCCCCTAAATATTAATTAAAAATGTGTGACAATGCATGTTACGTACATCTTATTTTATTACTGGTACACACACTATCATAACGCAGTTCACGCGCCTTTGAACAAATAACAATAATTTGAAGATGGTGTTATTTAATTACAAATAACAATATGACATAATATGTTACAAACATCTTATTTTATTATTCGGCACTCTTATTTTATTATTCGGTACACACAATCATAACGCATCACACGCGCCGTTGAGCAATTAACAAAAGGTATCAAACTATTTTATTTTTCAATCTAAAATTGCATTTTTATTCTATACTTTGTTGTCAAAAAAATCAATTTTTTTTTAAATTTTATGCCCAAAAATTGTGTCAATTTTTTATTCTATACTTTGTTGTCAAAAAATTAAATGTAAGAAACGATGTGAATGGAAGTATATTACATCGGTTCTGAAACCGATGCAAATAATTTAGATAATTAACTTGTCCAGTAAAAAACCTAAAGAATTGAGAAATAATTAAGAAAATAAATAATAAAGTATGACATATTTTCTTGAAATGAATTTGATTGGTTGAAATGTAAAAGGCAGAGTCTTAAGGCAATAAATTAATTTATTATATTTGGAATTTGGATAAAAAACACGTAGAAATAAAACTAATTGAAAGAAGGACCAACATACATGACGACCAGAGTTTCATAGCTCTAGCTATATAAAGTAATTAAATTAGTGCCCCGTGATCAAAAGTTTATTTAATTGAAAAAAAAATAAGAAAAAAAATTGATAATAGTTTTGAGTTTAATCCAATACTAATGTAAAGCTTCAAAAAACTCAAAAGTTTAAAAGAATTGAATATGCTTACTCATAACAACAAATATATCTTTTTTCTGAGCATCCTCTTATAACAATTCCAAAATTAAGCGTGTTGGCTCTGGAGTAATTTTAGGACGGGTAACCCCCTGAGAAGTGTCCCGAGTGTGTCTCGAGTGCGCACGAGTGAGGACAAAGTGCACTGAAAAAGACAAGTGTTGGTATGGTTGAACCAAAATATCACTTCCGACGGCAGTCATTGGTAACCGAACCGGCCCATTAGGGTCGGGCGTTACAACTATTGCACATTTAAATTTATGTTAAAAATGTAAAATTACAGAATACTACTATTACTATTAATTTTATTTTACTTATATTGCTTTTGTAATTAAAAAGTGTTCGTAAAAATTGAAAGTAGATTCAACATAATTCATGTATAGAAATTTCTTTGACTATATTCGTGAATTAATGTGTCATCTTTGTATAAGTCAATAATTCTATCGAGGTACTCACTACTCATCATCGTATTGAGTCCATCTGCTCTGATACGATTTGAAAATTATTTGTCAATAACATCTTAACATGTTCTATTAAAGTGATAAATTGTCCCACTTGTGAAATTTGTCTAACAATGTCCATTTCAAGAATTTCCCCACCTAAAGTTTTGAAGTGGAATTAATTAAACTTCATTTTCATTCTTCATTCTTGGTCGTGCCTTCATTTTCTCAACCTCAAAGATGTATTGGTCGGGAGGTTTTTGACTTTTAGTGAAAAGGAGTGTTTTGTGGAAAGATTCTTATTTTGAGTATTTGACTAGTAATCTTCTAATTAATTAGTAGTAATTTATACTACTAGTATTAAGTAATGTATATTAATTTTTTTATATATAATAATGTAATAATTTATATTTTAAAATTATTTTCTAAATTCCACAAAAACTATACTCTCTCCCTCTATATCACATAAACAAGTTCAATTTATTTTTTACTAGTATATTATATTGTTTATTTGTTTATTTGAGACAAGGATATTGAATTTGCAAAAAAAAAAAAAAAGAGAGAGAGAGAGAGAGAGAGAGAGAGAGAGAGAGAGAGAGAGAGAGAGAGAGAGAGAGAGAGAGAGAGAGAGAGAGAGAGTTCATCGTCAATTTATTCAACATATAAAAAAACAAGGAAAATCACAAACAAGCAAACACGCAGGGCCGATACAACTCGATCACACGAAAACGAAAACACGAAAACGCGCAAATATAAAAAGAGAAGAAACACTGCAGAAGAGAACAAGAGCTAGCTACTAATAAAACAGTAGCCTCACTCGATCAAACGATCTCCGATCAATCAATCACTGGTTGTTCACCATGGCGACGACCTTCTGCCACGCCGGCCTCGCCATGATGTTGACGCACCAAGCGTTCACATGCGGGCGGGCAGCGAAGGCCGCCTTCACACGGCTCTTCATCAAGATTTCCACCGTCGGGAGGTGGTGGAGATCGGTGAGGGTGAACGAGTCTCCGCTCAAGTACTTGCACTCGGTGAGTCGAGCCTCGTACAAGTCGAGAACCTTAGCCAGAGCCGCTTCATGCTCTGCAACAGCCGCCTCGTCGGTGGCCTTTCCAAACAAGGATTTGTAGAAGAGTTCAAAGGCCAGCTTTCCGGCCGGGACGTCGAAGTGATGGGCTTCGACCTCCATCCCGACGGCCACGATCGCCATGTGTTTTGGGTCCTTGAAAATCAACTGGTTTCCGCTGCTTTCGTAAGCATGGGCTAGGTATTGGTTGATGGCCCTTGACTCTACATATTGCACAAGTCATATTGTTACTGTTCGGTTCGAAATAGATCTTAAAACTCAAGTATAAGTTTGACAACTTTATCATAGGTTTTTTAAAGTGTTATTGACAGTACTATATATTTAGGATAAATTACAAAAGCTACCCTAGGGTTTCGACTAATTGCAAAAAAAAAAAAAGGTTATTAGGAAAAAGGAAAATTTTGTTGTTGAAATTATAAAAAAGGACACAAGATTGACTTCATGTGATGATTTTATCGTATAACTATATTGATAATGACTATGTATATCACAAAAAAAATATCGATCGTAAAATCGAGAAACGAGAAGTTATAATACGTACCGAAGAGCTTGAGGTCTCCATCTTCAAGGGCCGGGACCTTACCGAATGGCTGCATATACGAAATCGAAGCGATAGTTAATTAATTTTCCAAGAAGAAAAAAAGAACATTTTCGATGTTTAAATTAGTTGACGTGTGTGCTTACGTTGACAGCAAGGTACTCCGGCTTCTTGTGTTCGCCGGCGGACATGTTGATGGAGACAAACTCGTAGTCGATGCCTTTCTCGATGAGGCAAGCCAGAACCCTCTGGGTCGCGGTCGACATCGTAGAACCGTGGAGCTTGATCGGGGCCATTTTCTTGTTGAAGTTGAAGATCGAACTTAACTTAATTAATTAAGATGATTGTTATAAATTAGAGATGTGTTGGTGTATTCTGGAGATGCATATTGCTGGTATTTATACTGCTGAGATGTTTGGTTAAATTACTGAATTGCCCTTTGATCTTCTGTGTATAGGCACGTGAAGTGAAATGATCGATTTTGACTGTGGTAAAAAATTCAAATTTGTCGGAGTAAATGGCGGAGTATTACGTGCATGCGTATGTCTTTAATTTACGGGATTATTCATTACATGTTTATTTGGTCGGTTGGTTTTGATAAAGCGTGATGCTGTGAAAGATTTTTAATTTGACTAATTAATTCTTTATTATAATACGTATGACTCAATGTTGTAGAAGACTAAGACTTGTTCTTTTGTACTCCCTCTGTCCCAGAGCTATAGTCACGTTGACTTTTTTTGACCGTCGAATGCATATGATAAACAGTATACAAAAATTATGAAAAAATTACTAAAATAAAATTTAACTATTAAATTTTATTTTAGTAATTTTTTCATAATTTTTGTATACTTATTTATCATATGCATTCGACGGTAAAAAAAAGTCAACGTGTCTATAGGTTTGGGACGGAGGGAGTATTTAGTTTCAGTCCCGAGTTCAATTCGTTTCAAAGTAAATTAAAATAAAATAAACTAAAAATAATTTCAATTTATAATTTTAAATATAAAACCTAATTACTGTCATAATATTATTAATATTTAAAAAAAATATGTAATAATTTATAAAAATAATTATTATTTTTATAAAAAAATCAATTCAGTTTAGTTTAGATCGCTTAAGTTCAGTTGTTCAACCGGTTTCAGTCCAAAAGAACAAATCCTAAAGACTCTTTTTGCCCTTTTATCAATTTTATATTTTTATTCATTTTAGTGCAGTTCATTAATTAATTATAATACATATGACTCAATGTTGTAGAAGACTAAAGAAGGTTTATTTAATTCAGACTTTGTACTATTCTTTTGGATTTTTAAAATTCGAAGGTATTTAATTGAATTTTTAAAAATCTATAAAAATTTGAAAGTATTCAATTAGAATTTCACAAAGTATGATATTCAAAAATTTATAGATTTTAGAACTCTATTGATTTTATTTGATTCTCACTCCAATATATGAATAAATTTCAATCACCAAAATCTTTAGTAATGTAGATAAATTTCTAAGAATTTCTCTTTTAATGTAATTAATTATTATTAAAACTTTAAAATTTATATAAAAAATTAAAATTATTTAATTTTCTTTTAATAAATTAAATTATTATTAAAACTTAAAAAAATATTAATTTTTTTTAATTATATATATAATTTAATTACTTGTAAGAAATTGAATTAGTATATTTTGATTTTTTATTATTATTTGATTAGTGTTTCTTATAAAAATTAAAATTAAAATAATATAATTTTTAATTATTATTGTTGTTTCATGGCGACGACCTTCTGCGGTTCTGCCAAGCTGGCTTAGCCATGATGGTCGCGCACCCCAAGCGCTCACCCTAGTCCCTAGTAAAAATGTAATTTTAAATTAATAAAGTAAATAGTTGAAAGTATTATTTAAAAAGTAAGTGAAAATGTAAAAGTATATTTATTTATTTAAATAAATAAATAAGTAAAAATAATTGTTATCTTAAATGAGGTGTGACTAGACCTGTTAAAACTGGCCCGACCCGATGGGCCGGCCCAACCAGCTCGACAAATATGATGGGCTGGGCCTTGATTTTGGCAGCCCATAAAACACCGGGCCTATTTTGGCCCGGCCCATTGGGCTGTCGGGCTGACTGGGCTTGGGCCGGGCTTGGCCCGAAACCTTGAGCCGGCCCGACTATTTTCCAAAATTTAAAAAATAATATATTATAACTATAAAATACATATTTTTAATAAAATGAAATACATACTCATATTATTTAATTATATATATTGTATAGATATTTGGTTAATATGTTCTATATTCTATAGATATTCATATTGTTATAATAATAATAGTAATAATAACATATTTACATTTAATATATATTTTTAATTTATTGTTATACTTCATATTAACTTACTTTTACTTCTAAATTTTTTTATGTATAAATATATTTTAAAATTTTAATATTTTTCACCATAAAATATAAAATTACTTACAAAATAAATTAAATTATTATTAATTTTAATTTAATTAAAAATTAATTTAATTTACATATTTAGGCTTTTTTTGGCCCGACGGCCCGGCAGTCCAGCTCGGGCCAGGCTGGGCTTCATATTTTTTGGCCCATCAAAAACTCGGCCCGGCCCGACCCGACCCGAATAGATGATGTGGCCCAATGGGCTCGGGCCGGGCTGGCCCGACCCGGTCTTTTGACAGCTCTAGGTGTGACCAACTGATATTCAACAACACAAAAAAAAAATGTGACCATTAATAATATGTTCATGACTAATTGTTTAAATTATAATTCTTCCTATATACTCTGTATATTTTTTATTTAACCCAAATTCTTGTTTAATCTACTTTAATCATTTTTTTTTTTCACTTTCAACAAAAATTGGATTTTGACCAAGTAATTCTAAATACTCCCTCCAAGACTAATGGTCTGAGACAGTAGAGTGTAAATTAATAATTTTAACTGTATTGCGTTCCGAAATTCGCTATGAATTGAAGATCATACATAACATGGTAAAAGATTAATTTATTCCATCGTCAAGGCGCCAAAACAGAGAAAATTGAAAGAAAGAAAAAAACATCAAACTGCCGATCGAGCTAATACAACAAGCCGAACTCGATCGATCACACGAAAACAAAACCCGAAATCGCAAACGGAAAACACGGAACTACGACAAATCGAAAGTAGTCTCCAATCAATCTTGCATCATCAATATCATCAAGCCTTCATTGCTTGTTGCTTCATTGCCACAATCTTCACCCAAGCCGGCCTCGCCATGATCTTCGCGCACCACGCGCTCACGTGAGGGCGGCCGTCGATAGCCTTCTTAACGCGAGTCCCCATCAAGTAGTCGAGCGCAGGGAGGTGGTGCAAATCGGTGAGAGTGAACTCGTCCCCACTCAAGTACTTGCACTCGGTGAGTCGAGCCTCGTACAAGTCGAGAACCTTAGCCAGCTTGGCTTCTTGCTCTTGGACGACCGCCTCGTCCGAGGCCGTTTTCAGCATCAACGGCTTGAAAATGAGTTCCTTGATTAGCTTTCCGACTGGGACGTCGAATTCGTGGGCTTCGATCTCCAATCCGACGGCCACGATCGCCATCTTTTTCGGGTCCTTGTAGACCAACGTGGTCTCGCTACTATCGGCGTAGGTGTATGCGATGTATTTAGTGATGGCCCTTGATTCTGCATCGTGTTTTTAATATTTAGGATTTATTACAAAAGTTACCCTTACAGTACATATTTAGAAACGAGATGTTTTACGTACCAAAGAGCTTAAGGTCTCCATCTTCAAGGGCTGGGACTTTACCAAATGGCTGCAGAAAAACCAAAATCAAGTACAAAAAATTGTTTTGGGGATTAAACTATAAAAAACTAAAGAGTTAGGGGTTTAAAGTATATTAAAGAGGACAGAGAGATTAAGAGAAATATTATTTTATTGATTTTTTATCAAAAAATTGAGAGTAAAAATTTATTTTTAAATTAATAAAATAAATAGTTGAGAGTAAATATTAAAAAAAGTACGTGAAAAATGAGGGAATATATGTATTTTTAAATGAAAATATCGAAATAATTATTTTTTGAATAGTAATTAATATTTGAAAATTGTGAGCCTTAATACGAGACAAAATAGAGTAATTAATTTATCCAAATATTTTTGAAAAGTCAAGCTATACAAAGAATTTGGAGTTGACGCGTATGCTTGCTTACGTACATTGATGGCAAGGAATTCGGTTGTTTTGTGTTCGCCGGCCGCAAGGTTGATCGAGACGAGCTCGTAATCGAGCCCTTTCTCGATTAGGCAAGCCAAAACTCTCTGTGTTGGACCCGACATCACGTAACCGTGGACCTTGATCGCCATTGTTGGTTGAGAGGTTGAAGTGATAATATTAATGGTAAGTTGATTGTAATTAGAGATGGTAGTACATTTTGAGACACATGTTACTTGTATTTATAGTCATATTGTTGCTCCACAAATTCATTATTTTTTGAATTAGTAAAATAATTTGAATGTTTGACTGATTAATTTAATAATTAATCGGAGATGTGGGATTCAGAACGGTAACCTGTCGGATTTAAATTTTAAGGTGAATTTCATCCTTAAATTTGAATGTTTGACTGATTAAGGAGATGTGGAATTCAGAAGCTTCGGTAATTAATTTCAATATTTTCAATTTCACATGTAACATGTCGGATTGAATGGTGAATTTCATCCTTAAATTTGACTTTTTTGTGTCTTACCAATAACACTTTTTATCCGGTCGGTAGGTTTTGGTTAAGGCATGTTGATGTAGAGATTCTTAATTTGACCGATAACTATAGGGCGACGCGATCGACCTAGCTAGCATGATAAGTTAACGCGTTGAAGTACGTAGTGCGATCGTGTAAATTCGATAGGTTGACGCACGATAAAACTCGTCGAGAACGTCGAGTCTGCGTGTCTGTGCTGTGCAAGTGACAATGCTAAATTGCTAATAATTGCTAAGAACGTCGAGATAGGAATTTAGGCAAATGAGTTTATTCTCACGAGCCAGAAATGAAATTCATTTACTTTATTTGGGCTTTTGCGTTGTCCATTCATATAGGCTATTGCACCACTCGGCCCAACAGGGCCCAACCAGATCTTCTGGACTTGCAAAACCTTTTCCCGATCTGACCGGCCCAATTTATCGTTGCACCACGCGCTGACACTGGGCCCAAAACAGACCAACCAGATCTTAAACTTTTTCCAAGCGGGGCGGCCCAATAATGATTGCACCGCTGGCTTACTCGGTCGTGCTTTCCTGAAGAATATGTAACCGAGTATACCTACCCTGGTACTTACTCAGTAGTAGACTAGTAGTATTAAAGGTTGATTTTTTTTTTAAATACAATCAAACCTAACGGTCAAGGATAGGTGAAATGGAGTAGATGAAAGATTAATTAGGTATTTATGTTGGTGCATTTATCATATTACATCAAATAACTAAACATTGAATATTTATTATATTGATTTTGTCCCTCAGGTAATTAATGTATTTGATATTGATCTACTGTATGTTTAGTTATTATTTGATGTAATATTTAAATTAATATTCTACCGATCAATTATTTGTTCTATGTTAGGTTGGTGTTGTATTTTCTTGTATTATTTTGTATGGTTCTTTTTTGTTCCAAAATAGTTGATACATTTTTTTAGTGATTTTTAATAACACAATAAAAAAAATTCTAAAATACAATTTTACTATTGTTTTATCAATATACTTTTTAAATTTTACTAACAACCATTTTATTTTTTTTAACTTCAAAATATATTTTTTATTTTTATTTTAAGTAAAAAAAATAGTACTAGTAATATTTTTGTTTGAGTTAAAAATATTTGTAATTTTTATTTTTAAATTAAAAAATATTTTATTTCTATATTTTTACTTTCTTATTTTTAAGTTAAAAATAGTATGTCAAATTTTCTAAGACATAAATTATTATTTATCTAATTACGTGTTTTTTACTAATTGCATTTGTTTTATATTGATCAATTATTGAAGATTACGAGTAAATATTCCAATTTTTTATATTTTTTTACCATTGTTACATTATAGTTCAAAGAGTTTTTGTATTTAACTTTTAAATAAGTTAGTTTAGCTGATTAATTATTTGTGTTTAATTTACCAAAATTGTAGAAAAATTAATTTTATACCAAAATTTTCAAAAATAAAAATATTCATTTTAATTGCTGTCAATTGTCAAGTAGTGCAAAGGCAACTCAATTATAACTTTATTTAGGTACTACTGCTATTTTAATTAATAATACTCCATTATTACTTGCAAACATAAATAAATGCAATAATGTAATCTCCCTTTTTTTATTTAATCATTTGAAAATGTGCAACAACTAACCAAAGTGAGCAAGTGTTCACACTTCACAACAACACAAACACCATAAAAACCAAATACTCGAAATCAAAGCAAAGAAAAACACACAAAAGGCCCGATCGAACTCAATCAAAGGCCATCAAGAACCTTCTTCCAAGCGGGCCGGGCCAAGATCGCGTCGCGCCATGCGCTAACGTGCGGGCGCTCGTCGAACAAGGCCTTCACTTTCGTGCCCTCCAAGTTGTGGACCACGGGCACATGATTGAGATCAACCAACGAGTACTCGTCTCCTCCCAAGTACTTCGACTCGGCCAAACGCTTCTCGTAAATATCGAGAACCGCAGCTAGTTCGATCTTCGATTTTTCGACCGCGGGCTCGTCTGTGGTGAGGCCCAAGATGGGCTTCACCACGACCTCGAAGCTGAGCTTGTTGGCCGCCGCGTCGAATTTGTGGGCCTCCACTTCCAACCAAACGCCCAATATTGCGAGCTTCTTTGGGTCTTGGACTAGGAGTGGGACCCCCTTATCGCCGTAGGCGTACGCTATGTACTTGGTTATAGCCCTTGATTCTATATTTCATAAACATGATTTTTTTATTTAGTTATTTTGAATCTTTGAAAAAAAAAAAAAATGTAAAAACATGTATGATCAAAATCAAAATCATTACCAAAGAGTTTCAAGTCTCCATCCTCAAGACCAGGCACCTGACCAAATGGCTACACCAAATGCACAAGAAAAAATTTAATAAAATAAAGTCACAACTATATATGATATGATACAGAAAATATGCTTACGTTAATTGTGAGAAAGGGCTCCTTCTTGTGTTGACCTGTGGATAAGTCAACAAGAACAAATTCATAATCAAGATCCTTCTCTGCTAAGCTCAGAAGAACTCTTTTGCTTGGGGGAGACAGGGGGTGGCCATGGACCTTAATCGTCATTATAATTATGATTATAATTAATTAATATTTGGAGTGGTTTTGAAAGCTATTTGTGCAGTGGTATTTATAGTGGTGGGGTGGCTATTCATTTCCTTCATTGCTGTAATAATATTTTTGTAAAAATTATTGCAACTTAAAGTAAATTGATAATGGCGTTAGAGTTTCTTGGATGGTGCACTTTAAATTTTCTACTACAAATATTTTTTTGGATAGTCAAACTTTCTATGTAATTATTACTCCTATATATGTAACTGAAACGTGTGAATGAAATTCATGTAA
Source organism: Euphrasia confusa (assembly GCA_954870475.1). Taxonomy (NCBI): domain Eukaryota; kingdom Viridiplantae; phylum Streptophyta; class Magnoliopsida; order Lamiales; family Orobanchaceae; genus Euphrasia; species Euphrasia confusa. The sequence continues at coordinate 55,022,077 of OX940951.1, read as the reverse complement.
TTACATTTTGCAATTAAAGTAACAACATATATAAAAAAAGGAAAAAAATAAGATAGTAGGTGAAAACTACATTTAATTAATATTTGACCCATAAAAACAACGTGTCCAGATCGTCAAAATCAAGATCTACAAATTATACAATATATACTGTACTATTTATGTAGTAACAAAATTTAAATTTTGATTTTATAATACAATTTTACTCCCACTTATTAGTTATTTATTAAAAAATATGAGGAAAAATATATTTTAATGTGTAAAAAATAAGAGTATATATTTTTTTGTGATAGTTAATTTTTAAATTAAAAAGTAAAATAGTACAATTAAAAAATAATAATATAATTATATTTTAAAAATAAAATAAAAGTATATATTTTGGGACGGTCCAATTATATTACTCCTGTCCACAATGCACATACTTTTTCTTTGTAAATATACTAGATTCTACATCTTTATTTTACAAATGAAAAGTGTATTCCTTTCGTTAGTTATGTTTTGTAGTGGTTTTGTGAAATTTTTGCGTTTTATGTGAATTGTGGGTATGTTGAATATACAAACAATATGCAACTAGTACGGACGATGCAGCTAGAAAAACCTGGGCAGCCTGGAAACCCAACGAACCAAGCTAAACTTGTTCCGTTGCTCAAGAGATCAACAATTTACCAATAAAACCGAAAAAACAAGACGATGCAAAGTAATGACTACTAAATTCAGGAAAATGCGCGTGCAGATAAGATCAACTTGATAGATCGATCAGTTTAAAACCTCCGGTTACCATTTACGTTCAATATATACAGCAAGAACCCATAGATAGCTTAGCAGGGAAAGGGAAAGGGGCGTATTATGCTCGTGTGTTGTGCACATGATCCATCATATGCTAAGAAGCTTCTTCCGGATTTAGAAAATTGTGATACTCCAACTGCATCATCTCCCCACCAGTCGCCGGGTCAAATTTGCAGCGGTAGAAACTGCATGTATAGTTCGAATTTAGATTAATATGCAGTACATTTTTCTTAACAAAACTCCGGTGTGCAAGACAAGGACATTAGGCTCAGTTAGGCACTTCTCGTCGACTTACTAAAAGCTCCAACTATCTTTAAAAAATATAACTAATTCCTTGATAATTGATTTTATTTTACGAAAATTTCAACCTCGACAAGGGATATTAGTAAACACAAAACTGAGCACTCAAATGAATATATTAACGAGGTGTTTTGTCATTTTGAAGGATGTTAGTTCTATTGTTAATATATACTGTACTGATTAGAATCTCAGAGATGGTTTTTATTAGGGAAATTTCTAAAAAGTCTGCTCAGTTTTTAAAGATTTAAAAAATAAATTTCTTGGTAAGTACTAAGTAACACACTCTTCTCGCCTGATTATGCAGGGCGTTTTGCATTTTTATTTTTGTTTCAGACTAAAATCAGAATGAAAATAATTAGATGGAATTTTTATCTTAGAAAATCCAAAATTTAGAGTTTCTACCAACCACCATGTTTTTTAGCTCACTGTCGAGATGATATGAAATGGAAGCAAGGTTGCATATGGGGGTTCCTATTAATTGAAACAGCGAATTTGTAATTTACGTGACTAACCTTCCATCCAAGCCCAGAATTGTCACTGTATTTTTCTGGTGACCAAAAGCGACAATGTATTGGGATCCTTCGGACAAACGAAACTGAGCCACTGACCATTCTGAGCTGAAGTACTTGGGTAGAACTCCTGCTAAATTTTCAACCGACTTAAATCCTAGAAGAAAGAAATGATAAAGCTGACACACAATACCAAAAGAGTATAAACTGCGAGAATCGTCTTACCTTTAATGAAAGACAATGAAGAACTAGAAGTCGCAACAGAAGGATTGGGTTCAGGACTGCTCGACCTCTCCTTTCCAACATTTCCAGAATTAGCCTTAAGGCCAAAAACATGAACCGTGCCCTTATCACTTGAGACTGCTAGCCACTGTGCACTGGGTGAGAACGCTAGGCTATATATTTCAGCCCTGTCTGCACCCCTTCGTACCTGCAACATATATCCAAAAGTCATTTTTTCAGATCTGCTCTTAATTACAAAAAAAATATACAGGTTGACAGCAAATTCAGTTACATCGGAAATAAGCAACACAGGGACGACAAACGAAAATTAAAAAAACAAAAATAAATCTTCCCTCCATTCCCACAAACATAAACTGTCCTAACAAAGGGTCAAGGACTTATAAACCATATGGAATACTAAATAACAGAATGCACTTTCACATAGCAGAAGCAAACCAAGTCAATCTTGTGCTCAAAATGAGCACAAGATTTCCATCCCAGTAAGATTTTTCCAAGTCATTGGGATTATTTGCACGTCAACTCATTCAGCATTATTTGAACCTTTTTACTAATTTACTGAACATAAAAACCGGTGATTCTTCATGCTTTGTAAGGCAACAAGTCTCAACAAGATCAAATTTTGATACCTCCATACATTGTAAATATGACAAAAAGTAAAGATATACCTCCTGCTGCAAACTCCCATCTTGCGTGTTGTATATCCGAATCAATGTCCCTTTACTGCTGGCAGTCGCCAGCACGTTCCCGTCTTGAGAGAGCGCAAAGTTGGCGATACTCGAGTCGTGCGCCATGATAAACTTAGTCCTCTTTGATGCGTAATGCTCCACCCTAATCTGCCCCTTCTGCAACCCCGGACAAACCAACACGAGCGAACTCGCGACTTGAGACACCACACAGAGCCCCTTGAGGTTGGAAGTCGTATCAATCTGATGCAGAAGCTTCAAATCCGCAAAATTATACACAAAGATCTTGTACTCAAGAACAACAATTATTCGATCCCTGCGCAATCGGACCCCGCGCACTTCAGACCTGAAGGACAGTTCCCCGATGCATCGGCTCTGGTGATCGTCCCAAATCATGACCTTGGTCGGAGGATACTGAGGGGCGTCTCCACCGCCGACCAGGGCGAGGATGTTGCACCGGAAAAGCATGCCAACGGCGCCCACTCCGCCGCCGCCGTCCTCGAAATCGCGGCGGAATATCTCTCGGAAGGGATCGCAGTTGTAAATTATGAACCCTCGGTCGGTTCCGGAGGCGAAGCAGCCGTAATCCTGGTTGAACGAGACGTGGAGGAGCTTGATCGGGCTAGGGTTTGAATTGGGGTTAGGGTTAGGGGCGGCGGAGTTGCTGTCGACGGTGGAGATGGAATTTCGGCTTCCGGTGGTGACGGTGGAATCTCCGCCGTCGAATGGAGCTCCGTCGTCTGTAGGCGGCGGGTCCGGTTGAATCCCCTGCTGCTGTTCGAGGTAGGGTTCGAGCATGGGGGAAATAATAAAATTAGGGTTTGTGTTGGGATTGGGATTCTGAAAGGTGGAGGTAGCGGCCATCGGAGGGGTTGAGTTTGGAGGTGGGGAGAGAGAACACGTAAGATAAAATCAATGGGAGATTGTTCTGGAGACGGAGGAAGAAGGGTGAATATAATGAGTAAAACTGTACAGGTTCAATAAATATAGGACACGTAGCGTAGAATTTCCGACAAAATGGTGCGTGACGTGGCTTCGTTCTCAACCCAAACAAATCGGTCTTTCTACTCCGATTGTAAAGCAATTCGTTTCGAGTTGACTTGTAACTACAATACTTCAAATTAGTTGACTTGTTTAATTAAACACTCTATATTATTCCAAATATAAATATTTTAAATTAATACAGTGTACATTAAGAATTATAATTCTAAATTAAATATTGAATTCACTAACCATTTAAGAATAATTGAGAATTAAAATTCTAAATTAAATATTGAATTCACTAATAATTTAAGAATATTTTTATAAAAAAAATATGCAAACTCAATAATTTTAATTACAAATAACTTAAATAGTCAAAACGATTTATATTCATATTTTAAATGCGAGTACATCAGATATGGCCATGCACAAAGTTCTGAATAATCAATGTTTTCTTATTAATATTGTCACTAATTTAATAATAGATTTTTTGTTTTAGTGTAGGAAACAAAAATAAAAAATTTGAATCCAAAAACAAAGTAAATTAAAATTAACATTTTTTTGGTTTTTCTCTATATCATTAACTTTATATGTCAAAGGTCGTTTTTACAATAATATCACATCATCTTTATGCTATCAGCATCTTTTCTGATTCAGTAATTTCAAGATGAAGGGAGTAAGCTTGTGACCTATTCTGGGATCCTCAGTTGCGCACAGTTACAAGCCTCTGACCGCGCATCACTCATGCTCGTCTACAAGCAAAAGTTGAAATCAATAAAACAAAAGGCTAGAGCGTCAAAAAGAACATGCAACTGAGAATGGTCCCAAGAAATATGAGCTATTGGAAATCCTACCACGTTGTCGAACAAACTCTGATAGTAACTAAATTACGCAATGTCTCATAAATCATAATCCATCACACCTGAATTTTGAAATCTTACTCAAAATGTAGAGTCAATGATGATTCTCAGAAACGGCATGCTTAAGGTTGTATTTGCGTGAAATATGAGCATAAATAGATCACATCGTCTTTTCCCTTCACCTGCACCTCTTTCCTGTTTCACACGACATGGACTTATTATGAGAGCAAAAAATGCCATCGCCACCAAAAGGGAACGTGGAGGGTAGAGTAAGCATATAGATAAGTGCCACTATGGATTATTCCAACCCCTGCACCCTTGTTTATAAATATAGTAAATAAAAAAAAGGTGTTAGAACCAGTCCATTTTGGGAAATTGAAATAATTACTGTTTTACTATAAGTGAAGTAACAGTTTCTAACTACATGTGTGTGTGTCTGTGCGCGAGGAAACCAATGTCGAGTAATAGATTTTACTAATAACCACGTGTTGTTCACACACCTGAGTTACTATTTTGCTCCCCTGCACTTCTATATAAATTATCTGAGAGTTAACAGCAGGAATGTGTGTTCATAATCACACTATACCAGCAATTTCAACTGAACATGTAATCGAGGAAAAACTATAAACAGATATTGTTTTGACAAAGCTAGAAAAACTCGTACCAAGGCGGGCGTATGCAAATCAGGTTTCCAGTCTCAAGTTCGACATCACCACAAATTCTTGGGTTGAAGATGATAGTCAAAGTTCCTGCTACACCCCTCATTTTTTGCAAGTTACTGTCAATATGCGGGTTCTGAATAGACAACACACAAACTCACTTAGTATTTTGCCATTTTCATTTCATTTGATGCACCTTGTTTTGTATTGCAAACACCAACCAAATACAGGACAGAGAACATCAAAAAAAATCCCGACTAAAGAACTCCACAGAGGAGATCTCTAAAGACTCCTACTGAGTCTGAAATAATAGAATGTTCAGAAAGGATTACAGTAAAGTCAAAGCTAGAGTATGTCTAACATACAATAGTCTAGTTTTGATATCTAGCGAACCTTTTCATCTTCAATGAGAGTGCAGGAACAAACAATCAGCTTTGCTTCTAAAGACCTTGTTAAAATCTTCACAGAAATGCATACTTTTTCATCTAAAAAGAAAAGATAAGGACAATAAATCAACATCAAAATTCATAGAGTGAGCAGAAAATAGTGATATGCTGATATCTATAATATTCAAGGCCTGTTTTTACCCTTAAAACCAGTTTCAGTACTAAGATTCTTTAAGTAATCCGTCTGGCTTTCTTTCTCACTTTGCATTACTTGCTGCAACTTCCCATACATTCCATTGCTGCAGTCACAATCAATATATACATAATTGAAAATCATGTGCCCAACTCATGAGCTGCATTATATTATCTGTGATTCTGTGTCACTAAATTACATTGTCAAGACCCACCACACTGACCTAGTAAAAGCTACGTGCGGCATCTCATCAATTACAGCAACTGTTCCGAAAGCTTCATGAAACTGATCGGCCATAGTCCTCCCAGGGATAACCAACATTAAATTTTGGTGGTTTTCCTGACACAACCAGTTTGATAATCAAGGAGGGAGGAAATAATCACACAGTATATTGCAAATTTTGAAAGACCCATTAATCTAATAAAAACCTCATCATCGTCGCTGAGAAACGGAGATCCACTATCAAAAGCCTCTACTGGGTCATCCTCAGCCTCAGCCAGGTTTCTATCATCCAGCAAAGAAGAATTATTCCTTTTTAAAACCAACTGAGCATTTCTTCTTTTCTTGATATCCTGTAATGGTGTAAGTGAAATTAATCCAAATTGACTCTAGATATGGAAGATCTAAAGAACAAAAGAAAGCTACTAGAGAAGAAGCCAACAAGTTCTGAACTTCCTTGCAGCCGATTGCTAATGCTATCATCGAAGCTATATAGAAACTCGGCCATGGAATGTCCTTTAAATTCATGTTTATCAGCCTGTTCAAATGGGACTATGAGATTTTTTGGTTGTTCAGATTCTTCATCATGACGAATCAGTTGCTGCACGGCCGTAGATTCATCCAAATCTTCATCAGCTGCAGCATCAATTTCATCTGATGGTGGGCTATTGATGATGGCGAACGATGGCCTCTCATGTTCAACACTGGCAACCATAGATTGGTCTTCCTTGCGTGAATGGAGACGGAACACGAATTTAGGCTTTAGTTTTTTACTGCTACCTGCATAATATGAAGAATTGTAAAACGGAAAAAGAAATAGTTCATTAACATTTACTACCCATGTTTTTAAAGAAACATGTCTTATACCTTTTAAGGATTTTCTTTCCTTCGCAAATACACCATGGGATGAAGAATAACTAGAATTTGCATTCAAGCAAACTAATGCCTCCACTTCCCGGCTTGCTTCGGACCATGTGCTGTCCATATTCTTTCTATCACTTCTAAGGGTAGGAGGATTGGTTTTCTGGATGCATTTGAGATTGGATTAACACAGTTAATGGTTACAGAAATATGGAAGCTTTTGAAGTATCGCAATATAGTCTAATCATTCACAATAAAGCGGCGAGAGAAGATAGAAAATTATTTTTACTACAGACCTCATCATCAGAAAATATTTCTTCATCAGAATTTGTGATTGAAGCCATTGTTGGTAAATAGACCAACCCTTCATTGGGTTTGGTATAGACAGCAGAGGCAGTTCTAGCGTGGCTGGAACCATTCACCTCATAGGGAGAAAATTCAAGTTCATCATCTGTTTGGCAAACTCCTTTTCTCTGTCAGTAGGAAAATTCTATGACAGAATCACAATCATGTTAAATTCCATGACATTTATGGCAGCCTTACTTAGTTACATCCATATCATTTTACTAAAAATCGACCCCAAGAAACAAAAATTAATAATGAAGGTGCAAGATAATCTCAAGGAATAACATCTTCTATGTTGAATGATAGTAAAAGTAGTCCGTCTAAAGCAAACTTTCCCAGAAATTCCACTAAATGTATACAGTACAACAAGAAACATCTAAGTAAATCAGATAGTACTGGAGATATCGTATTTCAGAGTTCCAGTAAATACCCTTTGAGATGAGATCAATTCCTTTTCGGTTGAGTGAGGTTGATAAGAATCTGCAGAAACAGACCACCGGTAACTAACAGTAAGATTGGCGTATTACGATTAACCGATATCACTTGAATACACAACAAAAAAGAATACAACACAGAAACCACCTCTGAACATCTCAATATCTTCCTCCTCTTCTGTCATATCATCAGGAAATATAGAGTGTATATACATACAAAGAAAAATCCGATGTTAAATGTAGAACAATAACTGTATCGAAATTACAGCTTAATCATCGAACATCGGAAACATAACACACAGCATACTCAAAATTCTACAGCAATCACACTTTCACCGACAAAATTTCACACTACATATCAAAACCAAAATCCCACCGCAGTTAGCACACAGTCAATTAGTCATCGACGGATTAGCAGTGCAGAAGAAACACTTATAAACTAGATCATATTTTCCGTATCTTACCGGATATGCTCCGATCAGAGACTTGGTTCTCTCCGGCGAGATTCCCGAACTGCAATCGGAAATAACGAGCGTAACTACGTTAGCCGCGAAATGAAACGAACAAATGCAGAAATATATGAAATCGTGATCGCGTTGCGTACTCTGAGTTCGTTTTTCCTCCACATTCGCGCAGCCGGAAGAATGGAGTTTTCCCGCTCTAAATTTGAAGCTCCTCTCCGACGATGGCGGTAAAAGGAAATTAGGAAAGAACTGCTTGTGCGAAACCCCTTTTTCTATGGCTATAGACTACAGTTGCTAATTTTTTGTGGGCCGGGCTTTAGTTTATGCCTTTGATTGGTTTAATATATGGGCCTTTCCGTTCCATCCCGTCCAGTGGAACACTACTATTTCAGTCCATTAAAAATAGGCTCGTTGCTTGTTTTGGAATAATCCATACTCCATTTATTAGGTTTGTAAGTTTGTTAAATTATACTGTAATTATTTAATTGATTATATAAATAATTAAAATATTATAAAATTATAATAATTTTGTGAGAAATTAAAATAATTTCATTGGAACGAATCTACATTTTTTTTCAACAAAAAAAATTAAATTATAATGGAATTAATAGACCTGCAATTGTTTTTTTTTTCTTCTATATAATGGATAAAATAGACTTGCCACATAAATTTACTCTATTCTTTTTATATAAATAGTCACATTTATCTAGACACAAAAATTAAAAAAAAATACTATAAATTAAATAGTTGACTACAAGGAAAATACTTACATATATAAATTAAATGATTTAAACCTTATAAATTTAATTTATAAATTAATTATGAGATATATATTGATCATATACTATAATTAGCAAGTACTGAAGTTTAGTTATTCACAAACAAATAAACTTCCCAAAAAGAAAAAAGTGATTATGATCAGCTTATTACTAGGGGTGGGAATTCCGGTTTTGGTTATCGGTTAAAACCGAAATCGAACCGAAAATTTCGGTTTTTGATTAACCAAATATAAGAAATTTGGTTTTCGGTTCGGTTATCGATACGACATTTTTTATATATTCGGTTATCGGTTAACCCGATAACCGGTCGTTAAAAACCGAATAACCGAAATATATTATATATATTACATATTATATATATTTTTAAGGACGATTATATAACAACACTCCCTTACTTATTTCGAATTTTTTGTGTTTTGTTGGATTTATACATGTTAGATTGAATAAGTTGGATTTTAGTTTAAATTTGTTTATATTTTGATTTTTTTTCTTTTTTTTCCACGATATTTTATTTAAAATCAGTTTACTTTTTTCTTAATCGGTTTTTTGGTTAACCGATAACCGAACCGAAAAAATCGGTTCGGTTATTGGTTATCCAATAAATTATTCGGTTCGGTTTTGGTTAGTCATTTTCGTCGTGTTTCGGTTCGGTTAACCGGTCATTCGGTTCGGTTCGGTTTTGGTTAACCGAACTTCCAGCCCTACTTATTACAATTAATTGAGCTTATTAATTACAAGATCAGTTACATCTTTGTTCAAAGCCCTAAAATAAATCCTTCCCTTTGTCCATCAGATTGAACCTGAAAGACTCTCTCGAGATCTCATCCCGGCTGTTGGATGCAGACTCTCCGCGCCTAGTTTCCCCTTCGGCCTCTCGATACCTAGCCAGATACCTCTGCAAAGCCGAGCCATAATCGTCGAACACCAAAGTGAAGAGCGACGAGCAAACATCGTCCCCGTTGAGCGTCTTCCTCTTATCGACGCGACACTTGTTGGAAGCCTCGCTCGTCACGAAGCTGATGAACTCTGACACGCATTCTTGCATGGTTTCTTTTGCTTCTTAAGCCGCCAAATCGCAGCCCTCGCCGTCGATCTCGAGGAGCTCCGCCTTGCTGTTTCCAACAAGCTATCGTCACCTCCACGCCGTCCGATCCCCGCGTTTGAGCGCACCCTTGTTGATGAACTCGATCCATATGATGATTTGGAAGACGAATCGGCCTCGATCTGGGATGACGAGCCAATTTGGGATGCCGAGCCAATCTGGGACACCGAGCCTACCGAGTCCGCTGAGCCAATCTGGGATGTCGAGCCTGCCGAGCCCGATGAGCCAATCTGGGATGTCGAGCCTGCCGAGCTAGTCGAGCCGATGTGGGACGCCATGCCCGTCGAGCTGATCTGGGACGCCAAGCCCGTTGAGCTGATTTGGGACGTCGAGCCACTTTATCAATCCACTACCCATGAGTCGACCCTCCCTGTTGTAGCTACCCCTACGTCGCTTCATTAAGTCGCTGCCCCGAAGTTGAATCATGAAGTTGCTGCCCCAACGCCTTATTGTCATGTTGCGGCCTTCTATAGTTCCTACCGTGTTGAACATGACCAGTTGGCTGCTTTCACAACAGTGTACAAGGTCACCCCTACTAAGGATAGTTGGATGGTGTTTGATCCCGGCGGATGTGCTCGATCTTTCAGGTTCGCGGTCGAACCTTCTCTTAGAGGGGGAGAATGATGTGGATAAGGAAAAGATAGTGTCTTACTCCCCAAGCTATCATTATTTTATTTATTTATTTTATTAGGGTTTTTAGTACTATTTATATTCTGTTCTTGATATTATGTTACTCAGTTGATTATTGATATAAAATAAAAGAGTTTTCTCTTGTTTTGTCGAATTTCGGTATTCTTCGGAATCAACGATATTTGATGTATTAATTCTCGGGTATTCATAGAATCAACGAGTCTTAATTCTTTGTTTACGCTTCCGCCTGCATCAGCGTGGGACGGTAGGGCCTGTTGGGGAATATACGCTTCTTAGGCCGGTATATCCCCGTCGATCGTCAAAGGGTAGGTTCGATTTGATAAATAAAGCGGAATAAAAAAAGGGAAGACAAGAATTACGTGGTTCGGCCAATAATGCCTACTTCCACGGACACCACACCCAATATTATTCGATAATAATATTCTCGTGTACAGGACCGGATCTCGATAGATCTCTTTTCGACTCACTATTTCGTGCTCTAGATTTTCTATCTTGGTTATACATGAATGAGGGGAGGAGGTTCTTTTATAGATGAAAAGTGAGAAACCCTAACTTAATCCCCAAGAAACCGAAGTCAAAACGCGGTCAAACTTTCGTCTCTTCACTCCTCCCGATGCTTTAATCCGAGCAAGGGTTGGACTCCCAACAATCACCCCCTCCAACCCGAGTGAGCAATTATTCCACCAACGCCCAAGTCGATTACCAGCATCTCGACACCACCGAAATATGAGTCTTCAAAACAGTCCAACATGTCAACCCACCCCCTCAACGAGTGTCTCGTATCCAAGCTCCATGAATACGACCAACGAGGCATCCCATGCATCCTCCAAACGCATTCATGCCTCCAACGCCCCCCACCGGGGCGTCACCCTTCAACAGCTAGCAAGATTAGGAGATGATGTCGTGCGCGCCTCGACCCTCATCTCAATCTTCTGAACTTCCCGCTGAACCTTCTTCCATTGCATCCCGATCACCCTTGCCCTGTTGGAGCCGGCCTGCTCCTCATGCCCATGTGTTCGACAACGGTTGAAATCCCGTCCAGTCTTCATTGTATTACTCGACCCATGTCCGACACCAGTTCCTCGTGCCACCACACTACCCTCGAGCCTATACAAGCCGCCAACATTTCTACCACGCAGAACCTCCCGGTTATCCTTCAACACCTTAATTTTCCCGCACTCGGCCTCGAACTTGCACCCCCTCTCGTCTAGCCTCCCGAGAGCAAGCAAATTCTTTCTTATGCTTGGCACGTGTTTTACTCCCGCAACCGTGACGCTCCTTCCACCCGGCAACCGAAACTCGACGATCCCTTCCCCGACTACCCGATTCCTTGAACCATTAGCCATTTGAACCGTCTCTCTTTCACATGCCTTGTACTTAGAAAATTGGGCTCGATCATGGCATGTATGAAATGCACTCCCCGAATCGAGAATCCAATCTTTCCTCCTAGCGTCGTTTGCCTCTAACACTGCCAACGCGTCGTGAATATACTCGTGTTGAACCGCTGCTGCGTTTTCTTGCTGGTCTTTCTTCGCCTTCCACTTTGGACAATCCCTCTTCACATGACCCTCTTCGTCGCAATAATAGCATATGACCTTCTTCCTCGGCCTCTCTCGGTTTCCACCACCATTCCTCCGGTTCCCGCTGTGACCACCACCCGTGTAAAGTGCTTTCTCACCCTCTGGCTCACTTTCAACCTCCTTCTTCCTCGCCTCCTCATTGAATAGGGCATCCGTGACCATCGTCATGGTCATCTTCCCCTCCGGCGCGGAATTACTTAGGGAAACCACCAGAGTCTCCCAACTGTCGGGCAGGGAGCTAAGCAAAAGCAATGCCTGAATCTTGTCATCCAGATTCAAGCCCACCGCGATCATTTGGTTCACAACATCCTGGAACTCGCTCACATGGTCGGCCACCGGAACACCATGCCTTAGCTTAAGGTTCACAAGCCTCCTCATGAGAAACGCCTGATTCCTCGGTGACTTCGATTGGAACATCTTCTCCAACTTAGTCCACAGAGAATAGGCCTCCTTCTCTTCCGACACGTACGGGTACACGGTCTGTCCAACGCACTGACGAACAAGGCACACCGCCTTCTTATTCATTTGCTTCCACTTGTCTTCTTCGATGGTCGACGGTTTGACCCCCTTGCACTCGAACGGTATCTCGAGATCCCTAGTCGTGAGATAATCCATCATACGCGACTTCCAAATTGAATAATTTGTCGCCGTAAGAACCATCATCTTCGACGTCATACTCTCCTCCGTTGCTCCTGCCATTGATCAATACCACCCCACAAGAAGCACAAGACAAATCCAACCAAGAAACAACCAAACACCGAAAAATAGAATCGATTCACCTGTTTAGTCCCTCTTTGTCTTCGCACCCCCGGATCTTCCTCGTATCTAGAACTTCGTCTGGATATGGAACTGCCTCCGGTAACCTTCGCCCTTTGAAATAACCTTCGCTCTGATACCAATTGTTGGGGAATATACGCTTCTTAGGCCGGTATATCCCCGTCGATCGTCAAAGGGTAGGTTCGATTTGATAAATAAAGCGGAATAAAAAAAGGGAAGACAAGAATTACGTGGTTCGGCCAATAATGCCTACTTCCACGGACACCACACCCAATATTATTCGATAATAATATTCTCGTGTACAGGACCGGATCTCGATAGATCTCTTTTCGACTCACTATTTCGTGCTCTAGATTTTCTATCTTGGTTATACATGAATGAGGGGAGGAGGTTCTTTTATAGATGAAAAGTGAGAAACCCTAACTTAATCCCCAAGAAACCGAAGTCAAAACGCGGTCAAACTTTCGTCTCTTCACTCCTCCCGATGCTTTAATCCGAGCAAGGGTTGGACTCCCAACAGGGCCCGCTTCATGACTCGACCCACGTTTGCGATCGGGAGAAGGCGGTCGGGATCGGTGTAACCGATTAGACCTTTGTTAGCTTCATTGGTAGTAAGGAAATAGACACTTTTATTGTTATTGCTTTTTCTAGGGCTTAAATTATCGATCATTTTTTTTTTACCTTATTTGTTTTGTATTTTGGTTTTTGGTTTTGCTTGCTTGACTTTATATAGACGCGACGTTATCAGAGTCTAAATATGTATATCAAATAAAATATGAAAGAAAATAGATTTTGTAACATTTTGGACGGGTTTTTTTGGATTAAAATTGGCTGAATTGAACTGAACTTATTAATTCATTTATTGTAATTGTTTAAAATGTGCATGTACATAAGATCGTTTTTTATTGCTCCCGAATCCCGATCAAGTGAGTCCAGTCAAATCGGCGTGATCTAATGGTTGTCTGAGTAATAAATTAACACTCTAACCGAGCCTAACGGACCGGAACGAATCGATCAAGATTAATATTTTATCTCAATTAACTCGATCGGATTCATTACACAAATTAATTACTCCCAAATAGGCAATATGTGTTTTCTAGCTATGGTTCAATTAGGTCAGATTTTTTAACAATTAATTAAAGTGCAGTACTCTTAACATACATTGGTTAATTATATTCTAGGACCTAGGTATTTGAATAATGTAATTAATTATATATATAGTACTTGGATCGAATATGGTCCCCCTCGTTGATCTTGGATATATAATTAACTTTTTTATACTTTAATCAAAGAACTGTTTGTAAATGCTAATGGTCTGCTTAATTTGATGGACAGCTGTCGATGAGAGTGCAAACCTTAACCTACCAAACAAAACCTAAAAAGAACCAAAACAATACAGATGATCACAATCCTAACCCTAGTTAATTAACGTTGTATTTAGATAAACATGTCTTGTGTGTTTTTTATGTTTTAAATAATGTAAAGTATGTATATACATAATAAGTACTACTATTAGTAATATGTAAATAAATAAAGAGGTTAGTCTACTAGCTAGCACAAGAGTGTAAAATAAATATTGTATTTTGAAGATAAAATTGTGAGCTTTTATAATTTTTGTTTATCATAAAGGGTTTAATTTTATAATTTTTGTTTATCTTAAAGGGTACAATTTGGGAGGGGGACAAAAAGAAAAATGCATAAAAAATTAATTATTTGACGAAAAAAACATTTTATCATCTTAGCTAATTACTGTACTATATATACATATATCTCTATTACTAATATATCACTTCTGTACGAATGATCATCTTTTTTTTGTAAATTATTACTCCCTCGGTTCAAAGACAGTTATCATACTTTCTTTTTTGGGGTGTCCAACAATAGTTGACACACCCTAAAAAAGGAAATAATTATTCTAACTTTTTCATTTAAATATACAACTTTATTCTACTTTACCCAACCTACTTTTTATACTTTACTCACAACTAATTTACTTTTCACTTTTAAAAAATATTTTTACTCTTTAATTTTTAATTAAAAAATTAAAAAATAATAATTTTCTTAAACTCCGTGTCCAGCAAAGTATGACATCTATTAATAGCCGGAGGGAGTAAAAAATTGTGACCATTCGTACGGAATAAACGGAATATAATTAAACTTGTATAAAATCAAAAAAAATAAGATTTTTGAAATTTCCCACATTTGTACTAATGTATTCTATGTACAAAAATGTACACGTATCAAGATAGAGAGATAGGAAAATAATAAAAATTGAACTGAGCACATCTTGATTCTTATATGGAAGGCACGAGATTTAGAAGAACGAGACAGCTTATATATATAGTAAGTGATTTACCTTTTCCATTCACAATTAGTATTATAAGTACTAAACACGGTTGTTTAATTTTGATTTGTGACCTTGACTTGATACAGATGTTCAACATTAAATTTGTATGAAAAAATTCTTAATTTCACTTGGTCTAAATTTTCCTTTTTTTGTACACTTACGTGAAATTGCACTCGCGTACTTTTGATTTCAACTCTAAGAAGGGTGTATTCGATCAAGACTCTGTAGGATTTTTATGGATTTTTAAAGTCTACGAGTATTCAATTCGGATTTTTAAAATTCCATTAAAATCTTGAGTTATTCAATACGGATTTTAAAAAGTCGTTAAAAATCTACGAGTATTCAAAAGTCAATGAATTTTAAAAGTCAATGGATTTTAATTGATTTCATGTCCAAAATACAAAAGAATTCCATCATTTGAAATATCTCCTAAATACGTGAGATTTCTATGGACTTCTATTTTAATTGATTAATTTATTATTAAAAATAATAAAACATAAAAATATATATAAAAACATAGTAGAATTAATAATAAAATTAGAAAACATGAAAAAGATAAAAATAAAAAATAAAATAAAATTTTAAAAAATAATACTATAATAAAATTAATATTAAAATTATTAAAAAAAATTCAATTTTGGTTTCGATTAGTTCACAAGATTGAATGGTCAATTCTCCTTCGGACCCTCAATTAATTGTTTTCCAAAAATGTTAGAGTCGGGTATATAAACCATTTATCGAGGAGGAACTTAAAAAAAAAAAGGTTTTCGGTGTCTTGCAGCTATTTCAAAAAAATCCGATTCGTGCGGATTCAAATTAATAAATTTTTATTTATTAAAAAATTATATTTGAATAAAAATTATAAAAATAATTAAATTTATTTATCAAGTTATTTTAAAAAATATAATTATTTTTTTAATTATATATTTTACTAGTTTAAAAATTATAAAATTCCATTTAAATCAATAAAAAAATATTTAAAAAATAATTTATAAAATTAAAATTTACATAAATGTATAAAAGAAAGTCTATCAAACTCTACGAAAATCCATATATAAAGTCAGTCAAACTCTGCATTGACCCCATGAACTTCTTAAATCAACGAAATTCCATAGACTTTTTAAAGTCCAAAAAAATCCAATGAAATCCTAATTGAATACACTCCTCTAAATTTATGCCCAAATATATTACTTTTTTCTAAGAAGACATGTAATCATTTGTTCGGAGAAAATGAAGTATTAATTAATTACTTTGGCAAAAATAATCATTGCGGTCTTGACCTTTAGACCATGTTTATCAACAACCTTACACAACCTAATTTTTTAATAAATTATTGATTTCACTCTCCTCCACATCATCAACCCACCACTCAATTTAACTTTTCACTTTTTGATACTTCATCCACAACCTATAACCTACAAATCAATTTTAATTTCTCATTTATTATTCTTATTAAATAATTATTTAATATTATTGATTTTAATTATTTTAAAATAAATAAAAATGTAAACAATATTAAATTATTAAAATAATTCAGCTAATAATTATAAATATATATATATATATATATATAAATTAAATAAACTACATTTCCAATAATAAAATTAAAATTACACAAGTTCAAATAATAAAAATACAAACATGCATAAAACACTACAATAGAAAAAATGCAAAAGTAAGAGAAAATAGAAAAAAGTAAGAGAAATAATTTGGAAGAGAAAATAGAAAAAATAAATTGTGGGTGAAATTATATGAATATTGATCTCTATTTATAGAGGATAAAAAAATATAAATTTTGATATAATTATATTTATATATAAATTAAATATAATGTTAGATATATAGCATTATATAATACATTATATAAAAATTAAACAAATAAAATATGTGCAATCAAATAATGAAATTTGACAATTAAAAATAAATGAAAAAGTCACCCCGGTAGGGCGTAGAAGAGATGGGTCGTGAAAAATAATTTTTTTTTTCTTTTTTTTTTTAATTTCATTTTTTGTCTTTTTGTGCAAGGGAGGGCGTCACGCCCTCCCGATAAACGTGGTCTTAGGAAAGGGAAAAGCATGAGGACCACAAACTAAAGTATGGGATTTAGAGCCTGTTTGCCTAAGCTTATAAACTTTTTAAAACAGCTTATAAGCTGTTTAGGAGCTTATAAGTACCTAAAATTTGTTTGGTAAACATTTAAAAAAAGATCTTAATTTTTTTACAAATAAGCTGTTTAGCAGCTTATAAGCTGTTTAAAAAAAGTAAGGGGAGGTACTTTTTTAAAACAGCTTATAAGCTATTGTAGCTTAAACAATAAAAGACCAAAATACCCTTAAAATTATTACCTTTTATATATATAAAAAATTCCAAATTTATTATTTAGTTAATATAATTATTTTTAAATATTTTTTTCATATATAACAATTTATTTTTGATAATTTTATTTATATAAGATCTTAAATTGTCAAACAAATTATCATCTTATAAGTTTATATATCTATTTTATCCAAACGATTTAACAACTTATTTATTAAATAAGACGTAACAGCTTATAAGCTATTTTAACTAAGCTCGCCCGAACGAAATTCGAACTTTGAGATTTATTTTATTTTATTTATGTTTCCCCGCTGAATCTAGGATTATATATACTGTATATCGTTCAGCCCATAAATTGTCTGGTCTAGTAAGAGATCATCCTGGCCCAGCACATCATTAAAATCTATTGGGCCAACACATGATTAATATCTATATGGGCCTCTTTTCACCGCCCATCTCGAACCAAACACTGTATTAAGAAAGATAATATTTTTATTTTTGTTAAAAGGTTTCCATTACTCTATTTAATTGTTATTTTATAAAAATGCGTAGTAATAATAATATATGATCTATACAAATATTATAATACAAACTTAGTACCTTTAAATTTTACTATTTATAAAATATATGAACGGTAAAGTAAATACATACTACTCCAGTTTCACACTAATGACTTATCTCCTTTATATTATTAATTTGTGAAAGAAGTGTGATAATTGGTGTGAAATAAAAATAAAAATATCATTTGCCGATAAAATATTCTTATTTTCTTTTAAGGTAAGATGAGTCAGATCTAATTGACTAATTCCTCGCTCGATGAATATTGAATAATGAGTCAAGGTATGTCTGCTAATTAAACAATCTTAAGAGCTCTATCCTGATTAATTAATTAATTTTTTTTTTTTTTTTAACCTATGCTATTAACGTCTAAATCAAGAAATTAGATTAATAAAAGTTGGACGTCGTTTTGGTGGGACAATTCAATTATACATTTAAGAATATAACGTGAAAATTTGACCGATCTGCATTGGTTTACAAATTAAACAATGTAACAAAAAAAGTTTGAAAAGATAATATTAAGTATTTACTGTTTTTTTTTTTATCATTAAATATAGTTTATTTGATACTAATAATTAGTAGATCAGCTGTCCTTCTTTGGCTTTTTCAACACTATATATATACCTAAATTAAATAAGCCAAATCACACCAAATTATATGTTCATTAACATTACCCAGAACACTATTAGAGTAGAATTAATGTCAAACATTACGAGTGATGATCATGGCGATAGTTTTTGTTCCGGTGAAGTTCCGCAGCAGCAGCAGAACCCGTCGATCGGATCAGCCCTCGACTCGACTAACAAGAAAGGAAATCTACCAGGAACTCCAGGTTATTCCAATAATTGCATTTTATATTAAATACTTCTTATTTTGGACATGAAAATTATATATTTATTGACTTATTGTATTTATCATGAATTCATGATCAGATCCCTCGGCAGAAGTCGTTGCGCTCTCACCAACAGCCCTCATGGCGACGAAAACGTTCGTCTGCGAAATTTGCCAAAAAGGGTTCCGAAGGGAGCAGAATCTGCAGCTGCACACAAGGGGTCATAACGTAATTCCACTGAATTCCACGAACCTGGTTAGAAAATGCGTTTACGTTTGCCCCGAGCCTTCGTGCGTGCACCACAGCCCGGATCGCGCTCTCCAAAACTTAACCGAGATCAAGAAACACTACCTTAAGAAGCACGGGCCGGTGTCGTCAGATTCGAAGGCTCATCAGAAGGCTTGTGGCACCATGGAATTCAAATGTAATTGTGGAACTATCTTTTCCAGGTTTGAATTATATTTTGTTTCCTTTTTTTCGAAATATTACGACTATTTATCGTGTTTTATAAAAGAATAATTTGGCGCTTTCATCCATCCAGGAGAGACAGCCTGTTGACTCACCGGGCATTCTGTGAAGCAGCGAGCCAGGTCAGATTAGGGCCAGTGGGCCGAATCCCGAAAGCCCAATTTTCAGATCTCATGTCAACAATTCCCAACATGGACACCACGGAAGCCCTATCAGAATTCAAGCCCGTGGATCAAATATTTGGGCTTAACATTGGGCCCAAATACTTTCACAGCCCAAATGACCAGTCACTGTCGTTCCTCCAAGTAGGATTTGAGCAAAATACCACTCAAGAAGTGGCAGCTCAGCTCTTCCAAGGTGGCTTGCTCAGGAACGGCAGGATGCTGATCGAAAAGAAAAATCCGTCGATCGAATTTGTTAGTGGAAAGGGCTTTCGTGTGAAACCGACAACTCCAACGAGATCGGGTGGGAGTGCGATCCCGACCGTTGATTTCTTGGAGTTGAGGAGACCACCACCGCAGGATATGAATCCTGAGACTTCTAGTAATTCAGATGTTTGAACCTATGGAGTATTAATTTTGTGTTTATTTATTTTGTTTTTTATGAAAGTGTTTGCTTTTGTGTGTAACATTGATTTTTTTACAATTAAAGTTATTTTTTTCCACTTATTTCAAATAAGTATGAATATAAATATTTGATTTTTATTAAGAAACCAAAACAGAAACCGAAACCAAAATCAAAACTGTCTAATTGAAAAAAGGGTTAGGAAAATTTTCAAATTATTCAGTCATTAAGCAGAGAGAGCTCTCTCACAGTTGGGACTCCGGCATAGGTCGTCCGAGCCGCAAGTGAATGGACACATGTACGACGTCGGGCACTGCTTCCAGTATCTTCTTCTCGGCCTCTTTAGCAACCTCTGCAGCCTCCCTGATATTTTTTTTCATAATCGAAATTTAAGGAAGTTGCACGAAAATAGGAAGTAGTACCAATTAGTAAAATCACCATATTAACCTTCACCTGATCAACGTGTCGGGTGGCATCGAAACCTCGATTTCTAGATAAATCTGTCCTTGCAACGAGTGGCGAGTGATGCACTTGACTACCATTCTCTGAAAGCCAATAAAGATTTCGCTTTAACCAAGCAATAAAAAGAATGCCCGTTGAGTCGATTGAAGGGGGGGAGAAAAGAAGAACTCAAACCTCTGAGAAATTGGAGGATAAAAGTTTGGACACTGTATCTTCGACAGCATTTTGCTCCAAAAAGATGGAACTGTTATGATGATTTGAGCATTTGTAGTTTCCTTTATCATCGAAACCAGTTCCAGAAATATGTGAAGTCGCTGGCTCTGAGCAAAAGAAAAACAAATTCGAAACAACAATATGATAAAGCAAGTTCTCGAAACAGTCATTGTAAAAATCACAGAGGACAAGATAGTCATTTACCAATGTGTATGAAGACTTCTGCTACTTCAGGATGTGAACGCTGAAGCCGATGCCTAACGTTTTCCCCAACATCATGTGCAGCACTAACGCTAGAAAAAGGATCTACCTGCGAAAACGAAGAATTTGCTAATTAATACCGAGTTTATATTAAAACGATGTTAAAAAAAAGGAAGCATGGGAGACACCGAAAAACCTCAACATCAACATCAAGATACAGAGAGGACCCCGCTCGCCTTCCTCTGAGGTGGTTATATCCCTGCAGTTTGCATCGGAGATATTTAGAAAAAAACGGAAGATGAAAATAGTCGATGCGTGGATTTGTAATCGACTTGCCTTCACTCCATCAACGCCGAGTATAGTTTCTTTATAAGGTTCCAGTTGTTGTGGTTCGACAGCAGCATCCACCAATTCCAAGATACTAAAACCCAAATATATATGTATCAATGTGGACGAGAATTTATCAATACTGATTTTATCCACTTATCAAGAGAAATGAAAATCTACCTTTGATAACCACTTTCAAGTCCAGCTTTTAAAATCATCCCGGAAACGAGAAGTCCGGCAAGAGGGTCGAAAAATCTAACCCCGAGAATAGACCCACCTGTTTTTCCAAGTTAGAAAGAATATTGCACCCCATAAAACAAATAAATATAAAATCCCAACGAAAGATATTTACCAACCCCAATGAGAGCGACAAATGATGAAACAGCATCCGCACGATGATGCCAAGCATTGGCTTTCATGAGTCCGCTCCCCGTCTTTTCACCTGCCCTCTTTGTAATCCAATAGAGCCTTGTTTTACGAGGAAAAAATACATTAAAGTCAATACGGAAATAAGAGGTTAAAGAGATATCAAAACATTTCGAACAAATCTTAATCATAGAAAATATACCCATAACATAATTTTAACAAGAATCAATTTTGAACACATATTTGTAACAAAAATGACTAGTATACCCCTCCTTAACACCTATAGATATTATAGCCATGTTCAATGCGAGAATCGGGTGCTCCATGTCAATCTCATGGTGGTGTCCAGCGTGCGTATGATTATGGGCCGTGGATTGGTTGACTATCTCAGGAGCAGCTGACCATAAATCCTACACGAGCAAAATATTCCGTATATTACAAAAGTGAGATAAACAATATTCCATATATAATAATGTAAGATGGAGTATCCCCTTTCGAATAATCCACATACCATCAAGACATCCAAAGCATGCCAAGCAATGCCTCCGGCCGTTACCAAAAGGACACTAGAAATTCCAAGCGCTCCTAAGGTCTCAAACTTTCCATGACCTGAATGATGAATAGTCGAACTAATAGTCAGACTCAGAGGGTCGAATTTTCTGGGGCAAATTGGGAAATCCAACGGTATAGAAAATGCCAACTAGTTTCTTAGTTACATTTCTACACACACTCCATGATGAACATACACATTTACAATGAAAAAAAGTAGGTAGATTCAGATCAAAGGTGACCATATGGATGTTCTTTATCCTTCGGCGCCCTCGCGGCTTTGAACGACAACAACGCAACACCACTCAGTACCTAAAAATTAAAGATTGAAAATAAAGGTGTGATTTTTTTTCATGATTATATAATTTCTAAAAAAAAGCATCTAAAAATATATATACCACATCGGAAATCGAATGAGCGGCGTCAGCTATGATCGCAGTGCTGCCGGAGAGATATCCGGTAGCGGCTTTTCCGGCGGCCAATCCGATATCCGCCGCCAGGCCCAGCCGGAAAATCTTCTCGCCCTCTTTTCCCGATCGAGAATCTCCATCGTCGTGGTGGTGGTGCGTGTGGCCCACGTGCCAGCGCCTGTGAACCTTGAAATTAGGGTTTTCGGAACGACGGAAGGCCGATTGATCACACGGTTTCGAGTTCAGGGCAGCACCTGAAGTCGCTAGAATCTTCGAGTAAGAGCGTGAAATCGATTTGTTAATTGGATTGATATTGATCAAGAGTCTAAATCCCATTTCAAAAAACAAAACAAAAAAACAAAAAACAGATCAAATCGGCTAGCAGAAAAATCGAAGCTTTGGACAATGTAGGAGGAGGAACTACGAGCGTCTAATGTAAGCGAAAAAATATGATCTTTAATTTAGTCAAATCATACTTAAAAAAAAAATCGTATTATGCTATTTTTGGTTTTTATAATTATGGAATAATCGGGCCGATTCGAGTTTCTCAAGTCCATGTTTCCACAACAACGAGAACGACTTGATATGATCGGATCAAGGTTTCTTTGTTGATGGTTCAATTTGATACTCTCTTATACAAATAGGAGTATAGGACTGATCGAGTCTTGTACAAATAGAAGCTAATCGAGTAAAGAATCGTGCTTTATATTTTTCGGGATGCGGATGCCTAAAAAACCAATCACTCGAACAAAGTGGGAGAAGTGAGGTTGAGTTAAATGGAGGATGGATTGATAGATGGGCCGACCTAACGTAGTTCCTTGTAATTTGGATAGTTTCTTGATTAGTTTATACCTGAATCCTGATACAATTCGTTTCATCGTTTGTATACAATCCAAAAGTCCCACATCATTATCAACATCATCCTTTAATCATCATCAAGTTCTTCATTACAGTATGAGACAAAAAAACACCACATTGTTATTTAACAGTCTCGAACCATTATCAATTAGTGAAAGAAACAGTCTTAACCGTATGATCGATCAAAAATCAAGAATCTCCATATATTTCGAGAGAAAAAAATACTTATAAAAAAAAAATCCCGAGAAGTACTTCAGCAGCACAGAAAAACCTCTCCCATTTTTGTTTTCCCATTTCTCTGCAATATTACTACCTACCATTGTCGCCCCCTTTTATTCTGCTGTGCTGCTCTATCGTCCCTGTATGCATGCCTTGAATTCCGATTTGGTTCACCGTGATATGGGTAATCTTGATTCCTAGATGGGCTTTCATCTGGGCTCCACGAATCGTATTCAGGCCTACCCCTGGAGTGGTTCTGTGGTACCGCGGCCTGCACAGGTCCCCCAGCATAAGCATTGTAGCCATTCAAATTTTGATTGTTCTGATAGTGATAACTAGACTCGACACTCTGCCTAGCTCTCGACGAGTTAACGTTATATCCACCTACACTAGACGACCCGGCCCGATCAGAGTCGGGTATCGCATGTGCGTTTGGCATCATTGTGGTCAAATGTTGTGTGTGCGAAGTACTAAATCTACTTTGGTGGTACATTTGAGTGTTTGAAGGTGCGTGCCACTGTTCGGACAACTGAACAGATGATTGTAGATATGCTGCTGCTGGAGACGACACCTGTTGTTGGACCACCATTGAAGGCTGCTGATGAGCCAAAATCGTGGTGGCCGGAAAACCGCCTGAGGAGTGATACATGCTGCCATTTGCCGACATTTGTTGTCGTGAAAACGGGTTTCTTGAGAAATCAGGCCTTGTTCCATTCTGCATCAACAGATCATTAACACCATACATATCAAGAGTCTTAAAGATATAATGAAGAAATTTATGAAAGTTGATTCTACCAGATTTCGCTCTAAACCTCCGCACTAATTTAGTTTATCTATTTCTCCATTTGTCTTCTTATTTTGTACTATTATATTTATAATTGCTTCAGTTGGTCTTAAAGATAATGGTAATGTAAAAGCGTTTCTTTTTCTCGTACTTCAACAAAAATTTTATTTTCTGTGTTTGGTATTTGGTAATTTACTTTCTTTTCCAAATTCTCATCAATTGGGAGATAAGAAAAGAAAAAAGGACCCCTGAAGGAAGAAGATTGTAGAAACCGGGAAATAATTTCTGTAAATTTGCTCAAGTTGAGTAGTACACAATGTGCTAAAATTACGCACCGGAACAGGCTCGGTCGAAGGTGTCGGAGAAGGAAGTGAAACCTCAACCCTACTTTGGGCATCTCCAGCTAACGCACCCAACGACATCACCCCATTCGATTTGATCATATCAAGCAGTTTAACAGTCGCATCAACCGATAGATTACCAGCTTGCCCAGATGTCAAGGCAAAAACCAATTGCGGATTTTTTAGCAACTCAGCTAGAAGTTCAAGATCGGGTTCGGGCAAATTCTCAGATGACGAGGCAATCGGAGCTACATTTTCATTGCTACCATTATGAGAAAAGGAAGGTGTTTCTAAGGGTTCAACGTCCGGTAACTGTTCTATAGGGATTTCGGGGGTTAATGTGTCGTCAGGGTCCATTTCACGGTCCCAAGGTTCTTTTGGGTTGGGAGGGATTTCTTGGGTTGACCTATAAACTATTTCTCTTTCACGCCTAATCCTGTTTTTTTGGACTTCGATTTCTTTGCTATTGGCACCATCACCGACACACCATTCCTCCATGATTTCCACTTCTGCATGAAACAAACGAACAGTCTATCATAAATAAAGACAATCAACATTCAACAAGATGAAGGGCAGGAAAAGTTACTAAGCTCAGAAAACTTGGTCCGAAATTAATAAATTATTTGATTATTCTTAATAGTTAGTACATTCCCCAATAAAAAATATTAGATGCTTTGTCATTAACCAGTATATCCATTTAAAAGTACAAAACTGTCTTGTCTGGTAAATTAAAATCTGGAACAATAAGACAGACGAGACAACAATAAATCTGAACAGTAGCCATGGAAAATATACCTGGAGGTCTGCGCCATGGGATTTGAATTCTCTCGAACTTCTTCCACGGAGGCTCCTTAATTTCCGGAGAAGCTTCCCGTGGTTTATCAGGTTTGGAGGCAGCATTATCAATTTTCCTCTCCTCCTCAAGCTCAGTCTGAATATGAGTCATAGAGACAGACGGCAGTTCAAGTTTAGAGACAGCATTATCGAGTATCCTCTCCTCCTCAAGTTCAGTCTGAATATGAGATTTAGATACAGATGCCAGATCAAGTTTAGAGACAGCATTATCGAGTATCCTCTCCTCCTCAAGTTCAGTCTGAATATTAGACTTAGAAACAGATGCCAGATCATGTTTAGAGACAGCATTATTGAGCTTTCTCTCCTCCATAAGTTCTGTCTGTATATGAGACTTAGAAACAGCTGGTAGGGGACTGGCATGTGAAGAGGTACATCTGTTCTGACTTTCGGATGTCAATTTTTCATCAGGAGATGTAGAAGTCACTGTCTTCCCATGTTTACTCATCATAAATTGAGCACGCATCTTTGCTTTCTGTATGTCATCAGCAGAAAGCGGACGACTTTGAGTTATGGAAGTTGGTCTTGCAGCCTGGGCACTTCTTATACCCAATCTTTGACTTGGATGCTCTACCATCTGGACTTTACGGCGCTCTTTCGTATCTATTAGCTTATTAAGGCATACAATTTCCAGAAACAAGAAAAGTGAAGAGGGAAGGATGCAAATGTCTTAAGCATTGAGGATAAAAAATTCTAAGAGAACGCTATCATCCAATCAATATATCTAAGACAATCCAATAAAATATCAAGTGAACATAGAGTAATCCAAGCACGCGAGCTTTTACGAGAAGTATTCTGTAGCAGTTTGGAGCTTAGGCATATACATCTTTTTGACTGGATTGATTGAGAAACAAAACATCAGTCATTATTTACTAATCTCAGCCAACAGGAACATTAAATGTCAACACATTTATTACCATCTCTCTGTCTTTTGGTTTATGCAGCCTTATAATGTGTGATACAAAAGTTAAATCAGGTAACAACTTTCAGGCTGAAAATCGATGTTCAAAAATCCTACTGATAATACCAATAAAGAAATATCAATCATTCATTTTTTCTCCAGTTTTTTCCAACAAAATCTCATTATATTTCTTTGGGAAGAACAAAGAATTTAAAATAATTTGCAATCTTTACATAATTAATTCACCAGATCCTTGATTAGAGAGATTTCAAAGATTTCACTGGTGTCATTGTGACTTGCCAAAACACACCCCACCCAACACAAAAGGATTAATCATTATTGGTGATGTTCTCTAGATTCGGCGAGGGGATAATTATTGTAACTATAATTTCTGCCAACACTAACAGCATATCAATGAATTAGTAATGATTCAAAGGAAAGAGGAAAAAAATGGATAATTGATAGTTTAAACATCAATGAAAAGTATGCATCCTATGTACTGAAGATAAATGGCAGGGACCAAGAAAAGGGCCCAGGTTTTTAGTCATAATTATTTAAGAATGATTGACAAGTCTCATTGAGTCATTTCTCAACCAGCCGTTCCCACTTGGACCCAATCATCCAAATAGAAATTCATATATAGTTCTCTGAGTATTAGAATGCTGTATTCTAAACAAATAGAAGGATACGTGACGGTAAAACACCTTTACGTTTATTAGATTCATCCCCTGGGGCCATAAGCATTTTAAGAGGCTGGGAAACTTCAAACATCCTGTGAAAGAACCCATTGTTTATAATGTAACTACTAATAATAAATTTTGCAGATAACTTGAGGAAACAGGCTGATGGAAGTAGCATACCTATGGTTATCAGCATTGTCACCTAAGAATCTCAAAGCTTCTTTCTGAAATTTTAAGAGTACAGTTAAGTCTTATAGCATGCTTTAGAAATATAAGTATATAACTTTATAAGACTCACAAACGCATACCCCATTGTCATCTTTTAAATTCCACGATTCATCACCCATAACTTCGTCAATGCTGTGGAGTGAAAGACACCAACTATAAGACAATGTGAAAATAGAATTTTTATAAACTTATGCAGTCAATAATGGTCTTACCTCTGCTTCAACAGCATCTCATCCTCTAAATCACTGGCTGATATCAACCCATTGTTTTTCTTCAAAGATAATTTCTTCCCGAAAATATTGCTCCATTTAGCTAATAGAACTCTTGCCCTGTGTGAGATATCTGATCTTCAAATCAGAAAAAATGAGCCAACTAGCGAAGGAGATTCATCAATGGATTAACACAATAAAAAACAATTTTAGTATAAAATTGCTATTTCTCTCCACATTGCACTGATAGCAAAAACGTAACTGCATCAAATAATTTGAGACTGCCTTAAATGTGAAGTGCCAGACATAGAGTCAAACAGTTTATGAATTATACCATTTTAATCTCGTCCAATCAAAATTGAATATCAGCCCATTAAGGATCATAATTTACTTTGGTGTCCCTAAATCTAGGAAGAACTGATAAATACACAACGAGAGAAGAGCAACCAAGGAACTAAAAGTAAAGAGACACACCTGATGTCCTGTAAAACCGCAACCTATTTACACTTTGCAATACAGCAGACATATGCATAGGGAGAGCTTTGATCATTGGCAAGCTGTGTAGTAGCTGAGAATGGCAAATTAGCATTAGAAACTTAGTGGCCAGTGATTAAAAAATAAAGCATGTAAATATCAAAAATAAATCAGAAAGTACCTTGAGAACAACTCGAATAAAACTCGATTGTTCTTCTTTAGCAGCTTCACTTAACCATGTTGCAAGTATCATCAACCCCCCTTCAGCCAAAAACCTGCAAGCATGTAAGAAAAATAAATCGAAAGAAAAAAAAGCAATACAGATGGAAAACAAATAGAAGTAAAAAAACGTACCAACTTAGCACTGAAGGATTTTCCATACGAAGAACCCACTTCATCAATTTCACCTGTCCAGAGAATGACTCTTCTTTCCTCATTAAACTGAAAATATTGCCGACAAACTGTAGATCTGACTCCCCCATGCCAGAAAACTCCTCCTGCTTCTTTGAGCATGAAGGCTCTTCCTCAATATTTGTTGGAGCAATTGTGTTTAGAGGGAGAGGTTCCACAGGCATATTGGGGTCGGGAGTAGAGGCAACATCACCACGCATTCCATCACAGGCCGGAGAACTAGTATCTTTCTCTCTAGATATCCGGGCAAACTTCCTCACTCTAGTTCGCTGACCAGTAAAAAAATCACGAACCTAAAAAATATAGTTAACTACAGTCAGTTAAACCATTCTAGATCTTTTCAGGGAAAAAAACAGAGAACTGAGACAAAACGAAGAATAACCAATTGAATATGATGACCTGAGTAACTGTAACTCCAAATTGAGCACTCATTTCCCGAGTTTCCCTCTTGCTTATTGCATCTTTAATGGAAAATACAGATTGCATGTATTTCACAGCCTTAGGATTCAGCAAATCCCTAGGTCTCTTTCCTGTAAACAGAGAATGCTAGAAATATAAGGTCTGTGATACTTGCATTTTCTAATTAGAATTGATCCATTATATTATGAAAACGCAAAATCACACATTCTCCTAACCACCCCTTATTAATCAAAAATTTTATGTTCTGGCAGAAATCATTAATTCTTAGTCAACACCTGATGTTTCTGTTTATCACGCACAGTTCGAACAAAAAAGTAAAATACCATCAATGTAATCAACTATCTATTTATCACGGAAAACCGACATGAAAAACAAGAACATGAACAGAGTACTCACCAATTTTAATGGATAAAGCCCCAGCAGCCTGCGTTATTTTTACAAAAGAACAAGATTGATAATCAGCTAACACACTATGTGCGCAAAAAATGAATAGAATTTCAGTAAAAATATATAGGCAGAAAAAAGGTACCATCTCTTGAGAAAGAGGATTCACGCCGGTTAGTTTGCATTGAGTGGCGACTACGTCCTGGAGCTTTTCGATCTGATCCTCGAACAGATTTTTCTGCTCATCTAACAAGTCTCCGTAAGACTTCATCGGCACCGCGAGCTCCATCGCTGCAGCCTCTTCCGGCAACTCTATCCACTCAGTTTCCGATTTCCCGATCGAGAAAACCCGCGCATTACAAGAAATAACAAAAATGGCAAAAAAAACCCGTAAAAGAAATCAAAAAGTAACCGCTGCGATCATAGGTTGAGCTAGGATTTGCGAGAATTGGGCGACATCGAAACGGGATTTGGCAAAGGTGGACGTGAAATTTTGTAATTAGGGTTGTGCGATTTCAATTTTGGGTGGATGGTTTATTGCTCCGTATATTAAATGGAAACGATTTTCAGTGGGCGGAGTTTGGAGTCGGGTGCAGACCACGCTCCAATTTTTTTATATTTTTGCTGTGTAATATAAAT
The DNA here is from genome assembly GCA_954870475.1 of Euphrasia confusa. Taxonomy (NCBI): domain Eukaryota; kingdom Viridiplantae; phylum Streptophyta; class Magnoliopsida; order Lamiales; family Orobanchaceae; genus Euphrasia; species Euphrasia confusa. Next base: position 54,992,255 of record OX940951.1, on the reverse strand, counting down.
ATATAAAATTAATAAATTAAATAATTAAGAGTAAAATTTTAAAAAATAAATAAGTATTTTCTTAAATGATAATATAATTAAGAGTATATTTTTTTTTTTGAATTTCAGAAATAATCAATTAGAATTTTTAAAAATTATTAAAAGTTTTGAGTTATTTAATAAATAATTAAAAAAAAATCTTTACATATTTACAAATTCTAAAAAAAAATTAAATTAAAAATTGTATTTAAAAGTCAAGAAGTGAAATTGCTAACGTGCAACACGTTTTTTCCTTCCCGCTGGTACTTGATCGTCGGGGAAAGGCTTATCATATTCAAACACCAGATATCAGATATCAGGTTTCATACCTTTAGAATCTCTCTGAAAATCTATGTCATCCATGTTTGCCGCTCTATGTAGGAGGAGCCCAACTGCTCCGACGAGTGCTAGTATTTTCGCTACCAAACTTTTTCGGGCTGACCGCAAAACTTTCTTGTTCAGGTCATGCTCTTCAGGTGTTTGTGAGAATGCCTCAGAGGAAAATAACACTTTCTCTGTTTCCTACCTCGTTAATTCATGTGGGCTGTCCTCAGAGGCCGCCGTCTCAATCTCCAAGAAACTGCTCTTCAAGTCGCCCGAGAAACCCGATGCAGTTTTAGATCTACTCCGAAAGTACAATTTCACGAATGCCGATATCTCGAAACTCATCTCCAGATGGCCACCCGTTCTCTTAGCTTGCCCCAGCAAAACCCTGGTGCCGAAACTCGAATTCCTCCTCTCCATCGGCGTGCCTCCTAATGTCTTGGTGAAGAGTGTTTCGTCCCAGCCGTCAGTATTAAAGCGTGGTCTCGAGAACACGCTCATCCCCACTTACCATCTCCTGAAAACCCTGCTTCAGACAGACGAGAATGTTGTGTCTGTGTTCAGGCGTTCTCCGAGGGTGTTTGGAGGTGGTTGGCCGAGGGGCATTTCTGCCATTATATCGACCCTGAGAGAGAGAGGATTGCCCGAATCTTCCATTGTTTCTTTGATCTTGTACCAACCGTCTTTTCTCTTGATCAGTAAAGACAAGCTAGCTGCGTGCGTAGATCGTGCGATTGAGATGGGATTCGATATTTCGAAAAGCGGGTTCTTCAGTGCGATCCTGGTGTTCTTCAACACGAGCGAAGCTACTATGAAGCGTAAGATGGAGGTTTACAGAAGGTGTGGCTGGTCGGAGAAGGATATTATGGTTGCTTTTCTGAGGTACCCTCTTTGCATGAAAGTATCCGAGAAGAAGATTATCGCCAACATGGATTTTCTCGTTAACGAGTTTGGGTGTACGCCTGTGAGCGTCGCTCACAACCCTGTGCTTCTGACTTACAGCCTCGACAAAAGGATAAAACCAAGGTGTCTGGTTGCTGGAATCTTGAAAACGAAGGGGCTGAGGAAGAAGGTGCCCGGTGCTGCCACCCTGTGTAATGTACCGGAGGTGAAGTTCCTGGAGAGCTATATTGCCAAATACAAGAAAGATATTCCGGAGCTGTTGGACATCTATCGAGGAAAGTCGAGCCCTAGAACCCTCCTGAGATAGATTTTTATGTCATATATGATCGACTTGTTGAGAGATGAATGCACTTATGATGAGAATCATGCTGAGTTTTTGTTGATTAGCTACTATTGTTATTGAATTTTCCTGCTAGTATTATTTAGAGTGCATTGTAACCAGTGGTTACCCCATCGATTTGAGTTGAAGGTCGACTCGAGTTTAAATTGAGCACATAATACTCGACTCAAGATTTCATCTTGAGTTGAGTTGAGTTCGATTATACAAATCGAGCAATATGTTATTTGACTCGAAAAGCTCCAAAACGAACATTAGAACTCGTTTCGCACTAGGACCTGTTCTTTTGGACTGAAATCGGCTGAATTGAACTGAACTTAAGCGATCTGAACTGATCTGAACTGAACTGAATTGATTTTTTTATAAAAATAATAATAATTTTTATAATTTATTAAATTTTTTTTTAAATATTAATAATATTATGACAGTAACTAGATTTTATATTTAAAATTATAGATTGAAATTATTTTTTGTTTATTTTATTTTAATTTATTTTGAAACGAACTCAACTAAACTGAAGCGCGATTTGAACTGAACTGAAGCGATCTGAACTGAATTGAACTGGACTGAAATTAAGTCCAAAAGAACAGGTCCTTAAACTGAACTGAACTGAAGCGATCTGAACTGAATTGAACTGGATTGAAATTAAATCCAAAAGAACAGGTCCTTAATACTGCTTCGACTAGTTAGTAGTCCTAAGAGTAATCTTGTTAATCCAAACAAAACACTTGAGAAGAAAATACATACTGACTAAGGAGTATATTTCTGTTAATTATTTTGTTTTGTACTAATATAGTACTCGGTCAGTAAAAGAAAAAAAAAACGCTTTTCATTCCTTTCGTCCAAAAGCGTAGACCTTACCACGGCGGCGTTCGTCGATCTTCAAAACATCTGCCGCCGCTGCCGGCCTACAGTCTAGTTGAATATCTATGTTTGGAATTTTCCTCATGAGACGAATATGGGCTTCTCCCAAAGCTATCACCTCCGTTGTACAAAACGCGTGCTCGGTCAGGTCATGCTCCTCAAGTGTTTGTGAAAATGACTCAACGAAATCTTTCACTGTTTCTTACCTCATCAACTCATGTGGGCTGTCCTCCAAGAACGCCATTTCCGCATCCAAGAAACTGTGTTTCAAATCACCAGACAAACCAGATGCTGTGTTGGAGCTCCTCAGAAAGTACGGATTCACAGATGCTAATATCGCTGGAATCGTCGCTCGATATCCGAATATTCTTGCATGCTGCCCGAACAAGAACCTGTCCCCGAAGCTCGAGTTCTTCCAATCCATCGGCGTCCCTCTTCCTCGTTTGGCACAGAAGCTATCGGGGCAACCTTCGATTTTGACGCGAAGTCTGGAACACTCTCTCATCCCTTCGTATAATGTCTTGAAAAATCTACTTCAATCCGATGAAAAAGTTGTCCATGCATTTTTGCGCACTCCGTGCACATTCGGTCGGTGCTGGTCAAATGGGATTTTTTCCAACATCTCACTGTTGAGGGAAAGAGGAGTGCCCGACTCTGCGATTGTTTATCTGGCCATGCGTGAACCGTCTTTGCTTGTGATTGTTAAAGAAAGGTTAGCTGCGTATGTGGATAGGGCGGTTGAAATGGGATTCAACGTGTCGAGAAGTTGTTTTGTCCACGCCATCCGAGTTTTTGCTGGTGTGACTGAAGAGACTCTGAAGCATAAGATGGATGTCTACAAAAGGTGCGGATGGTCGGAAGCTGACATAAACGCCGCGTTTTTAAGGTGTCCCTTTTGCATGAATCATTCCGAGGAGAAAATAATAGCCAATATGGAATTTCTCGTTGACAAGGCGGGATGTAAACGTGCTGACATCGTCGAATGCCCTATGCTTCTGAGTTATAGTCTCGAAAAAAGAATAAAACCGAGGTGTTTGCTTTATAAGATATTGAATGACAAGGGTCTGAAGTTGCCTAGTGTGACCTTCATGTTGAAATTGTCCGAGGAGAGGTTCTTGAAGAGGTTCATCGTCAAATATGAGAAAGATATTCCGGAGCTATTGGGCATCTATCACGGAAAGACGAGCCCCCCCTCCTAAAATGGATTTCAGTGGAGAAGTCATATCTACATGAAGACACTGAGTTTGATGCGTCTGCAAGGGCAGCAAGTATAGTTTAATCTGAAGCCTAAGCAACGAATGAATCTCCATTGAATTTGTGTTTCTTTTGAATCTTGAAAATTGTAAGCTCAATGCATCCTACAAGATTGTGTTTTTAATGTGTTGTTTCTTGAAAAAAAAAATTGAATTTGTGTTTCTTTTGAATCTTGAAAATTGTAAGCTCAATGCATCCTACAAGATTGTGTTTTTAATGTTTTGTTTCTTGAAAAAAAAATTGAGAATTAGAGCATGTATGTTTATGATTTGAACTAGACTCTAACCATTGACAAAATAAACGAACACCATTCCACCGCCTTGATGCCCCGCTTTGGTCAAGGCTAACGCCACTGAGCCCGGCGATGAGAATTGCTCAGAAATTGAATTAAATATCACACTGTGGCATTGGCTATTTTCTGATGTAGGATACGTGGAAGCTTCCTCGCGAAAGAGAATAAAATAAGAAAAAGTGGATTTATGTAATTTACATTAAATAAAAAAAAGTCAACAGTCATTGGACCAATTGTTTTTTCTCTCTCGATTGTTTCCCGATGTGGGATCACGACGTGTAAGCTTTTGAAAAAAGATTGAATCACACAAAAAACAAAATAATCGGACCAATTTTTTTTTTCTCTGGAATGTTTCCCGATGTGGTAACTGCTCTGTGAAGGCAGCCCACTCAATTCCACTGAGACACAGAGTCGTGAACGGGTAAACGAGCTGCTGCAGGCAGTTAGCAAAGACTTACCTTCTTTCGGCCTTTAATGCCCCCACTTGGGTTATAGGTCCACGCGACTGAACCCAGCGATCAGCTGTCTTGAGAAGCTGATCAAAGTTAAACCCAGGGTTTTGGTTGTTTTCCGATGTGGGATAACGAGAAAGCTGTTGAAGAATACAAAAAACAATGGGAAAGGCAATCTTCCGAGTGTTCCTTGAAATCTTTCACAATCCGAGCCCGTCCCATTATACAGGTGGCAATGTGGCATTATATGTTTAAATATGTGAAAGATAAACCCGAGCTATCACAAATATGGACGAGAAACATTCAAAGGAATCTATATCGTTTTTAATAGAGGCGAGACCGAGGACATAAGAAACGAAAGATTAAACAAACAGAACAAAGCGGGATGTAAACATGGTGACATCGTCGAATGCCCTATGCTTCTGAGTTATAGTCTCGAAAAAAGAATAAAACCGAGGTGTTTTGTTTATATGATGTTGAAATTGTCCGAGGAGAGGTTCATCGTCAAATATGAGAAAGATATTCCGGAGCTGTTGGACATCTATCGCGGAAAGACGAGCCCCCCCTCCTAAAATGGAATTTAGTGGAGAAGTCATAGAGAGTTTGATGTTTCTGCAAGGGTAGAAAACGATAGTTTTGATCTGAAGTCTAAGCAACAAACGAATCTCCATTGAATTTGTGTTTTTAATGTTCGTTTCTTGAAGCAAGTTAACACACCCATTCGTTAAAATACAACAAAAAAAAGAAACAAAAGGTCGAGGTTCTGTTGAAGGTTCAAAGCCAAACGGGTAAACACTCTCGTCAACCAGTCCAATAGCGGCTGCTGCTCTGTCAAGCCAGCACAACTTAATGTCCCATGTCTTTACACAACAAGGGCTCTGATCGGTTACCCGATGGGGGTGCCAACCACCATTTACCTTCAGCCGACAACTTCAGGGGCACCCTGTCGACTGAACCCGATTCACCGTGCAAGAGGAACCAACAACACCACAGACTATCTGGATGTGGTTCCACCTTTAGAGGACTCAGTCCAGAGAGTTTACTCAGCAAGAGGAACCAACAACACCACAGACTATCTGGATGTGGTTCCACCTTTAGAGGACTCAGTCCAGAGAGTTTACTCAGAAATGGCTGTGGTCAAACCATGGTTCTAAAAATCCCCGCCTACCTCCGATTAATCCCCGCCTAGGCTCTAGGCTGTACTCGACCGCCTCGATTTTAGGCTCTAGGCCCCTAACCCGCCTAAGCGTCGCCTAAACCCGCCCAGACCCGTCTAAACTCGCTTTGGACCGCCTAAGTTCAATTAATTTCGTCTTTACTTACTTAGACGGTTCTCGAGCATATTTAACTGAACAATCAAATTAGATGCAAATCTTGATAGATCAAATAAAATAGATGATGTTATGATAAATTTTGAGGTACAACACCAAAATTTGAAAAAAATATTAATTATATAATGAAAATGATCTAAAATTTTAAAATTACAAACTATTTTTTATTATTTTACTATGTTAAACTTGTGATTAATACTATATTTAGATTATTTATTGATTATTTTGTTCAAAATATTGATTTATTATGCATAGAAATATTTTTAAAATATTATATTAATTAATTAAATATGTTAAACTTGTGATTAATACTATATTTAGATTATTTATTGATTATTTTGTTCAAAATATTGATTTATTATGCATAGAAATATTTTTAAAATATTATATTAATTAATTAAATATAAAAAAGTAAAATGATTAATCCCCGCCTAGTCCCTCTAGGCGCCAGGCCCCTAGTCACCGCCCGACTGGCGCGGGGCGCCTTTTAGAACCTTGGGTCAAACCAACAACATTCCAACGCCTTAATGCCCCTGCTTAGGTTACAGGTTCACGCTACTGAGCCCGGCGATGAGAATTGCCCAGGAATTGAACTAAATATCACACCGAGGCATTGACTATTTTCCGATGTGGGATACGTGGAAGCTTCCCAGAGAATTAAATATAAGAAAAAGTGGATTTATAAGAGAATTATTATTTATTTTATATTAAATAAATTAAAAAGTCAACGGTCCTCGGACTAAACTCAAACCGGCGATCCTCCAGTTGTATTGAGAAGCTGATCAAAGTTAAACCCAGTGTTTTCGTTGTTTTCCGAATAACGAGAAGAGAATTAAATATAAGAAAATTTTGATTTATTAAGAGAATTAATATTGTTGGTAAATGTAATTTATATTTTATTATTTAAAAAATGAAACGCGACTGAACCCGGCCATCAGCCGTATTGAGAAGCTGACCAAAATTAAACCGAGGGTTTTAGTTGTTTTCCGATGTGGGACTACAAGAAAGCTGTTGAAGAATACAAAAAACAAGGGAAAGACAGTCAATCTTTGAGTGTTCCTTCTACGATCGAAATCGGCCGAATTTGCTTTCAGAATCCGAGCACGTCCCGTTATATAGGTAGCATTATATCGTTAAATATTTGAAAGATAAACCCGAGCTATCACAAATCTATAGAGATCAGTATGGACGAGAAACATTCAAAGGAATATATATCGTTTAACACATGCGGGAACATAAGAAAGGAAACCGAACTTCACATGATTAATCAAACAGAACAAATATTCTGACTACAAACAATGGGAAATATTATTACAAGTAGCCCAGTAATTAAACATGTTACATATAATTACAGGGAAGATGATCATTGACTATCATGTGTGTTGTGTCATGTCTATATATATATATATATATATATATATATATATATATAGAGAGAGAGAGAGAGAGAGAGAGATAGATAGATAGATAGATAGATATAGATAGATATATTCTCCACAAGCTTCAAATGCACATTTCCTGATACCTATAACCTGTAACAAGGATAACCGTAGTTAGCACCGAATGTACACGCACACTTCCTTAAAGGAGAATCGAGAAAAATACCTGTCGATTTGCATGGTTCTGTTCGCACGAGGGTCCTTTCCACGTGCACGGTTATTAAATTTTCCGCATAGCAACTTCAATAGAGTTCCCACCTATTGGCAATTTACTTCTTGGAATCAACACCCCGTAAAATTCATAAATACACCTTCAGGAACCAATTCCAAGTATAAACAATGACTACCGTATTGTTTTTTAAATCTGATAAACACGTTTCAGCAACTTATTCAATTTGTCCACACGAAGAAAATAAAAATAAGGCAGGATCAATAGTGCAACACCTGCATACATTACACTAAACAATATCAGAACCATAATGAAAACAATCGAAGCTTTAATTCAGAAGAGAAGATAATGGTGAATGAAAATAAACCTGAGAATGCAATCCGCATCGCTTGATTAGTCTTTATCACGATCTGGGAAATCCACTGGTGCCAAATAGTCCATCGATCAATATCATCAACCCGGCTTGAACAATAAATTCGAGGCACTTGCATTTATCCAGAAACCAGCTTTGCATGGTAAAGAATGAATTAGGGCACACTGAGAAATCAACTATAACTGTACAAATTTTTACAAGGATGGTTATTATGATTTCTGATCTCATGATCCAATCACGGATCACATAGACGCAATATTGGTATACAACACGGGGCCAGGAAGCTTTTTTTAAAACTTCTAGCGGCTGATGGTCTCCATTGCAATCCGTACAAGACGCAATAAAACATCAACATCTTGGAAGTTAAAATCTAGTGCCTTCTTCAGTGAACTAATGCTCTCTTTATGCGAGGTTTCTCCGAGTCTAGCAGTGGCGGCTGAGAGAGCAATTCTTGATTTCCTCGAGGCTTCCATCGCACAATTGACATCTTGTGCCTACATAAAGGCAGTATTCATTGTGTTCAAATAACAACTTGATTTTTGTTTGCAATTTTTTTTTTTTTTTGTAATTATCTAATATTTTGATGAATAATTAATTATACGTACGAAGTTTAGAATACGCAAGAAACCAGAACGGTTCCGTGAAGTGATGGCATGGCTTCCGGAAACTTGTGGGGAACCAACAACTTTGGCTAAGGCAACCTTGTCGGTAGTTGTTTGGTGGTTCAAGTTGTCAACATCAGAGGCAGAGGAAGAAGGAGATTCACCTAAAAGGAAATAATAATAACTAAACATTGTTAGGGTTATCGAACTAAATCAACAAAGTATAGAGTTTTATTAAGGCAACTCCGAAATCCAATCTGATTAATATCAGCCCAATTGAAAACGCGTGTCATATAAATTACTTGCCCAAATAATCAAATATCAATAGCAACAATTTTACTTTTCTGTAAATCATATAATTATAAACAATGTTGCAATCTAAAATTTACCCGGTGGAACAATTTGTAAAGCAGTTTGCAACTCGTTCCGGTCCCTGCTTGCACTGGCATGTGACGAATAAACAACTCGCATGTAAGCGACCTCCATGCATTTATAGGCCAAGGCTGCAGCAGCCATGTCCTTTGACTTTTCATATTCACGGGCACAAAACCTAGAAAAACAGTCAACTATTTAAACAAACGGAAATTATATCAAGTTACTCGATTTCCATTTTAAGAACTAATCTCATAAAGAACAGCAGAAAATATCACAATGCTTACAAAGCATACAAACACATTAATGTATGATATAGCAACTTACTCGCAGAGTTTGGCAGTGCTACCGTATATATGCATCGAGTGCATTATATCATTATGCTTTGTGCCTTCACTGCTTCCGGACTCCAACAAAGAGGCGCCATGCAGAAATTTAAGAGCGGCTTGGAAGTAAAATCCATTACTATCGGCGGACCCCGAATTCTGCAAGAACATAACATATTTAACAAACACTGCAAAAATTAAAGGAAAATACTCACCAAAAAATGTGAACAAACCTTAAGACGATCTGCCAAGTGTTTGAGATCTTTTGCTTCTTTTAAAGCACTATTAGCAGCATGACTGGAAGAATCCCTTTGGACAGGACTAGGAGCATCCAAATCCCGAGCCTTATGAGAATTTGGGGTAGGATGTCTTATGGGTTGTCCATTCAAGTTTTCAGATTTCTTTCTCGAGTTTTGCGCCTTTTGTGCATCACTGTTATCCAATGTTTCGATTGCCGAACTCTTCATTCCATTTTCTTTCTGAGATCCAGAAACTGGCTCGGCTGGGATTCTAGCCAAGGGTGGAAGTGAGTGTGACTTCCCACTCCCGTTGTTTTCCACCTGGTTGACTTTTTTGGGTAATTTCTCGCTATCATGATCCTCGTGAATACGATGCTTCTTATCTTGACTTTTGATGACATCTTTTCCATTGTGGCCAGGTTTCTTTTGACTTTTTCCTTTACTGCTCTCACTTGAAGTTCCTCCAATAAATTTCTCATCTTTACTCGGAGTGCCAGACTTATCCTCAGACTTGTTTCTTCTACTTTTTGATTTCTCCTCATATAAATGCTCGAGATCCAAAGAATCATGTGAAGAATTATGAACTTTATCCACATCTGAACCATAAGCACGAGACTTGCCTTTTGAATGTGAAGACAAACCCTTCCCGGATTTCTTCTTCTGGGATTGGTCGGTACTAGTTTTTTCTTCAGCTTTGCATTTTTCAGAAGAATTTTTTACTGCGTATTTTTTATCATCAGGGATTTCAGTAGCAGGAGCAACTTCTTTTTTTAGAATATCTCTTTCATCTTTATGAAAAAGCCCTTTCTTACTAACACCATTTAGAGAGCCAGAATCATGGAAGTTGTCTTTTCCGACAAGTTTCTTTGCCTTGTCAGCATTGGGATATTTCAAAGGAGATGAAGAAACCGACTCAACTGGGGAGCCTTCTTTAACTTCCTGGCCATTGGTTTTGTTTTTATGTGAGCCAGATACCTTAGAAGAGCTTGAATTGGCAGCCACTGAAGGATTAACAGAACCCATATCGCTTTTCAAATAATCAGCTGCCAGAGTATTATTGCTCTGATACTGCACATTATTATTATGTTCGTCTTTTTCACTCGAGCTTTTTATGGCGGGGCCCACACTAGCCTTCACTGTTCCATTGCTGTCTTTTCCCGCTGACTTTGAGACTCGGACTTTCTTTTCTTTCTGATGGTCACTTTTGCACGTTTCCCTTGATTTCCTCTTCCTCTCAGAGTCCTTATCTTCATGCTTTTCAGAAAAGAACAAACCTTTGTCTGAGGTACCCAGAACATGTATATCCTTTTTGGACTCAGTTAAGTCCTTATGGCTGGTATAATTGTGCCGGTCATTGCCTGATGTGTTATTTGACAAACTGGTAGATACACGGCCTACTTTTGAGGAGGTCCCACCGTTGTCAGAAGCCCAATTATCGTCATCGAAGCGTAACTCCTCACTCTTCATTCTTTTAGAGGATCTAGAACCATCCATGTCAGCCTCTCGCTTGGTCTTTATTTTTAAGTTTTCACCTGTAGATGTTATTTGAAAAAGAACTTTAGGAAGTTGGAGAAATACAAATAAAAATGAGAAGCTAAAAAATAAAGTTGAGAGTAACAATATACCTTTATCAGAGGAGTTGGCAAATGATGATTTTTCTTTCTTAGGATCAGCGTACTTCTCAACTGCAGAACTCGATTGTCGTATATTCGGATATCCACTTGCACTTACAGAAGGTGAGTTCTTCCCACTGTTCAAATTACTTATTTTATTACCAGTTGTTCCCAGGTTCTTCTTGTGGGAGTTTGAAGAGTTGGTGGAACCATCATGATCATTTGAAATTGCTGCCTTTGTTGACTTTTTCTTTCCACTGATGGTTGGGGTTTGAAGAGAAATATTAAGGTTCTCTTGACCAGGATACCTATCATCAACCGGGGCCACTTGCACAGGATTCCCAACAGTATTATTATTAAGCTGGCTGAGTTGGAATTCGGAAGTCGGGCCCGGAATCAAAGGGGCAGGGTGGTAAAGGGCTCTCAGAGCATTAGTTGTCTCCTCCTGTGGGACGATACAACGATTCATTCCAGGCCTACAGAAATCGCAAAAACTGTTAATTTGCTTGTATTGAAAAAGTTTCATGCACACATACAGAAAGTTAGGTCGACGGGAAAGTTTGGTGTCCGAAGACTCCGAACAATAATAATAAACAAAATAATTATTAATAGTAATGATGAAACTTGACAGAAAGGGGAAATTATAGAATGATCAAACTTACAGCCAAGTAAGCATCCTACAAAGCCATTTATCCGGAAGGCTCTTGAGATTTGTACCAAGTGGAAGAAGCCTCCACTTTCGACACTTATCGCATTCGACCCAGTCTTCTTTGACCAAAGGAACTGAACCAATCGGAGCTTCAGAACCCGGCCCATATCCAAGAGGAGGAGGTGCTGACTGAGAAGCGAGCCCATGATGGTTTTCCGGCACTTGTGGCTTTTCAGAAGCTTTACCATCGAATTTCTCTCTTGGCAAGTTATGGTCTTCACTTGAGCTTCTTTTCCCAACAATCTGGGGACTTTTACGATCGCCCGAAATGGATTCTTTATCCTCGTCTTCAAACTCGGCGTCTCCAAAAAGGTCCTTGTACTTGTCTACTGGTTTTTCATTGTACTTATGGTGATCACGTGAGTCATTCTTTGGCAAATGCGCACCTTGATAGCCTATACTTTGGGGAACCTTTTGTTTCCTCTTGCCCCCAGTAGATGATTTCTCAGGAGTTGGTTTTAAACCTTCCTCTTTTCTTCCCTTGGAGACGACTGACTCTGTCTGGTCCAAAGCAAGAGGCTTTACTGGCATGTTACCGACATGGTTTCCTTTTTTATTTTCAGAAATCTTTCCATGTGCAGAATTATCTTGGGCGGATTCATTATTGAAGTTTCCATTCAGAGAATATGTTGCAGTGGGGCGACTATCTTTTGCAGGGTCAAAAAAGGTATTTTGAGAGCCCAACAAAAGTGGGAGTTTTAAAGCATTAGAGACAAGCTCCTCGCAACCTAAAGTGTCGAGCTCAGACTCCTTTTCCTTCAACAGAGAAGCATTGATATCCGTGATCCCATTATTTTTCTGATTTGTTAATTCTACAGACAAAACTTCATTCTTTCCGGACGGCTTCGTTTTTTTCTGATTTATCTTTTCTGCTGGTTTAGCTTCCTTCCCCTTGGGCTTCCTTCTTTCCAGCAGATTAATCAAATCTTCCGATAGAGGTGATAAAAGAATCTCCCCAGGACAGGACGTCATAATCTGCTCCAAGAGAGCAGAAATAGAAAGTTTAAAAGCTTTATCCGGAAATGTTAAACAAAATTATTAACGATTTAGTATCGTAATTTACCTGCAGAATACTGGTGGGTGATGCCTCCGGCTCAAGGTTACAAAATTGCCCTTCACTGGTTGTGGGGCTGTCGTCCAACGAAGATGATGGAGACACAACAAGACCGAGCCCGCTATAGATGTCAGCATTCTTTTGTGTAGGCAAGTTTTCGGAGCCGACTTTAATTCGGACCTTCAGAGTTCTCTGATCGGAAGTATTTATTACTGGCTTTTTCACGCCTCCACTTTTTAAGTTGGATTCTTCGGCATGTTTAAAATTTAAGAAGCTATTATTGGCTTTCGAGGAATTTCCCACTGATAATGCTTTTCCTGGAGCTGCACGGGTCCTTGTTGATGGAGAAGCACTCGATGAAGCAAAGGAGTTCTGTTTTTTATCCTATATTAAGCCCAAAAAAATGAATAAATCATTCGGCATAAATTTTATGTAGATTAACATAGTTAGACCTCTTTATTACCTCTAAATGAAGCTTTTTTGGTGAGTCGTGATAATGCGCCTCTGCTGGGCTCCGAGTGTGGGACCAAGATGGAGACCTCTGATGAGAAGGTAAAAATGAACCATAGCCACCGAATTTTGCCCCTGTTAAGTATTCAAGTTTTCCGATCAATAATACTTCACATTCTGAAACCACTTTTTTTTTGCCCTACTTTTTCTTTCTCAGCTTACCCAAATTCTCATAAGAAACACCGCCCTCGAAATCTTTCTGGAAATGCCCCAATACATTTTCGAGTTTCTCCCCCTTCAAGTGAAAATAAATTAAGGGACATCAGAAATCGAGAATCATTTCCAAAAATCAAGTGAATAGAACGGAATACCGGGATCGATTTTTCTGATATTTTAACTAATGGGATCAAGTGAATTTATGAGACATCGTTCCGAATCACACATACAGCATCTCCATCAATAGTAACTAACACTTCGAAACCAAAGAAACATTATTGATCTCGGATGATTTAAGCTATCTATACGTGATACCACATAATTGGCAGTAATTAACTTTGCAGGGGAGCAAAAAAAAAAGGTCAAAATCAATACAGCTACACAAAATCAGATTCGAAATACGATTACAAACTAACGAATCGATGAACACAGATATAATAATGCAAGAGCCTCACAATGTAAGAGAGGGCAATATCAGGGTCAATGGTGGAATCCTGAGCCTCATTCTGATAACTAAGAGCCTCTCCTTCTTCAAGCTCAGTCTCTTCCATCTCCAATCCCAACCCTATCATCCTCTTCCTTCCATCTCTATTACCCACAGATAACATCGAACAAAAAAAACAGCAAAAACAAAATTGAAATAAAATAAGAAACTCCCTATTTTTTTTTTTTATTTCCTCCGCTTTTCTCTAAAAATCCCACGACCCAATTCACGAAATCGGAAACCCAGAAAAACCCATGAATTGATTTTTTTCCTGATCAGACTCGTAGTTCGATTTTTTTCTCACCTACCGCAGAAAAAATGGAAATTAAAAATCGAATTTTTAATTTCGAATTTTTAAAAATCGAATTTTTAATTTCTGCAGTGTACGCGATACACACTCGGGAAAAAAATTAGGAAAAAATTGGATATTGCGAGCTCTCCTCGATTCAGGTATCGTGGGTAATGGATCGTGTCGCGCGATCTCTGAAGCTCGAAACGATGAGCAGAAAAAGTGTAGAGAGAGAAAATAAATGTTTAGAGAGAGAAAGTGAGAAAAGAAGGAAAGGAAAACGACTCAGGTTTGGGTGTTACAGCAGCCGCGTTTGGTTTCCTTTTTTTCTTTTATTTTAATTTATTTTATTATGAATCCATTTATTTTGAGAAAATTATCTTTTGAACAAAAAACGAATATTCTGAATTTACACTAAAATATTTATTTATTATATTTAGAGATAATAACTGTCTACACTTTTTTTAACAGCAGTAAAATTCAGTTTCAACTTTCAACCAACAGATTGTCTGAAAGACAGAAACCAATGGAAGTCTATTCATATTTTACAATACTAGCACACACCTTAGGGCGCTTGGGCTCACGCGCTTTCTTAAGTCATTTAACATTTGGATTATATGGATAAAAATTTTATTTTATTTTTTCAACTATGTGGTCACGATATTTTTGACTTGCCAAAATTTCGCAAACTTTATATAAATCAATGATTAATACATTAATCACAAAATCACTCACTAATTCGACAAAAATTCAAATACTACAATAATATATAATCATTTTATTGAATTTAGTAAAAAAATATCAATTTTACTTTTCATTTTAATTTTAACAAAAATAATGATAATTTTGGAATTATAAAAAATAAATATAAAGCAAATGTAGAAACACTTTAAAATAATTTAAAAGTTGACTATCATTCATTGTGTTTGTGTAAGATTAAAGTTTGCCCAACAGGCTCAGATTTTAATTTAATAAACTCGGACATTTTATTGCATATTAGTATTTCATTTGCCCAGGAAAATTTTTTACATTTTCTTTTTTGAGCCCTATTACATCCCAATAAAAGAAATTATCATTACACTTCATACTTTCAAAACAATATACAATTTATCTAACAAAAATTATTCTCTCACAACAAAAATAACACAATATTTTTTAATTGTAATCAATAATAATATACTAATATTATTTATTAACCTCCCTGCCCATATTAGAGTGACAACTAATATTGGACGAAAGAAGTAATTTTGTTGAGTGAGCGTGTAGTATGATATTAATTCATACACCACCCTTATAAATAAATCCATTGCAATTGTTTTACGTGTGAAAATTAGTGGGTCCTTTTTTCTGGTTGAAGGTGGGCAAGAAATTACCTTGACAAGCAACGATGGAGCCACACTGGGGCCAGGGGGGGCACTGGGCCCCCCTGAGTTTTTTTTTTTTACTACTATATATACCTATATATATAATGTGTGGTGTGTGTATGTTAGAATTGAAGTAGCCTCCCTACTTAAAAAAACTAATGTGTGGTGTGTGATTGAAGCTGAAGTAAATATATATTTTAATTTTTTAATAATTTAATGGAGGTTATATATATGTTAAACGTTAAAAAGTGATATAATAAGTATAAGATTTACAATTATATTTTAAAATATAAAATTTAGATATTTTTGATGTTTTGATTTTTAAATTTTGTTTCAATAAATAATTTATAATGATACAAGATTTTATATATGTATTGAAATTAATTAGTAAAATTTTTAATATTTTTTACAATAATAAATTTTAAGATTTAGTGTTTTGTAGTTTTTTTTTTAAATTAAAACTTTTAATATTTTTTCATAAATGAACTGTAATTTTTTTACAATAAACATAATTCTCTTGTCTCATCAATATATTTACTTATTATTCTAACTTTAGTACTTTTATTTTTTTACTTTAAATATAACTAAAAAATATTGTCGAAATAAGTTAAAAACGGATTTTCTGTATCCGTCACTGTTGACAAGGTTCTCTTCGTTGACCAAAATACTCTTTTGAAGCTATGTGGTCACGATATTGACAACAGCAACACGGTTAAGTAGGGACTCAGCGGTAAATTCAGTTACTTAAAATGTTTGATTTAATTCATTTAGGTACAACAGAGCTTGACTTTGTCTCATTCAAACTTTGACAAATTATATTACTTTCGCACCAATATAGAAGTCATGTTTTTTTTGACATTAAATTTAAAAAAAATATTAAAAATAAAAAGTAATATATTTTAATGTGAAAAGTAAAATAGTTATGAATAAAATTTAAAAATTATATAGATAAAGTAAAATAAAATTATATTTTAAAATGAAAAAGTTATAATATATAATTATTTTATTTTTTTAGGTACGTCAAACTATTTTGGACACTCAAAAAGAAAAATAAGTCAACTATTTTGAGATAGAGAGAATAATAAAAATGTATTTTAAAATTAAAAAATTATATATATATATATTTTTGAAGTGTGTGAATTAATTATTTTGAGAAACTTAAAAAAAAATGTCAATTATCCTGAGATAGGTCGAGTAATGTCGATTTTAACTCATTTCCATGGTAGTCAATTTTTACAGGCAGTTTGTACAACAAATATTTTTACAAATTTATATATTATTTATATATCTACTGTATTTTTTTGTTCGTGAATTATTACGATGAATCGATAATTTAAAATGATTTTTATTTATTTATGCGTAGATTATTTTTTTTGTTGTGAATTATTACGGTGAATTATTTTTTTTACGATTTGCTTACACATTAACATCTATCCATACTATCTCCATTATTGCACCAACATTATTTTTATTCAATATTATAAATTTAAAGTATACCTTTGATGCAAATCATTTATCGCACATTTCAATTAATAAAAACAAATTATTATGGAAAACAAGCACAGTATTACTGCAATTAATACATGTAAAGAAAAAATGTTTTAGTTTAATACTGTAGATAATTAATCATTTAATTGTTCTAGTGTCAACAACTCAACCACGTGTACTATAAAAACGTGAAAATGTATCGTTTATCGTCTCCATACACTTGCTCAATTAATATGTTAATATTCACAATTAATATTATTAGTTTTTAGTATTATATAACATAATTTAAAAATAATTACACAAAATAGAAAATGAATTTGAAAAATAATTTTACATTTGGAAAAGTTGTAAGCCAAGTTGTTTGATTGGGGTCTACGTAAAAATGTTTCCTTCTTATCTATCTCCTTATTCCAAACCCCAGTTGAATGTCTGGTCATTCAAATTGGACACACACATCACACACACACACACACACACATATACACACACACACATATATAACTGTATATATTAAATGAATGTTTATTGAAGTATAAATAAATTATTTAGACTCTAATTTTGATTTGTATTAAAAATAATAAACAAAAACACCATGGAAATCCCGTGGTATTGGATACATCAGTAGTTGACTTGTCTAGTCAAAATGTGCCAAACTATAAACACCCAATCCAAGTACGAGTATATTACTGTATTATATAAATATTCGCATTAAATTAATGAGATATATCAATAAAAAGTCTAACATAAAAAGTTTGCGCCGTATAATCTTCATTAATTATGTTATTTTAAAAAAATTCTTAAATATTTTCACATGTGTTTGAATACTTAAATTAAAAATAATTTTATTTTTATTACACTAATAAGAAATAAATATAAAATTATATTTTAAAATGATAAATAAAATTAATTGCAAGCAAAAATTTAAAATAGGTAAAAATATAATTATTTTAAAGATAATATTTGAGGAATATTTATTTTAAAAAATTATAGGTAGGTGGAATAAGTATGATGACAAACACACAACCATGAAAATGGGAATGCATATTTATCATTGCTAAAGCGGCTAAAGAGAATATACCTCCAAGAATTTTCAAGCTTTTTTGCCTTCTTCCAAAATCTCGTCAATTCACATCAGTAATAATTATTTTCCCACAAACTTATAATACAAACAATTCGAGATATTCAAAGAATCTTGCATGCCAATATTCATTTTCTAATATTCGGTCAGATTTAATAATTAATACCACTATTTTACGAATAATATTATTACTTATGTCACACGAACAAAAAAAACAGATTAATTTTATATGAATCAAGAAAAATATGTTATTTTAACTACTCCATTTGTCCCATACTTATAGACACATTTTTTTTTAATAAAAAAAAATTATCTATAAATTTGGGACAGAGAAAGTATATACAATATATATATATATATTTTAACTACTCCATTTGTCCCATACTTATAGACACATTTTTTTTTAATAAAAAAAAATTATCTATAAATTTGGGACAGAGAAAGTATATACAATATATATATATATATATATATATATATATATATATATAATTATTATTATTATTATTATAATTATAATTATTGGGTAAAAAATTGTAAGTACAAAAACTGACAGTGTTTATTTGGACGAGCCTTGGATCTGATCGCGCAGCGTCCCGTATCTCTTGAGCTCTGCCATTGATAGTGAGGGTGACAACTCTCTTAATACCTTCAAAGTGAAAACAGATTATATGGATTGACAAAACTGTGATATGTCGTTTAACAAGTAGAAGCTGCATTGGATGATCGATATCAGTTTAAGTCATAAGTCAGTCGTCCATTTTTCTTTTCCCGACATTTTATTTCATCTTATTGTATTATTCAGTACTACTATCTTATAGTTATATGATCAGATGACCTCGACATGATATTTTCATACCTCAACAAAATCCTCGTATTCGACGACAATGGCGTCGTCGGGCGTATCAGGTGAACGCAATTCTGAATCTTCACGTGATACCTGCGACGATATATTATATAAATATAGGTGAAGGAAAGCAGCCATTATACAGTGTTCGTCCGGATCTTACTTTGCGTTTTGCAGCGTGAAACCAAGCATCGGCACAAAGGGCGTACATGTCAGCACCAGTGAAATTTGTGGGGCATTTTAGAGATATTTCATACAGCGAGACATCTTCGTGCAACTTAAACTTCCGAGTAAGTGCTTTGAGTACCCTGCCAAGAGCATAGATTAATATACATGTAACAAAAACTCAGGTAAGAGTGCACAACAAAGAAACCGAACCTCTCCCTGTAAGATGCTTCAGAATTAACACCGACATACAGGAGCTTGTCGAATCTGCCTGGCCTCAAGAGGGCTGGGTCTATAAGATCTGGTCTGTTACTAGCTCCTATTATAAACAAGTCCTATCGTTCACCAAGCAAAAATAAATAAAAAAGTTGGATTAAATAAAAAAAATGACAGGTCAGTTAATGAATTATAAATTAAATTTAATAACCCACCTGACTAGAATCATTCAGGCCATCAATTTCTGCAAGCATCTAGAAAAAAAAAAAACTGTATATTAGTAAATGAGTCCAAATTGTATATTGTTCCTCATCTATAGTATTTATAAATTATTTCTGAAAATTATATTTTTATTTCTAAGGCGGAGGTCATTATAGTGGTAGAGATATTCCACTGCATATCCAAAACACAAAATATGGTAAAAATACACACGACATGATCTTTACCTGAGAGACAACTCGGTCCATGACACCACCAGAATCTCCAGAGGCACCTCGGGCAGGGGCAAGTGAATCTAGTTCATCAAAAAATATTACACATGGACGAGCTGCTCTGGCCTAAGACCAATTCCAATCAGAAGAGTTTCATAAAAGTTAAGTGGAAATTCGCGTTGAATTCAAATTTATTTTGTTATTAAAAAAGAGTTTTAAAGACACTTTACCTTTTGAAAAATGTCTCGTATGTTTTTTTCTGACTCTCCTATGTACATGTTGATCAATTCAGGCCCTTTGACACTTAAGAAATTCAAGGAGCATTCTGTAGCAACAGCTTTTGCCAATAAAGTCTGAGATTATGTTTGCAAGACAATGATGGCTATGTTATTGGTGCAGGATATTGAATAACCACGAGTGAAAAAAAATGCTCATGGAAAATGGAAAGACTGATCATCATGAACTTACTTTTCCAGTGCCTGGAGGACCATAAAGAAGAACCCCTGATCTTTTACGCAATCCAGATGAAAATAGATCTTTATGCATGAGAGGAAGCTGTCAATGTAATTACAAAAGCATATATTGTTAGATAGAAATGAAGTATGAAAGCTCTAAAAGTGCTTGATTTTTTACTCTACAGTTGCTATGAACCTGTAAGGGGCTCTATCACTTCATAAATAAAATCTTGAAAATGTCCACAAAAACCCTTTTCGAAGCAGGGAAAAAGTGAAGGAAGGAGAAAAAAAATGAAAGAAGGTTTACCTGAATGGTATCCAGGATTGATACTTTTACATCCTCAAGCCCACCAACATCTTCCCATTTGACATCAGGTACCTATACAATTTTTTTTAAGCATATTAATTGCAATTTGCAACCAAAAGATTAGACAAATCGTTTCAATTCAGATACAAAAAGAAGAAGAAACGGCACTGTCCATGTGCGGAAAAAACTGCATATTTTCTAAAAAAAGCGTGGAAGAAAACATAAAAAACTGTTAACTAAGATAGACCTAGCTTACTTTACCTTTGGAGTACCTAGAGCCGAAGCATTTCTTTTCTTTGATCGCTCTAATGCTTTGATTAGATTCTCTTTACCATCACTTGTTTTGCTGCTATCATCACCCGAATTAGACTTGAATGTTTTATCATTTGACTTTTCAGGATCCACACTCTTGATTAAATTTGCACCAGCATCAGCAATCAGAGCACGCAAGTCCCTGGGTGTGAAACCCGATGTTTGTCCACCAATATCCTTTACAAGATCCTCAGTAGATTTCTGAAATGACAAATAATCTAATAAATCAAAAATGGTTTTCCCCATAGGATTAGGAGCAGTGTTTTCGGACCCAGCCCGGTCATTGATGTCAAATGGTGTGGAATAGGCCTCTGGGTCAGCAGGTAAATTGCTAACCCATCTTTAAAATTATAACAAAAGATCATTTATATGTGGGTTTGACACTTAAGTCGTAAAATTGTTGTCATTGGTCATAATTTATAAACTATTTATTGGTCACAAGACTAGAAATATTGTATAAAATTATTTTATTGCTATTTTTCAGATATATTTCGAATTAATTATTTTAATAAAAAATCAAGAAAAAAATAACTGAAAAAAATATCCAAGTCAATGATCGGGTTTGCTAGCAAACTGTTCCTAGAATATGACCCAGTCCAGGTTAGGTCCAGGGTAACTGGGTTCCAAGTCAGCCATAGTGAGTCCAAAAAACATAGATTTGAAGATTACCATTTTCTGCAAGAAGAGGTCTAGAGAATCCTACTATTATGAGATGTATATGTAAAATCAATGGGAGAGCAAAGAAATAATGTACGTTTGGAAGTAGTTCAGAGACGTGTTGAAAAGACTGCGACAGCATTTGTAACCTTTGTTCTTCATTCAGAGCTTCCATTTTAACTTCATGTGTAAAACACCGCCTAATAGTTGGAGGAAGGCCTTCAGAATTGTCTGCAGCTGCAACTAGCAATACCGGGTGCTGGTTTACCATTTCAGTGACTTTTACCTGCTGCCCAGTTTAAGAAATAGGAGAGTATCAATCAACCACTTCCTATCATTTTGTGGCCAAGTGACTTACTATGTAAGTATGATCTGAATAGTGTTTTCTCTTGAAATGAATGTTAGTAACTGTTTTTGCCCATCAAGTCTGACTTGAAATAAAATATATTTAACAGTACACACAACAGCTAATGACATAAATCGACAATTTGCAGACTTACGGAACCTCCAAGTGAGTTTTCTTCAACATAGTCATCTTCATCATCAGTAACTGGCTCAGTGAACTGCTTAATGACAGATGCAACTTCTGAGTTAACTCCAACTTGCTCGTGAGATGATCCCTCTTGAGCAGCTAGATTACGGAACACCTCAAAATGACGGAGAAGAAGAATTGTTGGACGATATCTACAACAAAAGTGGCATTTCAAATTATAATTATTCCTCTATGAATCAAACAGAATAAAATAAAATACTAACAAATAAACTAATATGCCTATTTTGCTTGGTAATCACCATAATTCTTAATTTAATTTGAAATAGAAAATGTATTAAAATGAATCGAAATAGTTTAGCAAGATGTTATGCCAGAATACCTGCGAGCTGTATTGAAGGCTTCTGCTAAAGCAATAGATGTTTTCTTTTCAGAAGAGGTCATAAAAGCATGACAGCTATATTCTACCACATGCAATCCCAATTGATGAGCAACACATCTTATCACCGTCCTCTTCCCGCAACCTACCAATTACTGTGGGGTCAGCAACTCTAATGATATTTCTTTCTAGAGTTGGGCTCTTTTGGAATTTTTGCAATATTCCAAATTTACTTTGGGATACAAGAACTCTAAGTCAAGAAATATTGGACCCCGTGATGCATAATAAAAACAATTAGATATTTAAATATGTTAACTTAATAGGCTCTTGAACATATGGAAACAGACCAGGAAAACCATGTAACAGTATTGCGACCCTGAATTTCGATGAGAAAGCTGATGGGCATAAAGTTGGTGTAAGTATGGAGGCTACAGTCACCACTACATCTTCTTGTACAGGTGAAAAAACTTTTGATCGCGGAATTAAAGGATAGGGAGGAATAGCAGATGGAACCCCCCCTCCAAGAACAAGAGCAGTTTGACCACGACTGACTCTCAAAACAGGTTCAGCTGATGGTTCCATAGCTGCAACCTGAAAACCAGCAACACAACGTTTTATATATTTCGTTACAAGCCAAAAACCCTCGAGCATTTTACATAAAGGAAATATTTTGGACCTTAAAGTATATTGTTTCATCGTCACCATTTAGCATCTTTTGGTTGCAATGGATGCACATCTCTGATTTGCAATCCCAACGTATGCATATACTGAATAGGTCGCCCCTGGAAAGATATCTATCGACAGAAAAATAATCATTTAAGGCTAAATCTATCAACTCCTGGCGATCCTTTGCTTCGTCTGAAGAATAGGTTTTCAGACGTTCAAGAGTTCCACATTCAGGTATTTTCACAAAAGTGACCCGCAAGTGTGAGGCATACTTAGGAAGCTCTGCCCAGGATCGAACCTCTATACTAACCAACGAGGACTCCTTTTCTGCCTCATCTATTTCGCAACTTGCTTTCGCTTCAAACAAATTCGACAATGTCGCTTTCCCTTTCTGCACCACATGTTTCAAGCATGACACATGCAAATTCAAGTTAAATGCAAGAATTGGAGATAAATAAGCCGCTCGGGGATCTAAAGTTGCCGACTGATTTTGAGGATAGGGATACGACGGAAAAACCAACATAGTTCTCGGAGCATGAGGGCCAACTGGTCCACATTCCACAGGGTTCTCTTGCCGACTGGGAGGATCCAAAACCACCGCTTGTCCAATTCTAGTTACATTAGCATCCACATTCTTAATGATTATCTACAATACAAATTAGAAAGAAACGTGGAAAGTTACGAATCAAGGTGATGAAGTAACCACAGTTTCAATTAATTATCAATATCAAAGAACTAATTTCCTAACTGAAAATTCCCCCTTACACCACAAAACTTATTCTACAAAAAATTGAATTAAAATTACTCTGAGAGCTCAAAATCATCAAAAATAAAAATAAAAAAAATTACCAGCGACCCTGAAGTAATGGATAATCGTTTGAGCAGAGAAGTGGATAACCCAACCATAGCAGAGTCATCGACTGAATCGACCTTTGTGCCCTTGGAAATCCTGAGAATCCCAGCCGTCAACGGCAGTGCGCTGCCGGAGGATCCCGGGGAAATATCATCAACTCCGGCGGTTTCGCGGGAATTAATCAGAGAATTGAGAATGGCTTTGGTGGAAGCAAGTACCAGCGGCTTCCGTTTCTTCCTCTCCACCATTTTACCCCCAAATTGTACAAAACCCTAAACCTTCGCTATCTGATCCGAACCGAGCATTAATTATCTGGAAAGGAAATTAGAAGAAAGGCTTTCTTACAGCAGGTGAAATGATACATACAAATATGTTGTGTGTATCTATATATATATAGCAGAGCTGTAAATTGAGCAACTCAAGGCAAATTGTTGACGATAGGCTAACCGTTTCTAACTTCCAATCTCACTGCTTTTGTGCCCACTTCTGAAGATTTAGGGTCCGGATCCGGGTTTGGGTACAAATTCGCATAACTCAACATGTATTTACAATAAAAATAAAATTTATAGAATATTAAATATAAATACATAAATTAAAATACCATTTTTCTAAAATAACTCTAATAATTACTCATATATGTACAAATTTATTTTTGAGTTAATATCACATTTCGTCCTGCACCTTGGAGGATGGAAATCGTGAAGTACTTGGGCGAGAAGAACTTTCATCTATCGTTGGAAGGCGTGAAGCCGGAAGAGACGAGCGAGGCGGACTTGACTCTCCTTGATCGACAAGTACTCAAATTGATCCGATTGACGTTGTCGAAAAACGTTGCCATGAAGGTGATGAAGGAGAAGACGACCGCGGGGATGATGAAAATTCTGTCCGACTTGTACGAGAAGCCAGCGATGACGAACAAAGCGGCGCTGTTGCAGAGTTTGTTCCATTTGAAGATGGAAGACGATGGTGTGGTTGCGACTCACGTGAACAAGTTCAACTCGATTGTCAAATAAGTGACTCCGTTTGAGACCGAGGTTGATGATGGAGTTCTGGCCATGACCTTATTGGCATCGCTACCGATTAGCTGGAAACTAATAAGAGAGGCGTTGGGTGATTCCATGAGAGGTGGGAAGTTGAAACTTGAAGATGTGAGGGATCGCGTCCTTGCCGAGGGAGTTCAGAGGAGAGATTACGGGGAAGCAACTACTTCGACTACGTCGACAATGTCTATGAGCCGAGGTGACCATCGCTATGGGGATTGTAAACGCAGCGGAAGGGTGAGTTCGAGCAATCAAAAGAAGAAGTAATACAAGTGCTGGAATTGCAGAAAAGTCGGTCACTTAAAGAGGCATTGTGGAGAGCTTTCGGGGATCGAAAGCGGGACAAATGCGGTGACGGAAAAAGATGAGAGTGGAGATGTCTTGCTAACATCTTCTGAGCCTCTCGGAGACTCTTGGTAGAGAGTAAAATATTATAATATATATATGTTAGTAAAAAATATGAATTATATAATTAATTAACCAACATCGTATTAAATAAAAATAATTCTTTATATAAAAAATAATCAATTAAATATAAATAAAAAATAACAATTAAATAAAAAAATTATTTCGCTTAATTATGATACAAAACACAAAAAAACATGCTTTATTTGAATTATTACTATGTACATACAAAACACAAAAAAACATGTTTTATTTGAATTATTACTATGTACAGTGTCTTAAATAATTATATACTGTACACATTTGAATTGAAAGTCGTGTTCAGACTCGAGACATTACAATTGATCTAAGCAAAAAAAAAAAAAAAATTATACACACAATATCATTTTTTTAATTTCTGAACTTAATATATATATATATATATATATATATATATATATATATATATATATATATATATATATATATATATACCTTTAAATGTGTTTTGTATCATAAATTCATAATCAAGCGAAATAATTTTTTATTTAATTATTATTTTTTATTTATATTTTATTGATTATTTTTTATATAAAGAATTATTTTTATTTAATGCGATGTTGGTTAATTAGTTATATAATTCATATTTTTTACTACAACTTATAACATATACTCACTCCGTCCCAGAATTGTTTGTCACCCTCGTAATTGTTCTCTTGTTAGAACATCGATTACTTATGATAAAAAATATATAAAAATTATAAAAAAATACTAAAATAAAATTTATAATAATTTTACAATTTTTGTTTTTACAATTTTTCTTAAATTATATTATTTTTATATTATTTTTATGTTTTTTTTCTACAATTTTTTCTCCGTGTTTATATATTAATTATGATACTTATTTTTATTTTAGTTGAAAAATATATAGTAACTTCCCATGCAAATTGACGATTTTTTCTCACTAATTTTATTTTTATATTATTCGCTAATTTTTATATTTTATTTATAAAATATATATAACTCACACAGTTTTTTTCTAATTAATAACGGTGTTGGAGATACTACTGCATGTTGGAGATACTACTCCTAAAGCATTACTTCAGATAGTATATCAACCATTAGATGCATTAGGGATGTAAACGAATCGAATCGAATCGAATATCTCACTATTCGATATTCGATTTGTATTCGTAAGTATATTCAAGTATTTATATTCGTATTCGTATTCATTCGAATATTAAATTTCGATTCGTATTAATATTCATCGAATATTCGAATATTTGTTCGAATATTCGAATATTCAAATATATTAAAAAAAATATTCTTATATAAAAATATATGAAATGAACAATATATATTATTTTATTTTTTTTATTAAAAACATTAAAAATCTCAATTATAAGTACTTTAAAATAAAATTGAAATATTATTTACATATTTTTGGTAAAGTTTTTCATCAATATATCTCCCTTCATTAAAAAATTCTTCTTAAAACATTATAATGTGCATCAAAAAATGAAAAGTAAGAAACGAAAAAGCTAAAAAATAGTACCTCTAGTATTTATTATAATAATATATCGAATTGAACTATTCGTATCTTATTCGAATCAAATAATACACTATTTATATTCGTATTCGTAAATATTCGAATATAAAAAAAATATTCGTATTCGTATTTATATTCGTTTTTTCGAATACAAATCATCAAAAATCGAATCGAATCACGAATCGAGTAAAAAAGATTCGATTCGTTTACATCCCTAAGATGCATACACAATACATTTGAGTGTGTGATTGTATGTGCACTTATATTAATTTATTTTAAATCAACGGTGATTAGCTACATGGAATATTCCATTTTTTTCTTAAATTTATTTGATACACTTTATACACTTTTTTAATCCATTTTTTCTTAAATTATAAATTCATGCTTTAAAATATATAATTAAATAAAATTATAACTTTCTAATTTATCAAATTGAATTTGAAAGAAGTTGAATATAAAATTATAACTTTCTAATTTATCAAATTGAATTTGAAACTTCTTATCCTTAAAATCATTATGTTTAGCTTATGTGATCAATTAATATTACATACATAAACTATTTGTTAAAGATTTTCCGATAAAAACTTCTTAGGCTTAAAATCATTATCTTCAGCATAAATTATTATTTGGTATAGGGATATATATATAAGTAATAGATTTAAATATATATAATTTTTTATTAGATAATACATTCTCTATAATTTTATAGAATAATATATACAAATAATTATATATAATTATTCAAAAAAAAATTTAAAATTTTCTTAATATAAATTTTGTATTCTAAAAAGTTTTTTTTTTTACTTTTTCATTTCTTATTTTTATTTGAGAAATTTATTTTTATTTTCACCATCTTTATTTTTACATATATTTTTTTATCAATAATTTAAATATATATATCTTTCTTTACATTTTAATTTTAACTGTTTATATGTGTAAAATACATGTCTAATGAAGAATTTTTTATATTTTTTTATCACATTTTTACTATATTCAAAACATCTCAAATTTGTGAAAAGATAAAAAGATAAACTACTCATATTTGATTATTATTTGATTGATACATTGAAGCTCAAAGAAACAACCGATTTGTGTAATTTTCACAATAATAAATAAAATTAATAATTATTTAATAAATAAAATGAGTAATTACGTAAATAACAAAAATCAGTAATTGTTTAATTTTTATTTTTATTTTTTTGGCGAGTTTAACGGTGTAATTCTAGTTATAATTACAAATAACAATATAATTTTTTTAAAATGAAAATTAAAAATCAAAAAGTAATTAACTACACTATATTTTTTCACGTAGAACGAAGCATTAAAAATGATGAAAAAACAATTGAAAAAACAATTGTTTTAATAATTAAATAAAACTTTTGCAAGGCGGGTCTGAATCTGATGTTACCCAGCCCGGGGTTGGTACAGTATCGGACGGGCTGACCCGCTGGGTCGGTTTGAACGGGCAAAAGTGATAAAAAGAAGAAAAGAGAAAACATGGAAACTTGACCATATCTCGACAAGTGCCTGAAAACAGAAACGGGTTCACTGCTTAATATCAATAGTGAATGAATGAAGTTGCTCAGCCTCTCGACTCGACTTTCCTCGATAGATGTCCAATAACTCGGGAATCTCTTTCTCGTATTTGATGATATACTTCTCCATGAACTTGTCCTCGGGTAATTTCAACAATGCCGCCATGCCTGGTGCTGTTTTCTTCAACAACCCATTCTCGCTCAAGACCCCAGCGACCAAGCACCTCGGTTTTATTCTTTTCTCGAGGCTCAAATTAATAATCACAGGGAATTGAGCGAGAGCCGCGGGCTCACACCCCAAGTTATCGACAAGAAAATTCATGTTTTCCACTATTTTCTTCTCGGACGTATTCATGCAAAAGGGGTACCTTAAAAACGCAGCCTTTATGTCAGATTCCGACCACCCGCACCTTCTATAGACCTCCTTCTTACGCTCAAGAGTCGAGTCCTTAACACAGACCAAAACTCGGACGGCATGGGTGAATTTGATTTTCGACAAATCAAATCCCATTTCAAGTGCCAGATCGACCGACTCGGCTAACTTCTCCTTAACCACCATCATCGACCGTGTACCCATAAGCATAGAAGCAACGGAAGAATCGGGCACTCCTCGCTCTCTTAACATCGAGATGTTAGAAGCAATCCCATTTGACCAACACCGCCCGAAGGTACTTGGAGTTCGTGAAAACACATTAACGACCATTTCATCAGATTGAAGCACGCTTCGCAAGCCGTCGTACGCAGGGATAATGGAGTTGTTCAAACTGCGCGTTAAAATGGAAGGTTGCGTGGATAGCTTCTGTGCCAGGACGGGAAGAGGGACGCCGATGGAGCGGAAGAATTCGAGTTTGGGCAGCAGGTTTTTGCCGGGGCAGGATAGAAGAATGGATGGCCATCTGGTGACGACTCTGAGGATTTGAGCATCTGTGAAACCGTACTCTCTGAGTAGCTTCAACACTCTGTCTGGGTTTTCGGGTGTTTTCAAGAACAATTTCTTGGATGCAGAGGCGGCGGCGTCCGAGGACAGCCCACATGAATTGATGAGGTAAGAAACGGTGAAATTTTTCTGTGGGTCATTTCCACAAACACTTGGTGAGCATGTCTCGGAAGAGAATGAACAAAATCGCCAGGCAAAGAATGGACAATCTTCCGGCAAAGAGTGAACCCTGATTCGTCTCCTGCAGAAATTCGCGAACATGGTATGTCCTCCGCTGTCCCCTGTCCGGGATTTCAAGATCTACGAACGCCGCCGTGAGACAAGGAAGGTTTAGAATGCAAAGCACAAACCCGGTTTTGAATCGAATCTTTTATATCCAACCCTTGAAAATGTAGTAGATCCGTAAAAAGCAATTTCCATATACCCTTGAACTTATTAATATTTAAATAATTTTAATTATTGTTAAAGGACAATCTTGGAAAAATCACACTTATTTTACCGTTTGAAAAATTCAAACACACATTTAAATTGAAAAAAAAGAAGTCAAAACCAACTTATATAAATAAAATGGCGGTACGTGGCCTATATCATACTCAAGTACAATATATCATACTCGAATTTTAATTCTAGGAGTACAATATAAATAATGCTCTCACATTTTAAAATATAAAAATCATCAATGAATATATTAGCATCATACCTAATGAATATTTATTAAAAAATACATAAAAATATACTCATGGGAGTACAATTAGAATCGAACTCCTTGGAACAAGGTATAAATTCCGAATTAAAAAAAAACATCTACACAAACAAACAAACTTAAACACATCACTTGGTTTAACTTGATTTGAACTTCTCGATTGCGACCAATATCAGCAAAGGGGCTCAAGCTCGACTTTTCTCAATAGATCGATACCTAGGTAGCTCGGGAATATCATTCTCATATTGGACGACATAACTCTCCAAGAATTTATCATCGGATAAGTTCAACAATGTGTTCAAACCTGGATATTGGCATAAAATTTTCGACATATCAAATCTCTTGAAACAGCCTAATCGACAATACACAACTAATCTGTCCGTACGTAACAGTTAGGATCAAATATGGTATATACACATGATCATCGTTAAAAAAAACTGAGTTCCTTAATAATCGATCTATTTAATTTGTTTCCTTAAAAAAAACGAGTTTATATCCCACATCGGAAAATCAACAGCATTTCTTACCATTTATAACCGCAATTCCCGAACCATACGATCACCGAGAGCCTGTGACCCAAGCGGGGGCATCAAGGCGATGGAAGGTTGAAGTAATAGGCACAGCCGGTTTATGGAGTGACATCATGAAATGGTGGTGGGCCCTGCAGCGAGACAATTTTTTTCACAACGGATTCTCTTACCTATTAGAACAATTCCTCGATCGATATCCAAATCCAATAGCTCGGGAATATCTTTCACACATTTAATGATAAATACCTCTTCAATACCTCCTCAGACAGAGTCAAGAAATGGCCACACCGGTCATTTTTTTCTGCCCCTTTTTCGTTCAAGATTCTGGAAACCAAACATCTCAATTTTATGTTTCTCGACGGGAATCAAGCCACGAAACAGATGCCATCGAGCAGTAGCAGCAGGTTCATAGCCCAGCTTATTAGCAAAAAAAAGTCCACAGTGGCCATTGTGAACGCAGCATGAATGTCAGAATCCGATCAGCCACACCTTCAGAAGATATACATTTAGCACCACATGAATTGTAAATAACACATTCAATTAAAAGTGTGCGAATAAAACACGAGGGGGTGCTTACCCCGATGATCAACTTTCATCTTTATCTAGAGCCACATGTTTTATAAAAGTAGAAGCACGGCAAGCCCAAACCTCAAATTACATTTTCTCATTACAAACAGTCAATAATGACAACAATATTTACATTTCATACAGTTCTATACAAAATTACAAATCACATCGCAAATAAAACTAAAATGAAAGCGAGAAAAACTCTACCTTGAATGACGTGTTGCGCGTTCATATCTTGACTTGAATACTTGTAATACTGCAACTTACACTATATGACTATAATTAATTACAATTTACAATCTATAAAAAAAAATTATATTTGCATTGAAAATAATAAAATATAATTTGTTAATAAAATTATAAATATTTTTAAATGAAAAAAAAATATGAAAGAGTAATCAATTACACTTTATATTTTTTTCTCATTAAAAATGATGAAAAAACAATTGTTTTAATAATTAAATAAAACTTTTGCAAAGCGGGTCTGATAGAGTTACCCAGCCCGGGTTGGTACAGTATCGGATGGGCTGACCCGCTGGGTCGGGTTGAAAACACTTGGGGGCAAAAATAATAAAAAGAAAAAAAGAAAAAACATGGAAACTTGACCATATCTCGACGATGCGGAAAATAGAAACGGGTTCACTGCTTAATATCAATAGTGAATGAATGCCATGATAATCTTTAATGAAGTTGCTCAGTCTCTCGACTCGACTTTCCTCGATATATGTCCAATAACTCGGGAATCTCTTTCTCGTATTTGACGATATACTTCTCCAAGAACTTGTCCTCGGGTAATTTCAACAATGTCGCAATGCCTGGTGCCG
The DNA here is from genome assembly GCA_954870475.1 of Euphrasia confusa. Lineage (NCBI taxonomy): Eukaryota > Viridiplantae > Streptophyta > Magnoliopsida > Lamiales > Orobanchaceae > Euphrasia > Euphrasia confusa. The sequence continues at coordinate 54,960,368 of OX940951.1, read as the reverse complement.
TTTTCTTCAACAACCCATTCTCGCTCAAGACCCCAACGACCAAGCACCTCGGTTTTATTCTTTTCTCGAGGCTCAAATTAATAATCACAGGGAATTGAGCGATAGCAGCGGGTTCACACCCCAAGTTATCGACAAGAAAATTCAAGTTGTTCACTATTTTCTTCTCGGATATATTCATGCAAAAGGGGTACCTTAAAAACGCAGCCTTTATGTCAGATTCTGACCACCCGCACCTTCTATAGACCTCCTTCTTACGCTCAAGAGTCGAGTCCTTAACACAGACCAAAACTCGGACGGCATGGGTGAATGTGATTTTCGACAAATCAAATCCCATTTCAAGTGCCAGATCAACCGACTCGGCTAACCTCTCTTTAACAACCATCATCGACTGCCTACCCATAAGCATAGAAGCAACGGAAGAATCGGGCACTCCCCGCTCTCTTAACATCGAGATGTTGGAAGCAATCCCATTTGACCAGCACCGCCCGAAGGTACTCGGAGTTCGTGAAAACACATTAACGACCATTTCATCGGATTGAAGGACGCTTCGCAAGCCTTCGTACGCAGGGATGATGGAGTTGTTTAAACTGCGCGTTAAAATGGAAGGTTCCGTAGATAGCCTCTGTGCCAGGATGGGAAGAGGGACGCCGATGGAGAGGAAGAATTCGAGTTTGGGCAACAGGTTTTTGCCGGGGCAGGATAAAAGAACAGATGGCCACCTGGTGACGACTCTGAGGATGTGGGCATCTGTGAAACCATACTCTCTGAGTAGCTTCAACACTGCGTCTGGGTTTTCGGGTGTTTTCAAGAACAATTTCTTGGACGCAGAGGCAGCGGCCTCCGAGGACAGCCCACATGAATTGATGAGGTAAGAAACGGTGAATTTTTTCTTTGGGTCATTTCCACAAACACTTGGTGAGCATATCTCGGAAGAGAATGAACAAAATCGCCAGGCAAAGAATGAACAATCTTCCGGCAAAGAGTAAACCCTGATTCGTCTCCTGCAGAAATTCGCGAACATGGTTGGTCCCGTTGTCCGCTGTCCGGGATTTCAAGATCTACGAACGCCGCCGTGAGATGGGCTGTCCAAGATCTACGAACGCCGCCTTGATCATTGTAGGTAGAAATAAGAGTCTTACTGTATAACAGATTTATATATACACGTTATATGTTATATGTTATTGTATAAATTATGAATTACATAATTAATTAATAATTATCATATTAAATAAAAAATTATTCTATACATAAAAAATAATCAATAAAACATAAATAAAAAAAATTATTTCGCTTAATTACCATAAAAAACAACAAAAAAATTATGTTTCATTTAATTTACTATAATATATATTTCAATTTAATATTAATACTATTGAATTAAAAAAATATAATAAAAAATTATTTATAAAGAATTAATATTAAGTTGAAACATATGTTATACTAAATTAACATATGTTTTCGACATATCAAATCTCTTAAAACAGCCCAATCGGCATACACAGCCAATCTGTCCTTAACGGTTAGGATCAAATATGGTATATACACATGATCATCGTTAAAAAAAGTGAGTTCCTTAATAATTGATCTATTTAATTTATTTCCTTAACAAAAAAGCGAGTTCGTATCCCACATCGAAAAATCAACAGCATTTCTTACCAATTATAATCGCAATTCCCGATCTGGTTTACTCGTCTCTGGTTCCTTTGAGGGACTGGCATCATGAAATGGTGGTGGGCCCTGCAGCGACGATTCTTTCTTGGTTCCTTTTGATTTAATATTAGTCATACTTCAAGGGGTAGGGGGTCAACTTTCCTCAATCGATGTTTAATATTAGTCATACTAAGGGGTAGGGGGTCAACTTTCCTCGATAGATGTCCGAATCCAATAGCTCGGGAATATCTCTTTCACATATTCATGCAGAGGGAAAAGACTATATATACACAAAGTGTAACAAAAATCAATACACTTTCAATTAAAGCATAACACGTCCACGTTGTAATAATATTTTGGTAATAAAAATTTATACACTTTCTATCAAAACATGACATTTATCACTTTGTAATAATAATTGTTTTTATTTTAATATCTAATTTCTATCTATTTCTTTTATAATTCTTTTTTTAGTTCTCCAAAAGTTTGCATTGCACAATATTGAAATAGTTTCTGAATAAATAATCAAAATTTTATTTGAAAAATTAGACTAATCATATATTGTTTTAAATAATTATTTATAGATGATATTTATAATAAATTATTTTTGTATTTATTAATATATACAGACTTGTTTGACAATAAATCAAAATATTATAAAATAATATTATTAATATTAATATATAATTTAATCTAAAAATTATTTATAATTATTTATTTATAATTGTGTATTGTTTAATATTTAGTAGAAAAAAAATTAAAAAATCTGACACGAAAGAGAAAAAAATTGTAATTTAACAAATAACGAAAATTAATAACTGAAAAACGAGTATCATTAATGTATGTAAAAAATGAAGTCAAGTATAAAGTAATAAAAATAAAAATGAGAATAATAATAATAATAATAAATAATAATAATATATATTTTATATTTTCTAAATAATATGATTTTTTTATATACTAATATTAATTTGAATCAATAAGTCATTTCAATCAATAAGTTAGAGTGTATGAAAGTTCACAATTGAGCGTATAAGATATCAAATCGAAGCTGTCTACGAAACGTTCATTTTCCAACAGCTATAACCTTGTTCATGATACTTTTTCTTTAATTCATTTGTTCGAACAAAAATCTCAAACCCACATTTGTATATATATGAATACAAAAAAGTGGCAAACTCTTCAGAGGAAGGAAAACCATATCTAATTCATAACAATCAAGTCATCTTCAAATCCAATGTCATTAATGAATAATTCAATCGTTTTTTCAATAATATTTGGTTCAACAATTTTATAATTAATTTCACTCGATGAACCAGCTATTGAATCCGACTCCTACGGAATTTTAAAGTCGAAATTGTTTACGATTGTTTTTTTTAAGAAAATATCAAAATATTCAAAAGTATATATTTAATTAAATTATTTAAAAATAATTTTTTTCTAACTAAAAAACTCTTTGCTAAAAAAACAATTTTTAAGATTATATTCACGTATATATTTAATTAAATTATTTTAAAACAAAAATTTTCAAAATAAAAAACTCTTTCCACAAAAAAAGATACAATTTTTAAAATTATATTCACTATATATATTTAATTAAATTATTTATAAATAATTTTTTTTTCAAAATAAAAATTGTTTTATGCAAAAAAAATAAAGTGTTTAAAGATTATATTCACTATATATATTTATTTAAATTATTTAAAAACAAAATTTTTCAAAATAATAAACTATTTACGCAAAAAAAATTATATTTACTCTATATATTTAATTAAATTATCTAAAAATAATTTTTTTTCAAAATAAAAAAGTACTATTTCCCAAAAAAATAAGTTTTAAAATTATATTCATATATATATTTAATTAAATAATTTTAAAACAATTTTTTCAAAATATAAAACTCTTTCCGCAAAAAAAAAATTAAATCTCTAACTGCTTCCATTAACTTTGAGCACGTGCGAAAAAATAATAAATGAAAATGAAAAATAACTAAACAAATAAATTTCAAGTGTCAAAAGTTAATTGAAAGTGTATTGAAAAGTCAATACACCGTGTGTAACCGTATCAACTTCCCATGCAGAGGGGATGCCTTATGATCGCAACATTAATGTCTGAATCCGACCAGCCACACCTTTGGAAGATATACATTTAGCAACACATGAATTATAAATAACACGTTCATTTAAAACGGTGCAAATAAAACACTAGGGAATGCTGTTAGGGACCCGATCAACCCGATCGTCCAAGTCCCAAAAAACACAACAACGAGGATACAAACTCTACGACAAACAACCGGCGAAAAACGATACTACTACCGAGCACAAGATACGAAACGAGCAACGAAACACGAAAGCAACGAGAAAATAAAGAACAAACGATATATAGTGGTTCACCCTTGAATGGGCTACGTTCACTTTTTGCCGCCACGAACTTTCCACTAGAAACGAGATACAAAGTCGAGATTACAAAGAATTTCCCACAAACTCTCAATCTCACAATTTCTCTCTTTCTCTCTTTTTCTAGATCTACAATCTAATCTCTCAAAAGTGTGGTAGGTTAGTAATAAAGGAGAGGAGGGAATGCTTTTATAGGTGGGAGGTGAAAAAACCTAAAGCCCAAGCTTAAAGCCCAAGTCAAACTCGCAGTCAACCTTGTAGTCGCCCAGGATCGCTCCGGTGTACCACCCACTGTCGAGACTCCTCAGGAGAAAAAACAATTCTGCAAGTCGTCACCTACCACCCACCGTCGAGACTCCTCAGGATGGTTTGGCTCCACATCCAACAAATGCTTACCCCAATGATCAACTTTTATCATCACAAGCAATCAATAATGACAAATCACATCGCAAATACATAAAATGGAGATGAGAAAATTTCTACCTTGAATGATGTGTCGTGCGTACGTATCTTTTTTTTTTTTGATAAGGAGGAGAGACGAGAAACTTCACCCCCACTCGATCGGAGGTCTCTCGATCGGGTAGGATGTAAATCGAGGAATGTGCCCGAGTAGCAAACACCTGTGCGAGAGAGCCAACAAGTCGAACCCCAGGACAAACCTTCATAATATTTCAATGAAAATTTGTCCCACCCGAGATTCGAACCCTGCGTCGTCGGGGAATTACACCCACATCATCACAGGCCTTACCACTCGACTATGCTCTGGAGAAATAGTCGTGCGTACGTATCTTGACTTGAATGCTAGTAATACTCCACCAAATAAATAATTTTACAACCACATGTAATGATACAAATTTGTAAATTTATTACAATAATCAATAATTGACTTTGTTTAGAATATCATCATCTGCTGAAGTAAATACATCATATAAAGATAGATCATATTCATAACAAATAATTCTCTCTCAGTTACAGAACGCAGAAGTTGAGAGCCAATATAATCAGCATTAATTTCACTTGTATAGACTGGAATCCATTTTTAGGGGAGGGCTCAACTTCCCCCGATAAATGTCCAATAGACCGGGAACGTCCTTCTCATATTTGACAATATAATTCTTTAAGAAATGCTTCTCTGACTTTACCAAGATGGTGGCCACAGTGTCCATCTTCTTCAGCCTCTTCTCGTTCAAAACTCTCGCAACCAAACATCTCGGTTTTATTCTCTTGCTGAGACTATAAGTCAGAAGCACGGGGTACTGAGCAATACCAGAAGGTTTGCATCCCATAGTATTAACGAGAAAATCCATATTCGCGATTATTTTCTTCTCTGATATATTCATGCAAAGCGGATACCTTAAAAACGCATCATCCATGTCAGACTCTGACCAGCCACACTTTCTGTAGACCTCCCTCTTTCGCCTCAGATTTGATTCGGTCAGTTCAAGAAGCACTTGGACGGCGTTGACGAATCTAGTTTGTGAACTATCGAATCCCATTCCAACAACCCGGTCAATTAATGCAGCAAACTTTTCATTACCAGTTATGATAAAATTTGGTTTACGCGTGACCAAATAAACAATAGAAGATTCAGGAACTCCTCTTGTGCTCAACAATGAGATCTTGTAACGAATCGCATTTTCTGCGGGCCATCTAATAGACCGCGTAAACACATGAACCACTCTCTTGTCAGATCGAAGTAGGAGTTTCAAGTCGTTATACGAAGGGATGATAGAGTTTTCTAGACTCTGCGTCAAGACAAAAGGGTACATCGATATCTTCTGTGCCAAGACAGGGTCAGGGACACCAATGGAGCGGAAGAATTCGAGTTTCGGCAAAAGGGTATTGACTGGGGAGGCTACAAGAACCTTTGGCCATCTAGTGACGATTCTTGGAATAAGAGCATCTGTGAATCCGTACTTCCGGAGGAGGTCCAACACAGCGTCGGGTTTCTCCGGTGAATCCAAGCATATTTTCTTGGATGCAGAAATGGCGGCCTCCGAGGGCAGCCCGCATGTATTGATGAGGTAGGAAACAGTGAAAGACTTCTCTGAGGCATTTTCACAAACACCTGAAGCGCGTGCTCGAAATTGTCCGGCGGAGAAAACAAATCCATTCCTAGGAAAATTGAGACTGGATCGCCTCCTACAGAAAATCGCGAACATAGAATCAAAATCACTGTTAACTTTACCAACGAAATAATCAGAAGCGGCTCAACAGGTATATCTTTTGCTTTTTTTTTTTAGATTCCCTTTATTTTTAAACGCTAAATATTAAATAGGGTGAGTTTATTTACTTACAACTCCACTTTTAATAAGTTTACCCCCTTTTTAAACTCACCTTCTTTTATTTTTTATTTTGATAAACTCACCCCCATACAATATCACTTTTACCCTTTTTACATAAATTTTTATTTAATCTTCACACATATCCAATATCCAACGCACGTAAAAATCTTTCTTCAAAATAAAAAATCATAAGTTTATCTTCAAAGTAAAAAATTCAACCCAGTTTGATATTTCTTCAAAATCCAGTCGATAGTAAGTTTTTTTAAACTATGAATCGATTTTCAAAACGTAAGTATACAGAGGCGGACCCACTCATAGGCGAGAGAGTAGGCCTTCGCCCCCCTGAAATTTCAAAAAAAATCACTAAATATATATAAAGTAGTATATATGTACTGTATCTATTAACATTGAGGTCAAATTGGCCCACAGTGAGATTTAAATAAACATGTTGGATGAGCCGTAATTAAATAAAATGAGAAATAATTAATTTTGTTTAAGATATAAGTGAGCAAAATTTTATAATTTATTTAAATTGTGATAAATTAATAGTACTTTGAATCTCATATTCAAAATATATATTCTTAAGCTTACACATATTAATAAAAATATTAACTCTCGATTTTACTTTTTATTAATTACTTTAAAAATATAAATCAAAGCATTACACTAAGTAACATTTAAATGGTTTAAATTAATATTAAAGTAATTTTGAAAATATTAAATTAAATTTAAATTGAAAATTTTAAAAAAAATTAAATTAAAAATAATTTGAAAATTCATTACGACATATAATATGAATAAGAGGAAGTGAATGTGAACGATAATGATTTGAGCTTAATTAAATAGTGATCTAAAATTCAAATAATAATTCATAAATATTTAAAAAAAATCTCAAAAATTTTGTTCACAATTTACTCACAATTAATTTACTTTACAACTTAAAAATATATTTTTATATTTTTTAATTTTAAAAATAAAAATTTAATATATTTTTTAATATATTTGTTCATGGTAATAAATTTTTCTGGAACAAGAAACTATAATGTAGGAAAAATAATAGATTAGAGTAAAATTTTAAAAGAAAAATGCCCCCCCTAAACTGGTCGGCTGGGTCCGCCCCTGAGTATACCATAATGATTTCTTAATTTGAGGTAACAATTCATCTCTCTAAATAATTTTCCTAGTTATTCATGATTTTGTTGTTTTTAATTTTAGTGATAGGTTGTAGTTAATATACATCATTCTTGATATTAATATATAATTAGGAGAAAAATTATGATATGAAAATCCAATGAAAATTCGACTTAGGTTTTTCAGAAATTCGACCCTGGTTGGCTGTTTGGATAACATAAGTTCAACCATCATTTGCCGAACAATTTACTTGTGTTCGGCAAGTGCCGACACAACTCATATATTTGACTATGTCTAGTCGAACAATATTCAGAGAAAGGTGTACTCAATAAGTAGTAGAATTGTATGTAAGGGTATTTAAGATATTTTATATAAATTTATAATTTTGAAATTTAAAAAAGGGTAAACTTAATAAAAGTCGAAATCTATATAATATATAATTTCAGACTTTTCTGATCACACGTGGACAATGTGAACACAAAAAAATACGTGGATTTTCTATACCAATAATAAATATTACGTGGATTTTAATTTTGGTAATTCAAATGTTTATGATAATTTATTAATTAAATTCGGTAAAAACTTAATTTATTATGGTAATTTAAATTATTATGATGATTTATTAATTATTATATGGTAACGTGTGTGTTGATATGGTAACTATAAAAATTAAATTTATTAAGCATAATTTTTATTATTTGAAACGTGTCTTGATATGGTAAATTATATATTGCATGTGTTTAAATAATAATAATAATAATAATAATAGCTTACGGTAGAATATGGTATTTAATTAATCGTTTTATGATTCCTTAATTCTTGTGTAAATAAACTCAGCTTATTAAATATACTACAACTATAATTAAAATAGTTCGTTTTTTCAGGTATTAATTGGACTAATGTTACAAATTTATTTTATTTTAGAAAAAATTGGCAAATAGAATATTTTTATGGGACAATTTGGTTAGAGGGAAATGAATAATGTTTGTTTATAATAAAATAGCCTGATTTTTTCTAATTATGAAATATGACATACTTCCAAAATTAACCTTCTTTTTTCCGTAGTATATTTTTTATTAAAATTGCGATAAAAAAAATCCACAAGTTTGTAAACGGTTCTTCCAATACTGCATTCAACCCACCTCATGATTCAGAGATAAAAAAAAAATCCACAAGTTTGTAAACGGTTTTTCCAATACTGCATTCAACCCACCTCATGATTCAGAAACTAACCGTTCGTAAAAATTATTTATAAACATCAAATAATATATATTTTCAATTATATATTTCATTTATAAACATCAAATAATATATATTTTATTTATAAACATCTAAATAACATAAAATAAATATAAAGAATCATCCAAAAAAACACATAAGAATAAAAAAAAGCAAAAAAAACATAAAAAAAGAATAATATTTTTATTTAAAAAAATAATTATTAAATTTATAATACTAAAACTGTTGTGCTCTTTTACGATACTCTGACACCACTTGTTGCGATATTGAAAAACTAAATCCCTCACGGCTCTCGAAATATATATGAGATGCGAAGAAAAAGATAAACGAAAAGAACGAACACACAAATTTACGTGGAAACCCAAAACACGGGAAAAAACCACGGGAAGAAAGAACCAATCGACTACATCGTTGAGGCTTACAATAATTCACCTTATTGCACTCTATGCACTCTATGATTTTCGTCTACCGGAGAACCCCAATTTATAGGTATAGCAAACCTATCAAATTGGAAACAATTAGAATTAGGAATAAATCTTTTTCCTAATTTATGATTCCTAAAATAATAAGAAATAGAATTATAATCCATATAATTCTAATTCCTTAATTAAAACAAAAAACCCACTCAAAAACTCCTTAGCGCAAAACATATTTCTGCGCAAAAAACTTGCGCAAAAACTCTTTGTGTCGGCCGACAGTCTCACGGTGTCGGCCGACATGTCTGACGCATTCGCGCCACAGTCTCTGAAGCTTGACGCAAACGCTGCAGAAAAACAGGAGTTGTCGGCCGACACTCCTTGCTGTCGGCCGACGCCTTTGCTGGGCCAGATTCGAGTCATATACAACAAATCTCCACCTTGACGAGAATCCCCGCGACTCCAAGCCGCCAACCTCCAACGATCATAGACCATTTTTTCTTCTTCCACCCAGCCCCGCAGGACTCACTCAAAACATGAGCAACCTAAGTTTGAACCGCACCAAACTTAATACAAGAATGCGAAGTTGCACCGATCATCCCTTGGGTACCACCAAGCTCTATGACTTCACGCAATCTCCATTCTCAAATCTCGCCTTCTCACTAGTATCAGCACCACCTGCATTCGCCAATACTCCAGTGCTATCCATAGTACGCCTAGGCTCGATTCTCCAAATTTTGAATACTATTCGGGTTAGTATTCCCGGCGTTCCCGACACCAACACACATGCGCATGACTTTTAAACCAAGGTGATGCCGACTCACCTTCCAGCGAATGACTTTTTTGGACAGAGGCAATTGTCCACTTGGTAATTGTGTTGCCGCATAGCTCATACAATCTACCAAATCTTTCTCTCGCCTCGCAAAATAAGTCGCCTCGACTTACTTTCAACACTCCACCTTTACCGAAGTTGGTACCCATTCGGATCTAAGGTCTGAGAGAGATAAGATTACCATTCAGGACCGGAACGTACCTTGCAGTACCGAGGGTTCGAATATGCCCATCGACCATCTTGATTCTCACAGTTCCCGTGCCGCTTATCTCACACGATGTGTCATGCCCCATGACCACCGTTCCACCGACACTCTCGAACATCTAGAATCCAAGATCCACCCCTCACACGTTCCCCAAATCAGAGACAACCAGGAGTTCCCCATCAGGAAAACCTCCTTCTCCGGAATCGGCCACCTTCGATTCCTTTCTCCGATTCATCAGGGTCTGACAGTCCCCCTTCACGTGGCTCTTTTCCTTGCAGTAGTGACAAACCTCCTAGAATTTCTTCCATGCTCCACCTTGACCATTAAGAAATTCACCTAGATTTTCACCACGCCCCTTTTCTTGCAGTAATGACAAACCCCCTGGAATTTCTTCATCTTTGCCCAACCCTGGACATCAAGACATTCCCCCGGATTTTCACTACTCAAAACCTCCTTCATCGTCTCCCTCGATCGCAAAGCCGCGACCGCATGAAACAAATCACCGGAGGGATAGAGTGCAATTATACCTCACCTTTCTATTCTTCCATACCTTCTCTTTTGGCTTCATCGCGCTTGACATCGTTCATGCTCCAGCAACGCATCATCAAGATCCATGTTGGTTAGAACCACTTAAACAACTCCACCTTGAATCGCCATGAAGAGAACCTCGTGTTCCGATCTAACACCGAATATCAACCATCGTCGCCATCTCCCAAAATATTCTCGAGCTCCACCTGGATCTAGACACACCAATATCCGCAACGCCCGCCTCGTATGGATTCTGCGACCTGGATCCCCAACGAAAGCTCTGATAACAGGTCACAGGATCGTAACCTGGCTCTGATACCACTTGTTGTGCTCTTTTACGATACTCTGACACCACTTGTTGCGATATTGAAAACCTAAATCCCTTATGGCTCTCGAAATATATATGAGATGCGAAGAAAAAGATAAACGAAAAGAACGAACACACAAATTTACGTGGAAACCCAAAACACGGGAAAAAACCACGAGAAGAAAGAACCAATCGACTACATCGTTGAGGCTTACAATAATTCACCCTATTGCACTCTATGCACTCTATGATTTTCGTCTACCGGAGAACCCCAATTTATAGGTATAGCAAACCTATCAAATTGGAAACAATTAGAATTAGGAATAAATCCTTTTCCTAATTTATGACTCCTAAAATAATAAGGAATAGAATTATAATCCATATAATTCTAATTCCTTAATTAAAACAAAAAACCCACTCAAAAACTCCTTAGCGCAAAACATATTTCTGCGCAAAAAACCTGCGCAAAAACTCTTTGTGTCGGCCGAACGGTGTCGGCCGACATGTCTGACGCATTCGCGCAACAGTCTCTGAAGCTTGACGCAAACGCTGCAGAAAAACAGGAGTTGTCGGCCGACACTCCTTGCTGTCGGCTGACGCCTTTGCTGGGCCAGATTCGAGTCATATACAACAAAAACAAATAACAACAATAAAAAAATAAATCAGAGAAAAAAAATTACTACTATCCAAGAAACAAAAATATTACATAAATGAATAAATAAAAAATATATAATAAACTAGAGTAAAAAAGTTGCGCAAAATATATTGCATAATTAAAATAATTAAAATATTACTTGCGTAATTAAAATAACTAGTCCTCTTGCCCGTGCGATGCACGCTAATAAATTTAAAATTTTTGTTACTCGAACTAAGCTCTTTCTGTTTATATTTGATGTTTAACCTAACAAATAATTCGATATAGACATTGATAATGCATAAATAAACATTAAGTTTGTGATCTAATTGTAATATCCGATAAAAAATTACAATGAAATTACAAATTTTGGAATACTTCTTTATAAACTACATTTCTATTCGTAAGACGGCCACGATCATCACAAAGCAGAAGTTTCAACTCGGTCGTGTTGGTTACTCTAGACAACACAACGTACAATTGACCGTGCGTAAATACTGGTCTCTTAAAAAATATTCCAACATTTACGACTGACCTTGACTCTTATTAATCGTCATGGCATACGATATCATAATCGGAAATTTTCTTCGTTGAAAAGAAAACGGGAATTTGGTATCTGATGGCGTCATAGCAATTCGAGGAATAAAAATCAATTCCCCAGAATTATTTCCTCCTAATATTTTCGCCTGGATAACATAATTAGCAAAGTGTGTTACAACCATCCTAGTACCATTGCATAGTCCTAAAGCGACATCCATGTTCCGTAGCAACATAACGGGCACACCAACCTAATAAAAAATAATTCATGTATCAAAAATATGTAACATCTCACAAAATTTAATTAATTCATTTAATTAATTATTTAATAAATACAATATATAATATAGTTGTATAAATAGTTGCATAAAAAAACCAAAGTTACAATTTGAATACATATATACATATATATATATATATATATATATATATATATATATATATATATATATATATATATATATATATATATATATATATATATATATATTAGCCGCACAACTATATAATTATCATATTTGAATGTCTATATTAATTACTATATTAATTAATTAATAGAAATAGATTTGAAAAAAAAGGTTATAGTAATACTAACCTTCAACTTCACCTCATGGTTTGGCAGTCCGGAACACTTGATGGTATTTAAAAACTCAACAGAATGCATTTGAGCAAACATATTATCCCCGCTTTCGGTAGGGACAATACTATCCGAACTCAAGTAAATTCGTTCGTCGGTATTATGCATTGCAACCATGTAATCATTGATTTTATTAACGTCAGCCAGGGTCGGCGCCAGAATCGCCCGTCCGTCTAGAAAATTGATATCACTAATGTGGTCATGGAAATTCAGGTATGTGGCTTGAACAATAGATTCAATATGATTATCCGAATGAGTTATCAAATATTCATCCGGGATCTCTATATCCACTTCTCCGTCGTTATCGTCACCAATAGTACCATCCCTTATAGAAGACAGTCAATCAGAGAACTCGCGCAACTTACGACCATCATTTCCCTCACCGATATTTTGCAGCCTCATATTCTTGGTCAAGCGCAAAACTTTGCAATTTATCTATATGTTGGAAGAATTAATAGTGGCGTGAACTATATCTTGCCTCGTACCTTTAGGTATGACCGGTAAAATTTGTCGAAAATCTCCTCCGAACACAACAACCTTGCCTCCGAAAGGCAGATGCTGAGCTTCAGGTCGATGGGAGCTCATGATATCACGCATTGTTCGATCTAGTACTTCAAAACAATTCCTACAAAAATCAAAACCAAAATAGAATAAATATGATTATGTTGTATTAATAATTATATAATAAACACAAAAATATAAGATAGTAAGACAAAAAAATCTGATTAATTATTGTTAATACATGTGCATCATAGGAGCCTCGTCCCATATAATGAGTTTCGTCTTAACAATTAATTTACCTAGATCGCTTTGCTTGTTGATGTTACACGTAGAGCTTTCGTGCAAAGATATCGGAATCTTTAACCTTGAATGGGCTGTTCTACCTCCTGGTAAAAGAAGAGAAGTTATACCGCTTGAAGCAACATTTAGAACAATGTCGCCCCTAGATCGGACGACAACAGATAGAGTCTTCCAAACAAAAGTTTTGTCGGTTCCACCATAACCATACAAAAAGAAAACCTGTCCGTTTGGATCGTCGAGAGTTCAAATGATTGTCTTATAAGCTTTCCGCTGATCATCATTCAACATGGCCACTAACTGTTCGTACTCGACTCGGAGATCATTTCTGTCATAGGCAAGCTCGGCTGCTAAGAGGCTGTTTTGTCCAACAGTAACATCAACGAATTTTGGATAAAGCATTTTTGGAATATCTTTCAGCGTTTGTCCTTGGCGCTTCATCATCTCTTCAATGAATTGCAAGTACAAATTATAAATTTCATCTTGCGTGAGAGTTACATCTGAGGATAATATGAAAAAATACGTTAATAATTAGCGATCGATTATCAAAAATATCGATGGATTATATTGCATGCAGGAACTGTAAGTAAGAACTCACAATTAATAACAGATATGTATATGCTAAATAAAATTAGTCCAATAATAATAATACTATTAAAATATACTAAAACCTTATAATATAAATCTATAACAATTTCGCTAAAATAATAATCTTATGTTGATTGCAATTTAAGTAAGATATAGTACCATTATATTTATATTAGAATAGCCACCTACTACATAAAGTGCTTTATGTGAGTTCTGTACACTTTAATTTTGTAGAAGAAAAATATAAAAAATAATTTTTTTTAAATTTTAGAATTTAACAAAAAATCGACATTCACATTCTTTAATGTTACAAAATAAGAATCAAAGTCCATTGAATTTGAATCAATTGTAACGTAAATCGTTAATGTTTTTCTTATTTAATATTTTATTTTTTTTTACTTATATATGCTTATTAGTTACATTATTGGAAGTTTTTACGCCATTTTATATTTACATAGTTAAGGCCGGCCCACCCTCAGTAAAGAGTACAGTGTTAGCTAATTCCTAGTCTTTTCTCTCTCTATATATATTATTTTGTTTCTCTCTGTCTCTATACATAGTTAAGGCCGGCCCACCCTCAGTCAAAAGAGTAAGAGTACGGTGTTAGCTAATTCCTAGTCTTTTCTCTCTCTCTCTATATATATTATCTTGTTTCTCTCTGTCTCTATAGTTAAATAAGTTAGTTTCTCTCTGTTTCTATAGTTAAATAAATTAACTTGAGAATTACTCTTTGTTTAATATATATATATATATATATATATATATATATATATATATATATATATATTTCAAGTTTTTTTTAAGTTATCATAAATATATCTAAAAAAACTTAATTTTTACTTTTACAAATACAATTATATAATTAATTTTTTACATACTTTTTAAGTTTAATACGTAAATTAGTCTTACATTTTTTTACCAAAATAATATAAATAATATATTTTTTTCTTAAATTCCACAAAAACTAATGATTTTTTTTAAATTTCAGCATTTGTAAATTTATTCAACTAATTCACAATTAAAAAAAATAGAAATATGCATTTATATAGAGAAATTTATAAGTATTGTAAAAAAAATACAATGACCTAAAATTGAAGTAAATATGTATATTTTAAAAATAAAAATTGATAAAATTATTTTATTTTCCAACGTGTTAGTAGCAAAAAAAGTTATGCAAGAATATTAGTCTTACTATTAAAATATAATTTTAGCCCCCCTTCATCTAAAATTCTAGGGTCTGCCCCTAAGCTTCAGTATTCTTATTGTAGTTTAAGTTCTTTGAGTGATTTCCTTATTTAATAATATTATATTAATAAACGGAAATAAGTATATTAATTGTTGGTTCTTGTGATAAGTATGAAAAAAGATTAATAATTATCTTGAACTAAAATAACACGATTGTATAGTGAATTATATATTATGACAAACTGTTTTCAATTTAAAAATTATAAAATAAAATTTTTATAATAATAAGTTGATATTAAAAAAAATTATAGATTAACAAAAAGTACGGAAAGTAAAAATTAAGTTAAAATGGTATCATGACAAAGTTCTGAAAGGAAAAAAGTACAAAAATAGATAATAGTACTAAAAGGTAAAAAATAAGTTCAAAAGGTGGCATGATTCTTTATCGCTTCAAAGGACATCATCATCGGCTGGATAATCGGAGGAATCATCGTTCGACTTCTTAATTAATTCGGAGACCCCATCAAAATTGTAAAGTAGGACGGATTACAAATTAATATTTCCTTGTGCAGCCATATAGAATCCAAATTTCGCATATCTACAATGTAACAACATAATCTTCCTAAAAGATTATCTCCGTCAACTCTGACCTTAAACATAAACTCGTTTTCATTAAGAGATGATACAACCGCAAGAGTTACTTTGTTTATACTTTGACTCGAGGAGGTTACAATATGATCGTCGGCATTATCCTTGTATCCATAAAGGTACATTACGTTATTAATTAATATAATAAAAAAATACAGTTATAAAATGACAGAAAAATAAAATTACATAAAAAAATTGATATATATGTAGGAGAGAATTAAATACCGAGAGATTGAAAGAACCAATCGATCAGCTCATTTCTGATTTAGAAATAATGCAACTTCATTCATCAATACAAAATTCGCGAAATGCTTTCCGTCATGAACTTGGATATGAATTTTAAATTTAGTGTGACGAATAAGATCACGATGACAAAATTAGCACACAAAATTGTAATAATTGACATTCTGTGAATGATTGCATGTGGGACAAATTATGTAATACCAACATCGCTTCGCTCGTACAGTTTTTCATTGATTTTAAAAGTTGTGCAAATTTTAATAACCTGCAGTAAATATAATAACAATTATAAATCACTTATTTATTACACATATATAATTAAAAAAATGTATTTAGGTCTATACACATTAAATTTAATAATATACCTTTAGTAAAACGAACAGAAGTCTTTTTCGGAGGGATTGACACCAGACAAAGAAGAATATAACCAAGACATTCTTACGAAAATGATTAGTAAAGAGTTGAAAGAAAATTAAAATAATTAGTAGAGGGATAAGAAAGAAGGATGAGAAAGAATGAACGAAATACAATTAAAGAATCACAAATTAATTTAGTACTATAAATAAATATTAGTATAATAAAATAAACCTAATTAAAAGAGATAAATAAAGAATAAATGTGATATTATGAATATTCCTTATTTAAATAAATCAAAATATATTAATTTAATTCTGATTAATTGAATAATGAATTGTTTTTGAATTTATTAATTTATGGTAAAATATTTTTTAATTTTAACAAAATCACTCTTTAAAATAATATTTTAATATTTATCATAAATTAAAATTCATATATAAACTATAATACAAAATTGAGTTATACTATAATATTTTGTTATTCGAAATTAAATAAGTTATTTTTAAATTTTTTAGTATTAATTAATTAATTATAAATAAACTTAAATATTTAAAAATACATTCATAAACACGTATATTAAATTATTATATATCATTATATATATAATTTTGATACAAATTAAATTATAAAAAATTAAAATTAATTGTATCAAAAAATTAAAATAAAAATAAAATTAATAAATAAAACTAAAACAATTTATTACTATAATTTTTATAAATAAATAAATTTAATTAAAATTGTAATTAATTGAATAATGAATTTTTTTTGAATTTATTAATTTGTGGTAAAATATTTTTTTAATGCTGCATAACTAAAGTAATATAAATAGAGGATAATATTATTTCTAATTGTAAATTAATAAAAAATTGAATTATTATTATTATTATTATTATTATTATTATTATTATTATTATTATTATTATTATTATTATTATTATTATTATTATTATTATTATTATTATTATTATTATTATTATTATTATTATTATTTCATTCTCAAATTAATTACGTGGAGTTTTGAATTTATTTAGTATTCTCAAATTAATTACGTTTTGAATTTATTTAGTATTCTCAAATTAATTACGTTGAGTTTTGAATTTATTTAGAAACTTAAAATATGGAATAGATTTACCATACTCATAATGAATAATATTATGATATATACTCATAATTAATAATATTATGATATATAATTTTAGTTGACCTTTGAATTTATCTAGTTGCAATAATATAATTGATATATAATTTATAATCAGATAATAAAAAATTTATTTGATTTCTCTAATTAAGGATATAATTTTATATTATAAATTTATAATATTATTTATACATCAAATTGTTGGGATATGTCCTTCGATCCTACGTGTGCAATCGATTAAGTCATAAGGTCGTCTCCGGATGTTAATTGATGTATTGATAATGTTATTGCTTAGAGCAATAGTATATTTATCAATAATCAAACCTACAGGGTCACACATGAATCGGATTAAGGACTGAAATTAGTTGTTTATATATATTGATTTTAGAAATCAACATATATATATGTATTAATATAAACTTTGTTTATATTAAATTGGTTGAATTTATATTGATTTTAGAAATCAATGTAGGTATATTAATACTAACTAAGGTTTATATTATTATACATGCATTAATATAAACTAGGTTTATATTAAATATGTATAGATATTAAATATATAAACTAGAGTTTTATTAATGAGTGATTTAATATGTGTACATGTCACTTGGAGTGACATGTCATGCCACTTATACATGTCTCTTGGAGAACATTTGAGCATATGTGGCATAAGAGAACATGGTGTCTCTTCACATGCCCACTAATGAGGCATTATGGTCTCATAATAATGTGGCATTATTATGGACATAATGAGGCACATTATGGGATGATATAGGTGATGAAAATTTAGATTTTCATCTATGCTAATTCATACATTTCGAAATCACCAAAAGGAGAGCAAGAACATAGTGTTCTTCATCTCAAAGTTCAACCGGCAATTTCAGAAACTTATCCGGGTTCGTGTGCAACACGTAGAGGCCGGGCCATTTGTGCGGCTTCAACATCCGGACGATCCAAAGGAGTGACGAGGTCATTCACAAGGAGAGCATCTAGTGACTGATACATGAAGGTGGTTCAATCGACTCAACACCACCTTCATCAACATCAACGAGGCACGCTACACCGGTTGTAAGTGATCTCGTTTATCTCTATATATATATATTGGATGTATATATATAAACGTGTCTATACATATAATGTGTGCCTAGATCTTCATGTTGTTCGTGTTCTATTGTTTTACACGCTTCCGCACACACAAACAAGGTAATCGAGCGATTGGATCGGCATCGAAAACCTTCAATTGGTATCAGAGCCTAGGGCTCGTGCACACTTTTGTGTTGGACACAATATGTTTAAATCATCATAATTGACTTAATTGTTTTATGTGATTATGTGATTATGTGTTTAGATATAAGGCCGGCCACCGTTAGTGGTCGGGTGAATGAAATTGTCGTTTTTTACGTACGATTGGCCATAGTTTTGGAGGGCTGCGTCCCTTGGAATCTTTTGTAATAGATAGGTTTTTTCTATTCAAAAATGTATTGTTCAATGTGTAAGCAATGGATTGAATCCATGGATCGACATTGGATATCGGCTCTCCGGCGAAAACGAGAAGAAACGAAGCAAAACGAAGCGAAACGGGCGAAAACCGGGCTGCTGGAGTAAAACGGCGGGCGCCGTTTGTGCTCCGGCAGGCGCCGTTTTGGAAACGGCGACCGCCGAAAGGCTCTTTTCAGGTCAGCCCCGATTCTGTACCCTTTTGGCGGGCGCTGTTTTGGAAACGGCGACCGCCGTTTGTGAAACGGCGGGCGCCGTTCGTGGTTTTTGGGGTACGGACTAAGGTTGACCTAAATCGGCGGGCGCAGAACTGAAACGGCGGGCGTGGACCAGTCCAGAAGATGTTCAAGGCCTATTTTAATGCTTTTAATCTTTTCGTTTGAGAGTTGTGAGGTTCTAGGGGCCTTTAGATTACGTATTTAATTGCTTTGCTAGTTATAGGATGTTTTATGTTATAAATGTTCAACTTACATATAAACACCTATGCATGCAAGTTCCCAAAATAATGAGTATAATGTCTTGTCCAAAAACATCACACTCATGAAGCCCTCGATCATAAGTTGGTAGGTCCGCCTCATCGGGGTACTACTTGTTATCTTGGGATAAGTGGGAGTAAAGGTTAGACCTTTACACGTGAGTTTGGTTTTCTCATCGATAGATCCACTGCAGGCGTGGCTATCGAGACATGAGATGAGAATGGGACTCTCATCGACCGAGAGTGACATTAGATGTCATTGACATGGGATGTCTACCTATCTTGGACTTCTTAAGTGCGGACTCAGTCGACTTAAGAATTTGCAAGATGAGGGTCTTGGGATTATTTTGTTCAAGGGAACAAAGATATTAGATATCGATTGAACAAAATGGAATAAATAAGTAGCTTGTTAGACAACCTTATTTGTTTACCGCTTTGTGAATGTTTACATACTTTAATTATCTTTCTTTTGTAGTTTATCATGTTAATTTCAACTCGATTCAAGTTTGGTTCAATTCTTGATTATGAAAAATTAAACAACATAAATTTTCTTGATTCACAACGTAATTTGAGGATGGTCCTCAAATAGGAAGACAATGAAAATGTGTTAAATAACCACATCCTAAGATATCATTGAACAACTCAATAGCATGTTCGGAGAATATGCTAAGATTGAGCGGTTCGGTATGACCAGGGTCATCGCTTCAGCTAGGCTGGAAAAATGGAATCACATGTGCAACAAATGATTGGATTATTTGCTTCAAGTGACCTCCTAGATTTTTCCTATGATGATTATTTGGCAACCGATTTCATACTTCAATCTCATGATGGTTATAATGCCTTTAGGCTAAAATTTCCACATGAATGGTTTGAAGAAATCGCTTCATGAGCTCCACGGGATGCTCAAGGCTGCTGAGCCGGCGATAGATAAGGACCCTAAGAGGGAAATTCTTATGATATGGGATAGGGTATTCAAAAGAGCATGGGCAATAAGGCTACTAGGGTTCCTAGGGAATCTCAATGCGTCTACTGCAAAAGTGTTGGACACTACTTGCAAACATATAAAAATTCATATTTTATTCAATTTCAAAACAAATGCCTAATTTGTCTTTCATTTGATGGATTATAAGGTTAGGATTATTTACACCTCGGGGAGTGATTTAATCCAAAACACTTAAGTTCATCAATGACAAAAATTAGAGACTTTCGAGCCATTGGATGGCGTGAAACGATTGTCTGGTTGGCTCCCTCATATTTTATGAGAGATAGGGCTTCAATTGCATGATAATATCGCTGGTTAGAAAACTTCGATTTTTCACTTACGATTTATCACGTTTTGACATTGTATTAATTTTGAATGGGAAATTTGAATGAGACTCAATTATTGGGAATAATTGAATTTGCCCAAAGTTCAAAGAAGATGTGAAGAACGGGGTTGCTTCATCTTCAAGTATTAATGATATAGACATTAAACTTCACAAATTCTACTTCTTGGGTATTGGATGCCAAATGTGGTTCTCACATTTTTATGTGGAGGAACTACATAGAAGTATAAGTTTGGTGAATAGAGATGTCGATCTACGGGCGAGAAATGGAGCGAAGGTCGCTGCATTAGCCGTATGATCATATGATGTTGTTTTGCCTTAGGGCCTTGTTTTAGTATTATAACTATGTAATTTCGTACCTTCAATAAACAATGAATATTGGTTCAGTATTAGATACTGATGGATTAGTTTTTTCACTATTAAATAGTTTGATAACTATTTTAATTGTGAATTATTCTTTGTTTTGGTGCGATTATTATATTGTTTATGTATACTTTAAACTTGACAAATCATATATATCATTAAGACCAAAGGCCAAATCGAATAAGTATCGATGAGACATAACTGAAACATTGTTGATTAGATCAAATCAAAATCTAAACATGTAACGAAGCTTCTTTTAGAAGGAATTTTAGAATCATTTGACTTGGATTCATTTGATACATGTGAATGATGTGTGATTGAAAAGATAACAATGTCATCTTTCTTGGAGAAAGGAGAACATGTGAGTAATTAGGGATGATCCATACTGATGTATGTGGAACCTATTAGTTCACAAGCTCATGAAGGTTATGTTTCGGAAAAGAGAAAACAAACTATATTAGATATAGTTCGACCATTCGATGAGAGGTCTAAATGAACTACTGGTCTCTTTTGGGAACACACAATTCTTGACTTCAACTTATACACTGAATAGGACGCTGTCAAAAGCTGTTGATAAGACACCATACTAGGTATGGAAAGGGAGGGTCCCTAAATTGTTTTCATCAAGATTTGAGGTTCGAAAAGCTTCTATGACGAGATTTATCTCTATAGAGCTTGAACTCAAATGGGATATAAGTTTCCTTATGGTATGTCCATAAGAAACTCGAGGGTACAACTTCTACGATCTATTTGAGAACAATATTTTGTTGCTCGAGATAGTGATTTTCTTGAAAAGAGTTATCTTTCCTAGAAAGTCAGTGGGAGCTCGGTTGTCTTGAACGAGGTTCAAGTGAAACAACCAATGATGAATACTCAAGACTGGGTTGAGAGTATTCTTATGGTTTTGGAAGCCATACCAGCCCTCGTAGGTCCGAAAGGCATAAATCTATCTCTATTATTCAAATACTTAGATATTGTGACCAATGAGAGATATGAATTCATGCTTTTGGAAAGCGGTGAACCTTCGACCTAATTCCAAGCTATGACGAGTCCAGCTACTGAAAATTGGCATGGTGCCATGAAATCTGAGATGATATCAATATCTGATAATCAAGTTTGGAACTTGATATATTTGCATCACGGGGTTAAACCCAATGAATGCTAATAGATCTTTAAGATCTAAACAGACAGATGGAAAACCTAGGGTTTTCAAAGCAAGGTTGATGGTAAAAGTTTTATTCACGAGGTGGATTATGGAAAAACTTTCACCTGTTGCTTTGATTAAATCATTCAGATCATCTTAGCCATTGCTACTCATCTTGATAATGAGTTATGGTAATATTGGATGTTAAAACTAACTTCTTGAATTGGATTCTAGAAGAGAATGTGTTTTGACACAGCCAAAGAGTTTTATCGATCCTAATAAGGCTGAGAAATTATGCAATCTTATAATTCCATTTATGGAATAAAGCAAAGCATATCGGAGTAGCAATCTTCAGTTCAATGAATCCATACTGGGTTTTGGATTTCAGAGGAACTCGGAAGAGTCTTGTTTTACAAGAAGAACATTGGGAGTTACGTTGTATACATTGTGTTATATGTCGATGACATACTCCTTATTGGAAACAATGTTTCTATGCTTAATTCTATTAAAGAATGGCTTGGAAATTGTTTTCAATAAAGGATCTTGGAGAAGCACAGTACATATTGGCATCAAGATCTGTCGGAACAAATCGAAAAGGATGTTTGGACTTAGTAAAGCGACCTATATTGATATGGTGCTTGATAAGTTCAGAATGAAAGACGCCAAAAAGGGTCTCATTCCAATGAGTCATGGCACATCTCTTAGCAATATGCAAGGCCCTACGGGACTTGATGAGCAAAAGAGGATGGAAAACATTCCTTATGCTTCGGCAATAGGGTCTATAATGTACGCCATGATATATACACAACCGGACGTATCGTATGCTTTGAGCATGACGAGTCAGTTTCAAGGAAATCCAGGTGAGGCGCGTTAGACTGCGACCAAGAATATTCTTATGTACCTTAGATGGACAAAAGAATATTTTGTTGTCTTTGGAAGACAAAAAGAGTTGATAGTAACAAGCTGTTTTGAATGCTAACTTCAAAACAGACTAAGATAATTTCCGATTTTAATCTGGTTATATCTTTTGTCTGGTTAGAGGTGATATTTGCTGGAATAGTTCCATGCAATGCAATATAGCTGATTAAACTACAGAAGCTGAGCACAGTATTGCATTGGATGCAGTAATGTTGGCAGTTAGGATTTGAAAGTTCTTGAATGAACTAGGTGGCGTAACTAGCTCAGCCCATCCGATAGTTCTCTATTTATAGTAGAGTTATCGCGCAAGCCTATGAGCTAGGAAGCACCACAAGTCTAAAACTGGTGCTCAGACATCTTAGAGATGGGTTGTGATTTCTATTACTGTATTAGATACTTTTGGAGATTTGGTAAACATTTACTCATATGTATAATACATATTTCTTCATATAAATATGGTTTAATTTATATGAATTGTCCAAATGATTAAGTGATATCAATTGGGTTATGAGGTCGACTTACCGCATAATGAAGTCCCAATGATTGAACTGATATACTTGAATCATATAGTTGTTCCTGGTTCGTATAATCGAGTACGGACAAACCGATAATACAATGAACTAGTTTGTAATGTGTACTATAGCGCCGCTTCATGGGCTAGTGATGTGGGACATCAAGTACAATTACATAGATATTAGCTGGGAGCTAATGATCGAACAGACCCGACTGGAATAGTATTTGAGATTTTGAATCATAATACTATTCCATTGACTGACGAGCAATTTCCTCTGACCTGAGTAGTCCAGAGTGATTCCATTGTGAAATGGTATACTTTGATACAAGTAAACGCCTTTCGTAAAAGGAGGTTATAAAACTTGTTATTGGGTATATTAGGAAGCAAGTGGGAGAGCTTGGATTGACAAGATGGGATTGTCCTCCATTTTAATATGGATCATATGTCTTACCGGCCACTTGGAGAGTCGAGACTGTGGAAAAGCGTGGCCACGTACAGATTCGTATCATAGTGATAAATCTGGTTTTACAGTCTGTCTTATATTCCAAGAAAGGTTTGAACCGATTGAGGATGACTCGAGTCTTGCCTCAAGTTCAAACTTAGACATAAAGTGACAACAGGAAATTGGCAGCACACTGGCTCTGAAGGCCAAGTGGGAGATTGTTGGGATATGTCCTTCGATCCTACGTGTGCAATCGATTAAGTCATAAGGTCGTCTCCGGATGTTAATTGATGTATTGATAATGTTATTGCTTAGAGCAATAGTATATTTATCAATAATCAAACCTACAGGGTCACACATGAATCGGATTAAGGACTGAAATTAGTTGTTTATATATATTGATTTTAGAAATCAACATATATATATGTATTAATATAAACTTTGTTTATATTAAATTGGTTGAATTTATATTGATTTTAGAAATCAATGTAGGTATATTAATACTAACTAAGGTTTATATTATTATACATGCATTAATATAAACTAGGTTTATATTAAATATGTATAGATATTAAATATATAAACTAGAGTTTTATTAATGAGTGATTTAATATGTGTACATGTCACTTGGAGTGACATGTCATGCCACTTATACATGTCTCTTGGAGAACATTTGAGCATATGTGGCATAAGAGAACATGGTGTCTCTTCACATGCCCACTAATGAGGCATTATGGTCTCATAATAATGTGGCATTATTATGGACATGATGAGGCACATTATGGGATGATATAGGTGATGAAAAATTAGATTTTCATCTATGCTAATTCATACATTTCGAAATCACCAAAAGGAGAGCAAGAACATAGTGTTCTTCATCTCAAAGTTCAACCGGCAATTTCAGAAACTTATCCGGGTTCGTGTGCAACACGTAGAGGCCGGGCCATTTGTACGGCTTCAACATCCGGACGATCCAAAGGAGTGACGAGGTCATTCACAAGGAGAGCATCTAGTGACTGATACATGAAGGTGGTTCAATCGACTCAACACCACCTTCATCAACATCAACGAGGCACGCTACACCGGTTGTAAGTGATCTCGTTTATCTCTATATATATATTGGATGTATATATATAAACGTGTCTATACATATAATGTGTGCCTAGATCTTCATGTTGTTCGTGTTCTATTGTTTTACACGCTTCCGCACACACGAACAAGGTAATCGAGCGATTGGATCGGCATCGAAAACCTTCACAAATATGGTTGGATTGGATGACTAATTGATACTTTTCTCTTCTATCAGATATAATAATTATTTTTGTAATTTATTACTTTAATTATATGTAATTCCTATAATTAAAATACATAAATGAATTAAATCACAATTATTATTATTATTATTATTATTATTATTATTATTATTATTATTATTATTATTATTATTATTATTATTATTATTATTATTATTATTATTATTATTATTATTATTATTATTATTATTATTATTATTATTATTATTTATTTATTTATTTATAAAAAAAGATAACTAAAATACATAAATTATTTTTGAATTTATTTACGTAAATAAAAAAAATTAAAAAAATCTAATAATAAAACAATTCTGTTGTACAAAAATAATAATCATCGATTGTATTATTGTTTTTTCAATTACAGTATAAACAAAATTAGAATAAAATTAAATAGAATTATTGTAAATTGGTAAATTTTATAAATTAAAGTAAATAGATAAAATACATCATAAATAAAATGAAAACAAACTACTCTAAAATTACAAGTAAATTGAGTAAATTATATCATAAGTAAAATTAACACAAACTACTCTAATTTTATTAGGAACATAAACAAAAAACTTGGAATCCATTTAAAATTTGTGCAATCCAATGTTTCGATTCGTAGAGGATTTTACTTATAATGAAACCTACAAAATAAATAGTTATAAAGAAACCTACAAAATGTAAGAAATCCAAAAGTTCTGCAAAAAAAATGAATAATAAAAAAAATAAAAAATTCAAAAAACTTGAATCGGAAATATCGAAAAATTCTTTCAAAGTTAAAGGAAATGGTTCAATCATTCTAATTCAAATTGAATCTCTATGGAATTTTAATATCAGAATAGCAGATATGGTCATAATTAAATGGGTCAGGTCCACTTACTTTTTGTTTTGTTAATTTGGAATGAGTCCTGTGGATTTTCGGTCAAAATTATAAGGAATGTGTGTTTTTTGTGCTAGGGTATAAGAATGTGAGTTTTTTTACACCAATTGCAACATAAGTACCTATTATACCCTTGAAAGTAAAAGAAAAAGACAAGAATTAAAAAAAATCGGTCCCTACTTTTTTCTTTTCTCTTCTCTCTCTCCTGTAAACCGCCCGCCGCCCCCCACCATTTTTTTTTCCGATTTCGAATCAACCGGAGCAATGTCATTGTCGGCGACGCCATCGGATTCCGAACATGAGGAAGAACAACAACAAGAAGAACCGAGTCTCCAACCTCCGGTAATTCCCGAATCCGAAACCCTATTTTTTCGATTTTTTTCTCGAAATTTCGAGTAATTTGATGGATTATATGGTGTTACGATGCTTGTTTAAGTTCTTTATTGTTTTATACTTCATTTAGAACTGTAAATGTGAGTTGAATTGTTCTGAAATTTGAGTTTTTGATTTCTGTTCATGACTGCTCGATGGCAGTCGATTAACCCGATCGATTAACCCGATCGACTAACCCCTTCGATTAACCCCTTCGAGTAGTCAGCCCTGTTAATCAAATGGGTTGGTTGATGGGGTTAATCGAATTGGTTGGTCTATGGGGTTAATCGACTAACCATCGACAAACGCCTTCGATTAACCTCTTCGAGTAGTCTGCTGTTAATCGAAAGGGTTGATTGATGGGGTTAATCGATGGGGTTGGTCGATCGGGTTACTCGATCGTGTAACACGATCGAGTAACAGACATTTTTTTTTAATCCTATTAATCTGTTTTTAATTGCTTCTTCTCCATTTGTGCAGGCTGGTTTCCGATGGAGGAGACCGGATTTCGTCGACATTTCGAGAGCTATCAATTGCGGCGATCGACGCGGCGTATTGAGAAACGTACAAGATACTCTGAGGGAGGTGGGTGGGGACGAGGGCCTCGCGGAGTACGAACAAACGTATCTGTTCAGTCAGTTCCTTCCCATTCCCAGTGCAGACCGATCGAACAAGCCTCTGCACAAGCTGCTATCTAGAGAGATCGTTAGCAAGAGCAGAATACCAGAGTTTGAGCACTGGTTTGCTATCGGGGATCGTATTGTGAAGTTCCGAGCACAAGAATACGCCCTGATCACCGGCCTGCGCTTTGGGGATAGTAACTTCGATCCCACAGACAAGAGTCATGTCGCTCCCAGTACAGGCATCCATCGAAGGTTATTCCGTTGCAGAGTGATGAAGATTGAAGCTCTGCTCAGTTCGTTCAAGGATCAGCGGATGGGCAACGACCTAAATGATTATTTCAAGGTTGCTAACATCTTGATTCTCTACTTTGTTCTGATTGGTTGAGAGAAATTGGATGTCGAGAACTGGGTCTGGACACTGGTGGAGGATCACGATGGCTGGGAGTGGTTTCCTTGGGGTTCTTACACGTTCCAGAACTTCTCGCACTACATCAGCATTGCTGGGATGGCAGCTGATCAGACCGACAAAGCGGCTTATCACTTTTACGGTCCAGTTTGGGCCTTCCAGTGTTGGGCCTTCGAGGCCTTTCCTGCTTTAGGGAGACAGTGCGCTACTCGGAGCCGAGAGACGCGAAGGCCCCGGTTTTTGCATTGGACGCAGAGGAAGACTAACTTCGATTTCACGGATTACTTTGAGGATGAGGAGGTAACCGTCAATCTTTTTCGTTAATAATTTTGAATTAATAATTTTATCGAATATCTAATAAATATTTTTTTGTTATTGTTTTCTTTTAGCTTGAAGTGCACGAGACCCTCACACCAACACCGGAGGAGGAGGAGATGATGTATTACAGGAGTTTGACTGAGGCCGGTGAGCTGTATGCCATCCCGTACCAGCCTCCCCTCCGCTTAACTCACGCAGCGGCGCCGGCACGAGCACCGACACCGAAGAAGCAGACGGAGAAGAAGAAGAAGCTTGTGGACCGTGTGGCCGAAAGCGTGGCCAAGACATTCAAGAAGGCGGCGACAGGTATCCGCACGCGTGACGATGTAACGCCCAGCTCTTCAGCAGAGAGACTAGAGAGACGTAAATCTCGGAGAGCTCGACATGCTTCTCCGCCTCCTCGACATACTTCTCCTCCTCCTCGAGGTGCATCTCCTCCTCTTCGAGGTGCTACTCCTCCTGAGTCTCGAGCTGGTGATGAGCCATATTTTTTGGCTCATTTTTAGTTCTTTTGAGTCAAGTTAATCGAGTTTTTTTAATTGTTTTCACCTTTCTTGTGTTTGGGAGGGCACATTTGGAGTCTATGGTCAAGTTATGCAGGTGGAACGTGAAAAGACGAACATTTGGAAAGAAATCGTCACACTGAGCAAGTATTCTGGTTGAGCAAGTTACGCTGACCTGAACACCCATGTCATATTGGCCAAAGTCAGGAAGTGACCAAGACCGAAGCTTGACCAAGTACCATACGAAGTAAAGAGGTTGGACAAAGATCGGAGTTGACCAGAGACGGACGTTGAGCAAGCAGTGTACGAAGAGTCCTGGGAATCATGGAGACTTAAAAGGCGACCAGATTCATAGAAGTATCAAAGATGGACTCTCATCCAACGTTAGAGTCATTGTCCAACACGTCTCTACATCAGATTGAGTCCTATATCTACACGGAATTGGTCAAAGACGCGGCAGGATCCCTATTTTTCAGGATTGGATTAGGAAAGAATCTTTTCTTTCCTTATCTCAATTAAACTGATCAATTCAGCGATTTTACTTGGAGCCCAAGACTTCCAGCACCTATAAATATATATCATACCCTAGAAATCACGTGGCTATGCACATATACACATCAGCCACCACACCAAAGAAGATCAGAGGAAGAAGAAGAAGAGTTCTCCCCGGCTATCGCCTTCGGGCATAGCTGGGCAATTCCGTTTTGTTTTATGTTTTTATTTTCGTATTTTAATTTCTGATTATTCAAGACAATTGTTACTTTGATTTCTTAGTTTAATTCAAGCATGTTTTCCTTTTATTTTATTTTATTTATTTTTGCTTTGTTCATGCGTAGCTAGTTAATCTGCGTCTGGGCAAGGTCCGAACTTGGTCTATCTGTTGTCTAAAATACTGAGAGGCTTTCGATTACAACAACTAACTTAGTTTTATTCCCGATTCAACAGGGTAGTATCTACAGGCATGTTAGGGACTTGGGCAACGTACAGTAGCCAGTAGGAATCCCTTTTCACCTAACACACACATACGCGGATCAACGTGCCGGGAGACTGGGCGTCCGCATAGTATTACATGTTGCTGGAGATGTGGTCGTATGACTCGGGTCTGTCCGGGCATGCTATTGGCCATTTTAGGTTCGCTTAGAGATTAAGGCAGTTTGGTCAACTTAGACTCATGTCGGCTAACATAGTGTCGAATTGATCAATACTAGGGGTTTTGCATAGAGAGATCTAGTAAGACTTTAAACCGAAAGAGTGAATAAGGGTTGGGGTATTTGCGTGCGTGACATTATAGGGGCGTTTATACTTTAATTGGACAACCTATAACCGAAAGATAAAGCTGTTAGCAAAATCTTACGTGCCGATGAACAGTAGAAACTTGATCAGGTAGACAAGGTGACGACTGTGCCTAGATGCTCTGTTTTCCAGTTTGGTCGAGTTCTGTAGTTGAGTAGTTTAATTTCCGTTATTGGTCAAGTTCAGTACCTGAGTATTTTATTTCTTGTTATTTATTTTTAGTTTATTTATTATTTGTTTTTAGTTATTTTAGTTGTTCGGTTATTCACTCAAAACACTTTCTAAAATCGTGACAACCTACATTGGGCAAAGCCGTGAGAAAATAACAATAAACTCCTCGTGGGATCGACACCTAATACTTACCACTAATACTTGTTGTTGGTGTGAAGCTTTAGGTCTTATAAATTTATTTTGCGCTACTCAAACGACGGTAGCGTCAAAATTGGCGCCGTTGCCGGGGAGTTTATTTTCCAGTTATTTTCTTTGTGCTATTTGACTTGCGATTTTTTTTGTTTTTGTTCCAGGTTGACCAAAGAGGACAGCAAGGAGCAGGACGAGGAAAGCAGGTCAAGCAGCACGTGCAGCCCAGAGACCCACCTTTGCTCAAGATCCAGACTTGAGCAGAGGACAGAAAAGATGGACGACTTGAACAACCAACGAGTAGAGAAGACATTGAGGGAACTGAGGCTCCCTAACTTTTTGGACTTTAGACTTGTGGGCATAACTTTGCCCAACATCACTACAGATTGGTCAATGAAACCCAGTTTTCTGCAGCTGTTGCCCAAGTTCAGCGATATGCCCTGGGAGGACCCTCAATTACATGTGCGAAATTTTGAGCTAGCATGTGGGACTATACCTGCTTTGGGCAACCTGTCAGAGTACATCCGACTATTAGCTTTTCCCTTCTCCCTTGCCGGCGAGGCAAGAGAATGGCTATATACCTTGCCCAGGGGCGAAATTACAACATGGCAGCAGCTCCAACATCAATTCTTGAAGAAGCACTTCCCCATATCTCGAATCATGCAGATCAAGAAGATGATTTATAACATCAAAATGGGCACAAGAGAATCTTTCTACGATTATTGGGTACGATTCAATGAGATTCAAGCACTATGCCCATATCGTCTATTTCCGGATCATGAATTGATCCAATACTTCAGATCTGGACTGAGGGGACAAGAAAGAATGATGATCTTTGCTGCATGTGGAGGTTCTATTCTCGATAAAACAGCAAGTGAGGCGTTCAAAATATTGAAAGACTTGGCCGAAGGATCCCGTGAAGATGAAGACTACTTGCCCAAGCAGACAGTTGTTATGCCCATGTCTGCCGAAGCTAAAATTGATAAACTTTGCGGGACCATTGAGAAACTCGTGATTATGGCCACAAAACCACTCAAAGCAGTCGAAACAAATGAATTTGATCATAACCAGCGCCCACTACACTATGAGAGAAGACACGCAGGTTGGACAATGCACAGTTATGAGCAACCTGCAGCAAAAGAGCAACCTGCCCAAGAGGAGAAACCTGCAGAAGAAGAGCAACCTGCCCAAGAGGAGCAACTTGCCCAAGAACAGAAACTTGGTATTGTCCAAGTGAAGAAACACGAGGTATTTCATATTGGTATGTTACAACCATCTGATATTTTAATGCAGACGAGGCAAAATGGGAATGATGTCCGAGAAGAGAGATACGAGCCAGGCTTTGAACGGGCACCCGAGGAAAAAATGATATTGCCCAAGCACACGAAATATCTCTACTTTGGACAAGTTAATACTATCGGGGAGATCAATAGTGATGTTTTAAGTGAAGGTCCAGAACGAAAGACACAAGGGTTGTTCACCCAATATTCAGAAGAGAAGAGAAATTCGCCCCTGACCAACATGCAAGTACACTTTGGTTTGGGCAAACCACCAGGCACTTTACATGGATGGATGATGAGCAACTTCACAGATTTACTCAAGTGCCTGAAGGCCTCATATGGCCATAACGAGGAGAAGCTCAAGCCCTTCCATTGTGAAGAATGGTGAGCATACATCACGTCATGCCCATGACGATAACTAAGGCGCTGACCAGGAGGCAACCTGGTATTTCTTGTATATTATTTTAGTTTTCTTTTCTTTTATTTTGAATAAAATCGAATAGAGAACTTTGACTTGTCTGAATCCGAAAGGAGAAAGGGTTTGTTTGTTTTTTGATGTGCAGGTCAAGGAGGCATAAGGGTAGTTACTTGAGCATACCGCAAGGCTACTTGATCAACTTTCAGCAGTTTAAGCTAGAAGATGGATGAGTTACCTGAAGTCGCAAGGATAACCACTGGAGAGTAGCCAAGGTCAGGGTAGGCGTGCCCAAGTTACTGACTGAGGGCGTAGTCTTAAGGCATCAGGGCAACATGCAAAGATGACCTCACGAAGCTGCTGAAATCATTAATGGTCAACTTCACCTATGCTCAATTCAGGTTTTACCTTGACTTTACCTCCTCCTCACTTGCCCTCCCACTTGTTTTTCTTTTATTTCTTTCCCTTCTCTTTTCTTTCGAGTCAAAGGTTGATCTCTTCATTGACACACTTTGCCCAAGGCAAAGTGTGTGAGTGGAGAGGTGCGCCAACGTCGTTTGGAGTCGAAGTCTGTGTCAAGGGAAGTCCCTGCCCAATCTTATTACTATTTCACCCACTTTGCCGGAGGCAAAGTGTGTGAGTGGGGGAACGGGTAGGAGCAACCCCTGTCCTTGGTCGTGTTGTATGCTTGATGAATATACTTGGTCAATTTGAACAGATTTTCAAAATTATTAGTCTATGCATCAAATTTGGGACGATGGAACTGCAATTAGGTAGCCGTGAGATTTGAGCCAACGTTATGAAAATATTTCTTTCTTGAGAGTTTGTTTGGAATGCCGTAATGCTGAGGTTTGCCTTATTTCTGCTTGTGTGATTTGATTGTTGAGTTGAGGTATTAGATGACTTAGGCAATTTTTGTTCATTTTTGTCAATAAATAAAGAAGACCCTTGATAGCCCCTTGAGCCTAGCCTGTTCTTTGATCACCTGGGGGACACTCTGACCAATATGAAAACATGCCCGAGTACATCAAAGGGGCAAGTCAGAAAGAAGTCTTCAACGCGAAAAAAAAAAACTTGACAATGGCAGCAAACAAATTCTGCGAACTGGTTGGTCAAGATAAAAAAAAAAAAAAAAAAAAAAAAAAAAAAAAAAAAAAAAAAAAAAAAAACAACAACTCATGAATAAATGGGTTGTGCTGAGGCCCGTAAGAAGGGAAGTGAATTAGAGGTAGAAAAAAGTTGTTGAATAAGCAACCCTGCCTACGGTCAACATGGAGATATGCCCAATACAGCCTACACAAATACCCAAGCAAGTCCTGATGATATGCCTAGCTTAACTAAGAATCCTCATAGGTCAGAAATCGGTCAAGCCCAAGGCAGAGCGCATTCCAAAACAGAATTGAGTGATACACTACCCATACACTGAAAGAGAGAAACACTTAGGGAGAGAACCAAAAATCCTATTGCAGCGTCTTGACTATTTTTTATGCATCCCTTGGACTATGATTTTGACTGTCTGTTTACTTGTTCAAGATAATATTCTGAAAAACATGCTAGTGTCTTCTTTTTTATTTCTTTCCCTCCCACCTTTGTTTTCTACTTGAGCAGCGCGAGTCATACCACACGCTTGAGGACAAGCGTAATTAAAGTGTGTGCGTGTGATGAGCCATATTTTTTGGCTCATTTTTAGTTCTTTTGAGTCAAGTTAATCGAGTTTTTTTAATTGTTTTCACCTTGCTTGTGTTTGGGAGGGCACATTTGGAGTCTATGGTCAAGTTATGCAGGTGGAACGTGAAAAGACGAACATTTGGAAAGAAATCGTCACACTGAGCAAGTATTCTGGTTGAGCAAGTTACGCTGACCTGAACACCCATGTCATATTGGCCAAAGTCAGGAAGTGACCAAGACCGAAGCTTGACCAAGTACCATACGAAGTAAAGAGGTTGGACAAAGATCGGAGTTGACCAGAGACGGACGTTGAGCAATCAGTGTACGAAGAGTCCTGGGAATCATGGAGACTTAAAAGGCGACCAGATTCATAGAAGTATCAAAGATGGACTCTCATCCAACGTTAGAGTCATTGTCCAACACGTCTCTACATCAGATTGAGTCCTATATCTACACGGAATTGGTCAAAGACGCGGCAGGATCCCTATTTTTCAGGATTGGATTAGGAAAGAATCTTTTCTTTCCTTATCTCAATTAAACTGATCAATTCAGCGATTTTACTTGGAGCCCAAGACTTCCAGCACCTATAAATATATATCATACCCTAGAAATCACGTGGCTATGCACATATACACATCAGCCACCACACCAAAGAAGATCAGAGGAAGAAGAAGAAGAGTTCTCCCCGGCTATCGCCTTCGGGCATAGCTGGGCAATTCCGTTTTGTTTTATGTTTTTATTTTCGTATTTTAATTTCTGATTATTCAAGACAATTGTTACTTTGATTTCTTAGTTTAATTCAAGCATGTTTTCCTTTTATTTTATTTTATTTATTTTTGCTTTGTTCATGCGTAGCTAGTTAATCTGCGTCTGGGCAAGGTCCGAACTTGGTCTATCTGTTGTCTAAAATACTGAGAGGCTTTCGATTACAACAACTAACTTAGTTTTATTCCCGATTCAACAGGGTAGTATCTACAGGCATGTTAGGGACTTGGGCAACGTACAGTAGCCAGTAGGAATCCCTTTTCACCTAACACACACATACGCGGATCAACGTGCCGGGAGACTGGGCGTCCGCATAGTATTACATGTTGCTGGAGATGTGGTCGTATGACTCGGGTCTATCCGGGCATGCTATTGGCCATTTTAGGTTCGCTTAGAGATTAAGGCAGTTTGGTCAACTTAGACTCATGTCGGCTAACATAGTGTCGAATTGATCAATACTAGGGGTTTTGCATAGAGAGATCTAGTAAGACTTTAAACCAAAAGAGTGAATAAGGGTTGGGGTATTTGCGTGCGTGACATTATAGGGGCGTTTATACTTTAATTGGACAACCTATAACCGAAAGATAAAGCTGTTAGCAAAATCTTACGTGCCGATGAACAGTAGAAACTTGATCAGGTAGACAAGGTGACGACTGTGCCTAGATGCTCTGTTTTCCAGTTTGGTCGAGTTCTGTAGTTGAGTAGTTTAATTTCCGTTATTGGTCAAGTTCAGTACCTGAGTATTTTATTTCTTGTTATTTATTTTTAGTTTATTTATTATTTGTTTTTAGTTATTTTAGTTGTTCGGTTATTCACTCAAAACACTTTCTAAAATCGTGACAACCTACATTGGGCAAAGCCGTGAGAAAATAACAATAAACTCCTCGTGGGATCGACACCTAATACTTACCACTAATACTTGTTGTTGGTGTGAAGCTTTAGGTCTTATAAATTTATTTTGCGCTACTCAAACGACGGTAGCGTCAAAATTGGCGCCGTTGCCGGGGAGTTTATTTTCCAGTTATTTTCTTTGTGCTATTTGACTTGCGATTTTTTTTGTTTTTGTTCCAGGTTGACCAAAGAGGACAGCAAGGAGCAGGACGAGGAAAGCAGGTCAAGCAGCACGTGCAGCCCAGAGACCCACCTTTGCTCAAGATCCAGACTTGAGCAGAGGACAGAAAAGATGGACGACTTGAACAACCAACGAGTAGAGAAGACATTGAGGGAACTGAGGCTCCCTAACTTTTTGGACTTTAGACTTGTGGGCATAACTTTGCCCAACATCACTACAGATTGGTCAATGAAACCCAGTTTTCTGCAGCTGTTGCCCAAGTTCAGCGATATGCCCTGGGAGGACCCTCAATTACATGTGCGAAATTTTGAGCTAGCATGTGGGACTATACCTGCTTTGGGCAACCTGTCAGAGTACATCCGACTATTAGCTTTTCCCTTCTCCCTTGCCGGCGAGGCAAGAGAATGGCTATATACCTTGCCCAGGGGCGAAATTACAACATGGCAGCAGCTCCAACATCAATTCTTGAAGAAGCACTTCCCCATATCTCAAATCATGCAGATCAAGAAGATGATTTATAACATCAAAATGGGCACAAGAGAATCTTTCTACGATTATTGGGTACGATTCAATGAGATTCAAGCACTATGCCCATATCGTCTATTTCCGGATCATGAATTGATCCAATACTTCAGATCTGGACTGAGGGGACAAGAAAGAATGATGATCTTTGCTGCATGTGGAGGTTCTATTCTCGATAAAACAGCAAGTGAGGCGTTCAAAATATTGAAAGACTTGGCCGAAGGATCCCGTGAAGATGAAGACTACTTGCCCAAGCAGACAGTTGTTATGCCCATGTCTGCCGAAGCTAAAATTGATAAACTTTGCGGGACCATTGAGAAACTCGTGATTATGGCCACAAAACCACTCAAAGCAGTCGAAACAAATGAATTTGATCATAACCAGCGCCCACTACACTATGAGAGAAGACACGCAGGTTGGACAATGCACAGTTATGAGCAACCTGCAGCAAAAGAGCAACCTGCCCAAGAGGAGAAACCTGCAGAAGAAGAGCAACCTGCCCAAGAGGAGCAACTTGCCCAAGAACAGAAACTTGGTATTGTCCAAGTGAAGAAACACGAGGTATTTCATATTGGTATGTTACAACCATCTGATATTTTAATGCAGACGAGGCAAAATGGGAATGATGTCCGAGAAGAGAGATACGAGCCAGGCTTTGAACGGGCACCCGAGGAAAAAATGATATTGCCCAAGCACACGAAATATCTCTACTTTGGACAAGTTAATACTATCGGGGAGATCAATAGTGATGTTTTAAGTGAAGGTCCAGAACGAAAGACACAAGGGTTGTTCACCCAGCCACGGCCTTATCCCTCGAGGCCAGTGTACGAAGAGCCTTCCTCACCCCCTCGGAGTTCACCTCCTCGTCATTCCTACCACTTCGAGGACATTGCTGAGACTTCTTTGCGCAGAGCACCAGCTCGATTCTCGACGTCGGCGATGCCTGACCCCCCGCAGTATTCGTTTGGAGATGCTGACGCATGGATGCGTTACCGCATGCAGCCCGAGCCCCAGGTGCCTCCAGTATTTCCATTTGGCTATCCATTCGAGAGTTACCAGATGCCGGGTCCATTCGGTCCATTCCAGGGTCCATTCTTTCCATTCCAGGGTTATCAGATGCCGTCGTCGGCCTATCCATTTGAGTCCTCCAGCTACCGCACGCCTCCGTCGATTGTTCCTTTTGATCTGGAGACGTACAACACGCCGACACCAGCTGCTGTGGTCGATGTTGAGACCCATACTGGGAGGAACTTTGATATCTTCTCAGAGCCAGCTGCTGATGACGAGGAGGCTGACAAGGATGATGGGGAGATCTTCACTGACGAGGATGACGACGACGAGGAGGGTGGCGAGCCTGAGCAGGATAAAGGGGAGAGCAGCCTCGGACCTCGTGTTGTTCGGCCTTCCAAGTACCTGCGTAGCCCTTTCATCCGAGAGTTCACCAGGGCACGCGGTAGAAGAAGCTGGAAGATGTACGATGTGTACAGAGCATCGAGGCCCGATTCCTGCGTTAGGGTGAAGTCCTGTGATGATTTGATCCTTGATCAAAAATTCTTCGACGATGTGGAAAATCCCAAAGTTTGGTTCAGCTCTCAGGTAATATTTTAAATTATAACCTTTTTAATTTATGTTTAAATATTAACAACGTGTCAATATTCAGGTACTCGACTTGTATATTGCGTTCATGAAAATAAAATGTAGAACTAGGACAGGGGTGAAGAGTTACGTGCAAGCCTTTTCGTACCAGCTCTTCGGTCCCAGCTTCTTCGTAAGTGAATGTCTTTTATCTATGTTTGTTATATTTTACTTTAAAAGTATTCTTACTGACATAAAATTTAATATTTATGTCCTTTTCAAAGAATGATTTCTGCCTCGAATACGGGAAACTGAAGCATATAGGGACTTCGAATGATTTCGAGGCGCGATACAAGAATTGGCAAGTACCTCAGCGTATGATAGACATTGTATCGGGTGAGGGTGACAGTGAGCATAGTTGGTACAATATCCGTCAGGTATGTTAACTGAATTTGATTAATCTTTGGTTTCTATGATTTCTTATATTTTCATTGTTTGTATGTAAGGTGGCCATGATTTGCAACATTGATAAAATTCACTGGATCGTGGCGGCCATTGATTTCGAGAACTGGACTGTCGAAGTGTATGATTCAATGTTCAGTGTCAGAGCTGCACAGCTGAAGCCCCTGACAGATTTGTTGCCTCGATTGTTGCTAAAAGCACACTGGTGGATAATTAAGTTGTTTTTTGCACTAATAAGTTCAATTTAGAGCCATAAAACATTATTAAAACAATTTAGATGATCAATCGATTCGTTTAGAGTGAAAACAAGTGAAACGTGGAACATTAGTCATACTTTTCTAAATATCTTAAGTAAGTTTACAACAAACAAACTATGATATTAGTTCAATGTTGACATGTTATGGATTAGAACACCAAAATTGAACATAAAAACATGTTTAATAAGTGTTTTTTATCATTAAAATGAAGTTACATACGCAAAAACAAAATTAGAAATTGACGAACGACCTTAAAATTGAAAAAATGGGTCCTGTTCTTAGTTACTCGATGGTTACTCGATGGTTGCTCGATGGTTGCTCGATGGTAACCCTAATGTACTCGATGGAAACCCTAATGTACTCGAACGGGTTAACCGAATGTAGGGTTACTCTAATGTAGGGTTACAAGATGGGGTTAATCGAATAGGTTACTCGAATGAGTTAATCGATGAGGTTACAAGATGGGGTTAATCGAATTGGTTACAAGATGGGGTTACTCGAATGGTTATATAAAATAGGTTACTCGAATTGGTTAATCGAATGGGTTACAAGATGGGGTTAATCGAAGAGGTTACAAGATGGGGTTAATCGAATAGGTTAATCGATTAGGTTACTCGAATTGGTTAATCGAACGGGTTACAAGATGGGGTTAATCGAATAGGTTACAAGATTGGGTTACTCGAAATAGGTTAATCGATGAGGTTAATCGAATAGGTTACTCGATGGAGTACTGAATATGCAGAATGCCCTTACTGTTTTTTTTACATATCCTGACCTGCAAATCACATAGGTATAACAAAAACCACTGCAAATATCCAAAGAAACACACTGCATATATCCAGAAACAAGATAATAAATCAATCATATTCATACGATGTATCGAGAAACACGATAACAAATCAACCAAACACAAGAAGAGACCTCAATCCACACGCATCGGACATTTTGTTTTTGTGTGGCCCTCGGTTCTGCAAATGCTGCACTTTTTCTTCTGCCTTATTCGACCCGATTCTTGCGTTCCTGAGGCTTCCGGAGGGACATTCAAATCAACGCCTGCAGGAGGGATGTAAGCCTTGCAGTTGCGTATGTTATGTCCTACGCCCTTACATTTCGTACACACCTCCACACAAAGACGCGGTATTAGGTCTTTACTCAAACTAATGACGACACAATATTAGGTACGAAGAATAAACCTGTACACGACGAGCAGACCCAGATCCCTCAAATGCAGAACGAACCCGACTCAGCCGCGGACGTCCAGCCTGACTAACCACTTCCGGTGGAAGACACACGTACGAAGCTACTTCTGGAGGGACAACCCAATCATCAACGTGTGGTACTGGCACAATAGGAGTCGCATACATCTCTCTCAAGCTGCTTTGCTTGAAATAGGGGCCGACGAAATCGTACAATGAAAATCTAGCCCGTCTACATAAAGTATCAAGTTAGTGACATTAATTAATTGATTGTTTAAAATTTAAAAGAAGATGTAAGGAAACCGACACCATACCGTATAGCGGCAGCAGCATGACGACACGGAATTAGGTCTAAGTCGAACTCCCGACAGTCACACGTGCGTCTCGCGATAT
This sequence comes from Euphrasia confusa, assembly GCA_954870475.1. Taxonomy (NCBI): domain Eukaryota; kingdom Viridiplantae; phylum Streptophyta; class Magnoliopsida; order Lamiales; family Orobanchaceae; genus Euphrasia; species Euphrasia confusa. Next base: position 54,920,281 of record OX940951.1, on the reverse strand, counting down.
CCACGAGATAGGACCTGCCGTTTTCCTCAACTCTGAACACGGTCCCCGCACTGACCTCCCGAACAGGAAAATGATGACTCAACTGATTCTGATTAGACACCTTTGCGAATGCCTCTTCGGTCAGCTCATCATCTCTCTCATTAGCCTTCTTTCGTTTCTCGTCAAACCATCTCTCAATCATCACACGAATCGACTCGAGCATAGCACAAACAGGCAATCGTCGTGGCCATCTGATAGCACCGTTGAAGACTTCGGCCGCATTCGATGTCATGAAACCATATTGTCGTGCAGCACATTTTGACCTTGCCCAGGTCTCAACACCGAGTCCAACGAGGCGCCTATAAGCACCGTCTCCACTGGCTTTCTCCAAATCAGATAAATATTTTTCAAACTCATCCACTCGATAACAGTAGGCAGCTTTGTGTACAATTGTGATCACATGAGAGCGGTACATTGCTAGATTCTTCTCGAGGTGGTGACAGCACAACGCACGGGTTGCGTGGGGATAGGCACTCCGAATAGCATTCGCGATGCTCTTGTGCTGGTCGGACACAATGAGCAGATCGTCTGCATCGTAGCAAAGCCTGATGTGCTCTATAAACCACGTCCACTCCATGTCATTCTCAATCGGACCGATACCAAAGGCAAGCAGGAAAATCTGCTCGTTTCCGTCCTTCGTGACGACAACAAATAACACACCACTGTTTTTCCCCTTCAAATGAGTGGCGTCGACTACTATGACGGGACACAGAGTGCGCTGCTGAAATGCACTAATGCACTGCCCAAGTGCAACAAACATGTGACAGAACACGCCCTCACTGATCGTCTGAATATCATACCGAGTCCCTGGATTGCATTCTTTCAGCACGTGCAGATATGACGGGAGCATCTGATATGAATCTTGATAGTTGCCGTACCTCATTTCAACGGCCAGGTTCCTCGTCCGCAGGGCGAAGCTGTAATCGATCACAACTCCGTACAATCTCCTCAGATCAGAAATCATCGTCTTCGGCTTCAGTGTGATCTCATCGTCGACTAGCTGACGTGCAAAGTAAGTAGCGGCAACCTTGCTCGACACGTGACGATCGGCAGTCCGATCCAAATCATTGACACACTCGTGATTCAAGTTCAGCCTCGTAATCTTCCAGAGTGCTTCGTCATTCCCAGTAGCACACAATTTGAACGGGCACTTCTCAGAACCTCGCTTGCAAACGAACGCTACCCGTTCAGTGGTCAAGCGTTTAGTGGCACACTCCACCATATGCTCCATGTGATACATCCCCACCGCTATCTTCAGATCCGATTTCGTTCGGAATGTCGACCCGACTACAATATGACCATACACCAGTTCGGGAGGCTCGACCGATCGCAATGGAACCGCGGGGTCAAACTCCGGCAGTGGAATGATCCAGTTGCGCAGTGGATTATTCTGAGCATTCTGAGCTGCTTCGGGTTGCTCGCCGGCTCCCGCACTAGAACTCGAGGACAGATTACGGCGTGACAGAATATTTGTGATGACCCGCGGCTGTCTAATCCATTCTGTCCATTCAGTGGTCAACGACTGCAACAGATCGGTCTGACAAGCTTCTTCGTCGTCCTCGGAATTCTCAGCAGGCCTCTCGCCCTCGGTTGGTACATCCGGATCCACTTCTGGAATATTCACCTCGGGTGCATTTGGTTGTGCCTCCTCTAGCATCTCGGTGACGAAAATGAAACAATCGTCCTTTTGCTCGTCTAGCATGCGGGATACATCGTCGTCGCTAAGCAAAGGGCACCGCACGCTCCTAAAATCATTGCCTCGTGTTAAGATAAACAACATGTACTCGATATTCGGCGGAGGGCGCAAAACGGCACGAATCTGGCTCACAAGACCATCGAGGGTAAGTTGATCCCTCCTGAAGAAAAGGCACATATCTATCCCGTCGACATAGACCGCTCGTTCCCAACGACCACCGTAACGTATCGTGATTCGACATCTGCAATTACAAAAAAACATTATTGAATTAGGTTAACTATTACAACATATCCATATATATCGACGAAACAAACCAAAAATTACGGAAAAATGCGTTTTTTTGCAAAAAACAGGCTCTGTTACTCGAATGGACTGTTCCATCGAGTAACAGGATGGACAATTTCATTCGAGTAACAGGATGGTCATTCGAGTAACAAGATGGCTTGTTACATTCGAGTAACAGGACCATCGATTAACCCTTCTCTACACACAGGCGTGTTACTCGAAAACATGTTACTGGATTAGGTTACTCGAAAAACTACTCTGGTTACTCGAAACACTACTCGAAGGTGTTTCGGGTAATCACCTTCCTGTAATGACGCTTTCGAGTAACCAAGATCTTCAAAAATTCTTAGTTACTCGATGGGTTACTCGATGGAGCGTACCATCGAGCAACCCATCGAACAACAGACGCAGAAAAAAAAAACGAGAAACTGGAGAACGTACTTCTCGTTTTCGCTCGTTTAGCCACGCGTATATTCGACCGGCGTTTTCCAGAATCTAACGGGGCAACATGGTAGAGGTTTTTGTGTGGATTGGAGAGAATTTTGGATTTTTTTTTTGTTTGGTTTTGGTAGATATGTGATGAATATGGAGGATTGAATGCACAATAAACCCACACCAAACCCTCAACCAAATAATAAATCTGATTTTGTGGGCCCTACATGTATTTTCTTTTTATTTTTATGTTAATTGATATTGTGTTTGTATTTTGTTTTATTTTTTGGATTTATTAAAAAAGTAAGGGTATAAGAGACAATTTATGTTCAATTGGTGTAAAAAACTCACACTTTTATAAAGGGGGACTTTAAACTCTTGTACTTATCAAATGTGACTAAAAAGTCACATTCCCACATTTGGAATCTTTCAAGTGGATTTAATGGGTATATGTAGGTATCTTTAACGGCGGCTTATGATTATTCATAATAATAAATAATTTACCGAAGAAGTTGTTATATTTACAATACAAAAATCATCAAACGCTAATATTAATTAGTAAAAAATACTTACAAGCTGCAAAAAATAAAAATATTAATGATCAAACAATAATATTAAAACTAAAATTCAAATTAGTAAAAAATACTTACGCTGCAAAAAAATACAAATATTAATGATCAAACAATAATATTAAAATTAAAATTTGAGTAAAGATATACTTACATTTGAAGGCTACAAAAAATACAAAAAAACATCAAAAAAAATAACAAAACTTACATATAGCCCTAAAAAAAATGTGAGCATGAACAAATAAAAAAAATAGCTGAAATGAAAATGCTGCAAAAATACAAAAAAATAAATAAATATGAGCATAAACAAATAAAAAAAATAGATGAAATGAAAAGTATAAAAAAACAAAAATAAACAACAAAACTTACAAAATAAATAAATAAATGTGAGAACAAATAAAAAAAATAGCGAAATTAAATGAAAAGTGAGAGGTAGAGAATGAGTGAAGATGACGTAATTTATATAGATAAAGATTTGAATTAGAGTTTGATAATTATTATTATTTTTTAAATATAATAAATTTGAATTAACTTAAATTTCGATATTATTGTTTGTATAATATAAATTATATTAATTAAACGATTAAATATATTAATAAAAAATGCAGATTCTCTCCCATCATTTCTTAATTACGATAATTAATTTTATTAGTATAATAGAATAAACTTAATTAAAGGAGATAAATAAAGAATAAATGTGATATTTTGAATATTTCAAATCAATATTTACTAGTATATTAAGAAAAATATAAAAAACTAAATTATATTATATAAAGAAATAAATAATTACGCTAATTAATCAAAAATAATTACGCTAATTAATTATGCTAAAAATAATAATTAATAATGACCAGTGTGAACACAAATTTATTATTTATTAATAAGTATGAACACAAAAAAATTAAACGGTTAAAATATATGACACCTAAGACTTAGCTAAATTATATATTATAAGGATTGCGCAAAATAATTTTATTTTTATAAAGTAATATAGTAATCAACCTTTTAAAAATTTATCTTTTGTTTTAATTATTTAAATTATACTATCCTAATAAATAAATAATTTAAAATTTTATTACCCTTATATATAAAGTGCAATTTATGTGATTGAACTTGTAAATTAAAAAAACAAAATACCCCTTTTCCTAAATATATCTATTTTTATAAATGTTTCTTATCAATTAAAACTTATATTTCCCAAAATGAGTAAAATATACCATTAAATTTTATTTCTCTCAAAGAGTAGATTCACCCTTAATATTATATATAATATTATTTAAAAAAAAAAAGATTAATGAAATTTAAATAAATTCTGTTTACATCAAATTCACATAAAATTTGGGACCCGCCAAGCTCAGCAGGTGTCGTTGCTCCTCTCTAACATCAACCACAACATGAAAACACAGTTGATCTTCTCCGCCTTGTAAGTCGACTTGCTCGTCGAACATCTCCTTCGCAGACGTCACCAACCCTTGAGCGTATCGATGTTTCCAATTAAGTTCAAAAGGGATCTTATTAAGATCTCTCATACCACCAAGACAAAGATGTTCAAGGCGTGGAAATGAGCATCATCAACAGCAACATAATTATAGACAGCAACATATACCAATTTCAATCTTTTGATATTGGGAATTCTCTTAACAACACCTTCACTACATTTGAAATTCTTTATTTCCTTGAGTGTGTGTAGATTTTCCATGATGACCACTGCATCACCATCAAAATTTGGGGGATCCGGGAGACCTACATAAGCCACAACGAACTCAAAATGCCTAAATTGTGACATTTCCCAGAAATCGGTAGCCAAGATGGTTCCGTACGAGGGATTATAAGAAACAATAAGCGTTTGCAAATTCCAAAGGCAACTAACAGAGGGAAGGAATGACCACATCCGTGGAGCACTGATTGCAATGTGTCGCAGGTTCACATAGCGACACATGATCAGCGGCTTCTTCTTCCACATTTTCGGCAACAGAAGGACTAATATAGGAATGGAGAAATTCTTCAAAGTATGTGATGCGTTCAGTGATGGAGTCGAGTAGTTGTTTGTCTAGAGAAATCGGTGGGGAGGGATGAGTTTCGAGATCATGGATTGTAGATGTTAGTTTTGTCGACAACATGTGTTTGTTGTTTGTTTGTGGTTCCCAGGTGTTGAAGTGAATGGATGCAAGACTTGCATGGTGATAAGGAGTGAGTGAAGTCAAGTGTCAAGTATCAGCATCAGAGCCATCTGGCGCTAGCGCCAACTTCACGTAGTCCGACATCACCACCACCTGGCGCTAGCGCCAACATCACATGGTCCAACATCTGCTTCAGCTGGCGCTAGCGCCAACTCACCCTGGTCCAACATCTGCTTCAGCTGGCGCTAGCGCCAACTCACCCTGGTCCAACATCTGCTTCAGCTGGCGCTAGCGCCAACTTCACTTGGTCCAGCTCAAGCGCCAATTGGCGCACGCCGTTGTACCGTCTCTCAGTGACCATTATCTCATGCTAAGAGTGTAACGTCCTATCATCAACGTCAAGTGCAAGTGATACCTATCCACGTTCAAGTGTTCAAGTGTTGAAGATGAGTGATTGTTGTTCACCACTTCAACTATATCGACGACCATGAAGACGATGAAGTACTGAAGCCTCAACGACGAGTGTTCATCACGATGAAGTTGAAGACGAAGTATTGAGATCGATGGAGTCAAGATAAAGTTGAAGTCTGAAGTTAAAGAAATCGAAGATTCAAGATTCGAAGATTCAAGAATCGAAGATTCAAGATTCCAAGATTCAAGAATCGAAGATTCCAAAAGTGATGTCATCCATGGAATTGTTACATCATCCAAGCATGTGACGAATCAGAACGTGCCACGTCAACGTCTCACATGTGCGGACCACCTATATATACCCATGGAGTTTCAAGATTTCACTTGACGATTTTGAGAGAACGAAATCTGATATCCGAGTATCGACGATCGTTGTTTACGGCTTTCAGCCCTAAGAGTTTTGGTAGTTGCTTTGTGCTGTGCACCTGTGATAGGGTTATGTGATTTAGCTCTAGGTGTAGTAGTACTAGATCACTAGTTCGTTGGAGTGCTGCGTCACTTGGGATACGACTCTTGATCAATCCGTCTACCTTTCTCCACAAGTGTAATAGTTAGTTTTGTTTATCAATGAAATGAAACTATTACATAACTTTGCCTTCACTACTTAACTACTTTGAGTTCGATCATATACACGCTACTTCAAGAGTGTGTGACAACGGAGTGTGGTTGAGCGAACGAAGTTCTGAAGAGTTTGAGTGTTTAAGACCGACTTCACGAAAAGTTGGTATCCTACGTCGAAGACGTAATTTCATTTGGTATCAGAGCGGGACGTCATACGTATAAGACGTGATCCGTTACTTGACTTCATAATTCCGCTACAATGGAGTCGTCTATGTTTGTTCAGAAGCCTATTATGCTTACTCATCAAAACTATTCAAATTGGAAAGCCAAAGTATCAGCTAGAATTAAAGGCTATGACTCTAGAGCTTGGATGGCTGTATTAGAAGGATGGGAGCGACCTTACACTGAAGATGCTGATGGTCTAAGAACCCCAAAGCCTGAACGTAGTTGGACTAGAGAAGAGCATGACTTGTCTACTGCTAATAGCAAAGCTCTTCTACTTATTTGTGAATGGCTGGATCTCAGCATGTATCAGTTGGTAAAAAATTGCACCTCAGCCAGAGATGCACGGGAGACTCTACAGAGAACATGTGAGGGAAGTCATGCTGTTAAGCGCTCCAAAATCCGAACCATTACTGCTCAATTTCATCAACTCCGTATGAGAGAAGATGAAGACATAAATGACTACTTGGACAAGATTATGAGATATGTCAATGAGGCATTTGAACTGGGAGAAATCTTTCCTGCACTCATGGTCTACGAGAAGGTCCTATCCAGTGTAAGCTCTAGATTCGAAAGCAAGGTGCTAACTATTGAAGCACGCAACGATGGTAATCAAAACTGGGATTATGCTGACTTGATGGCCGATTTGAGAAACTATGACTTAACTCTCAAGGTACGAAGCAACCCAGATATGTCTCTTGTCTATGAACCGATGACTGCTCTTAAGATATCTAAGAAGGGAAAGAGTTCAAGAAGCACAAAATCTCAACACTCTCGTTTGAAAAATGAGAAGTCTGAAAGTAGTTTCTCAGCTGACATGAATGAGTCTGACGATGAGGAAGCGGAGGACATTGAACGGTTGATGAACTCGAACAACCCAGAAAAGCTTGCTGTTTTGACTGATATAGTCACCTATCTTGTGAAACAAGACTTTAAGAGAAAGAACCGAGCTCGAAATTTTCGAAAATTTCAGAAAAGTTCTAACTCATACCCGAATACTCCGGACAACCAATATCAGGGGTCTACATCTGGTAAGAGGTTTAAAGGGACAAAGCTATCACCATACACTTCCACTAGCAAAGATGTTTCCAAGATGCAATGCTATGAATGTAAGGGATATGGACATGTCAAGAATGAATGTCCTAACTTGCATCGAAAGAAGAAGCTACCAGTAAGTTACGTGGTGATAGATGACGAAGATGTGATCTCTGAGAACGATGCATCTGATGATGATAACTCGGATGACAATGAGGACAACGCTCTAGTTGTCACTTTTGGTGAAACGTTTGACCTCGAAAATGTGGAGGTTCAAAACTTTGTTTTTAATGCTTTTCTGAAAGACACTGCAGCAGCTGATAACATCTTCCGTCTGGCCTCAGTCAATCGAAACTACTGTGATGACGACATTTTCTCAGATTGCGAATCTGAACCTATGTCTGAAGCTGAAGAGACAGAGATGACATCTGAGGTGACACGTACTGAAGCAGAGTGTGCTGAACTACTCACTCTGAAAGAGAGTCATGCTGAACTCAAAAGACTACATGACTTAGCTATCTCTGAGAATAGCACGCTCGATGTGTCACTAGTGTTGGAGTAGTATACTTAATGTCTAGATTTGAGTATTCTGAACTCCTTGTGCACTTTCATTTACCTATTAATAATGAACATTCATTTGCTTTTAATTATTGTTAATTAAATATATGCAAATTATAGTCCTGAATTATATACGTTGTAGTTAGTATGGTGTGCGGGACCACACAGAAGATCATACTATCGGTTACTCGTATTTAATCAAACTGTTGCTCACGACCTAGATGGACACGGACCAATCCATCGGTATAGTCGTTGTGTGAGAGAGAAAATAATCCGTCTTGATTATTTTATCACACTTGTACACTTGGTGTATTGAGCGGATCGATTGAGACTTATCAATTAGGATTGCTCTGTGATAATTGATTCAAGTCTCAGTGTATTTTATTCTTAATCCCCGATACAATTGCGGGTGTGTATATTTAATATAAGTGACTTTGATTTTCCAAAGGAATTGACCGGTTTAATTATTGGGTCAATTACCGGTTAAGTTGGGTCACTATATTTTATATATGGCATGCCGTGAATTCTTGACGGGACAGTGTATCCCGGAAGGGTTGATAATATCCCCGAGATGAGCTCATAAGGATTTATTATGTAAACCTCGCGAGTGGATTTGTTCCCGCATAATAAATAAGGTTGAGTGGTACTATTCTCGGATAAAAGAGATGAATAAATTTATTAAGCAATAAATAAATTTTATTCATGGATATTTAAATATTAAATACACGGAATAAATAATACTACCGGAGAAATATTATTGAATATAATATGGTTTAATATTGGGAGTGCAATTAATTTATATAGTGGAAAATAAATTAATTAATATTGATGGGATTAATAGACTTGGGCTTGGGCTCAATTTAATCATCAATATTGGAAGCCCAATATTCCCTCTCCTTAAGATCCCCTACGTAGCCTATAAAAGCACTACATGGTCTTCACAATTAGACAAGACAAGATAATCATACTTGATTAGTCTAGAGAGTTCGTGAAGGAGATCCATAAGCTTGGAGGATCGTCGCCCACCCGACGTTCAAGCTAGTGCAAGGAATACGTGGGAAGTTCTCAAGGTCATCTTGATTTCGTTTTCTCCGAACAACGAATCGAAGGTATAAAATCTAAACGCCCTTGATTTTATTTGATTTGGATTATCGTGAAATACCGTGGACGCAAGATCCGAAGATCGAATCCCGGAGTAGACGGACGATCGCGTGGTGGTGGTGAAACCACCGGACCACGCGGATCGCCGCCTAGGGTTTCGGCAAGGGGCGAGAGGGTCGAACCCTCGGCTGGGCCGAGGGCTTGCGATCGATCGCTGGAGCGCGGGCTGGTGCCGCGCTCCACCCCACCACGGTGGTGGGGCCCTCCAGGCGGCGGCGAGTCGCCGGACTCGCCGCGGGGGCTGCTGGGCAGCCCCACCCCGATCGATCGCTACATGCGATCGATCCATGCGATCGCATGAACCCCGCGACGCGGGGGTTCGGCTGGGGGCAGCCGCACGTCTTCGGGCGTGTGGTCTCCTCGGCTGGACTCCGGCGCGTTCTTCGGCGTTCGTGTGATCTCCGGCGAATGGTTTTTGATCGGGCTATGGTTTCCGCAAATTTTAATAGCCCGGGATATCGAATTCCAACAATTGGTATCAGAGCGTGGTTTACGTTCGCGGTATTTTTGATAAAATCGTTCTACCTTGCAGGGTTCCGACTATTATGGCTTAATTAATTATTCGTTTAATTTATTTTGTCATGATTGTTGGTTTGATTAAATTCTCGGACATGTCGAGATTCGTTTTTGGTGGTGAATGCTTGTAATAGTAAAAATTCGGGGGTTGACCGAATTTAGGATTTATTATTACGTTCTATGTTTTTCCGGAAATTGTATAGGGTCGATTTTATGTATAGAATCGATACCGGAATTGTGATTTAAATTCTTGTAATTTATTTACGTTGGATCGATGCCGAGATGACCGCCGGAGAAGACGAAGTGACGAGAGGAGGCTAGGGCTTGGGATCGATGGGATCGATCCCATCACCATCATCATGATGATGATCGATCGATGGCTTGGAGGGGCGCCGAATTCGCGCCTCCCGGCGGCGATGCCACCGGCGGTGGTGGCGCGCCGGCTGGGCGGTGGCGGCGGTGGTCCTTGGCCGGCGATCGGCGGCCGGTGGGGGTGGTGCACCCCGTTCTACTCCTACCAGAAATTCACTTTCCTATTTTAATTCGGTTTTCCTATTTTGAGTGTTCTTATTTTTAGGAACTCTCATGGAATAGGAAAAGAATTAATTGGAATTAATTTATTTCCTTATTGAGTGTTTTTCTTTATGGAAACTCTCATGGATAAGGAAAAGAATTAATTTGGAATTAATTTATTTCCTATTTGATTATTCCTATTCTTGGGAATTTTCATGGATGAAAATTAATTAATTATGGAAAGTAGAAGAGTCCTAATTTATTTTATTTCCTTATTCTATTATAGAAGTCTTCTGTAGATGTTAGTTTTGTCGACAACATGTGTTTGTTGTTTTGTTTTTGATTTCAGGTGTTAAGGTGAATGGACGCAAGACTTATAACTTGGTGATATGGAATGATGGAGTCAAGACTCTAGTCTACTGTCGCTAGCGACAGCGTCGCTAGCGACGCACTATCAAGGTCCGGGACCTGTGCATACTGTCGCTAGCGACACAATGCCAGGGTCCGGCATTCGTGTCTTCCGTCGCCAGCGACAACAACACCTTGTCCTACACCCTTGCACTCTCTCGCTAGCGACGCCATACCAAGGTCCGGGACTTGAGCATCCTGTCGCTAGCGACACAATGCCATGGTCTGGCATCCTCTCCTATTGTCGCTAGCGACACTCTCCTATGATGTTGTACTCTCGCATGCCAACATCATGTCATGCCGTGATACCTTCTCTCAGTGATCATCTCCTGATGCTGAGAGTGTAACGTCCTATCATCAACGACAAAGTGCAAGTGATTCCTATCCACATTCAAGTGTTGATGATGAGTGATTGTTGTTTACAACTTCAACGATATCGATGACCGTGAAGACGATGAAGTACTGAAGACTCAACGACGAGTGTTCGTCACGATGAAGTTGAAGATGAAGTATTGAGATCGACAGAGTCAAGATAGTGTTGAAGTCTGAAGTTGAAGAATCGAAGATTCAAGATTCCAAGATTCAAGAATCGAAGATTCCAAAAGTGATGTCATCCATGGAATTGTTGCATCATCCAAGCATGCGACGAATCAGATCGTGCCACGTCAACGTCTCACATGTGTGGATCACCTATATATACCCATGGAGTTCAATGGCATCACTTGACGATTTTGAGAGAACGAAATCCGATATCTGAGTATCAACGTTCGTTGTTTACGGCTTATAGCTTTAAGAGTTTTGGTAGTTGTTTTGTGCTGTGCACCGATAGTAGAGTTATGCGATTTAGCTCTAGGTGATATAGTACTAGATCATTAGTTCGTTGGAGTGCTGCGTCACTTGGGATACGACTCTTGATCATTCCGTCTACCTTTCTCCACAAGTGTAATAGTTAGTTTTGTTTATCAATGAAATGAAACTATTATACAACCTTTGTCTTCACTACTTAACTACTTGAGTTCGATCATATTCACATTACTTCAAGAGTGTGTTAACGGAGTGTGGTTGAGCGAACGAAGACTGTTTTATGACCGACTTCACGAAAAGTTGGTATCATACGTCGAAGACGTAATTTCATCTTCTAGAATATTCCAAGCTTGACTTGGATAGAATTCTAAAAGATTTAATAGAGTTGGAAAGGAAAATAAAAATAAATAAAAAATATTAATAATATTTAATTTTATTTTCGATATATTCGTTTGACTTAATTTTCGAATTAAGTAACTTTTGGATTAATTGAAAATAAATAGATTTAAATATTGGAGATTAATATCCTCGTCACATGGAGCATTCAAGAACGAAGACTGAAGACTAGAAGATGCGTACGGAGATGGAATAAAGCCATAATAGTCGGAAAATAATATTCTAGTATTATTTTGACTATGTGATAATATTATGTGCCTTATTACATGTATGCATGCTATGTGTGTTTACTTTATGCACTAGAATAGCGTATCCCTTTGTTATAAAAAGCTAAGTGGGAGAGGGGATGGAAACATTCCCATGGTCTCCATTGCTGCTCTCTTGGTGACTTTTATAAACTTTTGAAGTTTATATAGATAAGTCATTGGAGGAGAGTTCTTGTAATTCCTCTTACGAGAAACATTGATTAAGTTCATCAAACAATGCCTAATTTGTCTTTCCAAAACTGATTTCAAGTCGAATCATTCTCACCCCGGGGAGTGGAATGGAGCCAAAGCCACTTGGTCATGTAGAGGACACAAATTAGAGGCTTTCGTACCATCTTTTGAAGGTGGATCGATTGTCTGCTCGGCTCCCTCATTTATGAGAGATAGGGTTGTTCGCATGGTGAATCACTGGTAAGAAACTTCGAGTTTCACTTATGATTCTCCGCGTCTTGATTTACAAGATTGAATGGATCAAGTAATTGGGAGTCAATTATAAAGATCTCTTGGTGTAGTAAACGTCCACACCACGTGGCTTGCTATACTAACGGATTTTGGATTAATTGATGTAGACAGTTATAAGGAATTGTGAAGAGTTGTGAAGTTGTTGTAAACGTCCACACCACGTGGCTTGCGGTAATGTAGCAATTCCAAACGATTTACTTTAGTACTGAGTAATGATTTACACTTAGATACGCATTATAGTATTCCTCCCCACGAGGTTACGCTATAAGTGATGTATGACCAAAGCAAATCTAATTGCTAAATCATTTGGGTGGGTAAACGTCCACACCACGTGACTTGCCTTACCTGATGGGATTTTAGATGTGATTAGTGATTTAATGATATTATTTGAGGGAGATAATATCGGATATTAAATTGTTTGTTTGTTTTATGTGCTTATAGGTTAAGAATGACTGTGACCCCACTTTGTGATATACTTAAAGATGAAAACTCACTGGTTCCATATAGTAATGATTGGGAACGAAATCTGGACATTGTTCAAACTGTCAAGCTTTCCGAATCCAATGTTGTCCCAACTGATGAGGACATTAAGAATGACCTCAGGGAGATGTTAAGACATAGCGTGGAAGCCGGACAAGAGGTGGTTAACATACTCACGGAATTCTCTCTCAACGAGTCTCTTAAAAACGATTCAGCGAGAGCGGATTTTGTGCGTAAGTTAAGAGAATCACGAGCTCTTGTGGCAAGGCTGAAGGCAAAGCGTGCAAAGAAACCCAGTGGTTTCGAACCACGGAATGGGAAAAGCAAGACATTAGGCAGATGCTTTCGATGCAAGCAGTTTGGGCACTGGAGGTCTGATTGTCCTCTCATCAAAGGTGCGAAATTTTCCTTAGTTACTGAAACATTGTCAGTGGTGATATCTACCAGCACCTGGTGTGTAGATACGGGGGCCACTGACCATGTCTGCAATTCCTTGCAGTGGTTCCAGGAAACCCGGAGACTTAGAGAGGGAGAGATCGTGGTCTACATGGGCAATGCCGCAAAGGTAGCGGCTGTTGCAGTGGGAGACGTTCACTTATGCTTTAGTAGTGATAGGATTTTAGTTTTACAGAATTGTCTTTATGTACCAAATTTTAGAAAGAAATTAATTTCGGTTTCTAAACTTATTATGAATGGATATTCTGTTTCTTTTGATCACTCCGTGATCATAAGAAGAAATAGTGAAATTATCTGTTCTGGTACATTGATTGACGATTTGTATGTACTGAATCCCGAGTCTAACACGATGCAACTAACCGAGAGTAATAACACATCTACGAACACCAATAAGAGAAAAGAACCTTCTAGGATGAATCAATTATACTTGTGGCATCTAAGGCTAGGTCATATAAACTCAAACAGACTTCAAAGGTTGAAAGCTGATGGTTTAATCAGCGATGTTGAAGGAGAGGACCTTCCAACCTGCGAATCCTGTTTGGAGGGTAAAATGACCAAGCGTCCTTTTTCTGGTAAGGGACGTAGAGCTGAACAAGTATTGGATTTGATTCACTCTGATGTATGCGGACCTATGTCCACTTAGGCAAGGGGAGGGTACGAGTACTTCATCACTTTCACTGATGATTACTCAAGGTATGTATATGTATACCTGATGCGCCGCAAGAGCGAATCTTTTGACAAGTTCAAAGAATTCAAGGCTCTTGTGGAGAACCTTCGTGGTAAATCCATAAAAAGCCTGCGATCTGATCGCGGAGGCGAGTACCTGTCTGGAGAGTTCAAGGCATACTTAGCAGAGAATGGGATTGAATCCCAACTGACCTCACCATATACTCCCCAGCAGAATGGTGTGTCAGAAAGAAGGAATAGGACTCTTATGGAGATGGTGCGATCAATGATGAGTTACTCGGATTTACCTATTATGTTCTGGGGACATGCCTTGGAAACAGCGGCGTATATTTTGAACAGGGTTCCAACCAAAACGGTACCAACTACACCCATGGAATTGTGGAGTGGGCGCAAGCCTAACTTAAAACACATTCGGATCTGGGGATGTCCAGCACATGTGTTGAGACAAGGGGCCGATAAGTTAGAACCTAGATCAGAATTACGGCTGTTTGTAGGATACCCGAAAGGAACTAAAGGTGGCATGTTCTATAGTCCTACGGACCAGAAGATCGTTATAAGTACTAACGCTCGGTTCTTAGAGGAAGACTATGTCATGGACCACAAGCCCAATAGTGACATAATACTTGATGAGTTGAGAGGTAACAAAGAAGACTTAGACACAGCCGAACCGAGTAGTGATACACCACTAGAACTTGCACCTACTGTCACTATTAATACACCGGAACGCCGTTGTAGTGGGAGGGTTGTTAAACAACCGGAAAGATGGATTGTACTGGGTGAGTCTTCGGACTCTGGACCTGGAGTTCATGAAATCGATCCCTGGACCTATGATGAGGCGGTACAAGATATAGATGCGCTTTCTTGGAAGAAAGCATTGAAATCCGAAATTGAATCTATGGATTCTAATAAAGTCTGGGATCTTGTAGAACCACCAAATGGCGTAAAGCCAATTGGGTGTAAATGGGTCTACAAGAGAAAGAGAGGATCTGACGGAAAGGTTGAGACCTTTAAAGCTCGGCTTGTTGCGAAAGGCTATACTCAGAAAGAGGGAATCGATTATGAGGAGACCTTTTCGCCGGTAGCCAAGATAAAGTCGATCCGGATTCTCTTATCCATAGCAGCTCATATGGACTATGAGGTGTGGCAAATGGATGTCAAGACAGCTTTCCTAAATGGAAGTCTTGACGAGACGATTTATATGAAACAACCAGAAGGATTCATTGCTAAGGGGCGAGATCATCTAGTGTGCAAACTTAATCGATCCATTTATGGATTGAAACAAGCCTCGAGATCGTGGAACCTGCGGTTTGATGAAGTAGTCCAATCTTTTGGATTCATTCAAAGCATGGACGAATCGTGTGTGTATTGGAAACGTGATGGGAAGAAGGTGGTATTTCTCGTGCTTTATGTAGACGACATCCTTCTCATTGGCAACAGTGTGAAGATGTTATTAGACATAAAGGGATGGTTGTTTAGACAATTCGATATGAAAGATTTGGTAGAAGTTTGACATGTTCTAGGGATCAAAGTTATAAGGGATCGCCGAAATAGAACATTGTACCTTTCCCAGCAATCTTACATAGACACGATTCTGGCTCGTTTTAACATGCAAGATTCCAAGAAGGGTGAGCTACCCTTCAGTAAAGGAACTTATCTTTCTAAGGAGATGTGTCCTCGGACACAGAAGGAGAAAGATGACATGAAAGCGGTTCCCTACGCTTCGGCTATGGGAAGCTTGATGTATGCAATGTTATGCACGAGGCCTGATATCTGCTATGCAGTTGGCATAGTGGCGAGATATCAGAGTAATCCTGGAAAGGCTCATTGGGCTGCCGTAAAGAGCATATTCAAGTATTTGCGAAATACTAAGGATTATGTTCTAAGTTACGGGGCAGACAATCTGATTCCTTTGGGTTACACGGATTCAGATTTCCAAGCTGATAAGGACCGACGTAAGTCGACATCAGGCTATGTGTACACTTTGGGAGGTGGAGCCGTATCATGGAAGAGTGTTAAGCAAAAGTGCATTTTGGACTCTACCATGGAAGCTGAATATGTAGCAGCCTCAGAGGCAGCGAAAGAATCAGTGTGGTTCCTTAATTTCCTCCAGGACTTAGATGTGATTCCGAGTTTGCCCAAAGTTATGACAATTTATTGTGACAATAGCGGTGCAGTGGCAAACATTAAGGAACCACGGTCCCATAGTGCTAAGAAACACATAGAGCGCAAGTACCACCTGATTCGAGACATCGTCAAGAGAGGCGATGCCATAGTCACCAAGATAGCTTCAGATGACAACCTAGAGGACCCTTTCACCAAGATACTTCCTAAGGAAGTATATTTCAAGCACTTGGAGGGTTTGGGAGTCAGAAGTTTGGAAGATAAGACTAGACCTTAGTATAAGTGGGAGATTGTTGGAGTAGTATACTTAATGTCTAGATTTGAGTATTCTGAACTCCTTGTGCACTTTCATTTACCTATTAATAATGAACATTCATTTGCTTTTAATTATTGTTAATTAAATATATGCAAATTATAGTCCTGAATTATATACGTTGTAGTTAGTATGGTGTGCGGGACCACACAGAAGATCATACTATCGGTTACTCGTATTTAATCAAACTGTTGCTCACGACCTAGATGGACACGGACCAATCCATCGGTATAGTCGTTGTGTGAGAGAGAAAATAATCCGTCTTGATTATTTTATCACACTTGTACACTTGGTGTATTGAGCGGATCGATTGAGACTTATCAATTAGGATTGCTCTGTGATAATTGATTCAAGTCTCAGTGTATTTTATTCTTAATCCCCGATACAATTGCGGGTGTGTATATTTAATATAAGTGACTTTGATTTTCCAAAGGAATTGACCGGTTTAATTATTGGGTCAATTACCGGTTAAGTTGGGTCACTATATTTTATATATGGCATGCCGTGAATTCTTGACGGGACAGTGTATCCCGGAAGGGTTGATAATATCCCCGAGATGAGCTCATAAGGATTTATTATGTAAACCTCGCGAGTGGATTTGTTCCCGCATAATAAATAAGGTTGAGTGGTACTATTCTCGGATAAAAGAGATGAATAAATTTATTAAGCAATAAATAAATTTTATTCATGGATATTTAAATATTAAATACACGGAATAAATAATACTACCGGAGAAATATTATTGAATATAATATGGTTTAATATTGGGAGTGCAATTAATTTATATAGTGGAAAATAAATTAATTAATATTGATGGGATTAATAGACTTGGGCTTGGGCTCAATTTAATCATCAATATTGGAAGCCCAATATTCCCTCTCCTTAAGATCCCCTACGTAGCCTATAAAAGCACTACATGGTCTTCACAATTAGACAAGACAAGATAATCATACTTGATTAGTCTAGAGAGTTCGTGAAGGAGATCCATAAGCTTGGAGGATCGTCGCCCACCCGACGTTCAAGCTAGTGCAAGGAATACGTGGGAAGTTCTCAAGGTCATCTTGATTTCGTTTTCTCCGAACAACGAATCGAAGGTATAAAATCTAAACGCCCTTGATTTTATTTGATTTGGATTATCGTGAAATACCGTGGACGCAAGATCCGAAGATCGAATCCCGGAGTAGACGGACGATCGCGTGGTGGTGGTGAAACCACCGGACCACGCGGATCGCCGCCTAGGGTTTCGGCAAGGGGCGAGAGGGTCGAACCCTCGGCTGGGACGAGGGCTTGCGATCGATTCTTGCGATCGATCGCTGGAGCGCGGGCTGGTGCCGCGCTCCACCCCACCACGGTGGTGGGGCCCTCCAGGCAGCGGCGAGTCGCCGGACTCGCCGCGGGGGCTGCTGGGCAGCCCCACCCCGATCGATCGCTACATGCGATCGATCCATGCGATCGCATGAACCCCGCGACGCGGGGGTTCGGCTGGGGGCAGCCGCACATCTTCGGGCGTGTGGTCTCCTCGGCAAGAATCTAAATGTGCCTTCTTGGAGAGCAATAAAAAATTATTGCTAAGAGGCAAGATCATTTAGAGTACAAGCTTAGTTAATCCATTGATGGATTAAAGCGAAGCTAGAGTTCGTGGAACTTGCGCATTGATGAGATAGTCCATTTGATGGATTCATCAAAAGGCATTGACGAATCGTGTGTATGGGAAACGTGATGGAAACAAGGTGGTGTTTCTCGGAGGATTTATGTATATAACATTTTATCATTGGTAACAATGTAAAGATGTTGTCAGACATAAAATGATGGTTGTCTAGAAAAATCGATATATGAGATAAAGAAGAAGTTAGAGCATGTTCTTAAGATCTAGGATCTCAAGAAAAGAGCATTGTACTTCTCTAGATATCTTATACGATTATGGTTCGTTTTAACTTGCATAGTTCCGAGAAAGATTCGCTACCTTTCAAACACGGAATGCATATATCTAAGGGTATGTGTTTTGGAACACATAAAGGTGATAGAAGCAGTGAAAGCGGTTTCCTACACTTTAGTGTGGAAAGCTTAATTGATGCGATGTTGAAAAACGAGAACCTGATATCGACTATGCGGTTAGCATAGTGGGAGGATATCAAGGTAATCCTGGAAAGGCAATATTCGACTGCTGTAAAGTACTTTCGAAGTACTATGTTCTAGATTACGGAGCAAGACGAATTTTTCCTTTGGATTACATTTTCTTAGATTTCTAATCAAATGAGGACCGGTGTAAGTCGATATCAGGTTATGTGTTTCACTATTGAAGGAGGAGGAGCTTTAACATGGAAGAGTGATAAGCACGATGCTTTTCGGACTCTGCCATGAGTAACAAAGAATAGCGGCCTCAGAGGCAGCGGAAGTTCTGGTGTTGCTCCGGGATAACCTCTGGGACTTAGATGTGATTCTTAGTTTGCCAAAGGCTATGTAAATAGCGGTGCGATGGCAAATGGTAAGAAATCACAAGTCCATAAGTGTAAGATAACACATAGAGCAAGTACCACCTGATACGAGTCATCGTCAGGGAAGACGACGCTGTAGTCACCAAGATAACTTCAGAACGACAATCTAGATTGCTCTGTCACAAGGCACTTCTTGGAAGTGCATATTAAGCACGTGAAGAGTATGGGAGTCGGGAGTTTGGAGGAAATGACTAGACCTTAGTATAAGTGGGAGATTGTTGGAGTTGTATACTTAATGTCTAGATTTAAGTGATATGAACTCCCGATCCATTGCCATTAATCTATTTAATTAAATAAACAATTATTTGCGTTTAATTATTTATAATTAAACATATGTAAATTATAGTCCTAGATTATATACGTTGTAGTTAGTATGGTGTGCGGGCCCACACGGAAGATCATACTATCGGTTACTCGTATTTAATCAAATAGTTGCTCACGACCTAGATGGACACGGACCAATCCATCGGTATAGTCGTTGTGTGAGAGAGAAAATAATTTGTCTTGATTATTTTATCATACTTGTACACTTGGTGTATTGGGCGGATCGCTTGAGATTTATCGATTAGGATTGCCTTGGATAATCGATTTAAATCTCAGTGTATTTTATTCTTAATCCCCGATACTATTGCGGGTGTGTATATTTAATATAAGTGACTTTGATTTTCCAAAAGAATTGACCGGTTTAATTATTGGGTCAATTACCGGTTAAGTTGGGTCGCTATATTTTATATATGACATGCCGTGAATACTTGACGGGAAAGTGTATCTCGTAAGGGTTGATAATATCCCCGAGATGAGTTCATAAGGAATTATTATGTAAACCCTGCAGGTGGATTTGTTCCGCATAATAATTAAGGTTGAATGGTACTATTCTCGGATATAAAAGATGAATAAATTAATTAGCAATAAATTAATTTTATTCATGGATATTTATATCTTAAATACACGGAATAAATAATACTACCGGAGAAATATTATTTGATATAATATGGTTTAATATTGGGAGTGCAATTAATTTATATAGTGGAAAATAAATTAATTAATATTAATGTGATTAATAGATTTGGGCTTGGGCTCAATTTAATCATTAATATTGGAAGCCCAATATTCCACCTCCTTAAGATCCCCTACGTAGCCTATAAAAGCACTACATGGTCTTCTCTATTCTCATAACTTGAAGAACACAATTCTACAGAGAGAAAGTAGAGAAGGAGATCCATAGAGTTCGGAGGATCGTCGCCCACCCGACGTTCGAACGAGTGCAAGGAATACGTGGGAAGGTCTCAAGGTCTTCAATAAGATCTCATTTCTCCGCACAACGAATCAAAAGGTGAATTAAATATTTCCGCTATTTAATTCATGTTTATTGAAATATTATCGAAAAACAAGATCCGAAAGTCGAGGATCCAAACCGGGGTCGAGTCGAGTGGTGGCGATCAAGGATCGCCGGACCACCAAGGCTAGATCATCCCGGCGGCAAAGGAAAACTCGAGGGGCGGGCAAGCGCCCGCTTGGGCAGCAGGCGGCCGCCCGCTCCGGTCTGGTTGCGAGTCGCGGTTTTTGCCGCGGCGGACGCGCGATCGGATGGGCTGTGATGGCGGGCGAGGCTGGGCTGTCCAAGGACGTCGATTGGGTATGTCCGGGTGTTCGAGTTCTCGAACGGACGTATCCGGGTGATCGATTTCCAACAGCTGCTTCCTTGGCAATAACATAGTATCATGGCATAGTCGGAAGCAAAATTGCATCGCTCTATCGACAGCTGAGTCTGAGTATGTTGCAGCCGGGAGTTGCTGCACTCAATTGCTTTGGCTAAAGCAGATGTTGGATGATTATCTTATCGAGAGTGCTCCCTTGGTGTTGTACTGTGATAACCAAAGTGCTATCAAAATCAGCGAAAATCCTGTTCAGCATTCTCGCACTAAACACATCGACATTCGACATCATTTCATTAGAGATTTGGTTGATCGTGATATAGTCAGTCTACAGCATTTGGTTGATCGTGAAAAACAGCTCGCTGACATCTTCACCAAACCTCTTGACTTTTAGAGATTTAAAAATTTAAGAAATTCTCTCTACATGTGTTCTCTTTAAGAGTTCACGAAAATTTTGAAGTCTGAAAGATTGTTTTCTTTACTTCTGAATACGCACTATGGATCGTCGTGGACTAGTCTAATCAGACGAACATGGATTCGAGACCGCTTTAGTCTTCGGACCCAAGTGCATTTATTCCTCTGAGAGCAAACATGTGAACTTGGCATATAACTCCCATCGCTTCATGTGCATAGATCCATAAAGCCAAGTAACGGAGGACGCCGGTACCCCCGGCTCCCCTCTTCGAAAGGTTGTACATGGACGCTGAACTTTAAGACACTCTCCCATCACACTTCGGAGGACGCAAGTGAACCTTGCTCCCCTCTGACTGTTGTAATGAGTGTTTGTTGCATTTCATTTAAAGTTATAAACTCGTCTGGAGGACGCAGGTTGAACCTTGCTCCCCTCTGATTGTAGTAATGCTAGACCCAAGTGGAGTGCCTTAAAAGTTCACCATGCTCTCATGAATTATAATCTCTTGTGCGGTGTTAACTAACCATATATGTTCCGATGAAACACGATTGCATTCTTGTGATTGCGACGAAGGACAAGTTAAACTTATTTCAACATACTTCGGTCCGTTTCACCGGTTTTTACTTCGAGAGTTATTTCGTTATACCTCAAAGTTATATTCACCTTGTGTGAAATCTTTTTGTGTTTTGGAGACTGATGATACGTGACATTTTTTTTGGGAAAATATTTGCTCTTCACTGCCTCGTATCACCGCTTAAATCTCCACTAAAATGTGTTTGAATGTTTGCAGTGTGTTGAACGCTTGAATACTAACTCGGGATGTGTTGTTTTGATATGTACTCTTGTAGTTCATGTTCAGCATCTCGTGGAGTTCGAACGTCAAGGCATGAGATGAGTGTAGCAGCACCTGGTGGACCTCGTACCTCACGCCGTGCGCCAATCGGCGCGTGCGCCAACTTGCATAGATGGCACCCGCTGTGCGCCAATTGGCGCTAGCGCCAATGTCAGTGTGTCATGACATGCGCCATTTGGCGCATGCGCCAGTAACAACTGGTCGTGACTCCTTGCTGCCTTCGCTCTATTGCTGCCTTCACTCCAACTCCATCCCATTAACACTCCACAACATGGCTTCAACAACATCATCAACACTCAACACCATGTCATGCAATCAACCTTAACACACCAACACATCAACAACGTCATCAACGCATCAACAACACTTCATCAACACACCAACACTTCGTTCATGTGACCTTCGACCGACGTCACTCGATCCTTTTTACTTAGAATATTTTTCCGTTTTTTTTTTATTAATTTTTTTTTTAATTATTTTTTATTATTATTGTTATTCGATTTTTGTACTGATGGACCGATTTTTGTACTGTTTATTGGGCTTTTACAGGTCTTTTCGTTTCCAGACGGGTCGGCCAAAATTTTTCCTATTTATAGGACTTCAAAATTCGGAATTACGGTTACCTAAATCTTGAATTCTCTAAGTCTTATACTCGCCGTGCCTACCTCTTGCTCTTGCTAGTGTTGTCGTCTATCAGTGTTCTTCTCTTCACGCATCCGGCGTTCGACGTTCATTCTCTAGCTTCACGCATCAGGCGTCTGTGCTCTTACTACTTAGGATTCCTAGACTTCCATCTCCTATCTCTGTTACTATCGCTATGTCTTCTTCTAATCTCTTCGCTGATCTTGATAAGGAGGTGCTAGCTGAATTGACTAAGACCTGGAGAGAGGCTCCTTCACCTGACTCCAAGAAGAAGGCACTTCATGCCTTGACTAAACATATGGACAAGATGGACAGCAGAGGTAGCAAGTCCAAGTCTGAATCTCCTTCGGTCGATCTGACCAAACCTGTGATGCCGGCACACTCGGTGTCTCGCAGTGCTGGAAAAACAAACAAGTCTGATCAATCTCTCAAGACTAAGGTTCCGAAGTATCCTTCTACCTTCTTACGCTGCTTTAAAGGTCTTGTATCTCCTACTGAGTATCGGAAGTTGGTCGATGATGGGATCATGACCGATGATGGTAAGAAGATTTTCCAAATTCCTACTGCTGCTGATGTCGTTCAGTCGACTGTTTCTGGCCCTGGTGCCTCTTCAAAGAAACCAACGTCATCTGACGTTGCTGCTGAAACCAAGAAATCAAAACCTTCTATCTCTGCTGCTACTACTGAACCTAAGAAGGTTAAACCTGCTGGCTCTACTGTCTCTGATGATGGTAAGAAGAAAAAGACTTCTGGCTCCGGTGATGGAGAGAAGTCACTTGCTCATGGCTCTATGCCACCTCTGCTCCCGACTACATCTGGCTCGACTGGAGCCACTGTTGAACCTGAATACTATCTTCTTGTTGAGGATTGTGGTCCTGCTTACAAACCTGACTTATTTACTTACAAGGCTGAGCGTCGTCTCACCTTCATTGAAAGTTTGCCGATTCTTGCGGATTGTAACATCCGCCCTGCTGATTATGAGAAACCAGGAGTTTCAAAGTTCCTTGAGGCTATGTGTTGGAGTTGTGTACTTAATGTCTAGATTTAAGTATCGGTAAACTCCCGGTCATAGCATTTAACCTATTTAATTAATAAACAATTATTTGCATTTAATTATTATTAATTAATTATGCAAAATATAGTCCTGGATTTTATACGTTGTAGTTAGTATGGTGTGTCGGCCCACACAGAAGATCATACTATCGGTTACTCGTATTTAATCAAACAGTTGCTCACGACCTAGATGGACACGGACCAATCCATCGGTATAGTCGTTGTGTGAGAGAGAAAATAATTTATCTTAATTATTTTATCACACTTGTACACTTGGTGTATTGGGCGGATCGTTTGAGATTTATCGATTAGGATTGCCTTGGATAATCGATTTAAATCTCAGAGTATTTTATTCTTAATCCCCGATACTATTGCGGGTGTGTATATTTAATATAAGAGACTTTGATTTTCCAAAGGAATTAACCGATTTTATTATTGGGTTAATTACCGGTAAAATTGGGTCGCTATATTTTATATATGACATGCCGTGAATACTTGACGGGAAAGTGTATCCCGGAAGGGTTGATAATATCCCCGAGATGAGTTCATAAGGAATTATTGTGTAAACCTCATGAGTGGATTTGTTCCGCATAATAATTAAGGTTGAATGGTACTATTCTCGGATATAAGAGATGAATAAATTAATTAGCAATAAATTAATTTTATTCATGGATATTTAAATCTTAAATACACGGAATAAATAATACTACCGGAGAAATATTATTTGATATAATATGGTTTAATATTGGGAGTGCAATTAATTTATATAGTGGAAAATAAATTAATTAATATTGATAAGGATTAATAGATTTGGGCTGGGCTCAATTTAATCTTCAATATTGGAAGCCCAATATTCCACCTCCTTTTGATCCCCTACGTAGCCTATAAAAGCACTACATGGTCTTCACAATTCATAACTTAACCTACGCCAATCATAAGTCTTGAAGAGTGAAGGAGATCCATAGGAGTTCGATAGATCGTCGCCCACACGACGTTCGGACGAGGTGCAAGGAATACGTAGGAAGATCGTAAGGTCATCAACGTTTGATTTCGTTTCTCCACACAACGAATCGAGGTACATAATCATAAACCCCCTCCATGATTATATGTTCGTTTAATTGTGATATATACATGAACGCACGATCCGGGAAAACGACGATCTTCGGGGACGGGGATTCGAGATCCCCGGCGAAGCATCGAACGAACCCTCGGCTGGGAGCCGAGGGGTGGCGGTCGAGCCCTAGGGCTTCGACCGCCGGCGCGCATCGAAGGAAGGCCGCGGCTGGACGCCGCGGCTGGGGCGATCGAGCCCTAGCTCAATCGCCGGGGACCGTCGCAGCTTCGCGCCGCGACTGGTGGTCCCCCCTCCTGTCGGTGGTGGCGGTGAGTTGCCGGACTCACCGCCCGGGGCTGCCGGAGCAGCCCCAGCGATCGGCGCACGATCGCGAGCCCCGGCGGGGGCTCGGCTAGGGTTTCGGCTGCGGGTTCATCCCGCGGCGATGCTCGGGTCGAGCTCCGGACACCGTGGTGCTCGTGTTCGCGTATTTCCGGCGACGGGATTTCGGTCGGGCTATTATCTTCCGCAATTTTAATGGCCCGGGATATCGATTTCCAGCAATTGGTATCAGAGCGTTTGGTTTCGTGTTCATGTATATGTTCTATTATTGTTCTACCTTGCAGGGATTTCCGGCTATCATGGTTGGATTTAATTATTGTGTTAATTAATTATCATGATTATTCGTTTATTAAACTCTCGGACATGTCGAGATTCGTTTTGTGTGGATGAATGTTTGTAATAGTAAAAATTCGGGGGTTGACCGAATTTAGGATTTATTATTACGTTCTATGTTTTCCGGAAAATGTATAGGGTCGATTTCATGTATAGAATCTATACTGGAATTGTAAATTTATTTCTTGTAATTTATTTACGTTGGTTCGATGCCGAGACGACCGCCGGAAAACTCATGTGACGAAGGAGATGATGAGAGAGAGAACTAGGGCTCGGGATCGATCTTACGATCGATCCCATGGTGATCGATCGAAGGGGGCCAGGGGGCTGCCCGCGGGAACCCTCGGCCACGCCGGCCACCGGTGGTGGTGGCGCGTGGGCTGAGGTGGTGGCGGCGCTCCTCCCCGGCCGGCGATCGATGGTGGGGGACGCGGGGTCCTCGTGATCTCGTGTTCTCCTACCAAGATTCACTTTCCTAAATTAATTCGGTTTTCCTATTTGAGTGTTCTTCCTTTTGGAAACTCTCATGGATTAGGAAAAGAATTAATTGGAATTAATTTATTTCCTTATTCTATTATAGAAATCTTCTAGAATATTCCAAGTCCTACTTGGAATAGGATTCTAGAGATTTAATAGAATTGGATAGGAAAATAATTAATTAATAAATTGATTTATTTCCTAATTGATTATTCCTATTTTATGGGAATTTTCATGGACATGGAAATTAATTAATTTTGGAAAGTAGAAGAGTCCTAATTTATTTTATTTCCTTATTCTATTATAGAAGTCTTCTAGAATATTCCAAGTTTTACTTGGATAGATTATTCTAGAGATTTAATGGAATTAGATAGGAAATAAATAAATAAAAAAATATTAATGATATTTAATTTTATTTTTAATATATTCGATTGACTTAATTTTCGAATTAAGTAACTTTTGGATTAATTAAAAATAAATAGATTTAAATATTGGGATTAATATTCTTGTCACATGGAGCATTCAAGAACGAAGACTGAAGACTAGAAGATGCATATGAAGATGGAATAAAGCCATGATAGTCGGGAAAATTAATTTTTCTAGCATTATTTCGACTATGTGATACTATGTGCTTTATTACTTATATGCATGCTATATGTGTTTACTTTATGCACTAGATAACGTATCCCTTTATTGTAAAAAGCTAAGTGGGAGAGGGGATGGAAACATTCCCATGGTCTCCATTGCTGTTCTCTTGGTGACTCTTATGGACTTTTGAAGTTCATATAGACGAGTCATTGGAGGAGAATTCTTGTAATTCCTTTTACGAGAAACATTGATCAAGTTTATCAAACAATGCCTAATTTGTCCTTCTGAAGCTGACTTCAAGTCGACTCATTCTCACCCCGGGAAGTGGAATGGAGCCAAAGCCACTTGGCCATGTGGATGACACAAATTAGAGACCTTCGTACCATTCTTTGATAGATGGATCGATTGTCTGCTCGGCTCCCTCATTTATGAGAGATAGGGTTGTTCGCATGGTGAATCACTGGTTAGAAACTTCGAGTTTCACTTATGATTCTCCGAGTCTTGATTTACAAAAATCGAATGGATCTTGTAATTGGGAGTCAATTATAAAAATCTCTTGGTGTAGTAAACGTCCACACCACGTGGCTTGCTATACTAACGGATTTTGGATTAATTGATGTAGACAGTTATAAGGAATTGTGAAGAGTTGTGAAGTTGTCGTAAACGTCCACACCACGTGGCTTGCGGTGATGTAGCAATTCCAAACGATTTACTTTAGTGCTGAGTAATGGTTTACACTTAGATACGCGTTATAGTATCCTTCCCCACGAAGTTACGCTATAATCGATGTATGACCAAAGAAAATCTAATTGCTAAATCATTTGGGTGGGTAAACGTCCACACCACGTGGCTTGCCTTACCTGATGGGATTTTAGATGTGATTAGTAATTTAATGATATTATTTGAGGGAGATAATATCGGTATTAAATTGATTGTTTGTTTATATGTGCTTATAGGTTTAGAGAATAGCTATGAATCCACTTTCTGTGATACTCAAGGAGAATAAACTCACTGGTCCCAATTATATTGATTGGAAGAGAAATTTGGACATTGTCCTGACTGCTGAAGAATACAAGTTTGTACTCTATGAGCACTGCCCTGCTGAACCCACGGGTGCCTCAACTGATGAGGAGAAGGAAGCATATCGGAAGTGGAAAAAGGCTGATGAAATGGCTAGGTGCTATATTTTGGCTTCTATGTCAAATGTACTCCAAACCCAACATCAGTCGATGAACACTGCCGAGGATATGTTGTTCAACCTCAAGGAGATGTTTGGGCATCAAGACCGTGCGGGTAGGCAAGAAGCCATGAGAGTCCTCATGTCGACTACTCAATCTGAAGGAACGCCCGTTGGGGAGCACGTTCTTAAGATGATGAGTTTGTTGAATGAATTGGAGGTCCTAGGAGCTATGATTGATGGTGAGACGCAAGTCGACATCATACTCCAGTCTCTGACCCCTAGTTTTGAGCAGTTTCGTATGAGCTATAACATGGGTAAACTATCTTATACTCTTGCGCAACTCCTGACTGAACTGAAGGCGGCAGAGGGGATCTACAAGAAGGGCAAGTCTCAAGCACTTGTAACTACCAAGTCCAAAAGCTTGAAAGCTGTTGGAGGTAGGAGCAAGAAAAGGAAGCAAGCCTGGAAACCCAGTGGTGCCAAGAGGAATGGACCACGAGTGGGGGCTAGTAAGCCAAGGGGCAAGTGCTTCCGGTGCAACAAGTCTGGACACTGGAAGTCTGAATGTCCTCTCAAAGGTACGAATTTTTCTTTAGTCGTAAAAACATAGTCAGCGGTATTATCTACCAGAATTCTGGTGTGTAGATATGGAACCACTGACGGTATGTGCATTTCTTTGAATGCAGGGGTTCCAGAAAACCCGGCGACTTAGAGAAGAAAAGTTCGAGTCTACATGGGCGAAGCTGTTGGGGTAGCAGCGGTTGCAGTGGAAGACATTTATCTGCTTTTAGTAGTTTTAGGATTTCATTTCAGGATTATTGCTTTATGTACCCCTTTAATTTTGAAAAGAACTTTTGTTCTGGATTTTCTATTTATGAATGGATATTTATTTCTTTAATCATTCAGTGATTTAGATAAGAAATAATGGTGTTATCTATTCTGGTACATTAGATAGCAATATATGAATGATGAATCCTTAGTCTACCACGATGCAACAAACCGTTATAACTTGTTTTACTTATTAGATGTATTTCCTTGTCAATGATTATACTTGTGAATTCTTGAACTTAGTAGTATTTATTCAAAAGGGATTCAAGAGGTTGAAATTGATTTGATCAATTATAGTTGGAGGAATGGACCTCCCGACCTAAGAATCGATCTTGGAAGATGATACAACTAAGCTAACCTTTCTGGATAAAGGATAGAATTCGGACAAGTATTGAGAATGATTTATGATTAATGCGGTAACATGTGCAATTAGAAAGGTACGAGTCGTTCTTCCAAAGAATACTCGAAGATGGATTAGAATACTTGATGTGCCATAAAAGCAAAGTGTTTTTCAGTAGACACAAAGCTATTATGGGGAACCTTCAAAGTATATCCATTAAAAGCCTGCGACTTGTTCGCGGAGGCTGTCACCTATCTAAATAACACATAGCATAAATCAAAGATTGAGATTAAATCTCAAAGGACTGCACCATACACTGGAGTGTAGACATGGTGTGTCAGGAATAAGAAATGGAATTCTAATAGTAAAGAGACAAGTTTATTCGGAACTACCTATGTTCTATGGATATTTCTGGATACAACGGCACATTCAATGTGGTTTTAGAATATCCTAGAAGAACAAGTAATTGTATGTTCAATAGTACTATGAACCAGAGGGGTGTCCTCGCCCGGTTCTTAGAGGAAGACTATTAGATGAACTACAATGCCCTAACTGACAAAGGTACTTTGAAATGGGGAATAAAGAAAGACTGAGAACCAGCCTAACCGAGTAGTAGTACACCACTAACTGCACCTAATGTTATTACTGTTATACACCGGAACGCCATTGCAGTGGGAGGTTGTTAAGCAACCAGAGATGTTCATAAGACTGGAGGAGTTTTGAACTCTGGATCTAGTAGACATGAAATCGATCCCTAGTTCTGCATAAGGGGCAGTACTAATCTAAATGTGCCTACTTGGATAGCAATAATTATTATTGTTAAGAGGCAAGATCATTTAGAAGTACAAGCTTAGTGAATCCATTTATGGATTATCACAAAGCTGTAAATTGTGGAACTTGCGAATTGATGAGATAGTCCATGAGATGGATTCATCAAAGGGCATGAGACAAAGAAAGGTGTATTAGAGACGTAATGGAAACAAGGTGGTGTTTTCTCGGAATTTTATGTAGATAACACTTCATCGTTGGCAACAATGTAAAAGTGTTGTCAGACATAAAATAGAGGTTGTCTAAATGAATCGAGATATGAGATTAAGAGTAAGTTGGATCATGTTCTTGAAATCTCTAGATAAGAACATTTGTACTTCTCTTAAGATATCTTATGCGATTATGGTTTGTTTTAAACATGCATGATTCTGAGAAAGGTTATTGCCTTTCGGGAACAGAATGCATCTATCTAAAGGTATGTGTCTTGAACACATGAAGGAGATAGATATAGACAAAGCAGTTTCCTACACTTCGAGTGTGGAGAGCTTTGTAGATGCAGTGTTGTAAAACAAGAACCTGATATCAACTATGCGGTTAGCGTAGTGGGAGGATATCAAAGTAATCTGGATAAGAGATATTCGAATGCTGTAAAAGTACTTGGAAGTACTAGATTACTAAGCAAGACGAAATCTTCTTGGATTACAGTTTCTCAGATCCAAAATCAGAGAAAGACCAGTGTAAGTCGATATCAGGCTATATGTTCATTTTTGAAAGAGGTGGAACCTTAAGATGAAAGAGTGACAAGCATGATGCTTCTCGGACTCTATCATAAACCGAATAGCAGCCTCAGAGGCAGCGAAAGTTTTGGTTAGGTTCCGGAATGACCTCTGAGCTTGGATATGATTCTTGGTTCACCAAAGGCTATGTATATAGCGGTGCATGGTAAACTGGAAGAAGTCATAAGTTCAAAAGGTGATGATAACACATAGAGCAAGTACCACCTGATTCGAGTCATCTTCTAGGGAGACGACGCAGTAGTCACCAAGATAACTTCAGAGCGGCAACCTAGATTGCTCATTCACATAATACTTCTGGGAAGTATAACTTAAGCACGTGATGAGTATGGAAGTCGGGAGTTTGGAAGAAATGACTAGACCTTAGTACAAGTGGGAGATTGTTGGAGTTGTGTACTTAATATCTAGATTTAAGTATCGGTAAACTCCCGGTCATAGCATTTAACCTATTTAATTAATAAACAATTATTTACATTTAATTATTATTAATTAATTATGCAAAATATAGTCCTGGATTTTATACGTTGTAGTTAGTATGGTGTGTCGGCCCACACAGAAGATCATACTATCGGTTACTCGTATTTAATGAAACAGTTGCTCACGACCTAGATGGACACGGACCAATCCATCGGTATAGTCGTTGTGTGAGAGAGAAAATAATTTATCTTAATTATTTTATCACACTTGTACACTTGGTGTATTGGGCGGATCGTTTGAGATTTATCGATTAGGATTGCCTTGGATAATCGATTTAAATCTCAGAGTATTTTATTCTTAATCCCCGATACTATTGCGGGTGTGTATATTTAATATAAGAGACTTTGATTTTCCAAAGGAATTAACCGATTTTATTATTGGGTTAATTACCGGTAAAATTGGGTCGCTATATTTTATATATGACATGCCGTGAATACTTGACGGGAAAGTGTATCCCGAAAGGGTTGATAATATCCCCGAGATGAGTTCATAAGGAATTATTGTGTAAACCTCATGAGTGGATTTGTTCCGCACAATAATTAAGGTTGAATGGTACTATTCTCGGATATAAGAGATGAATAAATTAATTAGCAATAAATTAATTTTATTCATGGATATTTAAATCTTAAATACACAGAATAAATAATACTACCGGAGAAATATTATTTGATATAATATGGTTTAATATTGGGAGTGCAATTAATTTATATAGTGGAAAATAAATTAATTAATATTGATAAGGATTAATAGATTTGGCCTGGGCTCAATTTAATCTTCAATATTGGAAGCCCAATATTCCATCTCCTTTTGATCCCCTACGTAGCCTATAAAAGCACTACATGGTCTTCACAATTCATAACTTAACCTACGCCAATCATAAGTCTTGAAGAGTGAAGGAGATCCATAGGAGTTCGATAGATCGTCGCCCACACGACGTTCGGACGAGGTGCAAGGAATACGTAGGAAGATCGTAAGGTCATCAACGTTTGATTTCGTTTCTCCGCACAACGAATCGAGGTACATAATCATAAACCCCTCCATGATTATATGTTCGTTTAATTGTGATATATACATGAACGCACGATCCGGGAAAACGACGATCTTCGGGGACGGGGATTCGAGATCCCCGGCGAAGCATCGAACGAACCCTCGGCTGGGAGCCGAGGGGTGGCGGTCGAGCCCTAGGGCTTCGACCGCCGGCGCGCATCGAAGGAAGGCCGCGGCTGGACGCCGCGGCTGGGGCGATCGAGCCCTAGCTCGATCGCCGGGGACCGTCGCAGCTTCGCGCCGCGACTGGTGGTCCCCCCTCCTGTCGGTGGTGGCGGTGAGTCGCCGGACTCACCGCCCGGGGCTGCCGGAGCAGCCCCAGCAATCGGCGCACGATCGCGAGCCCCGACGGGGGCTCGGCTAGGGTTTCGGCCGCGGGTTCATCCCGCGGCGATGCTCGGGTCGAGCTCCGGACACCGTGGTGCTCGTGTTCGCGTATTTCCGGCGACGGGATTTCGGTCGGGCTATTATCTTCCGCAATTTTAATGGCCCGGGATATCGATTTCCAGCACTATGCACCTGATGGAGTCTGTTACACTGCCTTACAAATACTCTATCCCAATCATCTACAAGTTCTATGCCAACTTAACTCCTGAGTTCGCTGATCCGACGAGCAGGATGTATGGTCGCTTTGTTTTCAGGAACAAACTTTATGTCTTCCGTCCACTCAATATTAACAACTATCTTAAGCGTCTGGAGGTTGAGTGTTCATGGTCAATGCCTGCTGATGATGACAGAATGAATGCGATGAAGATTGGGTCGTTTCTGACTCAAGGAAAGGCAAAGTCTATTCTACCTCCGCCCTCGAAGCTGTCGGCCTTCTATGGCACGCTTCATCGTCTCGGTATGACGAACTGGGCGGCTGCTAATCCTGATGAGAATTACCTTTCTCCGAAACTCATGCATATACTTTTCCGACTTGGTTGTGGTGAACAAGTTGATCTCGGGGAGATCATATTTCATGATATTTGTCGCATTGCTAAGGCTTCTGACTCAACCCTCGCTCTACAGCGTGATCTTGAAGAGCCAAGACGTCTGCACCTTACTCACCCTTGTCTCATCTACGGCATGCTGATAGAACAAGGCTTCAAGCCAATGACTGAAACAGAAAGGAAGACGAAGAAGAATTGTCATGTTAACATTACTCCTACCTTTCTGAAGAAGAGAGTGTTTGACTTCCCCTGGACTAAGTTTGCTAAGAGAGAAGATGTCCCTGACCCTGTCACTCCACCTCCTTCTCCGAAGTCATCTAAGAAGCGTGCTGCTGCTGCTAAACTTGAGTCTTCAAGTGTTAAGCGCCCGAAAGCTGAAACTGTTATTGTTGAAGAGATCGTGGAGGAAGAGGCGAAACTTGAAAAACTCAAGAATGTTGTTCCTCATGAGTTCGGTCCGCGTTCTGGGTTGCCGCCTCACAAGAATCCTTATCATCCTATGCATAACTATCGCTCCATCGTTCCCTCTGCTGCAATTCATCGTTGTTTCACTACAACACAACGTTTGGAACGTAAGCAAGAGGCTCATGCAATTGCTTATGCTTAGATGATTGAAGCTCAGCGTGACCAGAAGGATGCCTTTACCTACCTTCACCAGATGACCCATCAAGGGGGAGGGTTAGGAGGTGCTGGATCATCTAGCAAAGGCTTGACTGATACGTTTATGTTTCAGCTTATCAAAGATGGGATCAAGGAGGCGATAACTGATCTAGCTAAGTCGAAACAGGTTGTTGTCGACACTGATGATGAAGGGGTGCGTGAAATAATGGCTGACGAAGTGTTTGACATGCTAAGGAAAGGAAAAGCAAAGGTTGATGGTGAAGGTTCCACACATGCAGAGGTATCGCGTGCGATGCCGTCTGACGATTTGAAAGATGAAGATGTTGATGTTGAAGGTGAGAGTGATGATGATGATGAGAGAATCAGGATTGGAGAAGATGAGTTTGACTTCTACGAAACTCTTGAGAAAGACTATGAGTCAGACTCTGATGGCGATGAAGTAGAAGAAGACAAAGGTGATGGCACTGCAGCTGATGATGATGATACAAGGTCTGGTGATGCCTCACCACCTACTACTCCAGCTGTTTCACCCAAGGCTTCAGACTATGCATCTCAGTGATGCTTGTTTTTCCTGTTTTGTTTAACTCTTGAATATTTCAGTTTTTCGTATTTCATCGTTGCATGCATAAGACTTGAACTATTTTCCACCATGCATGTTTTTCATATTCGTTTTGATGAACTTCTTTGGATGATTTCGTTTTGAATATTTGACTAAGTATTTTGTTTTTCATTTCTCTATGGTTGATCTACTTGATTGAATGAGTGATTGTTTTTTTTTTTAATTTTTACTTAGTCTATTTTCATTGCATCCCTTGAGGGGGAGATATCCTTCATCTCCATATGCTAACTCTTGTTCACATGAGTTGTGACAAAAAGGGAGAGATTGTAGATGTTAGTTTTGTCGACAACATGTGTTTGTTATTTGTTTGTGGTTCTCAGGTGTTGAAGTGAATGGATGAAAGACTTGCATGGTGATAAGGAGTGAGTGAAGTCAAGTGTCAAGTATCAGCATCAGCGCCATCTGGCGCTAGCGCCAACTTCACGTAGTCCGGCATCACCACCACCTGGCGCTAGCGCCACCATCACATGGTCTTCCATCAGCACCTTCTGGCGCTAGCGCCAACTCACCCTGGTCCAACATCTGCTTCAGCTGGCGCTAGAGCCAACTTCACTTGGTCCAGCTCAAGCGCCAATTGGCGCACGCCGTGGTACCGTCTCTCAGTGATCATCATCTCATGCTGAGAGTGTAACGTCCTATCATCAACGTCAAGTGCAAGTGATACCTATCCACGTTCAAGTGTTCAAGTGTTGACGATGAGTGATTGTTGTTCACCACTTCAACTATATCGACGACCATGAAGACGATGAAGTACTGAAGCCTCAACGATGAGTGTTCATCACGATGAAGTTGAAGACGAAGTATTGAGATCGATGGAGTCAAGATAAAGTTGAAGTCTGAAGTTAAAGAAATCGAAGATTCAAGATTCGAAGATTCAAGATTCCAAGATTCAAGAATCGAAGATTCCAAAAGTGATGTCATCCATGGAATTGTTACATCATCCAAGCATGTGACGAATCAGAACGTGCCACGTCAACGTCTCACATGTGCGGACCACCTATATATACCAATGGAGTTTCAAGACTTCACTTGACGATTTTGAGAGAACGAAATCTAATATCCGAGTATCGACGATCGTTGTTTACGGCTTTCAGCCCTAAGAGTTTTGGTAGTTACTTTGTGCTTTGCACCTGTGATAGGGTTATGTGATTTAGCTCTAGGTGTAGTAGTACTAGATCACTAGTTCGTTGGAGTGCTGCGTCACTTGGGATACGACTCTTGATCAATCCGTCTACTTTTCTCCACAAGTGTAATAGTTAGTTTTGTTTATCAATGAAATGAAACTATTACATAACTTTGCCTTCACTACTTAACTACTTTGAGTTCGATCATATACACGCTACTTCAAGAGTGTGTGACAACGGAGTGTGGTTGAGCGAACGAAGTTCTGAAGAGTTTGAGTGTTTAAGACCGACTTCAGGAAAAGTTGATATCCTACGTCGAAGACGTAATTTCATGGATGACTCACATCAGAGAAAGCAAAGATGCATAAGCCCCCTGAGTTGGAATGATGAAAATGTGAGTAGATGATTTTTTTAATTTTTTTTTGAATTTCGGATCCTAAAATATAACTAAAAGTTAACGTTGAATGAAAAGATAAGATGAAGAAAGGACGCGGAAGCCGGAAGGGGTCGGTCACTACTTAACCTCTTTTTATCACGAAGTTGATTTAATTTAATGTTCAACCCAGCTGTTTAAAGTTGAAACAATAGTCCACTAGGGAATCTGTGAATCTCTACTATCGAAGCACGAATTCTTGCGTAGAACCCACGTGATATTGTAAAACAAAAAAAAAATAAAATAAAAATAAAATAAAATAAAAATAAAATAAAATAAAAAATTCTGTGAGGCATTTTCACAAACACTTGAACGGCATATCTCTTACTATATGTGAATGTGATGGAATTGGAATTCAGAAGAACAACAACAAAAAAAAGGGAACATTTTAAGCCCATAAGAAAAATGGTTCGGAGTAAACTATGCGGCTGCATAAGCCGAAGGTTGACATAGCGAAACACGACAGAATTCAAGTTGATTGTTTTCTTCAGTGTTGATATGTTTCCAAGTTCACTAGGGATCTTCTGTAACTTTTCCAAGGCAACAAGACGAAGATTTTCAAAGCGTGGAAGGATGGCCGAGCCCTCTTCTGCCGTTGTCCAGTGTTCCAAACCGGAACACCAGATCAGTCCCAAATACTTGAGACAGGGGAATTGGCCTTCAAATGTTTCCCACATTCCTTTTTCGAAGAGCCCATCCCATAACTGGAGCTTTTCGAGATGGGGCAACGAACCTATATTTTCCAACATGTCGTCCCATTCAAAAAGAGAATCCATGCAAATATTCAACTTCTTAAGGGAGTGTGGAAAAGTAAGCTTCTGCATATAAATATTAGACTCTCGAACCTTATAAAGAGAGACAGAGAGGGATTCCAATCCACACAGAGATTTCATATTGCCGACACAATGCTCATCCTTGTTATCGGTTCCCAGGAGACCTTCGTAATGTAATTTCAATTTCTTGATATTGGGAATTCTCTTAACCATTCCTTCACAACATTTTAAATTCAGTACTCCCTTGAGTGTGTGTAGATTTTCCATGACGATGACATCATCATCTCGCACAACACTTGGAGGATCCGGGAGAGATAAACCATCGGCAACAAACTCTATATGCCTAAATTGAGGCATTTTCCATATATCAGCGAACAAGGTAACCTTGTTTGGACAAGAAACAATGAGTGTATGCAAATTCCAAAAGAGACTCACCGAACGAAGGAATGAGGATATACCACGAGCTTCGATAGCAAGGTGTCGCAGGTTGACATAGCGAAACGCAAGGGAATTCAAGTACTTTTCATCATTGTAAAAGCGGAATTTATAAGCGTGTAATGTCCTCAACAATCCCAGATTCCGGCGTGGTGGAACCTTACCACGTTCGCAAATAATCGAACGGGCATTTGGTATTGATCTCAAGTGACCACAGACTATCTTCTTTGAAGTGTTCCTGGGTATAACAATCCGGCGTTGGGTATTCATGCCTTGAGAAAGAACTTCACAGAGGATTTCTCTGGTGTTGTATTGTTGAGAAATCGTAGCCCAAGCACATATATCGAAATGCTCCTTAATAAGTGAAAGTCGTAGGCAGTAAATAAAACGCAATGAAATGCGCTGCCTAGACAAGGCAGTGTTCTGCGGCAGAATAGCGTATGCCGCAGCACGATGCCTTGTACAGAAAATGTTCATTTTTCGTAATTTATATATTTTAGATTGTATATTAATGTTTCAGTTTAAAATTGATATATGTTATATATGTATATCGTTGCAGCGGAATTAATTAAAAATAAATTACTTGAAGAAACGAACTCACACACACGTACGTAAAGTAAATGACAAGGAATTTAAATCTTTGTATGTATATTTAAATTATACACATACGAAACGGCCTTATGGCCAGAAACTTTATTAAGAACGAGTCTTTACAAAATGATACTCTTGGATTTACAATGATAATTACCAAAGGCTATACACATGTATGCCTTCGTATTAATCGTATCCGAAGAGTATGAACAATCAACAACAAAACCTAGCTACTGAAATGAACACCTATTCTAAGCTATCGAATCATCAGCTGAACAAAAGAACTCTCTTTAATACGAGAGAACACACGGCACGACGAGCTTCACAAATGAAGTCGCGGCTCTAAAAGCTCGATGATCGATTCTTGATGGAAATGTGTTTCTGGAGGTGTTGTGTTGTATTCTGGATTGTTAAGGAATGCAGTTATAGACGTCCTCTATTTATAGGTGAGAGTTTTCAACTACTTTCCTTGAAAAGCTAGGTCAACAATCGGTTGAGAGTTTTAAGGGCAGGCTGTTTTGACCACTGCCGCAGGAATGCCTTCTGAAGTTCTTCTGGAATACTCTGCCACACTGCACTGCCTTCCATACTATCTGGACTTCAGCAATCCTTTGCCCTTCTATCATGCTTCGCTTGATTCTCTTAACTCAACCTCTTGTCCAAGCCTTGCACCGCTGCGGCATAACTCTGCCTTGCTGTGCTGCGGCAAAAATCTCATATGTTGATTGTTTTTCAAGCACGTTCCAACTAATGAACTATGCTAAATCAAATCACCAATTATGACAAGTGATTACAACACTTAAATTGTGAAGAAAGAAGAAAACAAATAAATATGTTAGCAAAACAACTGCTGCCTAGATCCTTTAAGGCATTGTAATGCCAAAACATATTTATCCTTACAAACTCCCCCTTTTTATCTTTCTTCACAAAACCATGAGGGAGCAGTGCAATAGAGCACTCCCCCTCAATGAAATACATCTGACTTAGAAGTATATGAAATTTATCTTGACAAACAATTAAGGCAATGAAACTCCCCCTTAGTTGATACTTCCTAAGTAGAACAAAAATTTATTTAATAACTAACTAACTAATAAAACAAAAACAAGTTTAACTAAGTAAGCCTTTAAATAACACACCAAATTTTTTTATGAAGAAATAATTACTAAAAATTGAAATTGTTCAAACCAAATAAAAACTTAAAACCAAATTGTTCAAAAACAAATAAACAAATAACAGAAATTAAAAATTGTTCAGAGCAATTAAAAATTAAACATCAAAAGAAGAAATAATATTTCTTCGGGTCTTGAGAACTGCAGTCCTTCAAGTCTTCAATCATCGTGCTCAGGTGACGATCCACGCTCCTCTCCATCAATCTCTGCTGCAGTGTCTGCGGCAGCCTTCTCTGCTGCGGCAGCTTCCTTCTCTGCGGCAGCTTCTTCAGCTTCAACCTCCTTGATATCCTCATCAATGCGCTTCTTTAATTTCTTCAGAATCGTGCTCCTTGCCGCTTTACGCTCAGCTGCTGGTACTCCCCCTTTTTGCGAAGAAAATCCCTCATCTTCAAGGAAGTGAGAAATTCCATCAACAATAGCCTCGGCCATGAACTCCTTCATGATAACTAGATGGTGTTCAGCACAAAGCTCTGCAAAAGCTTGGGCGCGAGCTTGAATACTCGGCAGTGGGGCAGATGAGCTTGGGGCAGCAGTCTGCGGCAGCTTGGGTGCCTTCTTTGGAGTTGGAGTGGGAGGCACTGCGGCAGTGGCATGAAAACCAGTCCAGGGCAAGTCATTGTACTCCCGAACAGACAGCTTGTATGGATGTGGCACATCAGTCAGGAGATCAGCACTATTGTAAGTGAGCTCTTGGATCTTTAACATTTCCCAGATCAGTGAAGGGAACGCAAGGCTCTGCGTCTGGGTAATTTTTTCTGCCTGTGAAGCAATCTTCTCAAAAATGAGCTCTCCCAAGTTCACCTGCCTACCTGCACCAAGGTGAAACAAGACTTCCCCCATTTGGATGTGCACAAAATGCACATTTGTTGTGGGAATCCAGTTGTGCCTGGCAACAGTGAACATAAAGTAGTAAAAAGAAGAGAGTTTTGAGCAAGGAATGTTGTTGGCAGCATCCGGTGGTGATCTGGTCAGGCGTTGAGACACTGCGGCAATGGTGGGGTCAGCAATTGCAGCAGGGTACTCGATGTCAGAGCGCTCCAGGAAGGCATTAATGGCAGCAGGGGTGAAGTTAAAGATCTTTTCACGCATATACACCTTGCCATAGCCTCTGGATCCATCATCACCAAAGCAGGGGCGCAAGTTAGCATAAAAATCGCGCACCAAATCCTCGCAGTAGGGTGCTGCGTAGGATACTGCCTTGACCAACTTCATCTTCTTCAAGAACTTATCAACTTTGTGTCTGGCACAGGTTGACAAGTCACCACCACGGTCAGGTTGAATCGTCTTGTTGGAGTAGAACTGGGGCCCAATCACTGAACGACGTTCGGACCAAAATCGCCTCGAGTAGCCCCTACCGGATTTCATGTCAGAATCCGAGTCCTCCTTGGGGGCATCAATTTTTGATGCCTTGCCACCCTTCTTCGCAGCAGGTTGTGCTGCGGCATCTGCTGGAAATCGATATCCCGGGCCATTAAAATTGCGGAAGATGATAGCCCGAACGAAATCCCGTCGCCAGAAACCGATCGCAAACACCACGAAGAACCGGGCTCGACAAGAGCATCGCCGCGGGATGAACCCGCGGCTAAACCCTAGCCGAACCCCATCGCGGGGTTCGCGATCTCCGTGCATTGCGATCGCCGGGGATGCATGGCATCCCCGCGGGGCTGTTCCGTCAGCACACGCCGGCGGTGAGTCCGGCGACTCACCGCCACCACCATACGAGGTGGAGGGCCCCCAGCCGCGGCACCAGCCCGCGGCTGCCCTCCGCGATCGAGTTCGGTCGATCGCCCGCTCCGGCTTCGGCCGGAGCTTCCCCGCGCGCACGCCGCCGTCGAAGGGGCGGGGATCCGTCACGGCACCAGCCCGTGGCATCCCCAGCGATCGACTGCCGTCGATCGCTTGCCCCGGCGTCCAGCCGGGGCTCCCTTCGTCGCGCGGTACCGGCGGTCGAACCCTAGGGTTCGGCCGCCCCTTTGTTCGATCCCGACGGGGATCGCGAATCCCCGTCCCCGAGGTTCGTCGTTTTCCCGGATCGTGCGTTCATGTATATATCACAATTATATGCACATAAAATCATGGAGGGGGTTTATGATTTTATACCTCGATTCGTTGTGCGGAGAAACGAAATCAAAACGTTGAAGACCTTCGAATCTTCCTACGTATTCCTTGCACCTCGTCCGAACGTCGTGTGGGCGACGATCTATCGAACTCCTATGGATCTCCTTCAACTCTCAAGAAATATCAAGTATGATATTCTTGTCTTATGTTGTGTATGAATTATGAAGGTCATGTAGTGCTTTTATAGGCTACGTAGGGGATCAAAAGGAGGTGGAATATTGGGCTTCCAATATTGAAGATTAAATTGAGCCCAACCCAAATCTATTAATCCTTATCAATATTAATTAATTTATTTTCCACTATATAAATTAATTGCACTCCCAATATTAAACCATATTATATCAAATAATATTTCTCCGGTAGTATTATTTATTCTGTGTATTTAAGATTTAAATATCCATGAATAAAATTAATTTATTGCTAATTAATTTATTCATCTCTTATATCCGAGAATAGTATCATTCATCCTTAATTATTGTGCGGAACAAATCCACTCATGAGGTTTACACAATAATTCCTTATGAACTCATCTCGGGGATATTATCAACCCTTCCGGGATACACTTTCCCGTCAAGTATTCACGGCATGTCATATATAAAATATAGCGACCAAATTTTACCGGTAATTAACCCAATAATTAAATCGGTTAATTCTTTTGGAAAATCAAAGTCTCTTATATTAAATATACACACCCGCAACAGTATCAGGGATTAAGAATAAAATACTCTGAGATTTAAATCGATTATCCAAGGCAATCCTAATCGATAAATCTCAAGCGATCCGCCCAATACACCAAGTGTACAAGTGTGATAAAATAATTAAGATAAATTATTTTCTCTCTCACACAACGACTATACCGATGGATTGGTCCGTGTCCATCTAGGTCGTGAGCAACTGTTCGATTAAATACGAGTAACCGATTGTATGATCTTTTGTGTGGGCCCGACACACCATACTAACTACAACGTATAAAATCCAGGACTATATTTTGCATAATTAATTAATGCAAATAATTGTTTATTATTTAACCAGGTTAAATGCTATGACCGGGAGTTTACCGATACTTAAATCTAGACATTAAGTACACAACTCCAACAGCATCACCACTGTGTGAGCTGTCAGTCTTCGAAGCGACAA
Source organism: Euphrasia confusa (assembly GCA_954870475.1). Taxonomy (NCBI): domain Eukaryota; kingdom Viridiplantae; phylum Streptophyta; class Magnoliopsida; order Lamiales; family Orobanchaceae; genus Euphrasia; species Euphrasia confusa. Next base: position 54,878,417 of record OX940951.1, on the reverse strand, counting down.
CGACACTTTTTCCCTTGTGGGACTTTTTGGCGGCGGTGGTCTCGACATCAATGGGATTTTCCATTGAGGTTGGGGGCATAGCCGGGCCTTTTCCTTTTGCAGTGGCGGATCTGGTGGACGGCCGGCGAGGAGGAAGGGACACCTGCTTCTTCTTGCGCTTCCTTGAGGCAAGATCCTGCAGCAGTGGGTCTGATTCTGTGTCAGAGCCTGCGGCATCATGCTGCTGTTGACTTGAGTGGCCGGAATTTTTCTCGTCAGAGGGTGGATTTGCAGAAGGATAGGGAGTCGATTTGCGATCCTTGGTCTTCTTCTGAGATGGGTAGTTGTCGTAGAGCTCGCTGTAGTCGAAATCATCAGCATCATCCCTCCTGTTGTAAGGCATGCTCTTGCCTTGCTGCTGCACTTCAGTGTCTGCCTGGGGAAAGGCAGAGGATGCGGCAGTGACAGAGGGCTCAAGTGTAAATAGCCCTTTGAAATCCGATGTGTTGAGGGATCGTTCATTCTGGGCAGCCTCGTATTCAAGGACATCATCAACTCCGGGAATAATCACTGATGATCTTGGAGTTTGAGATGGCTCAGAGTCGCCGGGACCAGGGAGTATGATCTGGAGGGGAATTGGCTCATCTTCGGCAGGGTCTTCTTCTGCGGCAGTTTCTCCCCCTGCATCATGGTCCGGAGAGATGTTCATGGGAGAAGCCTTACCTGACCCTTCACCGGCATCGTGCGGCGGCGATTCTGGGGAGAGAGATGGCTGTTGCGTCGCGGCGGCAGTGGCTGCGGCGGCGTTGAGAGACTTGAGGCGTGCGATGGCTTCCATCGATTCAGTCTCATCAAGGTCCTCCATTGTTGCATTGGGACGAACCTCCCTGACCAGCTCCAGAAAACGAGGGTCCTCGAAGTAGCGGGTGAACGGATTTGGGATTGGAGATGCACCAGCCATTGAATTCAAATTCTTGATAAGCAATTTAGGGTTTAGAAAAAAAACAGAGTGCACAATCGAACGTAAGAAGCTAGGGATTTTATACTTTGTGTTCGATAGAGAAATTAGGGTTTTGAGAATTCAAGAAAATTCAAACTCTTTTAATCTGATTTGTATGAGAAGTGTAGTTGGATTAGGAGTTTGAATAATAGATAAAGAAAATAGGAGAGAAAAACGGGTGGTAGTATGATGGGACGTAAAAACCAGGCAACGGTTACTTTTGATCTGAACCGTCGCCTGCCGCACACTTGAGTGCTGCCCAACGGTCAAGTGGGGCATTACTCTGCGGCAGGTTGTTGCCAATTTTTTTTTTTTTTTTAATATATTCTTTTTCTGTTTTTAATATATTTTCTTTTTCTATTTTTAATATTCTCTTTTTCTGTTTTTAGAATATTTTCTTTTTCTATTTTTCATTTTTCATTTTCTTTTTGAATAAAATAAGTAAAATATTTTTGTGGTGTGAAAAATCAAGGCTTACAAAGCAAAATTAGGAAAATAATAAGAACATCTAATCCTAATGGAACATCATGCTGCATCATAAGTACTTATACTCTACTTGGGCATAATGCCATGTCAAAAATGAAATTATCAAATACTTAGTTCACCTTAGTACATAGTATCTCAACCCATTGAGTATTAATTACATGTATATGGGTTTGACCATGTTGCCTAAAGTGGTTTGGGTATTTTCTCTTCCTTCGGAAAATTTTAATCTCATAATTTGTCTAAGGCAGAATGCTGTGGCAGGGGTTCAGTAGGCATGACAATGCGGCAGCATGATGCAGATCAGCATCTAAGGCATGGTGCACATACACAAAGACTTTCTTAAAGCAAAGAATCGATCTGAGTTCAGTGGCTTGGTGAAGATATCAGCTATTTGATTTTCTGTTGGGATGTGATCAATCCTCAAGAGTCGTTTCTCCACCAAATCTCGGATGAAATGATGCCTTATGCTGATGTGTTTGGTTCTTGAGTGCTGCACTGGATTATGACTGATATTTATGGCACTTGTATTGTCGCAGTAGAGTGTAACAACATTGCTATCCAGGTGGTAGTCATCAAGCATGTGCTTCAACCAAATCAGTTGAGTACAGCAACTCCCTGCGGCAATATATTCTGATTCGGCAGTGGATAGAGAAATGCAGTTTTGCTTGCGGCTTTGCCATTAAATGATGTTGTTTCCAAGAAAGCAACATCCTCCGCTTGTACTCTTGCGCTCATCCGTGTCTCCTGCCTAGTCGGCATCTGAAAATCCGACCTAATCGGTGGTGGTATCTTTGGTATACCATATGCCTAACTCGACTGATGCGGCAACATAGCGTATGATGCGTTTGACTGCCTTCAAATGTTCTTCCCTTGGATCAGCTTGAAACCTGGCACACAAACAAACGCTATACATGATATCTGGTCTAGTTGCCGTAAGATAAAGTAAACTCCCTATCGTGGATCGGTAGAGTGTCTGATCCACTGCGGCAGTATCAGTGCCTCGGGAGATTTTGTCCGTTGAGCCCATAGGTGTTTTCATGGGCTTGGATCCTTCAAGTTGGAATCTTTTGATGATATTCTTAGCATATGAAGCTTGTGAGATGAAAGTTCCAGTTGATGATTGCTTGATATGGAGCCCTAAAAAATGAGTTAGTTCTCCTACCATGCTCATCTCAAATTTTGATGTCATGGCAGAGGTGAATGTTTTAAGCATATTCTCATATGTGGATCCAAAGACAATATCATCTACATAAATTTGAGCTATTAAAATTTTGGAAGAATTGAATTTAACAAACAAGGTTTTGTCGGCAGTGCCTCGGGTGAATCCAAAACTGAGTAGAAAATCAGTTAGGCAGCCATACCAAGCTCTAGGAGCTTGTTTTAAGCATATTCTCACATGTGGATCCAAAGACAATATCATCTACATAAATTTGAGCTATTAAAATTTTGGAAGAATTGAATTTAACAAACAAAGTCTTGTCGGCAGTGCCTCGGGTGAATCCAAAACTGAGTAGAAAATCAGTTAGGCAGCCATACCAAGCTCTAGGAGCTTGTTTTAGGCCGTACAATGCTTTGTGCAGTTGATACACATGGTCAGGATGTTTTGGATCTTCGAAGCCCTTTGGTTGTGCAACGTATGCCTCCTCCTCAAGTATGCCGTTGAGGAACGCTGCCTTCACATCCATTTGATGTAAGGTGATGTTGAGGTGGCATGCAATGGCAATGAGTAGACGAATGGACTCCATGCGTGCTACGGGGGCAAAAGTTTCATCGAAATCGATGCCTTCAACTTGCGTATAGCCTTGCGCCACTAGCCTTGCCTTGTTGCGTACAACTTGCCCGTGCTCATTCGACTTATTTTTAAATATCCACTTTGTCCCGATGATATTCCTGTTTTTGGGACGAGTAATGAGCTTCCAAACTTTGTTTCTTTCAAACTCGTTCATCTCTTCTTGCATTGCCATAAACCAAAATTCATCGGCCAATGCTTCTTTGGCATTCTTCGGTTCGATCGTTGAGAGATATGAGGCAATGCCTATTTCAATGCATGTGGCAGACATGCTTATATTCTTGGTCATGTTGCGGTAGTTTATGTACGGATGAACTCTCATGCGTCTGGCCAACATTTGACTTGAAGGGTGGTTTCGGACAACATGCCTTGGGGGATCCCTTCGTCGTTGGTTTGATTCCACTTCACCATCTGATGAATCTGATTGATGTGGGGTGCTATCATCGTTTGATTGCTCAGGAGAGGCTGCAGAAGGTTGAGCATCATCATTCGAGCCAGTAGGTGCGGCAGTAGGCTGCGCAGGTGTGATACTGCCTTCAACTTCTGCTACTGCGGCAGGCTCGAGCAAACCTTTCACATCTTCTTCTTTAGGTTTCCTGAGTCGACTAAGATCATCAAAATCAACATTCACAGATTCAATGATGGTTCTAGTTTGTATAATAAAAATACGATAGGCATGACTATTCCTAGAGTATCCAACAAATAATCCTTTGAGTGACTTTGGATCAACTTTGGATCTAGGTTTCCTATCATTTAGAACATAACAAACAGAGCCAAAAACATGAAAATATTTCTAATTAGGCTTTCTATTGTTCAAGATTTCATAGGCCATTTTTGTTGTTCCTGAACGTATGCTGATGCGGTTCAGGATATGGCATGCGGCATTGAATGCTTCTGCCCAAAATTGCTTGCTTAGGCCCTTGGCGATCAGCATGGTACACGCCATTTCCTTGAGGGTTCGGTTCTTCCTTTCAGTCACGTCATTTTGTTGCGGTGTTATGGGGGCAAAAAACTCTTGGGCAATGCCATGTGCATCACAAAATTGGGAAAGCCGTTGGTTTTCGAACTCGGTGCCATGGTCACTTCTTATTCTCTTTACCGAGGCTTCATGGTTGGTCTTTATCAACCTAATGAGCTTGGACACCTCATCAAATGTCTCACTCTTGTCGGTGAGAAAACGCACCCACGTATATCTTGAGAAATCATCTACTACGACGAGTACGTAGCGTTTTCCAGAATGGCTCCTTGTCTCGATTGGTCCCATTAAATCCATGTGAAGGAGATCAAAGCATTTGGTTTGCTTTTGATACAGTCCTGCCTTAGAGTTGGCAGGTCCTGCGGCAGAGGCATCAGTCTGTCCTGCGGCAGGTATTGCTGGATGACTTGCACGAGTCATTTTTCCTTGTTTGCAATGTCCACATGTTGTCTTCTGGATTTTTGGGAGGGCTGGAAGTCCACGAACAGCATTGAGCTTGATTAGGCGCTCTAAATTCCCAAGACTTGTGTGTCCAAGTTTTTGATGCCATAGATCTATGTCATCTTTGACTTGTGCAGAGAGGCATGTTTCTCCAATGGCGTAGCAATTGTTTGACTTGGAACGCTCCCCCTGGATTAGTGGGTTCCCTGCATTATCAAACACTTCACACATTTGGTGAGTAAATTTTACATTCATGCCTTCATCGCATAGTTGACTTATGCTTATGAGGTTTGTGATGAGGCCTTCAACATGAAGCACTTGGTGTAGCTTCGGCAGCCCTTTCACATTTAATGTGCCTCGGCCAACAATTGAGCCACTGGAACCTCCTCCAAAAGTGACTTCTCCTCCGTGAAAGACTTTGTAGTCGATGAGGTGATCACTATTTCCGGTCATGTGCCGCGAGCATCCGCTATCGAAGTACCACTTATCATCTTTGGTAGCTTTGAGGGCAGTGAAGATAACATTGCATGTTTCAACACTTTGGATGGCATTTGATGTGGCAGAGGAGTCATCGGAGGGACCTGTAAAACAGACATTCGTAGAGAGTTTAGTTTTGGGCACCCATTTGCGTATAATTGTTGCCTTTTTTTTTATAAGGCGTCGTGAAGGCAGAGAAAAGTATTTGGGATGCCGTGGTCCAGTGTTTGAGTGAAAATAATATCCCCTTGCTTGGTCCTCTTCGCGTCTCCAACAAAAAGGTCGAATGTGACCAGGTACTAGGCAGTAGTGGCAAACATATCATCTCTTCGATTTAAAATGTTGCTTAGGCAGGTGCTTCCTTGTCTTCGTCCTGCCTGATGATGTCTGCCTTTGCTTCGGCCTTCTGTGGAAGTCTCTTGCTGGGGCAGTGGCCTTGCTCTTGGTTGCCTCATCCCTTTTTGGAGTTAAGGATTGTGCGGCAGTTGTTGAATCGTCATTAGATGCCTTTACAAATGCCATGTCCGTTGGATTTTTCTTTGGAAAGATGGCATCTACAACTTTTTGATGTCCAAGGCCTTGCCGTTCAACATGAGAAATGCTCATTACGGCATCTAATTTTGACGTTGCCGTATTAAGTTTTACAAAAGTATTGTTAGCAACTTCAAGTTTTCCATTTACACGATTAAGATCACTTTTTAGTTTGTCAGCTTTCATGTCCTTTTTTTGTGAGTTGGACATCAAGTTTCTTCAATCGTTCTTCAAAAACGTTCTTTTCCACGAGCATTTGTTCAAGTGCCATAGCCTGCTTCTTCAATTTTTCTTCGTGTCCGGCTTTGGTTGAGGTGAGCATTTTCATCATCTTGGTTTGCCGGGCGAAGTCCATACGTAGCTCGTCGAATTTTTCCTTGAGCTCGATGAAAATATCAATGGGAATGGATTCTTCCTCGGATTCATAGCCATTGATGGAGGCAGTGAGGCACAGGCAGTTCTCTGCGGCAGAAGTTTCTGTTTTCTCTGCGGCAGAGGCGAAAAATGCAAATGTCGTCGTGCAGTAGTATTGGATGGACCATCATCTTCAGCGTCAGATAGGGTTGTGCCTTCGAGTTGAGCAGCAAGCGCAGTGGTTGAGTTTTCAAGGCAATATTGTTCCATATCTTCTTGCGCAACCATGGAATTCAAAATTCCAATGCCTCGATATTTTGAAGGGCATTCGGTTGAGTAGTGTCCAATCCCTTGACATACGTGGCACTTGATCCTCGACTAGTCCTTCGAATTTGGACTTGAACTTGAGGTTGATCCCGTGCTTGGTTGGCGAATCACAAGTCGTCGATCTTGAGTTTGTGTTGACCTTGCCGGGAACTTCCTTCTTCGGGGATCGTACGGCTTCTTCAGCGAGCGAACAAGTACAACATCCATTTTCCGGGCGAGGAATGCATACTGGTCATCTCCACCATCAGATCCAAGTAGCTCGTAGATCTCTTCATCGGTTAAGTCATTTGTAGAGGTGGGGCTGCTGCCTTGAGAACTGTTGCCTTGTTCTCTGCCGTCGGGATCTGCCACGGTGTAGGCAATGTTCCTCTCGTCGCTTCGTGAACGTGATTTCCCGTGAGTTTCACGATCTTCATGGTTCAGTTCATAGTTCTTGAAGATCGCCATTAATGAAACATAATCCTCTTCTGACATGGAGCAGTCTTCTATGGCAGTGACCTTCGGCAGGAACTTTCTTCTCATCGATCGCATTATCTTACTACACACTGTCGGGTTGCTAATGGGTGAACCAAGGTCAGCACATTCAGTAACAATGGACATTAATTCTCCAAAGTACTGAAGGCAAGTCTCGTCCTCGTTCATACGCAATTTCTCGAAACGAGACATAAGCATACGGACCTTGGTTTTCTTCACTGTGTTGTTACCTTCACAATGAAGAGCCAGCAAATCCCACACTTGTTTGGCATTAGTACATTGTTTGACAATTCTGTAAATATTGCAATCGATGGATTCAAGGATGGCACACCTTGCCCTATCGTTGGCAGTAGCTGCGGCAGTTTCATCGATAGACCACTTCTCCGGAACTTTTTCAATCGTGCCGCCTTCAGGGATTACCTCTTGAGGTGGTTTCCATCCTCGAAGTACGGATAGCCACGCACTGCGATCAATTGATTTGATCCTTGCTTCAATGCGGGTTTTCCAAAATCCATAATTACTACCGTCAAGAACAACCGGTGTTCGTACGATGTAAGATGGATCTGCCATTGTAAGTGTGCGTGATCAGACGGACCTTAAACACTAAGTAAGTCTAGTGCCCGCTCTGATACCACTTGAAAGTCGTAGGCAGTAAATAAAACGCAATGAAATGCGCTGCCTAGACAAGGCAGTGTTCTGCGGCAGAACAGCGTATGCCGCAACACGATGCCTTGTACAGAAAATGTTCGTTTTTCGTAATTTATATATTTTAGATTGTATATTAATGTTTCAGTTTAAGATTGATATATGTTATATATGTATATCGTTGCAGCGAAATTAATTAAAAATAAATTACTTGAAGAAACGAACTCACACACACGTACGTAAATTAAATGACAAGGAATTTAAATCTTTGTATGTGTATTTAAATTATACAAATACGAAACGGCCTTATGGCCAGAAATTTTATTAAGAACGAGTCTTTACAAAATGATACTCTTGGATTTACAATGATAATTACCAAAGGCTATAAACATGTATGCCTTCGTATTAATCGTATCCGAAGAGTATGAACAATCAACAACAAAACCTAGCTACTGAAATGAACACCTATTCTAAGCTATCGAATCATCAGCTGAACAAAATAACTCTCTTTAATACGAGAGAACACACGGCACGACGAGCTTCACAAATGAAGTCGCGGCTCCAAAAGCTCGATGATCGATTCTTGATGGAAATGTGTTTCTGGAGGTGTTGTGTTGTATTCTGGATTGTTAAGGAATGCAGCTGTAGACGTCCTCTATTTATAGGTGAGAGTCTTCAACTACTTTCCTTGAAAAGCTAGGTCAACAATCGGTTGAGAGTTTTAAGGGCAGGCTGTTTTGACCACTGCCGCAGGAATGCCTTCTGAAGTTCTTCTGGAATGCTCTGCCACACTGCACTGCCTTCCATACTATCTGGACTTCAGCAATCCTTTGCCCTTCTATCATGCTTCGCTTGATTCTCTTAACTCAACCTCTTGTCCAAGCCTTGCACCGCTGCGGCATAACTCTGCCTTGCTGTGCTGCGGCAGAAATCTCCTATGTTGATTGTTTTTCAAGCACGTTCCAACTAATGAACTATGCTAAATCAAATCACCAATTATGACAAGTGATTTCAACATTTAAATTGTGAAGAAAGAAATAAACAAATAAATATGTTAGCAAAACAACTTCTGCCTAGATCCTTTAAGGCATTGTAATGCCCAAACATATTTATCCTTACAATAAGTGGTCATGCGTAAACACTTTTGGCAAGAAAGGTCTTACCTATAACGCCCATTCCCACGATCGGGATGACCTGGCAATCGAGTTGGCCTCCGGCGAGCTTTTCCATGATTTCGAGCATCACACCCTCGCACCCCACCATAGTACCATTACTAGCAACGGATGAAGGTACGCTTGTCAGGGTCACTTGATCAGGGACCACAAATGTCATCTTCTTCTTCTTCTCTGCATCAACCTTTACTACAACCACTTTCTCGATTGACTTCATCTCTTCGATCACATGTTGTAGACTATTACGACATAGGTTGATGGATTTCAACTTTTCAGCTATTGGATTTTTCGGTCTCTTTGGGGCTAGGAAGCAATTCATGAGATGGGTGATTTTGGATCCATCGTCAAAATTACTCTGCTGCTGAATGATGTCAACAATATGGGCCTCGATAGCATCTTCGGCTGCGTAACGCATCTCTAATGGATCAGCAGCTTCTTCATCATCCTCGCCGATACCAAGGGGAGGATTATAGGATTCGAGAAATTCCTGAAAGAACGTGATGTGCCTAGTGATGGGCTCGACTAGTTGTCTGTCGAGAGAAACTGGAGGGGAAGGATGATGTTCGACATCATGTATGATGTTCATAAGAGAAACCAAGGATGCATAGGCTGCCATGTGAGAAGGCGATTCGGCGTTGGTTTTGGTGTTCTGATTTTCTAAGGAGAGTAGATATGCTGCTTCAGATGTGTTCTATGAAAACAATCAAGTGGATGCACCTGAATAAGTAGATGTGTTGATTCAAATGTGTTGTGTGAAGTTTCCCAGTAGAAGCAACAGGAGCCGCCGGGCCCGGTTGATCAGTAGTATTTTCAAGACCACAAAACAATCAACATTCTAAGAATTGTTGGTCCAACAAAAGCCCACTTGATGCATGATTCCAACGAACCTAGCTGTCCAATTTATCGTTAATATTATTATATAATAATATATCTACAGAGCTATTACCATTCAGACATATCCATCTTTACCGATGCAGCGGAAGGATTCGAGCTCGGGCAGCAGCTGGCTAAAAATAACCAACACTTGCCCGTATATGAATTCTTGCGGACAACCCACGTGAATCGAAGTGGACTGAATTGAATTGAGGAAGTAAGATATTGTAAAATATTTCTCTGAGGCATTTTCACAAACACTTGAATGGCAACTTTATTCCACCCATTGCGTTGAACTGTTATGTGATGGAAGGAACAAGGAAAAAAATATAACGAAAATAAAAGCCCATAAAGTGCACATGAGCACATGGCAGGAGGTATTTACGTGACTGCATGAGCCCATCGCGTGGCCGATTAAAATTGACTTCGGATGTAGAGAGTAATATTCAACCAGAGATTTTAGGTGGTTTTAGAGATATTTTCTGAGGGATATTTAGAGATATTTACTTTTATAAAAAATGACAAATTTTTAAAAGGTACGGGAGTAGCAATAGCAAGATAGTTGATATACTTTTTTTTTTATACACAATAGTAAGTTGACGACTTAAACAGGTAAGAAGCAGGTAAGAAGCACGTGGGATTTCTGACTTAAGCAGGTAAGAAGCACGTGGAATTTCTGTCAGAACAGTGTTAAAAAGAATGAACAGTTGAAAAATGTTGACTTATGGGTTTTTTGGAACAATGTCAAAAGGTTATACAGTTAAAAATTGTTGACTTATGGGATTTTTGACGCCAGGTAAGCAGGCACGTGCGACTCACGTGCGATTTCTGTCCGAACAGTGTCAAAAAGGATGAACAATTGAAAAGTGCTGACTTATGAGATTTTTATGAGAATGACTTTCGTCAAAGGGGGCAATTTGTAATTCTAACTCCTAAGTTGACACACCAAAAAAAAATTATTTTAACTTTTTTTTTAAATATAATTTAATTCTAATTTATCACTTACTTTTTAAATTTTACTTACAATTATTTTACTTTTTATTTTAAAATATATTTTTATCTTTTATTTTTTTGTTAAAAACTAAAAAAATATTAGGCTATTAATTGATGAAATAAAATTCAATCAATGATGAAATGAAGCTGCAAAAAAATTTGTGAGAGGTAGTGAGAAATGATTGGAGGTGTACGCTCCTTTTATAGGTGAAGGGAAGATTAGAGTTTGTATTATATTTTTGAAATTCAAAATTAATTCCTTTCCGATTTTCATTCAATTAGAAACGGCAATTATAGAATTAAAAATCAAAGATTACGATAAATTATAGGTTGCTTAAATTAAGGAGTTTATTATAGTATATAATAATTTATTAATATAAAAAATCGGTAATTATGTTATTGCGTTAAGAAAAACAAAAATCTTTACTATAATTATGGACGCGTTTTGACCATGAAATTAATTTGACCTATAATTAAGGAATTGTTGTTAAATTGTTAATTAATTAGCGCAATTAATGAATGATTTTAAATTAATTATATAATGTAAATATACCTTAATTATAGCCCATAGTATATATGGAATTTAATAAATATATATATTTAATATTCGGCTTAATTAAAACCGAAAATGAGTTTAAGTAATTAAAATGTATTAATTTGTAATTAAAAAATAGAACGGACGATTAGGATTGAGTTTCCATAGTGTGAACACGCTATTAATCCAAGGATGGAGAAAAATCCACGTAGGACATCTGCTTGCCGTTTTATATATTGTATGATTCATAATATATTAATTGTTTTATTTTTTTCCAGCTATTTATATTAAATTCATCACTAAATAAATTTGCGTTCTCTAATTACATACATTTCTTTTCTTTATTGACATATTTGTTTTTTCTTTGTAGGTGTTTTTTACAACATCAATAATTTGATAAAGTACAAGTTCAAGAATAGAAGATGAAAACGTGCATGAATAGCATTTACTGCTATACAATTCAATTTTATGTGAAGTAATTATTTATGTATTAATTTTGTATTTGTATTTGTTAAAGAAATTAATAGAAATGTAAACACTTTTTCTTTTTTACGTTTTGTTTCCATCTTCTTAATTAAATATAATAAAATTAATTAAGATTTCATGGTGCTTTATTTTCGCAACTAAAATAAAATAAGACTTCATGTTAATTAATTAAATTATTCGATTTTCCTTCACTAATTAAGATTCATTAATTACTGGTCAATACCGTTCTTAATTATAATAAACAAATCTGTTTTTTTAACGCAATTACCTAATCACCAAATTTTATATTAATAATTTTTTTTTGCGTTTTTAACTATAGTAAACAAATCTGTTTTTTAATGCAATTACCTAATCACCAAATTTTATATTAATAAATTATTTTTGCGTTCTTAATTATAGTAAACAAATCTGTTTTTTTTACTATTAATAAATTATTTTGCGTTATTAATTATAGTAAACAAATTTGTTTTTTTTAAACTAATGGTAATTTGTTTATTCTTTTTCTATAATCGCATAATGAAAATAGGAAAACAATTATTATAAGTATCATACAAATCCTAATCGAATTTGCTTCAGCCTTAAGGAAAATAGGAAAACAATTATTATAAGTATTTTGAAAATCATACAAATTTGCGTTACTCAATGAAATTAATTTTTACCTATTATAACCTTATTAAATGATAGGTTATAATTAATATTTAATGGTTTGTAAATAATTATAATTAATTTCAATAGAATGAATGAGGATATTTATGGTAAATTATATCAAAACGTCAATTGAAAAGCAAATACTTAAAAACTCAAAACGTCAATTATTAAAAATGGGAGGGAGTATTATATAATTTTGTTTTTTTGTAATTAATTATTAGTAATGTTCGTGGTATTCATTAGAATTCGTTTTATTCAATTTAATAATTTTGTATATTTATTTCTTATTTTCAGCGTTTTATATTTAATTAATCTACTTTGTAGGTGTTTTCTTATGACACCGTAAAAATTGAAGAAAGATATTTACTAATTGTTTTACTGTTTTTTTTTTTCTTATTTTCAGGGCTTTATATTTAATTAATTTGTGTTATCTTACTAATTATTAATTATTCTTTTTTTTTTGCGTTATATTTTTTAGTTCATACATTATTTGGTTTTTTAGGTGTTTTTTTATTAAATTACATTGAAAATATAAAGTAAAAGTTGATGAAAATATGTATCAATTTGTTTTTATTTTCTTTCTAAGTGTTTTCTTATGACATTGAACAGATAAAGTAAAAGTAGAATAAAAGATGAAAATATGCACCGAAGTGAAGTTATTAGAGATTCAATTTACTATTATACAATTTAGTTTTATTCTTTGTAATAAAAAATTATTATTAGTAGTGTTTTTTAATCCTATTTGTTATGAATTTTATATATAATTAATTTATTGTAGTTCATACATTATTTGGTTTTTTAGGTGTTTTTTTATTAAATTACATTGAAAATATAAAGTAAAAGTTGATGAAAATATGTATCAATTTGTTTTTATTTTCTTTCTAAGTGTTTTCTTATGACATTGAACAGATAAAGTAAAAGTAGAATAAAAGATGAAAATATGCACCGAGGTGAAGTTATTAGAGATTCAATTTACTATTATACAATTTAGTTTTATTCTTTGTAATAAAAAATTATTATTAGTAGTGTTTTTTAATCCTATTTGTTATGAATTTTATATATAATTAATTTATTGGACTCAATACCCAACATGTGCATCTCTGAACTGTAGGGCTAAGGAATTCATTCATAGCAAATCTTTTAATCAGTATTTTTGATGAAAAGATATAAAGGTCTTCTTATATAATAAAAAAAAATTGAGGTTATCGATAGCTTTTCTATTAAACCAATCTTGGATAATTCGATCATATTTCTAGCAGACACATCTATTACAATTGCTACAATCTTAAATTCCAATGTTTCCTTACAAATTTATTTCAATACATGTCCATTGTTTGGTATATAAAAAATCTCACAAAGGTATTTAAAATGTTTTTGTTATTATTTAAACAAGCGCAATTATATGTGCGTTGTTATTCAAAAGTAAATATGATGTATTTACGGGTAAAGTCAATATTTGTGCAAAATTGATTTATTTTTTAAAATATCAGTATTTAATATTTTATCGACAATTATCACACTTATATTAATATAATTGTGTGAGACATGTGATAACGGCTACAAATGGATTTATAGAGTAATAGTCAATTTTTTAGGATTCGAGCATGGACTGCAATCATGATCCACTCAACACTATGAGTGGCTACATCATGATAGCGTACGAGTTGAGTTTTTTGGTATTTTCTAACATTCATGTTTTATTATATAATATGTTATGATAGTCAATACGAGTGAAATTTTGAGTTGTTAATATTTTTATAAATATAAATAAATGTTTACAAATAAAATAATAATTGTAAAAAGAGCTTTCAATTTTTTTTATTTTATTGTAATTAATAATACAATTTATTTTCAAAATATTATTTAGTTTAACGGATTAGAAGATCTTTTTATGCACGTGATAAATCAATATGTGTGGAACATATTTTTGTAACACAAATTTTGAGTTGTTAATATTTTTATAAATATAAATAAATATTTACAAATAAAATAATAATTGTAAAAAGAGCTTTCAATTTTTTTTATTTTATTGTAATTAATAATACAATTTATTTTCAAAATATTATTTAGTTTAACGGATTAGAAGATCTTTTTATGCACGTGATAAATCAATATGTGGGGAACATATTTTTGTAACACGTTTGTATTTAACCAGGAGCAATGTTGCGATTCAAGAATAAATATGATGTATGACAGTGAATATTTTTTGTAAAATTGATTTATTTTTTAAAATGTCTGTATTTAAGCACGAGTAATTGTATATTAGAGTTCAAAAATTGTTTTGAAACATTTGAATAAGCAGGTTTGGACATATACATTTATAAATAATAATCCAATTGAATAATGAAAGAATGTTAATTTTATCAACAATTATCACTTACTATAATTTTGTGAGACACGTGATAACGGGTGCAAATGGATTTATAGAGTAATGTGAAATCAATTTTTATGATTCCATCGTGGAAAATAATGTACTCCTGATCCACCCATTATTTGACAGGTTCTAAAATTTTAAACAGTTATTCATTAAAAAAAAACAACGATTTGGGTGACTACGGATTATGAAGCAGTTGGTTTTTGTGTTATTTTTTTTAATATCTCTGTCTTATAATATAATATGTTATGACAGTCGTGCAAACAGATTGCGATTGAAATTTTGAGTTGTTTTTTTTAAGCGAGTAGTCGGATCATGTATCCATGACCCATTTATTATTTGATAGGTTCGAAAATTTTAAACCATAATTCATTTTTAAATATAAAATAAATGTTTACAAATAAAACAATAATTGTAAAAAGATCTTCCAAAATTTCTTATTTTATTCTAATTAATAATACAATTATTTTTTTAAATATTATTTAGGTTGACGGATTCTATGATCTATTTAAGTACAAATAAATCAATATGTGTAACATATTTTTTTAAGACATTAGTATTTAAACACTTGCGATTCAATAGTAACTATGATTTATTTACACACGGCCAAAACATTGATTTATTTTTTAAAATGTCAGTATTTAAGCACGAGCAATTGTATATTACGATTGTTTTGAAACGTTTGAATAAACATTTTCGACAGATATATCTAGAAATAATGATCCAATTGAATAATGAAAGAATGCTAAATTTATCGACAATTATCACCCATTCCCTTATGCTACTATAATTTTGTGAGAATTGTGGTAAAGGCTGCAGATAAATTTATAGAGTAGCGTGGTCTAAAATTTTAAACCATTATTCATTTTAAAAAAATCAACAGGTTTGGGTGGCTACGTATTGCGGGTGAAATTTTGTGTTTTTTAGCAAGTGGTCATTTTATAGGTTCTAAAATTTTAAACCATAATTAAATATAAAATCAGGGAGTTTCAGCGGATAAATGTGGATTTGGCGGGCCATTTAATATTTTTATAAATATACAATAATTGTTTACAATTAAAACAATAATTGTAAAACGAGCTTCCAAAATTTTTTATTTTATTATAATTAATAATACAATTTATTTTTTAAATATTATTTAGGTTAACGGATTAGACGATCTATTTCATTATAAATTAATATGTGTGCAACATATTTTTTTTAAGCCATCAGTATTTAAACACGAGCAATTGTATGTTGCGATTCAAGAGTAAGTATTATGTATTTACGCACGGACAAAGTCAATATTTGTGCAACATTGATTTATTTTTTAAATTTTCAGTATTTAAGCACGAACAATTGAATATTACGATTCAAAAATTGTTTTGAAACGTTTGAATAAGTAGGTTTTGACAAGTATATCTATGAATAATGATCCAGTTGAATAATGAAAGAATGCTAATTTTATCGACAATTATCACCCTTATACTACTATAAGTATGTGAGACATGTGTTAACAGGTGGGGATGGATTTATAGAGTAATGTCGATTCAATTATTTATGACTCGATCGTGGACAATAATGTACTCATAATCCACCAATTATTTGACAGGTTATAAAATTTTAAACCGTTATTCATTTAAAATTTAAAATCAACGGTTTGGGTGGCTATGGTCATGACGTACGAGTTGGTTTTTATGGTATTTTGTAACATTCCTATTTTATTATATAATATGTTATGACATTCAATACGGGTGTAGGCGGATTGCAAATGAAGTTTTGAGTTGTTGTTTTTAGCAAATGGTCGTACCCATCACCCACTCATTATTTGATAGGTTTTAAAAATTTAAACCATAATTAATTTTTATAAATATATAACCAGTGAGTTTCGGCGGATTTGTCTGGAGAATTAATATTTTTATAAATATAAAATAAATATATACAAATAAAACAATAATTGTAAAAAGAGCTTACAAAATTTCTTATTTTATTATAATTAATTAATAATACAATTTAATAAGCACGAGATAAATCAATATGTGTGCAACATATTTTTTAAGACGTATTTAAACATGAACAATGGATGTTGTGATTCAAGAGTTCCTATGATGTATTTACGCACGGGCAAAATCAATATTTGTGCAACATTGATTTATTTTTTAAAATGTTAGTATTTAAGCACAAGCAATTGTATATTACGATTCAAAATTTGTTTTGAAACGTTTGAATAAGCAGGTTTGGACATGTATATCTATAAATATTGATCCAGTTGTATAATAAAAGAATGCTAATTTTATAACAATTATCACCCTGATGCTACTATAATTCTGCGAGACATGTGATAACGGGTGCATATGAATTTATAGAGTAAGGTCGAATCAACCTTTTATAAATCGAGCGTGGACAAAATTGTAATCATGATCCACATGTTATTTGAAAGGTTCAAAAATTTTAAACTGTTATTCATTTAAAAAAAACAACGGTTTGGGTGGCTGCGAGTCATGATAGCGTACGAGATGGTTTTTGTGTTATTTTTTAACATCTGTGTTTCAGTACGTAATATGTTATGACAATCAATATGGGTGTAGGCGAGTGAAATTTTGAGTTGTTTTTTTTTATAGCGAGTGATCAATCATGTACCAATGACCCACTCATTATATGATAGGTTCTAAAATTTTAAACCATAATTCATTTTTATAAATATAAAATCAGTGAGTTTCAGCGGCTAAGTATGAATTTGGCGGGGAGTCATCGCATATACTTTATAGAGGAAGTTTGCTACAACAATTTATTGGCGATGGTTACACTATGTTTTAGTTTTACAAAATTACTTACATGAATAATAATCATCAAGATTTTCTTTGTGATTCTTAAATCGTAGGAACTTTGATCCGTTCAATAATATAAAAAGACTTATTTTTACATTTTGCTTTTGTTGACGGTACCGATTGATAATAAAAAAAACTTGAAAATTATGTTATCGATAAGAGTCTTTTGATTAACATAATTGAAAAATATTTAAACTAGAGATCACGATAAAAGTTTTTCGATTAACATAGTAGACACATATTTTAACTAGAGATGAAGATAAAAGTTTATTTCTTAACATAGTAGAAAAATATATAAACTAGAGATTAAGATAAAAGTCTTTTAATTAACATAATTGAAAATTATTTAAACTATAAACGACGATTAAAGACTTTTGCTTAATATAATAAAAAAAAATTTAAATTATTAATGAGGATGAAAATGTTTTGTTTAGCATAACGAAGGGAAAAGCCTATATGCTACGAAAGTTTTTTAATTGAGTATCTGCACGGGAGAAGCCTATTTTTGTTCATGCAAAACGACGGGAGAAGCTTATATGCTACGATAGTTTTTTTTTTTACCGAGTATCTGCTGTTAAAAATATGTGTCTCCAAAATATTGACAATTGAAATAATTACTTTATGCTACGAGAGTTTTTTGATCAACTAGAGTTGAAGATAAAAAATCATTTACTTATATATGACGACCATAGTAGACAAATATATAAACTAGAGATTAAGATAAAAGTCTTTTAATTAACATAATTGAAAATTATTTAAACTATAAACGACAATTAAAGATTTTTGCTTAATATAATAAAAAAAAAATTTAATTATTAATGAGGATGAAAATGTTTTGTTTAGCATAACGAAGGGAAAAGCCTGTATGCTACGAAAGTTTTTTAATTGAGGGAGAAGCCTATTTTTGTTCATGCACAACGACGGGAGAAGCTTATATGCTACGATAGTTTTTTTTTTACCGAGTATTTGCTGTTAAAAATATGTGTCTCCAAAATATTGACAATTGAAATAATTACTTTATGCTACGAGAGTTTTTTGATAAACTAGAGTTGAAGATAAAAAATCATTTACTTATATATGACGATAAGTCTTTTAATTAATAATATAATTGAAAAATATTGAGAGTTTTTTGATAAACTAGAGTTGAAGATAAAAAATCATTTACTTATATATGACGATAAGTCTTTTAATTAATAATATAATTGAAAAATATTTTAACTACGATTAAAGTGAAGATTAAAATTTTTTTCTAACATAATTTAAAAATATTTAAACTAATATATGAAAGTCTTTTGATTAACATTATTGAATAATATTTAAATTAGAGATAAATATGAAAATCTTTTGCTTTACATAATAGAAAAATATATAAACCAAACAAGAAAGATGGTGCTTAACATAATTAAAAAATATTTAAACTAACGTATCGATTAAAGTCTTTCGATTAACATAGTAAAAAAATATTTAAATTAGAGATGAAGATAAATTTTTTTTGTTAACATAGTAGACACGTATTTAAATAAGAGATGAAGATGAAAGTCTTTTACTTAACATAAATGAAAAAATATTTAAACTATAATGACGATAAAAGATTTTTTGCTTAACATAATAAAAAAAATATTTAAATTAGGAATGACGATGAAAATCTTTTGTTTAGCATAACGGCGGGAGAAGTCTATATACTATGAGAGTTTTTTGATTGATTATATGCACAGGAAAAGTTTTGTTCATGCACAACGACGGGAGAAATTTATATGCTACGAGAGTTTTTTGATTGAGTATCTTATGTTAAGAATATGAGGCTTCAAAATATTGACAATTGAAATGGGTCATCTTTCAAATTGATCCTGTATGTCAAATTAGTCATAATCTTATAAATAAAACGTTTTTTAATATTTTATTCTTAATTAATTCTTTGTTTGTAAGGTTAATTGGTGTCACGATAATACTTTTGAGGAATATCGATTTTTCCAAGTGTGTGTAATTAAACGCGATTACTTATAACAAAACTTGGTAATTATGTCATCGATGCGAAAGTATTGTGGTAAAAAATCTGTGGCGACAAGATTTATATATTCTTCGAATGTCATGAGATCTAAGATTTCCATGCGGTTTTCAACGAAGTCACTTTTTGTCCAACGTTGGTATATATTTTTGAAGAGATCGTCATTTATACACAAACAATTGTATGTTGCTGTTTTGATATTGACCAACAGAGTCGGGTAGAAGTTCTTACTCTGCGATGAGTAGGGTGAGAATTAGACGGGACGAGACATGATGGGACGAGACGAGACGGGACGGTACGTGACGAGACAGGACGAGACGAGACGGAATGAGACAGGACGAGACGAGACAAGACGGGACGGGGCGGGACGAGACGAGACGCGATGCAACGGGACTTTACAAGAGGAGACGGGACGAGGCAAGACGAGACGGGACGGGACGGGACGGGTTGGGATTTGGAGAATCCCGTCACGTCCTTAATTTCACACAATATACATGAGTCAATGGCAGTCTTTATCCAGGGAGGGTTGTTATATTTTTAAGAAAGCCATTATTTTCGCATGAACAACTGTATGTTGTTTTTTCCAGAGTCACATCCAGAGTCGGGTTGAAGATTTTTACTATGTGATGATAGTGGAAAGATTACTAATAGAACAAAAAAATGTAGTGTATAAAGAAGTGTTTCAAAATTTTTAATGGAGAATTACATGTTACCATTATCAGTGTTTCGACAACATTTTTTTTTTCTTTAATTGTTTCCAATTAACATGACACTCTTTAGCGCCAAAACATAGGTTTGAAAATTATACAAATATTTGAAAAAATACAAAGCCTAATAGTGTAGTACAAATTTTACTAAATACTTCAAAAATCCATCAACCTACTCATTTATAATACTAACCCTCATTTCGAACTTTTAAATAAAAAGTACCATCTGATAATAAAATTTTAAAACATCCACGTGCATCGCACGGGTGTAAAGTACGCATCAGTTTTATAACATGTTTCGCATTATTCAGATAACATTAATTGCGATACCTTATACATTATATTCTTTTATCGATTACGTGTGCTTAATTTCAAATGTTTCATTCAATCTTTTAGGAATTGTTTTGAAGCCCTCGATCGTACCATTAGAGACATTATGAGAGTAGAGAATCCTGACCTTGCGAATCTGCCGTACGGAGGAAAGGTTGTTGTTTTCGGTGGTGATTTTCGACAGATTCTTCCAGTCATACCTAAAGGAACAAAACAGGATATTGTTCATGCCACTATTAATTCTTCCAAAATATGGAAAGAGTGCAAGGTCTTGCGTTTGACGCAAAATATGAGGCTGCAAAATGTAGGAGATCAAAACGAGTATGAAATGTTGCGTGAATTCTCAAATTGGATGTCGGCTATTGGAGATGGTACGTTGGGCGATGATAACGATGGGGAAGCGATTATCGAATTTCCAGATGAGTATTTGATAACTCGGTCGGACAATTTTATAGAATCGTTGGTCGAAGCAACGTATCCTTCTTTCCATGAACGCATCGGTGATCCGGAATTTTTACAAGGGAGAGCTATTCTGGCGCCAACGCTGGATGAAGTGTATGCGATCAATGATTATATGGTGTCGCTGCATAATACCGATGAAAGAGTTTACTTGAGTTCTGATTCTATTGCGCCTACAGACCGTGGAAACACTATGTTTGAACAAATGCATTCCGTCAAATTTTTAAACACCATCAAATGTTCTGGACTTCCAAACCATCAGTTGAAGTTGAAGGTAATTATGCATTTCGTTCCCTGTTAAGCTTTTAATTTATTCAATATGTATTTCTATTATTGAATAATTAAGGACGAGTAATATTGTTCTCTAAATTCTTATGTTTTATATTATTCGCAAGGTTGGTGTACCGATAATGCTATTGCGTAATATGGATCCTTCCAATGGACTGTGCAATGGTACGAGATTGGTTGTAACAAGGCTCGGTAATTATGTGATCAAGGCCAAAGTGTTAGGAGGAAAAAATTCAGGAGAAATGTTCTATATTCCTCGGGTCACTTTGACGCCGTCCGATGCAAAATTACCGTTTACTTTCCAAAGAAGACAATTTCCAATAATGGTATCGTATGCCATGACAATTAACAAGAGCCAAGGTCAGTCGTTGTCCAGCGTTGGTATATTTTTAAGGAAACCTGTATTTTCGCATGGCCAACTTTATGTTGCTGTTTCACGAGTTACTTCCAGAGCCGGGTTGAAGCTTTTACTTTGTGATGATAGTGGTAACCTTACTAATAGAACAACAAATGTGGTGTATAAAGAAGTGTTTCAAAATTTGTAATAGAGAATTACGTGTTATCATTGTGTTTCCGTCAATAATATTTATCTTTTATTGTTTCAATAGGCATGACACTCATTTGCGTAAAAACATAGGTTTAAAAATTATACTAATAGTTAAAGAATAAAACGTCAATAGTGTAGCTCAGAGGTCTATCAAAAACTTCAAAATTCATCAAACTTCGACGTGTACAATACAAACACTCATTTTAAAGTTTTAAATAAAAACCACCCACTGAAAATTTTATTTTGAAAACATCCACGTGCATCGCACGGGTGAATGTTACTAGTTTTTCTTAAATTATGTGTGCAAAGAAGTATGACATTTATTTTAAAATGAATGAGTACTATTTACACCTTACTTTTTAATAAGTTCACAATGTGTAAAGTACACCTTATTATTATAAATTAAAAATATAATTCTCACTTAATACATCAATTCAATCATCAAACATTCTTTTGATTATTTTATTTATTTATTATAATTTTTTATATAATACTCTGTATCTATGAATTTAGTAAGGAAATCAAAAAATCAAAATTTGTTTAATCTCGTACAATTATTAAATTTTAGTAAAAATATTTTAATTATTATAAGTTTAGAAATAAATTGATTAATTAATATTTTAAATTAATTAATTTCTTAATTATATTATTAAATTAATTAATTAGATAAGTAATGAAATTTAATTGTGTTTAATGAATGTTGAGCCACAAAAATCTCTCTCAGACACGTGTCATGGGCTCACCTACCAGCTCACTTATACGAGAAGTCGGGTCAAGGCGAAATGACCACCCTTCACGGAGCAGAGGTGCAGCTTTCGCTGGAAGAGAATACCCATAGAAGACTCCTACCAAACTCGGGGCCGGACACACAAAATAACGGGACCCAAGATCATACCCCGGACCACGCCCGAGCACCGAGCAAAGACGCCGACAACCCGGCGTGCACAAGGATTGCGCCCGAGCACCAAGCACGGGCGGCGACGACCCTACATGCGAGACGAAGGGCTTCGAGACCGCGCCCGACCACGGAGCACGAGCACTAGCGACCCGGCGTGCACAAGGATGAGGATGATGGGCCCCGAGGCCCGGGGCCGCCGCCGGGACCTGTGCACGGCAGACAACCGCATGAGTGACATGCAACGGAGGGAGCACAAAGAAACTGAAGACGGAGAACATCCTGCTATACACGAGCCCCGGGCTCCGGGACCATACCCCGTGCACCATACAGATAAGACCTACACCAGGCATAAGTGAACAACTAGAATATGTTCCTATCTTTGCATGCGTAGATTACGTGTCGATAATAACCATCTGGATTCTACTCAATTCCCCTATTAATAGGGGCGATCCGGGACAACGAAGGGGGAGAGACCCACTTACTCATAAACTCACTGTAATAGTTCTCGAGGAAGAACACACAGAAAATAACTTTAAATACCAGTAAATAAATAGAGATATTAATCTCGGGCATTCAAGCCTAGTCTCGGTGTAATTTCATTTCAGCTCCCTTTCTACATATAAATATATGTGTTTTTGCTTCGTTTTCAAACCTGATTGCTCAAAAGTTATTTATAAAATCCGAAAGGTTTACTACGTAAACCCCCCGAGTCGATCTCTCGAGGAGCAATGCTATCGGCACGTGAAAAGCGTTTTGTGTATGTTAAGTACGAGTTCCAAAACGGGAAAGTAAAACATTATCGTCTAAGAGGGGTCGCAAATGAGTGTTTGATTTAACGTCTAAAACAAGTATTTAAAGCGAGTAATTAAAGAACGAGTTGTAACAAATGTGTTGGAAAGCAAGGGTGTTCCGATTACTCTTCCTAACGAACTAGAGTTAAATTATATTTATAAAACACCTAATTAACTATTAATCGGATTAGGGATCAAGGTGTTGTCACGTTACCCCTCACCAATGATCATCTTCACTTGATCACGACACACAAGAGAGTTTCACCCCTCGAGGTCCTCTACTCGGCGTACCGGTATCTCAAGCTTCAACATTACACATCGACCGTATGGTACACTAGTGATATACTCGAGAGTTGTTCAACACGAGACCAAAAATCGAGAGGTGTAATTATCCAATTCATAGACGATTAAGCTACTTAAGAAATCAACTCTAACTCATTGAGGAATTTCATCAAACACCCTTACAAAGGGTTTAGCTAGCCATGATTAAGCACTCAATCCAATAATCCGTAGACGAATAATCCATAATCGAAAGGAATTTCACCAGGGAAAGTCGTGGATTTGGCGGAGAAACGAGACGAACGAGCCGTGCTTTCAAAATCGGGACCGAGCTTCAACTTGTCACACGAAGAAACTAATCTGATCAAAACGACGGGCTCGACGAGAGGAACGACGTTTGTGAATGAAAATTTGTGAGATAATCGACGTATGAATTTAGATCTGAGATTTAATTGCTTGAATTAATGAAGAACAATTGAAAATTATAAAACTTAGAGAGGAAGAAAGGGGAGAGAGTTGTGGGAATTGGTTTGTGAATTGAGGTCTACTCTCTCCAATCTAAACACAACTATTTATAGTTTATCCATAAGACTAACCAAAAATACCAAAAAGACCTTAAAACAAGTCAAACAAAAGTCAAGACTTTATTCCTTCTCAATTTTCGCCCAAGGGAAGTGCTGGTGCGTTCTGAGCATAACTGGAACTTTCTCGCTCATCATATCACCGATTCAACCGTTGATATTGTAGATATAGAAGTTGGGAACCTCCTGTTAAAATTTCAGGTCAATCCAACGGTTAACGAAGCCGGAATCGATTTTCTTCCAAAGTCGCGCAGTGCTGGAATGTTGGTGTCGGCTGACGGGGAAAGTGTGTCGCCCTCCAGGCCACCGTCGGCCGACAGGATATTATGTCGGCCGACATCATCCTTCTGACGAAGGTATTTCCTTCGAACGAAGGTTGAACCGCCTGAACAAACTCTTTTACTGAAGGTGTCGGCCGACATCACCTTCATTTTCTCTGTCCTTCGGTCTGTGCATTATATCTTCGTCTCCGATTGTTATTTAGCCAAACCCACCGTTGAGTTTGTAGCTCTAGAAGTCTTCTACAGGTATGGAAATTTGGAGACGATCCAATAGTGGAATTGGCGGGGATGACGATTCTCCCAACGCTGCGCAAGGCTGGAAACCTGTATGAGCCGATTCGTGCATTTCTTCTCGTTTTCGCTCGATTCTCATCCAAACTCTATCAAACCAAAACCATGACAACATAAACACATAATCACATTAATAGGATGAAAATAAGCACAAAAACAATATAAGAAAGTCACACAAAACAATAGAAAATATCGCACAAAACCCTACCCAACTCAAATAATAATATAATATACCCGACGAAAACGACTCAAAACAATAAACATTCTAGATTATAGTAATATGCATCAATCTTATAAATGAAGTAGATTATGGTTACAAACATGCATCAATATTATAAATGAAGTAAATTATGGTTATAAACATGAATCAATGGAATAAATGAGGTGTGGAACATACCAAAAATAAACTAAATGAATTAATATAAAGTAAAACTTTTATAAATTAATAGTATCGGGATCGTAAAATTTTATTAATTTAGAGAAATTATTAATTTATTTAGTATTTTTTTCTATTTAAAAGATCAAATTGGACCGAAAAATTCAATTAATTTAGAGAGGTTATTAATTAATCGAGTATTAATTTATAGAGGTTTCAATGTAGTTAATTTAAATAAAACATGTTAATTAAGAAAGTGGCATGAAAAAATACTTTGAAAATATTAATTTAAATATATTTTTTAATAAAAATGGCTCATTTAAATAAAAAAAATTGGAAATGTTTTTTTTTATAATTAAAATGTTTTTTAAATATTTAATATTTTATAGATATTTTAAAATTAAAAATAAAATAGACTTAATCGTGATGAATAGAAATGAACTTAATCGAGTTGAATTGAATTAAATTAAATATATAATTATCTTTAGTATAAATGAAGCATGGAATGTATCGTATAATTAATTTAATTTTTTAACGTGACATTTCAATATAATACTATCCAGGTTAATTAAAAGTGTTTATTTAATAATTTTATTAATTATTTTTGTTTGAAATAAGTGTGAATTGATATTTTATTTGGAGTGTGCAAATAATATAATTTTATTTATTATTTTTTACTTAAAAATTGAGTATTATTATTTAATAGTATAGGTTAATTAAAAGTGTTTAATTAATGATTTTATTAATTATTTTTATTTGAAATATGTGTATTGATATTTTAGTTTTGTTAGCTCAGTTGATTGAACACTTGAATTGAGGACCAAAAGATCTAAAGTTTGAACCCATACATTGCAATTTTAAATTAGTTGTGATTGATTTTTCGACCAAGATGAAATTAAGCTAAATGAATTCATACATAAATATAATAGTAGTAATAACTAAAATAATTAATTTTGAAAAAAAACATGTTAATTAATAAAAGTCACCTGAAAAAATGTTCTACAAATATTAATTTTAATATTTGCTATATTTTTTTAAATAAAAATGACTCATTTAAATATAAAATTGAGATTTTTTTATAATTAAAATGTTATAATTTTCAAGATTTAATATTTTATAGAAGTTTAAAAAATAAAAATAAATTAGACTTAAAAAAATAAATTTAATCGAGTTGAGTTAAATAAAATAAAATTAAATATATAATTGGGAAAAATGGCAATAAAGCCATTTTTCAACATTTTTTCAGCAATAAGGCTTTCGAGAAATTACGCGTGCCAATTAGGCCGCCTAAAATGTGCAAAGACCACGTTGCCCTCGCATATATACACATTTGAACAAACGGTTTCAGCATTAATTTCATTTCCCGCACACGAAGCCCCCCACGAAACCCACACCTCCACAATTACTCTCTCTTTTTTCTCTCTCGGCTCCCGCTAAAAGAACAGAACACACAGAAATCGATTTCATCAAGCTTCGTAACCACCACAAACAACACACGAAATCCTCTCATCTCTCAGCTACCTGTTCGATTATCAATGGCTCCGTCGAAGAAAACCGCCGCCGCGAAGAAAACCGCCGGGAAGAAATCGACTCCAACCGCCGTTGCTGCTTCCGAAAACACTGAACGGAGGCTTGTTCAGTACACTCCGTCGAGTGAAGAGCAGGCGAGCCCTATCCCTCAGCCTGCCGCCGGCGAGAAGAAGGAGAGGAAGTAAGTATTTCGAACCCTAATGCAACCGATTTTCACTTTCAATCGGTTTATTTCCATTGCATGCCTGAATGTGTAGTGTTTTGATGGAGGTTCGGTGTGATTATGTGTTGATTAGTGTTGATTGTGTGTTTTTGGTGGCTGTTCAGTGTTTTTATGTCCTGTTCAGTGTTAAATTATGCATGTTCAGTGTCTCTGTATGCCACCCAGTGCCTTGTGTGTGCCACTTAGTGTTGATTGTGTGTGTTGGTGCCTGTTCAGTGTTAATATGTCCTGTTCAGTGTTAAATTATGCCTGTTCAGTGTCTCTGTATGCCACCCAGTGCCTTGTGTGTGCCACTCAGTGTTTATTGTGTGTGTTGGTGCCTGTTCAGTGTTAATATGTTCTGTTAAGTGTTAAATTGTCCTGTTCAGTGTTGTACATGCCATTTAAGTGCCTACGCATGCCACTCAGTGTCATTGCATGGCCACTCAGTTTTTTGATTGTGTGTGTTGGTGTATGTTCAGTGTTAAAATGTTCTGTTCAGTGTTGTGTATGCCTGTTCAGTGCCTCTTCATGCCTGTTCAGTGCCTCTGCATGCCACTCACTGAAATTACATGGCCTCTCAGTGTTGTATGTGCCTGTTCAGTGTTGTAATATGCCTGTTCAGTGCCTTGTGTGTGCCACTCAGTGCTTTGTACTCACATCGGTGTGTGTTTTTTTGGTGTTCCAGGTCCTATGAACAGATGAGGTCCAACTTGCTGACCATCATCCGGACTATTGATGATATCAAGGGCAAGCTGAAACCGAGGCACGACGAGTATTTGAAGAAAACCCCCTTCTACCATCTCTTCAAGAGCATAAAGGATCAGAGGCTGACCATCCTCCACACTCGAAAGAGCGACGCTGCGATAGCTGCCGTGCTGGAGCAGATGGATGTCGGTGCTCGTACTATTAAGCTGGGCAGCAAAAATGTCGGGATCACTCCCGAGGATGTCGATCTTATTTTTGGAATCGTAGGCGGCAGTAGGAAGCTCGATATTAGTTCGAGGTCCAAGAGTAATAACAAAAGATTCAGGGAGAGGATGTTCCCAAGAGAGAAGACGCTGAACCCGAAGATGCTGAAGGAAAAGCTTGATAGTTTGGTGAAGCGTCGGAGTCGCAAGCCTCAGGCTCTTGCTGATGTAGCTCGGCTCCTGTCGTTGATACTGATCGGCACTGTCTTCTTCTCCACTTCCTCCGTCACAATCCAATGGAAATGGTTGGATTATGTGGTGGATTTGGACTCGATGCAGAGCTACAACTGGGGCGAGGCGATTCTGAAGGCCCTTTGCGACTCGGCAGCTGTGCACAGGGACAACCCGCAGAAAACACAAGGCTGCACGATACTACTACTGGTATGTGCTTCTACTTGCTGTGCTTCACATTCGTCTTGCTGTTTACTTCTACTTGCCGTCTTTTTTATTTTTCATTCCTTGGGTTTTTTATTTTTTGGTTTTTGTGCAGTTCTGGCTTTGTGAGCACACGAACTTTGCAAACAGGCTGGAGAACGAGCACCTCCCCCGGGTCCTGAACTGGCATCTCCTTGATCTTTCGAATGTGACCAAGGAGACTCTAGCGGGCCTCGCGGACGAGGCGGTAAATATCTTCTCTCTTTCTTCTTCTTCTTCTTTTAAGTCTGTATGTTCAGTGCTTATTTATGCCATTCAGTGTCAAAGTAGGATAACTGACTGTGTGTTCAGTGCTTATTAATGTTGTTCAGTGTCACTCACTTGAGTAGGATAACTGTGATGTTTTTTTTTTAGTTCAAACGCGTGTTGTCCGTGTCTGACAGGTGGATGCTCGTCTTCTGAAACACGGCAAGACGGTGGCGGAGATCCAGGCGAACAAGGGCCACCTTTCTTATAAAGCAATCGTGAACACTCCGCGTGCGGCGGAGAGCGAGGACGAAGAGCATTCTGATGAGGAGCTGCCTTCTGGAGAGGAGAGTGAAGATGACGAGCATCCGGGCTATGATTAGTCGAGCGATGAAAAGGAACAAAAAGGAAAAGGCCCTGAGGGCGGGCCTTCTGGAGACGAGCAGTCGTCCGATGGGGAAGACGACGACGACAGTTCTTCCGGGGGGCATCAGGAGATGACGTGCATAGTCCTGGAGCCGGAGGAGGAGGGTGGGCCTTCCGAACACCAGCCCGATGAGGAACGCCCCGCTGTTTCTGCTGCTGAAGCCGAGAAGTTGCTCAACAACCTCCTGTTGGAGAATTAAGATCTCTCCGACCCTGTGAGGGATCTCCAATCCAAGCTCGAGAGCACGACTTCTCGGCTGAACGAACTGACAGGTGCTAACGTCGAGCTGGAAGGTGAAAACCAGCGTCTGAAGAGTGAGCTTTCGAAGCAGCTTGCGAAGATCGATGCAGAGACGGAGAAGGTCCCCGGGGCAGCAGGCGAGGCAGGTGGAAGCTCCGAGGAGGAGGAGGAGTTGAAACTTCTGAGGGCGCGAGTGAAAGAGCTCGAGGAAGAATTGATCAAGGCGAATGATCAGAATCATCCAGTGACCGAGGACCCCGGGGCGGGCGAGGCTCGAAGCTCCGGTGAGGAGGAAGTGCGACTTCTGAGGGCTAGAGTGAAAGAGCTCGAGGACGAAGTGCATATTTTGAAGAACGCGTTGGCTGACCTTCAGATGTCGTCGGTCATGAACGTCTACGAAAAAGTCCAGCTCGAGTCTCTGGAGGCGGACATGAAAGCGCAAGAAACCGTTCACAGAGCCCAGATCGAGGCTCTGCAGAATACTATCAAGGAACGCAAAGATGAAATCTTGAGTCTCCAGGCAGAGTTGTGCGTCTACGAGATTGACGGCAACAAGGATGATGAAGAAGAAGGGAGCCCGTTGAGACCGGAAGCCGAAAAAATAGAGTCTTCGAGCAAGGCGAAGACCAGGTCTATGGTATGACTGGTCAAGGGCAGGAAAAGGAAGCCAGCCAACGGCGATGACGACGATTTTCAGTATGATCCCCCTGCCCCTGCCGCTAAGAAAAAGGCGATCAAGAAGGGTAAAAAGGTGGTGGTGGAGGCAAGCCAGAAACCGATCCGCTGTGATTTCAATGACCAACATATCAATTTCTTGATCGACGTGAACAAGAAATTTGACCTGAACTGCGGATTCGAATTGGAGCCGGAAATCCTCGACAAAATCATCCTGCACAGCAGCGACCAAAAAATGTAAGTGAAGTTTCTTTTATTTCTTTCTTTCACATTCCTTCTTTCTTTCTTTCTTTTTTTTTTTGTGCTAAGAAAGTGTTTTTTTTTTCCCTTTTTGACAATCAGGTGGACAATGAAGTACTTTCCCCGTATAAACACAGTTTTGACGGTGTCTGACATGACCGACATGATGAAGTGCACCTTCATCAGCAATCATGTGGTCGACGCCTTTGCTGAGTCGCTGCATCGAAACCACAACAAGAAGCTGGAGGCTCTGATACTCCCCGCGCACTGTTGGGTGAGTCTTTCTACCTTTGTATTCAATGTTTTTAGTGGTTATACAGTGTGTTAGGGGTTGTCAGTGTTAATATGTGCTGTTCAGTGTTATTGTTGTTGATCAGTGTTTATATATGCTGTTCAGTGTTTCTAATGTGCTACTCAGTGTTTGTGTTTGCTGTTCAGTGTTATTGATGGTTGATTCAGTGTTTGTGTGTGTTGTTCAGTGTTTTAATGTGATACTCAGTGTGTGTATTTTCTGTTCAGTGTTATTGATGGTTGATCAGTGTTTATCATCAACAGTCAGTGCTTTTATGTGATGTTCAGTGTTACAATGTCCTGTTCAGTGCTCATTGAATTAATCCTTTCTTAATAAAAACTCTGTTTCTTTGTTTTTTTTTGTTTTTTTTTTCTCGCAGACTTCCATCGTCATGGGACGTCATGACAACCAGAAAATGTACCAAACAATCACAGATATGATCCCGTGCGTGCGAAAAGGGATTATAATGTTCCCGATTTTGTCGTCTGGGTTGAAAAAGACTACAACTCCCAACCATTTTACGCTGCTCGTCTGCGACTTCGTCCAACAGAAAGGACCATTACATGGCGAATGCAGCAGAATTGGTACGTCTACTGTATTTTAGTCGATTTTTAAAAAATGTTCCCTTTCTAACGATAACTGACAAACTTTTTTGTTTCATACGTTTCAGAAGGAAAAGGTGGAAACCAACGTGGGCCAAATGCTGGAGAAAGCGGGGAAGGATGGTTTCCCGATACATGAAATCGAGGTCGTGAAGCCTCTCCCACAGCAAGCCCCAACTCTGTAAGTATCAGTGCATAATTAACCCATTCAGTGTTGTGTTTCTGTGTTTCATTTTATGCCTGTTCAGTGTTATATTTATGCATTCAGTGTCAGTGTTTCTTTTTTTTTTTTTCTTTTTTTTCCTTTGACTCCTCCACGTCTGTGTGTGCCCAAAAATGAATGTGCTTTGTACGTATGCTACTACATGGAGAAGATTCTGAAGAAAGAGGCCATTTCGGACAAGGTCAAGACGGAAGAGTTCCAAGTATTCAAGGGTCACGTGATACGAACCATCCTGACCATGAAGGAAAAGTAGTGATTGAGGGCTGTGCGTTTCTGTTTAGTTCTGTTTGGAAAAAAAAAACAAGAAGTGTTTTTCTATAAATGTATGAACATGATTGTGATTGTGTTTTGGATTTAGTTTCTGTAAAAAACAAAACATGTTTTTGGTTCATATTTCTGGGCAGTCTTGACATTGTCTATTCAGTGTTGATATTGTCTACTATTCAGTGTTAATATTGACTGTTCAGTGTTATAAGTGTTTATTCTTTCATTTCATTGTTAACAGTGTTAATCTTGTCCACTCAATGTCAGCAGTTGAAACTTATTGAATTGCAACATTAAAAAACAACCAAATGCAAAAATTACAATACAAGAACAATTAAAAACACTCGTAGAGCATAAACTGAGCAAAAGCAAATCACATGATGTTGTTAAAATCCTGCGATTTTTAAATTACAGCGAGTCAGTGTATTTATGAGCCTAACAGTGTATGTCACTGACAGTCAGTGTTTTTTCACCCCATTCAGTGTCACTGATTTTTAGAAATCATGTCGAAAAAAAAACAAAACAAAAATCCGATAAGAAAAAGCCTACTAACTAGGGTGCATCTGCTACTAACTACTGTATAGGCTCCGTGCACGTTTTCTTGTTGTGATTGCCGACACGTCCGCACCTCCCACACTTCATGGCTCTCGGGATGTGCTCACCCCTGGACGGAATCCTCTTCTTTTTAGGTCTTCCAGGAGGCCTCTTCGATGTTGGCGGCTCAATCATGACGTTCTCTGGTACGTTCGAAGGTTGATCAAACATGGAAACCGGCTGAAGGGGATCGGCATAAGACCTGGCGTAGCTCTCTGCATGGTAAAACTTGTCCACGAACGAGGCCATCGGCTTCCCGGACCGCAGAATGCACGCAGCTGCGTGGGAACACGGAACCCCTGTAATCTGCCACTGACAGCAGGTGCACGTCTGATCCGCAATATTGACCACGACGGACGGAACGCACTGCACTTCGAAAACCGTTTCGGACGACCCCACAACCACCCATTTCCTGCCTTCGTTGATGGCTTTACTCAGCGTCTTCTCAACGGACGGGCAGAAAGCCGAAGTCCATTCCCTGCTCCTGGCCCCCCTGTCTGATTCAGTGTTAAACAAGGCCAGTCAGTGTTTGAACAAGGCTAACAGTGTTAAAAAAGTGCCATCAGTGTTTGAGATTGATAATTCTTCATACCGTGGAAAAAGGTCATCAACTTCAGCCTGATGTTGTTGACCAACGCCGTGATCGGAAGATGCCGGAATTCCATGATCCATTTATTGAACGACTCCGCGGCATTGGACGACATCTCCCCGTATCTCTTCCCTGAAAAGTACACATTGGCCCAATTCTTTGGATCCATGTTCTCGAAAAACACTTTCGCTGTCTGGCCTCCCTCTTCCAACAGCTTGTCCATGCTCTGTTGGTAGGCTTCGACGGTGGTTGCGTACGCACATTTCAGGAAATTCCACACCACGCCGTTTCGTAACATCTTGGTCGCCCACCTGCCTCTGAATTTGTCTTTCAGGTTCAACTTCAAGTGATTGATACAGTAGCCGTGCGGGGACCCTGGGAACACCCTGCTCATCGCCTCGAGCAGCCCGAGATTCCTGTCCGACACGAACGTAACAGTGCGAGAAGGAGATAGGATGTGCTTCAGGTTGTCCAAAAACCACTTCCAGTTAGCATAGTTCTCGGAATCGACAACGGCGTAAGCCAGTGGGTACAACCCTGCATTCACGAGACACGAACAAAAAAAAAATAAAAACACTTCAGTCAGTGTGAATAGCACTCATTCAGTGTTAAAAATACAGATTCAGTGCTGCAAGCAACAAGGGTCAGTTTCAGTGTGCATTTCAGACCAGTCAGTGTTAAAAAGTTGGATTCAGTGCTCAAAACTGTAGTATACATACCTCCATCGCCGTCCTTGCCCGTAGCAGCGAGCAAATGGCCCTTGAACCTTCCCTTCAGAAACGTGCCGTCCAGAAACAGCAAAGGGCGACAGTGGTTCATCCCGTCGATGCAAGCCTTCATCGAGATGAAGACTCTGCGAAACTTCCTGGACGCCTCGTTGAATTCGAGCAACAGGTGCGACCCAGGGTTGGAATCTGATATTGCCTGCAGGTGCTTAGTCAGTGCGCCGAAAGAATCTTTATCGTCGCCATGAATCAGCTTCCTGGCCTTCTCGAGCGCATCCAGAGCGAGGCCAGACGAGATCTCCAGGCCGTAGTGATGATGGAAGTTTCTCACGATTTGGACCGGACGAGTCAGCGTGCTTTTCCGTACCTCCTCGACTATCAAACTGGAAACCAAGTCCGAGCAGACGCGCCTGTGCTTCAGGGATCGAAAGCACGCGCCGCAGCTGTGCTCGTTACTCAAATGCTTGACGTAGAAGAAGTCGTTGCTTCGATCCATCACGGCGCACACAGACCAGTTGCATCCCGTGTTGTTTTTCTTCGAGCACCTGGCAGAAACCTTTTCGGGTCTGTTCTTCACGTACTCGAAATCGAATTCCACTCCGACTGCCACCTTACAGAGCGCGTTTTGAAAGTCCGGGGCACCTCCTTGGAACATCTGACCGACACCAAAAATCTCTTTGTCCCAGCCATCGGTTAACAACACTTTAGAACTCGACGGACCAAACAGGCGGAACATATCTTCTGCTTTGAATCCCTCGTTTTCTGTTCCAGTCGCACTGACAGCGGTACTGTTGGACACCGTCGAGAACACAGAACTAGAGGTGTGGTCTTCAGTCGCAACGGAAATGTCGATGCTCACCCGAGGCAGCTTGTGAAGCGCAGCTAGGGATACCATGTTCGACATGTCCGCATCGGTTGAGAGCACACAGTTTGGGAAATCGGGTACAGAGTAATGCATGCCGTACGCAACGTCTCGGAGCTCAGGCCACTGAAGCTCGACTGTTTCCTTCAGCTGGTGAAGGGCGGCCGCACTGGAGGAATCTATTCTGGACACCAAATTCTCACCGCCGAATGCACAAAATGCGAAAACATCGGTCCCTGCTGAAAAAACACAAAAAATAACGACTCACAGTCAGCGCACGATTTTTTAAGGAATGGCTGGAATGCATGAAATGAACACTGAACTCAAACAGAGTGATTCAATGTGTGTCTCTGTGTGTTCAGTGCTAAAAAAGGGTGTTCAGTGCCATTAAAGTGTGTTCAGTGCTGTTCAGTGCTATTGGAGTGTGTTCAGTGCCATAAAAGTGTGATCAGTGTTTGATTGTGTGATTCAATGTGTGTTGCCTCAAACAGTGTTTTTAAGACCTGTTCAGTGTTAAATGCACAGTCAAACAGTGTTTTTAAGGCCTGTTCAGTGTTAAATTCAGACAAGACAGTGTTTTTTGAAACTCAAAGTCTTATTAAGCAAGCAGCAAGTAATTCACGACGAGCAGTACAACGAAGACAAGTCGTCGTCAAATCACAGGAAACAGAAAAAACGACAAAACAGATTAACAACAATAATAATGAGACGGAGGAAGTCTTGGGTCACGACGAGGGGGGTCCCTGACCGGGCGCACCATCGACTGGCCATTTTGATCGAATACACCAACCGAGAAACTACTTCCTCCGGTCCAGGTAACCCGGATGTTCCAGCCTTCCTGCACTCCAAACTCTCGAACGAGGCGTTCCCAGTGAAATTCGTGGATGGCCGTTTGATTCCGATGAGTGGTGAGAGGAACGTGCCATTTCTGGTCCAGGGAGTCCGTCAGAACGATGAAATTCCCCATTTCATCCTTGATCGGACGAACAAAGACAGTCGGGAGGGGAAACTTTTCTTTATGCCAACGGCCATTGAATCTTTGCTCGGTCCAGTGAGAACCATTCCAAGATTCAACCCCCCGACTTGCCGTCTGTCCTGGCTCCCGATCGAGTGTGCCCGGTCGCCTAGGAATCATTGGTGGCCCCCGACGGATTGGCCCGCCATTGAATCTTTGTTCGGGCGAGGGAGGACTGTTATTGAAAAATTCAGCCTCACTTGGTGTCGGTCCTGGCTCTCGATCGAGTGTTCCCCTTCGCCTCGGCATCGTTGCTGGCTGCCCCCCCCCCCCCCCCCCCCCGATCGAAAAGAAATGAGATGAGGAAACCAGAGAAATGACGAGGTATTTATAACCGTAATCACACTAACATGCCAGTAAATGCCTCAACCCTCAACTAACATGGCAGGCATTTATTGAAAAGGAGACAGGTCAATGCCTCAAAGAAAACACAGTCAACACACACTGATTCCTGTAACACATTGCATTTCCAACAAGATAAAACGTATCCTAGGGGAAACAAATAAGCTGTTATTCATTCTGACACTGAATGAAGCAAATAAACACTGAATCCATATTGTTGAATATGGATTCAGTGTGCAACAAGGTGGGTACAGTGTGTAAATGCAATTAGCCAAGCTCAATGCACACTGAACAAAGCTATTAAACACTGAATGAATCAAATCAACACTGAATCCACATGGTTGAATATGGATTCAGTGTGCAACAGGTGTGTACAGTGTGTAAGAGCAATTAGTCCATCTCAATGCACACTGAATCAAGCAATTAGACACTGACTGAAAAAAGCGCATGGTGAATTAGACACTGACTGAACCAATTTAGCACTGAATGGAAAGCGCATGGTGTTTTTGTCTAAATAACACTGAGTGCATGGTGAATTAGACACTGACTGAACAAAATAAGCACTGAATGGCAAGCTCAGTGCAGGAACACTGAATGCATGCACACTGAACACTGAGTGCATGCTCAATTAACACTGAATGCAACGAAAAAACACTGAACATGCATAATAAAAAACAATGAACACTGAATGCATGATCAATGCACACTGAATCAATCCACACACACTGTGCATGCATGCTGAATGAAGCTTTTAAGCACTAATCGGGTACGTGGATTCGAAATCGCGTACCTGGATTCGAAATCGACGGCAAGGAGGGCGGCGGCGCATCTGACATTTGAACTGAGACAGGAACGGCGGCGGCGGCGGCGGAGATGAAGTCGATCGATCGATCGATGCCAAGGGAGACGGACTGCATGAAACCGATTCTCCTTCGGCGGAGAATTGAAGCTGCTCACCGGTGGCGACCTTCCCCCTCTCGTTGGCTTGAACGCGCGGCGGCGACGGAGATGAATTTCCTCGGCTCGATTGTGAATAGCAGCAGCGGCGGCGGCGGAGCTGAGAGAGAGAGAGAGAGAGAGAGAGAGAGAGAGAGAGAGAGAGAGAGAGAGAGAGAGATAGCAGAATTGAATGTGTCGATTTTTCCCCCAGCTCGATTTCGATTGCAAAGTAATATGGAAGGGTAATTTCGTCCTTCCATATACATTTTTGTGGCCTAATTGGAACATTTTGGCCTAATTGACACCAAAATTAAAAATTGGCATTATTGGTCAAAAAAGGTTGAAAAATGGTCTTATTGCCATTTTTCCCTATATAATTATCTTTAAAAATATTTTTTTATTAAAACAAATAATTAATTGATAAGGGATTTTTAGAATATAACAATATATTTTAATAAAATATATAATTTAATTATTTGAACCGATAAAATAATTATTAATACTAAATTAATTTTAATTAAAATATTTTAATATTTCATCTATTTAATTTTTTAAATAAAACATGATTCTATAAAAGTAGACTTTAACTAAAATTAAAAATATATATATTTTACTTTCTTAAATTAGAATCAATTTTAATATATTATTTCATATCAATTTTATATTTTAAAATAATTATTAATTTTTTAAATCAAAAAGTGTGAAATAATTTTTATAACTAAAATGTTCTAATTTTCAAGATGTAGTATTTTATAAAACTAAAAAAATATTAATGAAATTTAAAATTAAAAATATTAAGTGGTGATTGAAAATATTTTATTTCTCATTTTGGTTATGTTTTTTTACATAATTTTATTTCGATTAAGTTCAATTTATCTCGATTAAGTTAATTTCAAAAATAAAATTATAAAAAATAAAATAAAAATAATTAAAATTTTCAATCATACAATATAGTTAATTATTTATATTATAAAATAAATTTTAGATATTTAAATTATAATTTAATGCATTTAAAAATATTTTTATATGTATATTGATAAAAAAAATACACTTAAAATAATTAAATCAGTTAAATTTGCAAATTATTACTCAATTATTTTGACTTGATTTGTGTTTTCATTCAAATTTTTACGATTTGTATTTAAAAAATTAAAAATGATTATGAACATTCGATTCTAATTTTATTTAAATATATATTTGATAATTATATATGTTACATCTCTATATTAATAATAAAAAATATTTTAATTTCATTAATTAATTAATAAGAAATTTAATATTAGATTAATTAATATGATATTTTCATATGAAGTTAACTAGTAGCACTGCCCGTGCGATGCACGTGATTTATTTGTTTGAAATAATTTTAAATTTTATTTAATCTTCAACTATTTCGGCCAAAAATTTATTAATGGATTAACAAATTGTTTTATTTAATAATCGAACTCTCACTTAAATTTGTAAATTCGTATTAATCTCATTATTAACTGTTATCTCAATTATGAAAATTTTATTATTTCCAAAGACTACGCATGTTTGATGTAATTTATAGTATAGCCGAGTGGTAAGGTCTGTGGTGATGTTGGTGTAATTCCCCGACGCAGAGTTCGAATCTCAAATATGACAAATTTTCATTGAAATATTATGAAGTTAGTCTTTGGATGAGACCTATTGGTTATGACTAATTTTCATTGAAATATTATGAAGTTAGTCCTTGGATGAGACCTATTGGCTCTCTCTCACATGTGTCTGCTACTCGGTCGCATCTCTCGATTTACATCCTACCCGATCGAGGAGTCTCTGATCTGGTGGAAGAAGAGTTTCTCGTCTCATCCTACCCGATCGAAAAGTCTCTGATCTGGTGGAAGAGGAGTTTCTCTTCTCTGCATTGATCTTACATCCTACCCGGTCGAGGAGCCTCTGATATGGTGGAAGAGGAGTTTCTCGTCTCATCCTACCCGATTGAGAAGTCTCTGATATGGTGGAAGATGAGTTTCTCTTCTTTGCATTTCTCGAGTGTCAAACTCATCCAACAAATACCTAAAACCGCGGGGGGAAATCCAAATAAATGGAAAATAAAAATTATAATGCTGGAAAATAAATAGAACTATAAAAAAATTGAATTTACTTGGTGAATATAAAGGAGATGAGATGGCAGAAATGCAATTATATTAATATAATGTATGTTAACTTGCAAAACAAATTTAACATAACTGAATTAGGGATAAACTAAAAATTAAAAAAAATCTAGTCGAACATAATTAATAACTCGATTCAATGTTCAAAAAAATAAAAAAAGACATGCGAAGTCGGATTATAGCAAGAGAAAATAATATACTTAAAAAGTTTGATTAATTTTTTTTAACTTGATTAAAGAATAGGAAGAAATTGATTTTTATGAGATACGATTAATTAAAATTAAATTAATATTAATGGAATAAAAAAGAATTTTGAGAAAAGAAATATATATATATATATATATATATATATATATATATATATATATATATATATATATTTAAGATAATAATTAATTATTATTACCAAAAATATATATTTTCAAATTATTATTTAAAATTTATATATAATAATTTAATATACTTAATAATATTACTAATTATAATTCATAATTTTTTTATTTATAATTTATAGTGTAAACACAACATTATTATTGTTTTCTTATTGGTCCAGCATTAGTGGATTCTGAAATTATATATGTATAGATATGAAAATTAATTAATTAAAATATTTCAATTAATTTAATTTTTAATTATACTATGGTATTCAAATATAACATGAAATTTATTAATAAGTAGGAGCAAGAGTCGCATGGCATGATTAGTATAATCATCTTCTTTGTAGTGTTCTTCGGTATAACAATTCAGCCTTTGGATCTCATCAACAAATATCTCTACATAAGATAATACTTCGTAAAATTATAAATTTTTTTTACTGAATATTACTAAATCTGATTTTTTTTAATGGAAAATGATTATGTAAAGTCGAATTTGCAACAAACATCAAACATCAACTACTTGTAAAACATGAAGTAATCAAAGTAATTATTCGTTTATAACAAACATGAAATATATAACAAACCTGGTTCGCAAATACACGTTCATAAATCAAATGTAATGCATCTTCGTCTCCTATCCGAACGTCAACGCACTTCAAAGTTGGGACCCGACAAGCCTAAGCTTTGCAAGTGTAGCAGCATCCGGTGTCAACCATTACTCAAAGATTGCTACTACGTTACCTCAATTCCATCAGCGCTCATGTCTCATTTTCGACTACCTTCACCAGATGTCTCATCAAGGGGGAGGTTTAGGTGAGATGCTAGTTCATCTGGCAAAGGACTGCATGTTGCATGGTTTCTCAAATTTGTATAACTCTTGAATTATTCCGTTTGCATGCATAAGTCCTGATTTTTGGTGTCTTGACTAAGTGTGGTTTGTTTTTCATATCTTATCAATGATAGTTCTTCATTGTTGAATGGTTGATTGTTTTATTTTTACTTAGTCGCTTTTGTTGCTATGCTTCTTCTGAGGGGGAGATTTGTGTATCTCCTTATGCTAACTCTTGTTCATATGAGTTGTGACAAAAAGGGGAGATTGTAGATGTTAGTTTTGTCAACAACATATGTGTTTGTTGTTTGTTTGTGTTTTCAGGTGATGTATCTCTTGAGGGGGAGATTTGCTGGATCTCTTTGTACTCAATGTCTCTCATATGAGTTTTGCCAAAAGGGGGAGATTATCATGATTGACGTGTTTCACAAGAGTTGTACCAAAAAGGGGGAGATTGTAAATACAAGTTTTTGGCATCAACTTTGTGTGTTCCTTGCGCTGTCCGTCGACTATTGTCATATCTTCTTCGTACGAGCTCCGATTGTGTTGATTCAAAATGATATGGAATCCACACTTCAAGAGCTAAGTATACATATATGACAAGTAATGTCAAAACCATGCGACAGGAGTCGCACACACTGCACCTTCCACTGCGTGCGACTGGAGTCGCACGACTTGCCATTGGATGTGCAGTCCGTCGATTTTGGCCATATCTCCTTCATACGAGCTCTGATTGACTTGATTCAAAATGCCATAGATTCCACACTTCAAGAACTACAAAGAACCAAAATCATGCGACTAGAGTTGCATGCGAAAGGGGTCGCACACACTGCACCTTCCACTGCGTGCGACTGGAGTCGCACGACTTCCCATTGGATGTGCAGTCCGTCGATTTTGGCAATATCTCCTTCATACGAGCTCTGATTGACTTGATTCAAATTGCTATGGATTCCACACTTCAAGAAATACAAAAAACCAAAATCATGCGACTAGATTCGCATGCGACAGGAGTCTCACACACTGCACCTTCCACTGCGTGCGACTGGAGTCGCACGACTTCCCATTGGATGTGCAGTCCGTCGATTTTGGCCATATCTCCTTCGTACGAGCTCTGATTGACTTGATTCAAAATGCTATGGAATCCAAACTTCAAGAACTACAAAGATCCAACATCATGCGACTAGAGTCGCATGTGACAGGAGTCGCACACACTGCACCTTCCACTGTGTGCGACTGGAGTCGCACGACCTGCATTCCCTGCTTCTTGCAACTTGAGTCGCACAACTTGCCTTCTCCGAATCATGCGACAGGAGTCGCATAAGTTCGCCTCTCCATACCGTGCGACTAGAGTCGCACGCCACGACCCATGTCACCTTATGCATCAACTGATGCATGGTGTGTTACATCCTATCTTCAACGTCAACAAGTGAATGAGATGCCTATATTAGTTCAAGTGTTGAAGATGTATGGATGTGTTTTTTACTACTTCAACTATCGACGACCATGAAGACGATGAAATGCTGAATGTTCAACGACGAGTGTTCACCACAACGAAGTTATAGATGAAGTATTGAGATCGATGGAGTCAAGATGTGTTGAAGTCTGAAGTTGAAGAATCGAAAATTCAAGAGTCGAAGATTCAAGATTCCAAGATTTAAGAATCGAAGATTCCAAAAGTGATGTCATCCATGGAGAAGTGATGTATGCCAAGCTGTAACGCCCCGATTTTCATTTTACAAAAATACAGCGAAATCTTTTAAAATATAATAATTTATTTAAAAATAAATAGTCAAATATGGGGGTTACGTAAAAATAATCCTCGTTTATCAAGGAAATAATACTTTTCATAAAAAATTAAAAAAAATAACAATTTAAGCATTTAATAAATAAAAATGAGCTTTAAATTCCAAGTAAGCATAGTCTTAAATAAATACATGTGTCACACTACCGCATCCTCGTTATTCCCCTCGAAGTCTCCGTTTGTACCTAAAAAAAATATCGTTGATTGGGGTGAGCTCAACGTGCTCAGCAGGAATCACTTATCTTAAAATCATGAATCATATCATGAACACATGGCATGTATAGTCACATGAAAAACGTAGACAAATTATTCACATAAACATATTTTCACATAACTAAACATGTAAACATATACTTTTCACATATTACCGTCTCTACCTACGGACGGACCTTGTTGTCACCCCTGCCTACGGGTGAACCTTATTTATCATATACATTTCACATATTGTTGTCCCTGCCTACGGACAGACCTTGTTGTCACTCCTGCCTACGAGTGAACCTTGTTTAACATATACATTTCACGTATTGCCGTCCCTGCTTATGGACGGACCTTGTTGTCACCCCTGCCTACGGGTGAACCTTGTTTTCATAGCATGTCATTCAAGCATATCATTTGAGCATAGTATACGTGGCGGTAACATATAACATATTACACGTGGCGTACACGTGGCGATAACATATAACATATTACACGTAGATTTTCATATATCATACCAAGTCGATATCTCAACTAGCACACATATAAACATGATATTCATCAATCATTTAATTATCGACAAAATATCACATAGTTCATTCACATAAATACACATACGCAAATAAGCATAACATAAGTCATGAGTAAAGGATAAG
The DNA here is from genome assembly GCA_954870475.1 of Euphrasia confusa. Taxonomy (NCBI): domain Eukaryota; kingdom Viridiplantae; phylum Streptophyta; class Magnoliopsida; order Lamiales; family Orobanchaceae; genus Euphrasia; species Euphrasia confusa. Next base: position 54,835,868 of record OX940951.1, on the reverse strand, counting down.
AAGCCCCTACTTCTTGGAGCGTGTGTGTTATTATTCGTAAATCCTATGTTCAAAGTCCTCTTCTAAACTCGGAAGTCAAACCTCAAGTCTCGTATCCTCGTTTCTCTACAAAGTTAACTTTCCTTTATTAAAGTGTGCGCTTAAATAACAAATTATGATATGATACACGTATTTTTAAGGACGATCGAATTCGGTTTTGAGTAAAGGTAAGTCTGACAATTTGTTTAGGAGTTGTACATAAGGTTTCTCCAAACTTGAGGGCTGAAATGCCAATTTATGAAACATCATGTGGGCTAAATAAAATCATCTTCAATTCCTAGTGGACTGGCCCACAAATTCCTTTTAACTCCAAGGACCATTATGCAAATTACTCATATGAAATTATAGAGAAGCAGTAAACGTGAATTGGATGTGCAGAATACATTTACCCCTCAATCGGCTGCTTCAATTATTGAACGAACGAGATCAAGCGGCCACTATCACACGTGTTGAATTCCAGCAGGTGCTACAGCGAGGCAAGACTCCGGTGGAATGAATGATCGGCTTGGCGTGAAAACTCCTTCGACTTGGATATTCGTCTTCTTCGGTGCGGCTGGGCGCAATGGCTGCGGCGACGGCTACGAGGTACGGTTTGGGACGTTCGATTGTAGGGTTTGGTGTGGCGTTGACAAAATCTGGGCGATAGTTTCGAGTCGGCGCAAGGCAACGAGAGGGTTGAATCTGAAGGAGTTGTGGTTTTTTTTTTAAGGCTCTGTATATTTGTATACTTATATTATGTGTTGTCGAAGAGAAGAAGAGAGTTTTGATACCACGTCCTTCGTTCCAGATATTTTCGGTCAAAAATTTGGTAGAAATTTAATAGGCCCGTAATTGATTATTTCAAACATGCGTTATATTATTTTATTTTTTTACTAATCCTTGAAAAATATTATTTCTCGTGAACTTAATATTTATTTAAAAGACTTTTTTAGATAATCTTAATATTTATTTTAAGATTTTAATTAAAGTATTATTTTTATATAATTAATTAATATTCTATTGCATTATTTAAAATGTTTTATTTTTTTAAATTCTAAAATTTTACTCGATTTAAAATAACATACTAAATTATAATAAACTTAATTATTAATAGATAAATTTTTTTAAAGGCGAAAACGGAGTGATACAATACTACCCTTCTTAAAAGAAATTTCGTCATCGAAATTCGAAAAATAAAACACTTGCATTGAGTCCTTATAGCGATATGTCGTCTCTCATGCCCTACTTCCATTTTCATACATGTTTCTCGGAAGTCCATTGTTCCTACCATTATTGTTAGGACAATTACCGGACTTGTGCCCTTCTTTGTGACACCGGAAGCATTCATCCTTTCCCTTCAAGCATATTCCATTGTGGTGTTTCCCGCATTCTCTACACAAGGGCTTGTAAGTCGGTGCAACATGGTGATCATGTCCTTCGATTCTCGGCTGCTTGTTCTCATTTCGCTCTTCGTCCTCCCATTTTCTCTTTTCATTTCCCATGGTTGGCATCGCTTTCACTTCGTCTCCTTTCAATCCTACCTCAACTTTATGAGCCCTTCTTACTAGCTCATAGTAGCCCAGATCGCCTTGCGCTGCCAAGATACCAGCGAGTTGGGGTCTCAGTCCTCTCTCGAATCTCGATGCCCTCTTCACATCATCATCCACCAAGTGTGGGGCGAACCTACTCAGCTCGTTGAATTTTCTCTCATACTCGGTCGTTGTCATGGTTCCCTGCTTCAGATTCAGGAACTCCGTCTCCTTCTCGTTACGATAGGATTGTGGGAAATACTGATTCATAACCTCAGTCTTGAAGATATCCCAAGTCATATCTTTCTTCTCATCTTCGGTTAGACCGCGCCAGAACCCTTCCCACCAGTGATCTGCATATTCCACCAACTGAAAGGTGGCACAAGCTATCTTTGAAGCATCCCCACATTGAATGGTGCGAAAAATGCGCTCTAGTGAACGAAACCATTCTTCAACCACTGCAGGACCATCTCTCCCATTGTAGGTTGGCGGATGGTAGCGGCGAAACCGCTCAACTGCGCGCTCGTGATCCGTCGCATTTCCTCCTCCGTTAGCTTGCATGGTCTGGAGAAAGTGATTGATGGCCATGCCCATGGCTTCAGCAGTAGCTCGATTCATTGCTGGAAGCGCCTCTCTGTTATCTGCCATTTCTTTCTGTAATACGAGTATTTAGGTTTTCAGTTTAATTATTTTCTTTACGTGGTTGAATAGTACGTGTCATCGCCGTGCGTAACATCCAATGTTAAACGTAAACCTAAAGGCCATTTCTAATTCCAAGTACTACTATGTCCGTGAAACCATAAATATAAAATCATACCTTTGGAGATCTCGACGAGGAATGACGAAGGTAGCAGTAGTGACATTTTATTTCCTTTTATTTTGAAACATGAAACTTTTTCTTTTTGAAAAATGCTAAAGTCTACAGAATCAAAACTGGTGCTCTGATACTACTTTGTAACGCCCCGATTTTCATTTTACAAAAATACAGCAAAAGCTTTTAAAATATAATAATTTATTTAAAAATAAATAGTCAAATATGGGGGTTACGTAAAAATAATCCTCGTTTATCAAGCAAATAATACTTTTCATAAAAATTTAAAAAAAAATAACAATTTAAGCATTTAATAAATAAAAATGAGCTTTAAATTCCAAGTAAGCATAGTATTGTAACGCCCCAGAAAATTCAAAGGCTTATAAGGATTGAATATGCTACTCATACCAACAAGATGCATCTTCTTTTCTGGGCATCCTCCTATAAGAACTACAAAATTAAGCGTGCTGGCTCTGGAGTAATTCTAGGAGTAATTCTAGGATGGGTGACCCCCTGGGAAGTCTCCCGGGTGCGCACGAGTGAGGACAAAGTGGGCTAGAAAAGACACGTGTTGGTACACTGGGGCCAGGATATCACTCCCGACGGCATTCATTGGTAACCGAGCCGGCCCATTAGGGTCGGGTTTCGACCCCGCAACGGGCCGGGGCGTTACAAATGGTATCAGAGCAGGTGCCGACCGGAATTGCCGGCCCATTAGGGTCGGGCTTCGACCCCGCAACGGGCCGGGGCGTTACAAATGGTATCAGAGCAGGTGCCGACCGGAATTGCGGGAACTAAGTGTCTTGCGGAGCCAAGTGCTCCACCCAAAAGTTGGTGAGAGTACCCGTAAGGGGCATTCCTGCATGGATGGTTGGTCCTGGGCAAGTAAGGCAAGTAAGGCACGCAACGAGGACGTTGCGCAGAAAAAATGTGAGGTGATTGTAACGCCCCAGAAAATTCAAAGGCTTATAAGGATTGAATATGCTACTCATACCAACAAGATACATCTTCTTTTCTGGGCATCCTCCTATAAGAACTCCAAAGTTAAGCGTGCTGGATCTGGAGTAATTCTAGGATGGGTGACCCCCTGCGAAGTCTCCCGGGTGCGCACGAGTGAGGACAAAGTGGGCTAGAAAAGACACGTGTTGGTACAGTGGGGCCAGGATATCACTCCCAACGACAGTCATTGGTAACCGAGTCGGCCCATTAGGGTCGGGCTTCGACCCCTCAACGGGCCGGGGCGTTACACAAGCATGTGGCCAATCAGATGGCTCCAATTCAAGACCTCACATGTGCGGGACTACTATATATACCCATGGAGTTCCAAGACGTCACTTAACGATTTTGCTTAGTTCGAGTGAACGATATCCGATAGTCGAGTATCATCGATCGTTGTTTACGGCTCTCTGCCTTAGTAGAGTTTTGGTAGTTGCTTTGTGTTGTGCACCGATAGTAGAGTTATGTGATTTAGCTCTAGGTGTTATAGTACTAGATCTCTAGTTCGTTGGAGTGCTACGTCACTTGGGATACGACATTTGATCATTCCGTCTACCTTTCTCAACAAGTGTAATAGTTTAGTTTTGTTGTTCAATGAAATGAAAACTATTACATAACTTTGTCTTCAGCACTTTACTTTACTTTCGTTGAGTTCGAACACACAACACAAAACCGTGCGACATCCGGAGCAAGTGATAGTTGAGTTATGCGAACGAAGTTGCTGAAGTGTTAGTGTTTAAGACCGACTTCGCGAAAAGTTGGTATCTTACGTCGAAGACGTAATTTCAGGAGGACATGAACTCTTCTCACCGAACACCGTTTTTGAGAACAGATCCCAACTGCTTGTTTTATCTAGGAAACTCATGCGCATGCTATAATTGTTGTTGTTCAATTGCAAACACAATTGCAATAGCCTGGTCGTTACCAGTACTCGACTCCCATTATCGTTGCTAGGAAAGTAGCGTTGAATCTTATCCCATGAATCGATACTCCACATATCATCCATCACGATCATAAACCTTCTAGAGAATAAGCATTTGTGGAGCTCCAATCCCAATTCGTCTACACTTTCCCCACTCAATTCTTCCTTGTTTGTGTTAGTAGCTTGAGAGAGAATTTCACAGAGTATTTCTCGGGTGTCGTAGTTTTGAGAGATGGTAGCCCAAGCATAGATATCAAAATGCTCCTTTATAAGTGGTTTAGAGTAAATAGTTTGGGCAAGAAAGGTCTTACCTATACCGCCCATTCCCACGATTGGGATGATCTGGAAATCAAGTTGGCCTCCCGCAAGCTTTTCCATGATTTCGAGCAAGACATCATGGGATGCAGTAACATCATTTTTCATGGCCACTTGATCATGGATAACCTGCATCATTGGCGGCTTCTTTGTCTTCAGTGTCATTTTTTTGATGGAATCCATCTCTTGGATCACACTTTGCAGGATGGACTTAATCTTTTCATCTTTTGCCTTTTTATATTTCTTCTTATGCTTAATGCAGTCCACAATATGGTACTCAATAGCATCTTCGGCTGCGTGAGCCGCTCCTGCAATACGCATCTCCAATGGATCGACGGCGGCTTCTTCTTCCTCATCGTCAGCAACAGGACGACTAATATTATAGGAATGGAGAAATTCTTCAAAGTATGTGATGCGTTGAGTGATGGAGTCGAGTAGTTTTGTTTGTCGAGAAAAATCGGTGGAGAGGGATGAGTTTCCAGATCATGAATGACTCGCATCAGAGAAAGCAAAGATGCATAAGCTGCCATGAGTTGGAATGATGAAAATGTGAGTAGACGATTTTTTTTATTTTTTTTTGAATTTCGGTTCCTAAAATATTAGTACTAAAAGTTAACGTTGAATGAAAAGATAAGATAAAGAAAGGAAGCGGAAGGAGTCGGTCATTACTTAACCTCTTTTTATTACAAAGTTGATTTAATTTAATGTTTAACCCAGCTGTCTAAAGTTGAAACAATAGTCCACTAGGGAATCTGTGAATCTCTACTCTCGAAGCACGAATTCTTGCGGAGAACCCACGTCATATTGTAAAACCAAAAAAAAAAAAAAAAAACTTTGAAGCATTTTCACAAACACTTGAACGGCATATCTATTAAAAACATGATTTTTAATCGCCCAGGCACAACTGTTATGTGAATGTGATGGAATCAGAAGAACGAGAAAACAAAAAGGAAACATAAAAGACCATAAGTACAAATGGACAGGAGTAAATTACGCGGCTGCATAAGCCCATCACATGGCCCATTAAAATTCATTGATCGTCCGAGAGTCACCCTTCCATTTTTTTTTTTCATATTGAAAGACATGAAAATTAAAAAAAATATATCTTTTTGACAAATAAATAAAGAATAAAAGTTTAAAATCTACGTAAATAAATGATATAGTGAAATTTTATTTAAAAAAAAAAAAAAAAGAGTTGTGAAATTTAAATAGAAATAAGTTAACATGTTTACCACAAATGCACTTCAAAGTTGGGACCGGACAAGCTTTGCAGGTGTTCGTACTTCTTCCCTAAGAGGTGAACCCGGACATGAAAACTTAGTTGTTCGCCTTGCGACTCGACTTGCTCGTCCACAATCTCTTTCGCAGACTTCACCGCTCCTTCTCCGCAGAAGCTCAACTTTATACTCTTGAGCGTATCGATGTTTCCAAGTTCACTAGGGATCTTCTCCAAATTTTCAAAGGTATTAAGATCAAGATACCTAAGGCTTGGAAGGATGGATGAGCCCTCTTCTGCCGCTGTCCAGTGTTCCAGACCGGAACACAAGTACAGTCCCAAGTACTTGAGACATGGGAATTGGCCTTCAAATGTTTCCCACGTTCCTTTTCCGAAGCGCCCAAACAATAAAATGAGCTTTTCAAGATGGGGCAACGAACCTATCTTTTCCAACATGCCGTCGTCCCATTCAAATTCACGATCCATTTCAAGAGTTAACTTCTTAAGGGAGTGTGGAAAAGAAAGTTTCTGCATATAAATATTAGACTCTCGAACCTTAATAAGAAAGACTTTGAGGGATTCCAATCCACACAGAGATTTCATATTGCCGACACAATGCTCATCCTTGTTATCGGTTCCCAGGAGACCTTGGTATTCTAATTTCAATTTCTTAATATTGGGAATTCTCTTAACCACCCCTTCACAACATTTGAAATTCAATACTCCCTTAAGTGTGTGTAGATTTTCCATGATGACTACATCATCTTCTCGCACAACACTTGGAGGATCCGGGAGAGACAAACATTCGTTAACAAACTCGATATGCCTAAATTGAGGCATTTTCCAAATATCAGCGAGCAAGGTAGCCTTGTATGGAATAGTAACAATAAATGTATGCAAATTCCAAATGAGACTGACCGAACGAAGGAATGAGGATATACCACGAGCTTCGATAGCAAGGTGTCGCAGGTTGACATAGCGAAAAGCAAGGGAATTCAAGTACTTTTTATTACTGTAAAAGCGGAATTTATAAGCGTGTAATGTCCTCAACAATCCCAGATTCCGGCCTGGTGGAACCTTACCATGTTCGCAAATAATCGAACGGGCATTTGGCATTGATCTCAAGTGACCACGGACTATCTTCTTTGAAGTGTTCCTGGGTATAACAATCCGGCGTTGGGTATTCATGCCTTGAGAGGGATGGTTACATTTCCCAATGACATGATAAAACCCATATTTCTGAGCTTCTTTCAAGCACAAGTCTCTTAGCAAATCGTGAATTTTACAGGACTTTATGCTCCCTGTAGACCCCAACATATCAATTAGAATGAGATTTCTATCGACGAGGTCCTGTAAGAGACCTCTCGCAGTTGTTTCCAAGGATTCACCATTCCTTGGTTTTAGAAATCCTTCGGACACCCATAGATTGACAAGCATTGAGGTACGAATCTTATCGTCTTCTTCAAAGACTCCCATGTATAAAAAACATGGCTTTAGATAGACCGGCAAATGATTATAGCTCAGCTTCAACAATCTCAAGCAATGTTTATCATTTTCCATATTCACAACCGAAGTTAAGTTGTCTCGTATTGATTCCCAAGATCCTTGAGTGTCGTCCATATTTTTCAAAAGACCTCCCACCACAACAATTGATAAAGGAAGCCCTCTGCAGTTGGCTACAATCTTCTCTGCAATTTTCTTCAGTTCAGGAGGGCAACTGTTTTCAACAAACACTGTTCTAGAGAACAGATCCCAACTGCTAGCCTCGTCTAGGAAACTCATGGGAAGGCTATAATCGTTGTTCAATTGGGAACACAACTGCGATAGCCTGGTAGTTACCAGTACTCGACTGCCATTACTTTTGTCAGGAAAGTAGTGTTGTATCTTATCCCATGAATCAATACTCCACATATCATCCATCACGATCAGAAACCTTCTGTAGAATAAGTATTTGCGGAGCTCTGACCCCAATTCATCCACACTCTTCCCACTCATGTCTTCCTTGTTTCTTTTCGTAGCTTGAGAGAGCAGTTCACGGAGGATTTCTCTGGTTTTGTATTGTTGAGAAATTGTAGCCCAAGCACAGATATCAAAACGGTCCTTAACACGTGGATCTGCGTAAATAGTTTTGGCAAGAAAGGTCTTACCGATACCGCCCATTCCCACGATCGGGATGACTTGGAGATTCGATCGGCCTCCAGTGAGCTTTTCCATGATTTCGAGCATCACACCATCGGACCCCACCATAGTACCATTACGAGCAACGGATGAAGGGGCGCTTTTCAGGGTCACTTGATCAGGGACCACCAATGCCATCTTTTTCTTCTTCTTCTCTGCATCGACGTTTACGACAACCACTTTCTCGATTGACTTCATCTCTTCGATCACATGTTGTAGACTATCACGACATAGTTTGATGGATTTTAACTTTTCATCTATTGGATTTTTCGGTCTCTTTGGGGCTCGGAAGCAATTCATGAGATGGGTGATTTTGGATCCATCGTCAAAATTACTCTGCTGCTGAATGATGTCAACAATATGGGTCTCGATAGCATCTTCGGCTGCGTAAGCTGCGTCTGCAATACGCATCTCTAATGGATCAGCAGCTTCTTCATCATCCTCGCCGATACCAAGGGGAGGATTATAGGATTCGAGAAATTCCTGAAAGAACGTGATGTGCCTAGTGATGGGCTCGACTAGTTGTCTGTCGAGAGAAACTGGAGGAGAAGGATGATGTTCGACATCATGTATGATGTTCATAAGGGAAACCAAGGATGCATAGGCTGCCATGTGAGAAGGCGATTCGGCGTTGGTTTTGGTGTTCTGATTTTCCAAGGAGAGTAGATATGCTGCTTCAGATGTGTTCTATGAAAACAATCAAGTGGATGCACCTGAGTTATAAACAAACAAGAAAACAATCAACAACTCATCTGAAGAGGACGCATAATTAACAGACAATTTGAAAATATGAATTCTAAATTGAGCTTTTCAAGATGGGGCAACAAACCTATCGCAGGGGATTTGGGTGTTGTGATTTTTGCAATGGAGGAGAATAAGTAGATATGTTGATTCAAATGTGTTGTGTGAAGTTTCCCAGTAGAAGCAGCAGGAGCCGCCGGGCCGGTTGATCAGTAGTATTTTCAAGACCACAAAACAATCAACATTCTAAGAATTGTTGGTCCAACAAAAGCCCACTTGATGCATGATTCCAACGAACCTAGCTGTCCAATTTATCGTTAATATTATTATATAATAATATATCTACAGAGCTATTACCATTCAGTAGGGGTGTCAATTCGATCTAACCAAACCAAACCAAACCGAAATTTCGGTTAACCGAACCATTTAAGCTATATTTTTATAAACTAAAACAAACCGTTTTAAAAATGGTTTGGTTCAGTTTTAACCGAATTATTTCAGTTTGGTCTGGTTTGATTCGGTTTTAACCAAATTTTAATTAAAAATTTTTAAAATTAAAAAAAATTAACTTAACATAATAATTATTACTTTTAATTAAAAAAAATAAATATAAAAATTAAATTTAAATTATAAAAAAAATGAAAAAAATAAAATCATAAAAATTAAAAATTATTAGTATATTATTTTATTTAAAAATAATTATATATATATATATATATATATATATATATATATATATATATATTATTCGGTTCGGTTCGGTTTTTATCGGTTTATCGATTAAAAAACCAAACCAAACCGAAAACCGAATAGTTCAAAAAATTCAAATCGATAACCAAACCGAATTAGTTTGGTTCGGTTTGATTTAACCGAATAGTGTCGGTTTGGTTTGGTTTGGTCGGTTTAACCAAACTTTTGACAAGCCTACCATTCAGACATATCCATTTTTACCGATGCAGCGGAAGGATTCGAGCTCGGGCAGCAGATGGCTAAAATTAACCAACACTTGCCCGTATATGAATTCTTGCGGACAACCCACGGGAATCGAAGTGGACTGAATTGAATTGAGGAAGTAAGATATTGTAAAATATTTCTCTCAGGCATTTTCACAAACACTTGAATGACATCTTTATTCCACCCGTTGCGTTAAACAGTTATGTGATGGAAGGAACAAGGAAAAAAATAAAAGCCCATAAAGTGCACATGGCAGGAGGTATTTACGCGACTGCATGAGCCCATCGCGTGGCCGATTAAAATTGACTTCGGATGTAAAGAGTAATATTCAACCAGAGATTCTAGGTGGTTTTTAGAGATATTTACTGAGGGATACGATGAATGCTATATCACACATTAATATAAAAAAACACGTAATGTAAATATTTTTATATTTTTAAAATTTACAAAATACCCACCACATGTAAATATCAATTTTAAATATCAATTAAATCTTTCATTTCTATTTACTCGTACACACAATTAAATTCGTCCCGAATTTCAAAATATACTTCATTTTTTAGTTTTCGAAAATTACGAAATAAATTCAAACAAATACGAAGAAACTTCTAAAGTATAAAATTGTGATAAAAAATTATAAAAAACATTAAAACAAGAAAGTATTTTTGAAATTCTAGACAAGTTTAATTGCGTCTACTAGTAAATATAAATGTATGAATATTTAAAATTGATATTTATATTAAATGCAAATTTTAATTAATGTTTTCGAATTTTTTTTATTATAATTGTTTATTGAATATTTTAAAGTATAATAATAAGTATTTTATAGAATGATTCATTTATATTTTTAATATTTTTATGATTTTCGATAGCGCAATTTTATATTTTAGAAGTGTCGTCGTATTTGTTTATATTTATTGCAAAATTTTCAGAAACTAAAAAATAAAGTATATTTTCAAATTTGGGACGAATTCATTTGCGTGTACGAGTAAATAGAAACGCATGACTTAATTGATATTTAAAATTGATTTTTATATTACATGCGTATTTTGTAGATTTCAAAAATGTAAAAAATATTTACGCTATGAAAACGAATTTTAATTAATATTTTCTAAAAACGTGTTTTTAATTAAATATTAAAAAAAATTAAAAGTCAAACGGTCACGTCAAGACCGTTTGATGTGCATATAGCATTACTCGAGGTATACTTAAAGATATTTACATTTTTTATGTAAAAAAAATTGAAATATTTTTTAAAATATTATAACAATTCTTTAAAAGGTATAGGAGTAGTAACATGGTTGACATACTTATTTGTTGGGTATCCACAATATAAGTTACACAAAAAAAAATATTTTAACTTTTTTTTAATATAATTTATTAATATATAAATTTAGACTTTTTTCATCCCAAGTGAACCAATAGAATTTTTAGAAGTTTAGAGCATATTCACATTATGTGCCTTTTATAAATAAATTTTAATTCTTCTTTTAATTATGATGGAGTAGTATACTTGTCTAGAACTCTTTGTACACTTTCATTTATCTATTATAAATAAACATTGGTTTGTTTTTAATTATGTTTAATTAAATATATGCAAATCATAATACTAGATTATACACGTTGTAGTTAGTATGGTGTGCGTCGTCACATAGAAGATCATACTATCGGTTACTCGTATATAATCGAACAGTTGCTCACGACCTAGATTGACAAGGACCAATCCATCGGTTGTATGAGAGAGAAAATAATTGGTCGTAATTATTTTATCATACTTGTACACGGTGTATTGAGCGGATCTGCTTGAGATTTATCGATTAGGACTGTCGTCCATAATCGATTTAAATCTCAGAGTATTCTATTCTTAATCTGTGATATTATTGCGGGTGTGTGCATATAATATTAGTGACTTTGATTTTCCAAATGAATTGATTGATTAGAATAACCAGTGTAAAGTTGGGTCGCTATATTTTAATTTTATGTATGATATGCCGTGAATTTTTGACGAGAAAGTATGTCCGATAAGGGTTGATAATATCCAGCTCATAAGGAATTATTATGTAAACCTGAATTTGTTCCCGCATAATAATAAAGTTGAGTGGTACTAATCTCGAAAATAAGAGATAAATAAATTTATTGAGCAATAAATAATATTTATATCTTAAACATACGGAATAAATAATAAATATTATTTGATATAATATGGTAAATATTGGAAGTGTAATTATATTTATATAGTGGAAGTAATTATATAATTAAGATTAATGAATTAATGGATGCAATAAATAATATTTATATCTTAAATAAATAATAAATATTATTTGATATAATATGGTAAATATTGGAAGTGCAATTATATTTATATAGTGGAAGTAATTATATAATTAAGATTAATGAATTAATGAATTTGGGCTTGGACTCAATTTTAATCATTAATATTGGAAGTCCAATATTCTACTTTCTTAAGGTACCGTAGCCTATAAAATATTCTACTTTCTTAAGGTACCGTAGCCTATAAAAGCACTACATGACCTTCATAAATCATAGAGAGTTGAGGGAGATCGAGGATCGTCGCCCAGTGCAAGGAATACGTGGGAAGGCTTCAAGGTCATCGAAGTTCTTCGTTTTTCGGAATACATCGAAGTTCTTCGTTTTTCGGAATACGTGGGAAGGCTTCAAGGTCATCGAAGTTCTTCGTTTTTTCGGACAACGAGAACGAGGTATAAAATCGTAAAATCCCCTTTATGGTTTTAATCGTTTAATATATCGTGAAATACCGTAAAACAAAGATTCGAGATTCGAGATCCGGGGACGACGGCTCGCCCACGCGGATCATACGCGTTGTTCGCCTTGCGACTCGACTTGCTCGTCCACAATCTCTTTCTCAGACTTCACCGCTCCTTCTCCGCAGCCCGTCATCCATATACTCTTCAGCGTTGATATGTTTCCAAGTTCACTAGGGATCTTCTCCAACTTTTCCAACCAACAAAGACGAAGATTCTCAAGGCGTAGAAGGATGGATGAGCCCTCCTCTGCCGCTGTCCAGCGTTCCAGACTGGAACAACAGAACAGTTCCAAGTACTTGAGACAGGAGAATTGGCCTTCAAATGTTTCCCACGTTCCTTTTCCGAAGCGCCCACGCACTAACTTGAGCTTTTCGAGATGGGGCAACAAACCAATCTTTTCCAGCATGTCGTCCCATTCCAGCATGTCATCCATTTCAAGAGTTAACTTCTTAAGGGAGTGTGGAAAAGAAAGTTTCTGCATATAAATATTAGACTCTCGGACCTTAATAAGAGAGACCGAGAGAGATTCCAATCCCTTAATAAGAGAGACCGAGAGAGATTCCAATCCACACAGAGATTTCATATTGCCGACTCAATGCAAAGCATTCTTAGAGATTCCCAGGAAACCACAATATTTTAATTCCAAATTCTTGATATTGGGAATTCTCTTAACAACCCCTTCAGAACATTTGAAATTCAATACTCTCTTGAGTGTGTGTAGATTTTCCATGACGATGACATCATCATCTCGCACAACACTTGGAGGATCGGGGAGAGACAAACCATCGCCAACAAACTGAAATTTACTAAGCTGATCTTCCCCGCCTTGTAACTCGACTTGCTCGTCGAACATCTCTTTCACAGCCATCACCACTCCTTCTCCACAGTTGAGCACCTGTATACGCTTGAGCGTATCGATGTTTCCGAGTTCAAAAGGCATCCCCTTCGGCTCCTTCAAGCCACCAAGCTGAAGATATTCGAGGCGTGGAAGAATGGACGAAGCCTCTTCCGCCGCCGTCCAGTTTTCGAGACCCTCACAAGTGTTCGATTACATTGCCCTATGACGTGACAAAACCCTTCTTTCTGACATTCTTTCAAGCACATGTCCCTCACCAAATCGTGCATTTTAACAAATCTTTAAACTCCCTGTGGATCCCAACTCACCCATTATAATGAGATTTCTATCGACGAGGTCTTGTAAGAACCCTCTGGCGGTTGTCTCCAAGGCTTCGCTATCCGTTGCTTTCAAAAATCCTTCGGAAACCCATAGATGGACAAGCTTAGACACACAAATCTCTTCGTCTTCCTCAAACCCTCCCATGTATAAAAAACATGGCTTTAAATACACCGGCAAATGATTGTAGCTTAGCTTCAACAATCTCAAGCAGTGTTTATCGTTGTCCCTATTCACCACCGAGCTGAAGTTGTCTCGTATTGATTCCCAATATGCTCGAGTGACGTCCATCTTTTTCAAAACACCTCCAACCACAGCTATGGATAAAGGAAGTCCTCAACAGTTGTCCACAATCTCCCCTCCGATTTCCTCCCGCTCAGGAGGACATGAACTCTTCTCACCGAACACCGTTTTTGAGAACAGATCCCAACTGCTTGTTTTATCTAGGAAACTCATGCGCATGCTATAATCAACTCCAATCCCAATTCATCAACTCCCTGTTGAGCTTGAAGGCGAATTCACGCCGGAGAAGAAGAGAGGACGATCGAGAGACGATCGAAGAAGACGAGCGGAGTCGAGAAGGCGTCGGCGAGGCGCCGAGGACGTCCAGCCGGAGTTCTGGCCTGGTGTCGGCCGACACCAGGCCCCATCGGCCGACAGAAGCTTGGTCGAGCAACTTCTGTGAAACGCGAGGCTCATCCCGCGGTTGAACTCGAGTTCGAGAGATGGGTGTCGGCCGACAAGGATTTCTGTCGGCCGACAAGTGTGAATATTTCAGCGGAATTGGGAATTAATTCCCAGCGGGATTTTTGTCCCCTTCTTCAAGTCTTCTCCCCTCTATATAAATCCTATGTGTATTGTAAGCTAGAATTGACATTATAGAGTTTACAAGCTTGTAACGGGGATCTATAATTGTTCTAGTAAAAGCTATTGCAGCGGCAAGAAGTGGACGTAGCCCTCGTTAACGGGTGAACCACTATAAATCTCGTGTCTTTTATTATTTCGTATTTTTCGTTTGTGTTGTTCGTGTGCTTTTCAGGCGGGGATTTCGGACGCGAATTTCCCAACAACTGATATCAAAGCGCTAGGGTTATAGCGATCGGGGAAAAGCGATGACGGACACCACCACCTCGTTCGGGGTTACGAAATTTGACGGGAATAACTATGGACATTGGAAGATGCAGACCGAGGACTACCTTTACGGGAAGAGGCTCGGATTTTCTTTGAAGGGTAGACCAGAGAAGATCACGGATGACGAGGAATGGGAAAGCCTCGACAGGCAGGTGTTGGGATTGATACGTTTGTCTCTAGCTTCAAACGTGTCATTCAACGTGCGCTCAATTCCCACTACCAAGGGTTTGATGGCTGCCCTATCAAACATGTACGAGCAACCTTCAGCGAACAACAAGGTGTATCTCATGAAGCAGTTGTTCAACCTGAAGATGTCGGACAATGCAAACGCAGCCAACCACATAAACGAGCTGAATTCCATCTTGGAAAAGTTGAAGGGAGTCGGGGTGAACTTCGATGACGAAATTTATGCCTTGATCCTACTTGCGTCTTTACCGGATAGTTGGGAGCCCATGAGGGCAGCTGTTAGCAACTCTATGGGGAAGGAGAATCTGCAGTTCTCCGAAGTTAGAGATAAAATCCTTGCCGAGGAAATCCGGAGAAAGGACTTCAAGGGAAAGACTCCTAGTTCGGCCTTGAGTGTAGAGAGCCGGGGGAAAAACTCGGGCAGGAATGCTAACAGGAACAGAGGGAGATCCAAGTCTAGGAATGGAAGAGATAGTTCGAGGTCCGAGTATAATGAGTGCTGGAATTGTGGGAAGACGGGGCACTTCAAGAAGGATTGTCGCTCTCGGGGGAAGAACGACAACAAGAAGAAGGGTACCGCCAATGCGGTGGTACAGGAGGATGACGACGATGGGGACGTCCTTCTCTGTTCGGTCGACTCACCGATCGATTCCTGGGTGCTGGACTCAGGGGCTTCTTTCCATACTACTGCACAGCGGGAGGTAATGCTTAATTACGTTTCGGGTGACTATGGAAAGGTTTTTCTTGCACATGACGAGCCACTCGATATAGTCGGGATGGGAAATATCAACCTGAAGCTGTCTAATGGGCAAACCTGGAAGATTACCAAGGTCAGACATGTGCCGGGGTTGATGAGGAACCTAATTTCGGTGGGCCAGCTTAATAATGATGGCTACCGAACGTCATTTGGAGATGGGTCATGGAAGGTTTCGAGGAACGCCATGACCATTGCTCGAGGTCATAAGACAGGCACACTTTACTTGACGACGAGCATGAGGGATTCGGTTGGTGTTGTTGATAGCACCCAGAAGACCGAACTGTGGCATTGCAGGCTGGGGCACATGAGTGAGAAAGGGATGAAGATCATGGCAAAGAACGGGCTGCTGCCCGAACTCAAGGCGATTGAGTCTCACGTGTGCGAGAGCTGCATTCTTGGAAAGCAGAAACGAGTGAGTTTTTCCAAAGGTGGAAGGGAGCCC
Source organism: Euphrasia confusa (assembly GCA_954870475.1). NCBI lineage: Eukaryota > Viridiplantae > Streptophyta > Magnoliopsida > Lamiales > Orobanchaceae > Euphrasia > Euphrasia confusa. Next base: position 54,819,712 of record OX940951.1, on the reverse strand, counting down.
AAGGCGGAGAAGCTGGAACTAGTACACACGGACGTTTGGGGACCAGCTCCCGTCGCCTCACTCGGGGGATCACTCTATTACGTTACCTTCATCGATGACTCCACAAGGAAGGTATGGGTATACTTCATGAAAAATAAGAGTGACGTGTTCTCTGTTTTCAGGAAATGGAAAGCCGAGGTTGAGAATGAAACAAATCTCAAGGTGAAGTGTTTGAGGTCCGAAAACGGTGGTGAGTACGTTGACGCCGACTTCAAGCAATTTTGTGTCGAGAGTGGGATCAAGATGGTGAAGACTATTCCGGGGACCCCACAACAAAACGGAATAGCGGAGCGAATGAACAGGACGCTAAATGAGAAGGCTCGGAGTATGCGGTTACATTCGGGGATGCCTAAGATGTTTTGGGCATATGCCATCGACATGGCAGCTCATTTGATCAACAGAGCACCGCCGATTCCTTTGGAATATCGGATTCCTGAGGAGGTTTGGAGTGGGAAGAAGCTGAATCTGTCCTACTTGAGGGTGTTCGGGTGTCTGGCGTATGTCCATATCGACGAAGCTGCTCGTAGCAAGCTTGATCCTAAATCCAAGAAGTGCTTCTTCATTGGATATGGCGGCACGGAGTTCGGATACCGATTTTGGGATGCCGAAAATCATAAGGTGATCCGAAGCAAGAATGTGATCTTCAACGAGGCGGTCTTGTACAAGGGTAAAGACGAGGTTGTTGGAGAAAGCATTGATCCCGTGGGAGACACGGAGGAGGTTCCGGTGGAGGTCGTGGAGACCGAGAAGATCGAAGATGACAACACGAGCAGCGAGGATGAGCAAGATGAGAATGCTCATCCCAACATCGATCCAGTTACACCGAAGCCATGGAGGTCGACTAGGGTAAGAAGACCTCCTCATAAGTTTTCACTATCTCTTAACTATATCTTGCTGACTGATAGGGGTGAGCCGGAGAGCTACACCGAGGCTATACAAGCGAGGGATTCGATCAAGTGGGAGTCTGCCATGAAAGAGGAGATGAGCTCATTGATGTCGAATCAGACTTGGGAACTAGCCGAGCTTACGAAGGAGAAGAAGGCCTTGCACAATAAATGGGTCTTCCGGGCAAAGGAAGAACACGATGGGAGCGTTCGGTATAAAGCAAGATTAGTGGTGAAAGGCTTCCAGCAGAAGGAAGGGATCGACTACACGGAGATCTTTGCTCCGGTAGTCAAAATGGTAACCATCTGGGTGGTGCTTAGCTTGGTGGCACAGGAGAATTTACATCTTCAACAAATGGATGTAAAGACCGCATTTCTTCACGGGGATCTGGATGAAGAAATATACATGAAGCAACCGGAGGGTTTCGAAGTCCGAGGAAAGGAGAAGCTGGTGTGTAAGCTTCAGAAGAGCTTGTATGGGTTGAAGCAAGCTCCGAGGCAGTGGTACAAGAAGTTCGACATGTTCATGAAGCGGGTCGAATTCACGCGGTGCGAGGCGGACCACTGCTGCTATTTCAAGAGTCTTGGAAAAGGTAACTACATAATTTTGCTCCTTTATGTAGATGACATGCTGATAGTCGGGGCGAGCTTGGCGGAGATCGACAAGCTCAAAAGGAGTCTATCGAGGGAGTTCTCTATGAAGGATTTGGGTGCTGCCAAACAAATCCTGGGGATGAGAATCACGAGGAGCAAGGATGGTCTTGAGTTGTCTCAAGAGGAGTACCTGAAGAAGGTACTAGCACGGTTTAGCATGGAGGATGCGAAACCTGTGAGCACTCCTTTGGCTAGTCACTTCCGTCTGTCAAAGGAGGACTCGCCGACAAGCGAGAAGGAGATGGAGCATATGGATAAGGTCCCTTACGCCTCTGCGATTGGGAGCCTTATGTATGCCATGGTGTGCACGAGGCCTGACATTGCCCATGCAGTGGGAGTAGTCAGCCGGTTTATGAGTAATCCGGGGAAGCAACATTGGGAAGCCGTCAAGTGGATCTTTCGATACTTGAGAGGGACTACCGACTTTGCTTTGAGGTTCCGAAAATTAGATTCGGGGTTACTTGGGTTCGTGGACGCGGATAACGGAGGTGATGTGGATAGTAGGAAGAGCACTACTGGGTACGTGTACACTTTCGGGGGTACCGCGATTAGCTGGGTGTCGAGGTTGCAGAAGATCGTAGCACTATCTAGTTGCGAGGCGGAGTACGTCGCTGTGACGGAAGCCGCGAAGGAGATGATGTGGCTACAGGCTTTCCTGCTAGAGCTGAGGCAAGATCACTCGGGGAGTATCTTGTATTCTGACAGTCAGAGCGCCATTCACTTGGCGAAGAATCCGGTGTACCATGCTCGAACGAAGCATATTCAGCTGAGATATCACTTCATTCGATCGACCTTAGAGGAAGGCGTTTTGGTGTTGGAGAAGATTCTTGGGAGTAAGAATCCGGCCGACATGTTTACGAAGGTGGTACCGAGTGACAAGTTGAGGTTGTGTTCAACCTCGGTTGGTCTTCTGGGATGAGGACCGGGAACGCCGCTGCAATGGGAAAGGATAAAGGAAGCCGTGAATTAGCTTCAAGTGGGAGATTGTTGAGCGTGAAGGCGAATTCACGCCGGAGAAGAAGAGAGGACGATCGAGAGACGATCGAAGAAGACGAGCGGAGTCGAGAAGGCGTCGGGGAGGCGCCGAGGACGTCCAGCCGGAGTTCTGGCCTGGTGTCGGCCGACACCAGGCCCCGTCGGCCGACAGAAGCTTGGCCGAGCAACTTCTGTGAAACGCGAGGCTCATCCCGCGGTTGAACTCGAGTTCGAGAGATGGGTGTCGGCCGACAAGGATTTCTGTCGGCCGACAAGTGTGAATATTTCAGCGGAATTGGGAATTAATTCCCAGCGGGATTTTTGTCCCCTTCTTCAAGTCTTCTCCCCTCTATATAAACCTTATGTGTATTGTAAAATAGGGTTAACACCTCCATACGCTAGAATTGACATTATAGAGTTTACAAGCTTGTAACGGGGATCTATAATTGTTCTAGTAAAAGCTATTGCAGCGGCAAGAAGTGGACGTAGCCCTCGTTAACGGGCGAACCACTATAAATTTCGTGTCTTTTATTATTTCGTATTTTTCGTTTGTGTTGTTCGTGTGCTTTTCAGGCGGGGATTTCGGACGCGAATTTCCCAACACTCCCTTCCCAATCAATTGTTCCTTCTTGGTGTTAGTAGCTTGAGAGAGAAGTTCACAGAGGATTTGCTTCGTGTCGTAGTGTTGAGAAATGGGTAGCCCAAGCACAGATATCAAAACGCTCCTTAATAAATGGCTTTGTGTAAATAGTTTTGGCAAGAAAGGTCTTACCTATGCCGCCCATTCCAACGATCGGGATGACCTGAATAACAAGTTTGCCTCCGGCAAGCCTTTTTATGATTTCGAGCAAGACAGCATCAGACCCCACGAAGGTTTCACTTTGAGCAACAACGGATGCAGGGAGATTTTTCATGGCCACTTGATCATGGACCACCAGTGGCTTCTGAGTATCGACCACCACTTTCTTGATTGAATCCATCTCTTTAATCACACTTCGCACTATACGATAACATCGGTTCATGGACTTGATCTTTTCATAATCATTTGCCTTTCTATTCCTTTTCTGGTTAATACAATCCACAATATGGTACTCAATAGCATCTTCGGCTGCGTGAGCTGCGCCTGCAATACGCATCTCCAATGGATCAGCGGCTTCTTCTTCGTCGTTGGCAACAAAGGGAGGAGGACTATTATAGGATTGGAGAAATTCTTGAAAGAACGTGATGCGTTGAGTGATGGAGTCGAGTAGTTGTTTGTCGAGAGAAATCGGTGGGTAAGGATGATCTTCGACATCATGTATGACTCGCATCAGAGTAACCAATGATGCATAAGCTGCCATGATTCGGCGTAAGAAAACTGTGAGATATGACTGAGCAGTCGATTTGTGTGAACTGTGAAAGATGAAGATGATTAAAGAAAAAACATGGAAGGAGTCGTTGACTTTTATTTTAGGACAGACCAGATGATTTATTTTCAGATTCCAACCAAAGAAGCTGTCTAAAGTCTAAAAAATAGTCAAAAATAGTCATCTAGGCCATCTATTAAAATAAGCTATTTTTAAGAACTTAATTACAGTATAAGCTTTTGTTCAGGATATCAATCTTAAAATCTGAATTCTTAATTATGAAATCTAAAATAATTATCATGGTGAGGTTTTCAATTGTATAAATAAGAATACAAATAATTTTTAGGCATTAGTATGAAGAAAATCCATGCTATGAATAGAATCATATTACGTCCTTCCGAGAATGTCCATTTTCATAAACGGTCATCAATTTTTTTTTTCTCAAATATCGTCCTTTTACGTGACTTTTTGGCCGGAAACAGTAAGCAAAAGGACGATATCTGGAAAAAAAAAAAAAGTTATGGTCATTTATGAAAATGAGCATTCTCGGAGGGACGTAATATGATTCTATCCATAAGAGGATACCTTAAAAACGCATCATCCATGTCAGACTCTGACCAGCCACACTTTCTGTGAATCCGTACTTCCTGAGGACAACTCTTATGTATTGATGAGGTAGGAAACGGTGAAAGACTTCTCTGAGGCATTTTCACAAACACCTGAAGCGCATGCTCGAAATTGCCCGGCGGAAAACTCAAACCCATTCCTAGGAAAATCCCAAGTATTGATGATAATGAAACACATGAGGTGAGCAAAATGATCAAGCAAAACTGTGAAGAGGAGATCATTCTTTAATAAATGTTTTTATTTATAGTGATTTTGAATAAATACAAATACTTGTAAAAAAAATTAGGTCAATGACTCAAAATAATAAAGTAAAAAGAAAAAACACAACTTGCTCGCTTGGATCTGAAAGTTATAACCAGAAATCATGGTTGACATATTGTGTGTACTCTTTGCAGTTTCACTAATTATTCCAAAACACAGAGTATATGGCAGCTTATGCATCTTTAGTTTCACTGATGCAACTCATCCATGATCTCGAAACTCATCCTTCCCCACCGATTTCTCTCGACAAACAACTACTCGACTCCATCACTCAACGCATCACTTACTTTCAACAATTTCTCCATTCCTATATTAGTCCTGTAGCCGACGATGATGAAGAAGCAGTTGCTGATCCATTGGAGATGCGTATTGCAGCCGCAGCTCACGCAGCCGAAGATGCTATCGAGTACCATATTGTGGACTGTATTAACCCGAAAAAGAATAAAAAGGAGACAAATGATGATGAAAAGATCAAATCTGCCAACCGATGCTTTGGTATCCTGCAAAGTGTGATTGAAGAAATGGATTCGATCAAGAAAGCGGTTGTCGATATATATACACAGAAGAAAAAGAAAGCGCCGGTGGTCTTTGATCAAGTGGCCGTGAGAAACGTCATTCCGCCGGATACTCCCAATGTAACCTTGGTGGGGTCCGATAATTTAGTGCTCGAAATCATGGAAAAGCTTGCCGGAGGCCAACTCGATTGCCAGGTCATCCCGATCGTTGGAATGGGCGGTATTGGTAAGACCTTTCTTGCCAAAACTATTTACGCTAAACCATTTGTTAAGGAGCGTTTTGATATCTGCGGTTGGACTACCATTTCTCAAAACTACGACACGAGAGAGGTCTTGTGTGAAATTCTCTCTCAAGCTACTAACAGAAAAAAGGAACAACTGAGTGCGGAGAGTGTAGATGAATTGGGATTGGAGCTCCACAAATATTTATTCTCTAGAAGGTTTCTTATCGTGATGGATGATATGTGGAGTATCGATTCATGGGATAACATACAACGCTTCTTTCCTAACAACTGTAACGGTAGTCGAGTACTCGTGACAACCAGGCTGTCGCAATTGAGTTTGCAATTGAACAACGACGAATATAGCCTTCGAATGAGTTTCCTAGACAAGGCTAGCAGTTGGGAACTCTTCTCCAAAACAGTATTCGGTGAGAAGAGTAGTTGCCCTCCTGAGCTGGAGGAAATCGGAGAGAAGATTGTCGACAACTGCAGAGGACTTCCTTTGTCAATAGCTGTGGTGGGAGGCCTTTTGAAAACGATGGACGGCGCTCGAGCATCTTGGGAATCAATACGAGACAACTTCACCTCGGTGGTGAATATGGAGAACGATAAACAATGCTTGAGATTGTTGAAGCTGAGCTATAACCATTTGCCGGTGTACTTAAAGCCGTGTTTTTTATACATGGGAGTGTTTGAGGAAGACGAAGATATCCTTGTCTCTACGCTTGTCCAGCTATGGGTTTCTGAAGGATTTCTAAAACCAACCAACGGCGAAGCCTTGGAGACAACCGCAAGAGGGTTCTTACAGGACCTCATCGATAGAAATCTCATTCTGATTGGTGAGTTGGGAACGACAGGGAACTTAAGGTTTTGTAAAATGCACGATTTGGTGAGGGACATGTGCGTGAAAGAAGGTCAGAAGGAAGGGTTTTATCATGTCATAGAGCAATGCAATCCTCCTCCTCAAGGAGCGAATGGCCAGCGCCGGGTTGTTATACCCAAGGACACTTCGAAAGAGAAGGTACGTAATGACTTGAGATTTATGTCGCACACTCGTTCGATTATTTGCAAATATGGTAATGTTCCATTGTGCCGGAATCTGGTATTACTGAGGACATTGCTAGAGTATAAAAAATTCCATTTTCCCTCTGATGAAATCAACCTGAATTCGGTCGTGGTTCGCTATGTCAACCTGCGACACATTGCTATCGAAGCTCAATGGGTGGTGTCATTCCTTCCCTCTGTTAGTCGCCTTTGGAATTTGCACACACTTATTGTTTCTTATTCTAAAATGGGAAAGCCCGTCTTGGTCTATGATTTCTGGAAATTGGCTCAACTTAGGTGTATAGATTTCTATCATGATTATCTTTGTCTCCCGGATCCTCCGAACTTCGACGGTCGAGATGGCGATGCGGTGGTCATCATGGAAAATCTACACACACTCAAGGGAATAAGGAATTTCAAATGTAGTGAAGCTGTGGTCAAGAGACTTCCCAATATCAGAAGATTGAAATTGGGATATGATGATAAGGATTACAACCAGGGGAATGATAGAGGTGGTGATGTTGATGGTGGTGGTGGTGGTGGTGATGATGATACTGGTGTTGTTGATGATGAGGAGGGGGATGATGATGAGTATTTCTTGGGGAATATGAGAAATCTGTGTGGATTGGAATTCCTCACTGTCATCTTCTCTCACCAAACGCCGATTACTCCTAGGCATAAGATTACATATCCACACTCCCTTAAGAAGCTGAGTCTTGAGATGGAGCTCGGCTTTAAATGGGACGAGATGTTGGAAAATATCGGTTCGTTGCCCCTTCTCGAGAAGCTCAAGTTATCTAATGGAAGCTTCAGGAAAGGGAAGTGGGAAATAGCCCAAGGACAGTTCCCCTGCCTCAAATACTTGGAATTGTACTTTTGTTCTGGTCTCGAAAACTGGACTGCATTGGAAGAGGGTTCCTCCGTCCTTCCACGCCTCGAAAATCTTATGCTTAGTGGCTTGAAAGAGCTAAAGGAGATCCCTTTTGAACTTGGAAACATTGATACACTGAAGAAGGTAGAGTTGAATGTCTGCGAAGAAGGAGCGGTGAAGTCCGTGAAAGAGATGTTCGATGAGCAAGTCGAGTTGCAAGGCGGAGAAGATCAACTGTGTTTTCACGTCGAGGTTACTGTTAGGAAGAAGCAACGACACTTGATGAGCTTGGCAGGTCCCAATTTTTATGTGAATTTGTTGTAATAAATTATGAAAATTTATATATATATATGAGAGGAGATCATTCTTTAATTTGTTTTTGTTTTGTTTTAGCTCGTTCTTATATAGACAAATTAATACAGTATAATCGTAGAAATCAAACACCCCAATGGAAGAGGGACACCAATGGAACGGAACAAGTGGGCATCTAGTCACAAGTCTGGAGATATGTCATATGAGCAACTGTGAATCCATTATCTCCGAGGGGCCTAGTTTGTTTGTTTTTTTTTCTAGCATTTTGGGTTCAATTGCAATTGATTTTCCTATTATTTTTTTCACATTTTAATTTCATAATAGAGGATAGGATCATCCCAAAAAGAAAGAAAATAAGCATAGTACAATGTCCAAGAAAATGGGAAAAATAGACAAATACAAACCACATATTACCTTAAATCCCAGTTGTCATATCACCTGAAAGTTGGGACCGGCCAAGTTCTGCAGGTGTTTGTTCTCTCCCCAGAGGTCAGCCACCACATGAAAACTTAGCTGTTCTTCCCCTTGTAACTCGACTTGCTCAACAACCATCTCTTTCGCAGACTTCACAACTCCTTCACAGCCGATCAAATGTATGCTCTTCAGTGTATCAATGTTTCCAAGTTCACTAGGAATATTCTTCAATTGTTTTAAGGCAAAAATATAAAGATATTCAAGGCGTGGAAAGATGGTCCCCTCTTCCGCCGCTGTCCAGTTTTCGAGACCTTTACAGTACTGCAGTTTCAAGTATTTGAGGCAGGGAAATTGACCTTCGACTGTTTCCCACTTTCCTTCTCCGAAGCACCCACCACGTAATTCGAGCTTCTCAAGAAGGGGCAACGAACCTATCATTTCCAACGTGTCTTCCCATTTAAAGTGATAATACTCCGAGTTAAGACTCAACTTCTTAAGGGACTGTGGAAAGGTAAGCGTAAGCTTACTATTAACAAAAGCACCAAACGATTCACATACCAAACCAAGGGAAAAGGAGAGGGATTCCAATGTACACAGAGATTTAATATTGCCAACAAAATGCTCATCCTGCAGGTAATTGGCTCCCAGAATATCATCATATTTCAATTTTAATTTCTTGACATTAGGAATTCTCTTAACCACCCCTTCACAACATTTGAAATTCCTTAGTCCCTTAAGCGTGTGCATATTTTCCATGATGACCACTGCATCACCATCTCGCCCGTCGCTTGGAGGACCCGGGAGACAAAAACTGCAATCAACGAACTGGATATTCCTAAACTGAGGCATTTTCCAGAAATCAGCTAGCAAGGTAGGGTCATCGTTCGGACAACTAACAATTAATGTATGCAAATTCCAAAGTAGACTGACAGCGGGAAGGAACGAGAGCATGCCATGAGCTTCGATAGCAAGGTGTTGAAGGTTGATATAACGAAACGCCAAGGAATTCATGTACATTTTATTCCCAAAATAACCGAATCTATTCGAGTGTAATTTCCTCAAGAATCCCAGATTCCCAAATGGTGGATATTCACCACATTCCCAAATAACCGAACGAACATATGGTATAGATTTCAAGTCATCACGGGCTTTCTTCTTTGAAGTGTTCTTGGGTATAACAACAAGGCGTTGGGTATTCATGCTTTGAGAAGGATTACTTTTCCCTATGACATGATATAACCCTTCTTTCTGACCTTCCTTCAAGCACAAGTCCCTCAGCAAATCGTGAATTTTACAGGACTTTATGCTCCCTGTAGACCCCAATTCACCAATTAGAATGAGATTTCCATCAACGAGGTCCTGTAAGAACCGTCTTGCAGTTTTTTCCAAGGCTTCGCCGTTCTTTGGGTTTAAAAATCCTTCGGAAACCCAATGCTTGATAAGTGTTGAGACACGGATCACATCGTCTTCTTCAAACACTCCCATGTATAAAAAACATGGCTTTAAATATACCGGCAAATGATTATAGCTCATCTTCAACAATCTCAAGCAATGTTTATCGTTCTCCATATTCACCACCGAGGATAAGTTGTCTCGTATTGATTCCTAAGACCCTTGAGTGCTTTCCATCTTTTCAAAATACCTCCCACCACAACAATTGATAAGGGAAGCCCTCTGCAGCTGTCCACAATATTTTCTCCAATTTTCCTCAGTTCATGAGGGCAACTCTTCTCGTCAAATATGGTTTTGGAGAACAAATCCCAACTCCTAGTCTCATCTAGGAAACTCATGCGAAGGCTATAATTGTTGTTCAATTGAGAACACAACTGAGATAGCCTAGTTGTCACCAATACCCGACTACCATTCACGTTGTTAGGAAAGAAGCGTTGTATCTTATCCCATGCATCGATACTCCACATATCATCCATTACGATTAGAAACCTTCTACCAAATAAATACTGGTGGAGCTCCGACCCCAATAATTCTTCACTCTCCCCACTGAGCCTTTCCTTCTCCCTGTTAGTAGCTTGAGAGAATACTTCACAGAGGATTTCTCCCGTGTTGTATTGTTGAGAAATTGTAGCCCAAGCACATATCAAAATGCTCCTTGATAAGTGGTTGTGCGTAAATATTTCTGGCAAGAAACGTCTTACCTATACCACCCATCCCCATGATCGGGATGACCTGGCAATCAGGTTGGCCTCCGGTGAGCTTTTCCATGATTTCGAGCAAGACATCGTCAGACCCCACCATGGTTTCGTTGTGAGCAACATATGCAAGGTCGTTTGTCATGGCCACTTGATCATGGGTCACCAACACCTTCTTCTTCTTCTCTGCATCAACTTTTACAACCACCGCTTTCCGTATCAAATCCATCTCCTCAATCACATGGCAAAGGTTCAGTTCTTTTGGAGCTAGGAGGAGCTCGGTGATTTCGGAACCAACATCATTACTCAGCTGCTGAATACTTTCCACAATACGGTACTCAATAGCATCTTCGGCTGCGTAAGCTACGTCTGCAATACGCATCTCCAACGGATCGACAGCTTCTTCGTCATTTTCAGCAACAGGGGAAGGATTATAGTGTTGGAGAAATTCCTGAAAGAATGTAATGTGCTCAGTCAAGGACTTGACTATTTGTTTTTCGAGAGAAATCGGAGGGGAAGGATGATGTTCGAGATCATGTAGGACGTGCATCAGAGAAACCAAGGCCGCATAGGTTGCCATATTCATATATAACTAACACAGAAGTTTGAATGGGAATGTGAGAATCTGTTTTTTTGGAGAGCTCGCATGAGTTGATATGAGGCAAGAAACGGTGAAAGATTTCTCTAAGGCATTTTCACAAACACTTGAGCATGACTCGGAAACTACTGAATCTTACACTGACACAAATTGTTGGACGATAAAGATACAAACTTTAGGAAAAACTCGTGATCAGAGAATCGGAAACATGATTCAAATGATCAATCGGAAAAATTATGAAACGCCGGTCGCCGTTGCGTGAGTGACTTGGTCTCCTGAGCAATTATACTCCGTACAAAATAAATACTACTTTTAAATCCTACTAATTAAAAAACGTTTGCATTCTTAATTGTTTCAAATCACCTTTTTTACTTTATGGATTATGATTTGTTACTTTTAATTATGTGCATATATTTTTTTTAATATTTTTTTAATACTATTAATTTCACTGTTAAAACAATTTTGTTAATTGGAACTGTTCATCAATTCATTTTACCAGTGCAATGATATTGTTAATTAAATTATTCTATGATTTCGTTCAATTGTATATTTTACTTTTGATTATTTAAATGGTACAAATTTCAATTTCATTTTTTTTTTCTTACCTCAGACGTGAAGAGTTACTTAGCATTGCAACTCGACTTGCTCATCGATCATCTATCTCGGATACTATCTCTCTCTGACCAGCCATATCTTCTATAAACCTGCATCTTATGCATCAAATTGGAAAACACTCGATACTAAAAATAAAAATGATTAACCATTACAAATAAAAATAAAATACTCAATATTCCGAGTCACAAATAATATTGGGTTCAGCAAGACAGCAACTAGTAACTCATTCAGAGAGTCTCATCATCTACCTAATTTTCACATAAAAGTTGGAACCCGCCAAGCTCATCAGGTGTTGTTGCTTCTCACGAACAGTTACTTCGACATGAAAACTCAACTGATCTTCTCCGCCTTGTAACTTGATTTGCTCATCGAACATCTCTTTCGCAGACTTCACCGCTCCTTCTCCGCAGCAAATTAACTTTATACTCTTGAGCGTATCAGTGTTTCCAAGCTCAAAAGGGATCGTCTTCAGCTCTTCTAAGTCTTTAAGCTTAAGATGTTCAAGGCCTGGAAGGATGTATGAATCCTGTTCTTTCGTCGCAGTCATGTTTTCGAGACCCCCACAATTGTCCAGACTCAAGGATTTGAGGCTGGGGAATTGTCGTTCGGCTATTTCCCACTCCCCCTTCCCGAAGCGCCCATACGATAATTTGAGCTTCTCGAGAAGGGGCAACGAACCAATCTTTTCAAACATGTCGCTCCATTCAGAGTAAGACCCCATCGCAACACTCAACTTCTTAAGGGAGTGTGGAAAGGTAATATTCTGCCTAAGAGTAACCGAGCATGGGGGTAAAAACCCGATAGAGAGGAATTCAATTCCACACAGATTTTTCATATTTCCAATGTGATTCACATAGCTATCACCATTACTATCATCATCACCAACATTACCATCACCAACATTACCATCGTCATCATCTTCGTCCTCGTCACCATCATAACCATCATCGCCGTAGACATCATTATCATTAACATTATAATTAACATCATCGCACTCATCATCATAATCAATATATTCCAGTTTCAATCTTTTGACGTTGGGAATTCTCTTAACCACACCTTCACTACATTTGAAATTCCTTATTCCTTTAAGTGTGTGTAGATTTTCCATGACAACCACCACATCACCATCGCTGCTCGGAGGATCCGGGAGAAACGCACAATCATAGCTGAACTCCAAATGCCTAAATTGAGGCATTTTCCAGAAATCAGCAACCAAGATGGGATTGGAGAAGTGATAATAAGATATAATAAGTGTGTGCAGATTCCAAAGCCGACTAATAGAGGGAAGGAATGACCACATATTTGGAGCACGGATAGCAATGTGTCGCAGGTTGACATAGCGAAACACGAGTAAATCCAAGGGGAATTCTGAACCGTAAGTTGAGAATCCTTTAAGCGCTTGGAATGTCCTCAATAACACCAGGTTCCGGCATAACGCAACATCACCATCTTCGCAACGAATCGAACGAGTGTGCGACATAAATCTCAATTCACCACGTATGTTCCCCATGGAAGTGTCCCAGGGTACAACAACCCGGCGTTGGGCATTAACGCCCTGAGGAGGAGAATTATGTTTCCCTATGAAATGATAAAACCCTTGCTTCTGACATTCTTTCAAGCACATGTCCCTCACCAAATCGTGCATTTTACAAAACCTTAATCTCCCCGTACATCCCAACTTACCAATAAGAATGAGATTTCTATCGACGAGGTCTTGTAAGAACCCTCTAGCGGTTTTCTCCAAGGCTTCGCCGTTAGTGGGTTTTAGGAATCCTTCGGAAACCCATAGGTGGACGAGGGTTGAGACACGAATGTTTTCGTCTTCCTCAAACACTGCCATGTATAAAAAACATGGTTTTAAATACACCGGCAAATGGTTGTAGCTAAGCTTCAACAATCTCAAGCAATGTTTATCATTATTCATATTCACCACCGAGGTGAAGTTGTCTCGTACAGATTCCCAAGATGCTCGAGTGGCGTCCATCATTTTCAGAAGACCTCCCACCACAGCTATTGATAACGGAAGCCCTCTGCAGTTGTCCACAATCTTCACTCCGATTTCCTCCAGCTCAGGAGGACAGCTACTCTTGTCACCAAATACGGTTTTGGAGAACAGATCCCAACTGCTAGCTTTATCTAGGAAACTCATTCTGAGGCTATAATCGTTGTTCAGTTGCAAACTCAATTGCGACAGCCTGGTCGTCACCAGTACTCGACTACCATTACAGTTGTTAGGAAAGAAGCGTTGAATCTTATCCCATGAATCGATACTCCACATATCATCCATCACTATCAAGAACCTTCTAGAGAATAAGTATTTGTGGAGCTCCAATCCCAATTCATCTACACTCTTCCCACTCAGTTCTATTTTTCTATTAGTAGCTTGAGAGAGAATTTCGCACATGATTTCTCTTGTGTCGTAGTTTTGAGAAATAGTAGCCCAAGCACATATATCAAAACGCTCCTTAACAAATGGTTTAGCGTAAATAGTTTGGGCAAGAAAGATCTTACCTATACCGCCCATTCCCACGATAGGGATGACCTGGCAATCGAGTTGGCCTCCGGCAAGCTTTTCCATGATTTCGAGCACGACGCCATCGGACCCCACCAAGTTTTCACTTGCAGTGACATGATTTGTGATGGGCACTTGATCATGGACGACCATCATCAGCGGCTTCTTTGTCTTCAGTGTATCCACAATTATCATTTTTTCGATTGAATCCATCTCTTGGATCACACTTTGCAGGATACCACAACATCGTTGATCATGGACTTGTTCTTTTTATCATCATTTGCCTCTTTATATTTCCTATTCTTATGCTTGATACTTTTCACAATATGGGACTCAATAGCATTTTCAGCTGCATAAGCCGCGTCTGCAATACGCATCTCCAACGGATCAGCGGCTTCTTCTTCGTCATCGTCTGCAACAGAGGGATGTCTATTATAGGAATGGAGAAATTCTTGAAAGAATGTGATGCTGTAAGGATAAATATGTTCGGGCATGACAATGCCTTAAAGGATCTAGGCAGAAGTTGTTTTGCTAACATATTTATTTGTTTTCTTCTTTCTTCACAATTTAAACTGTTGTAATCGCCTGTCATATTGGTGATTTGATTTAGCATAGTTCATTAGTTGGAACGTGCTTGAAAAACAATCAACATAGAAGGTTTCTGCCGCAGCACAGCCAGGCAGAGTTATGCCGCAAGCACTGCAAGGCTTGGACAAGAGGTTGAGTTCAGAGAATCAAGCGAAGCATGATATAAGGGCAAGGGAATGCTGAAGTCCAGATAGTATGGAAGGCAGTGCAGTGTGGCAGTGAATTCCAGAAGACCTTCAGAAGGCATCCTGCGGCAGCAGTCAAAGCAGCCTGCCCTGAAATCTCTCAACCGATTGTTGACCTAGCTTTTCAAGGGAATTGGTTGAAGACTCTCACCTATAAATAGAGGACGTCTACAGCTGCATTCTTTAACAATCCAGATTACAATACAACACCTTATACACTTCATTTCTTCTCTAGATCGATCGATCAGCTTTTAGAGCCGAAGACTTCAAACGTGAAGTTCTTCGTGCCGTGTACCTCTCGACTCTGGGAGTGTCCTTTTGTTCAGCTGACGATCGAAGACTTAGTATAGGTGTATTACAGTAGCTGCTAGGTTTTATTGTTGATTGTTCATACTCTTCGGATACTGTAAATGTTGGTTTTGGCGACAACATATGTTTTGGGTGTTTGTGTTTTGTTTCAGGTGTTGAATGAATTGATGAATAGCATATAACATGGTGATATGGAATCAGTGATGTCCAATGCATCACGTCAACATGAGTGCCAACTGGAACTAGAACTCTAGCAGGGTGTGTGTAAAAATCAGGGTGGCTGATGTCTACTGCTGTCACTACCCATATATTAGTAAGGACTACTATAAGGAGTGGTTGGGTAGGTGTGCGCTGTCCGTCGACTATTGTCATATCTTCTTCGTGAGAGCTCCGATTGCGGTGATTCAAAATTCTATGGAATACACAATTCAAGAGCTACAAAATGGATTTGGCAACTAGAGGCGCCGAATTTGGATCCGGCGACTGGAGTCGCCACAATTTGGTTTCGGCGACTACAAGACTTCACCATGCGCAGTCCGTCGATTTTGGGCATATCTCCTTGGTGCGAGATCCGATTGACTTGATTCAAAATTCTTTGGAATCTAAACTTCAAGAGCTACAACATGGATCCGGAGACTGGAGTCTCCGCATTTGGATCCGGCGACTGGAGTCGCCACATTTGGATCCGGCGACTACAAGGCTTCACCATGAGCAGTCCGTCGATTTTGGTCATATCTTCTTCGTGCGAGCTCCGATTGACTTGATTCAAAATTCCTTGGAATCTACACTTCAAGAGCTACAAGATGGATCCAGAGACTGGAGTCGCCGGTTTTGGAACCAGCGACTGGAGTCGCTGAAAAAGCGGAGACTCACGTCTCCAAAACCGGAGACTCATTTTTCGCCAAAAACGGAGACTCCTGTCAACTTTTCCAGAGAATGCCAAAAACGGAGACTCCTGTCAACTTTTCCAAAGAACGCCAAAAACGGAGACTCCTGTCAACTTTTCCAGAGAACGCCAAAAACGGAGACTCCTGTCAACTTTTCCGGAGACTACGCAAAAGTGGAGACTTCACAAAAGTGGAGACTACGCAAAAGTGGAGACTACGCAAAAGTGGAGACTACGCAAAAGTGGAGACTTCACAAAAGTGGAGACTACACAAAAGTGGAGACTACACAAAAGTGGAGACTACACAAAAGTGGAGACTCCAAAAATGGAGACTCAAAATCCGGAGACTCAAAAACCGGAGACTCCAACTGTCCAACCCAGCGACTGTCGACTGTCCAACCCAGCGACTGTCGACTGTCCAACCCAGCGACTGTTGACTGTCCAACCCAGCGACTGTCGACTGTCCAACCCAGCGACTGGCGACTGTCCAACCCAGCGACTGGCGACTGTCCAACCCAGCAACTGGCGACTGTCTTCATGTATTGGATTCGGAGACTTTGTGTTTACTACTTCAATGATATCGACGACCATGAAGACGATGAAATTCTATGGCTTCAACACTTAGAGATTTTCACGAGAAATTGAAGATGAAGAATTGAGATCGATGGAGTCAAGATTGAATTGAAATTCTGATTTTGAAATTGAAGATTCAAGATTCGAAGATTCAAGAATCAAAGATTCAAGATTCCAAGATTCAAGAATCCAAGTTCAACAATAGTGATGTCATCCATGGAGAAGTGACATCAGCCAAGCATGTGACGAATGAGAATATGCCATGTCATCATCTCACATGTGCGGGCTGCCTATATAAACCCATGGATTTCGATTTCATCACTTGACGTTTTTGAGAGAACGAAATCTGATATTCGAGTATCGCTGTCGTTGTTTGTTGGCGCTGAGCCTTAGAGTTTTGGTAGTTGTTTTGTGCTGTGCACCACTAGTAGGGTTATGTGATTTAGCTCTAGGTGTAGTAGTACTAGGTCTCTGGTTCGTTGGAGTGCTGCGTCACTTGGGATACGACCTTTGATCATTCCGTCTACCTTTCTCTACCCGTGTAATAGTTTAGTTTCGTCGATCAATGAAATGAAAACTATTACATAACTTTGTCTTCAGCACTTTACTTTACTTTACTTACATTGAGTTTGAACTATACACACAAGCAAGCGATAGTTGAGAGAGTGACTGTGAGTTCGTCGACTGAAGCTGCTGACTGTGAGTTCGTCGACTGAAGCTGCTGACTGTGAGTTCGTCGACTGAAGCTGCTGACTATGAGTTCGTCGACTGAAGCTGCTGACTTTGAGTTTAAGGCCAACTTCGCGAAAAGTTGGTATCATACGTCGAAGACGTAATTTCAATTGGTATCAGAGCGGGACGTCATACGTATAAGACGTGATCCGAATCTTGACTTCATATTTTCCGCTACAATGGAGTCTCCTATGTTCGCACATCAACCGATCATGCTTACTCATCAAAACTATTCGAATTGGAAAGCCAAAGTATCAGCTAGAATTAAAGGACATGACTCTCGTGCATGGAGATCAGTGTTAGAAGGCTGGGAACGCCCATTTACTATTGATTCTAAAGGCAACAAAATTCTCAAACTTGAACGACATTGGTCTAATGAAGAGCTTGAAGCTTCTACTGCCAACAACAAAGCTTTACGTTTCATCTGTGAATGGCTGGAGCTCAACATGTATCGACTTGTCAAAAATTGTACCTCAGCCAAAGAAGCTTGGGATACTCTCCAGAGAACTTGTGGAGGACACAAACATGTCAACCAATCTAAGAGTTGCACTCTCACTACTCTAGTTCATAAACCTCAGATGGGAGAGCATGACGACAAAAATAGTGAAACATATTCTGGAAGAAATTCTTCAGATCGTGAATCTGAGTATGAGTCGGAATCGACAGAGGCTACTCCTATAACGTCTCATGCAAAAGTCGACTCAAAAGAAATTGTGAATCTAAAGGAAGTTTTTCCAAAGCTTCAAAATCTTTATAATGATGAATCTACTTCAAACACCGATTCTGAGTGTGAATCAGAATCAACAGAGAATGCTCCTAAAACACCTCAAGCTGAAGTTGAGTCTACGAAAATGTTGGACTTGAAAGAAAGCATCATAGCACTCCAAAGGGAGCTTGAAACAGCTAATACTGAAAAAGGAGCACTTCATGTGTATCACAATATATTGGAAGGATCATTTGATGATGATCACAAAATTGATGAAAGTATGAAGGACACGACGACTGTCAACGTTATGAAGCAAAATGAAGTTGTGTCTCAAACTTCAATAGTGTCTCAGAATGAAGTAGTGTCTGATGAAGTGCTTGCAGTGAAGGTGAATCTCTTTGAATTGCAAAAACTTTATGAAGCAGCAATCACTGAGAAAGGAACACTTGAAGTGTCTCTAAAATGTTTGAAGGAGTGCGTTGATGACTTCTCTAAAGCAAAACAAAAACTCTCCGAAGAAGCTATTGAGTTGAGAAACTTGGTTGAAGAGTCTAACTCTGAAAATTTAAAGTTGAAAGCTTCTCGTAAAAATCTGGAACAAAAGTTTGATGATCTCTTTGAAGAGAAGCACAAATTCTTCAAGGAAGCAGTTGAGTTGAGATCACTATTTGAAAAGTCTAATACTGAAAATTCCAAGTTGAAAGCATCCTTGAAAAAGGAAATTGCTGAAGTCAAAATGCTTCAAAATTTGTTCAAAACTTCCGATGATGAGAATGATGAATTAAAAACGACTTTGACACAGACTCAGGCAGATCTTGCTATGAGTGTCAAAGATTGCTTCAACCTGAAAGCTAAATTGCACATGACAGATGAGCTTTTGAAGAAGATGAACACAAATTCTTCAGTTTTTGATAATGCTACCTCCTTAGTGAATCCAAATCGATATGGTCTAGGATTCCAAAAAGTATTCAACTCCATATACTCAACTCCTGAGAATAAGCAAATGAAGTTTGTCAAGGCTTCCTCTGATGAACATTCCAAAGTTGAGACTGATGGAAAAATCGAAAATGAAACATCTAAGCGAAAGGAGATTGCAGAGGGAAAGAAAATTATTACTTCAGAGTCCAAGGTTGAGATTCCTGAAGCTAGCTCCTCAAAATGTTTCAATGCCAAGTTATATCAGCCTCCAAAGACTATCATGAAGAAACCTAGAAACACTCTATCTTATGAGGACGCCTTCATGAATAAGCTAAAGAAATTGGCTCCAAGTGTCTCTATGAAAGAAAGGTCCACTTCTTTTTCTACTAAGATTGAAAAGTCAAAGCTAAAGGAAGCTAAGCTCAAGAAGAAGTATGTTTGTCACTACTGTAACAAACCCGGACACATCAAACCTTATTGCTACAAGTTGAGAGATGATGTGAACCGAGGGATAGTGACTGAGAAAATGAACGTATATTCCAAGAGAGTCCGACTTCAAACTCCGTTTCATGAAGATGCTTCGATGAAAAATTTGACGGAGTCCTCATCTTCAAGGTCGACACCCAAAATTTTTGCTCCTATCTCTACTAATGTTGAAAACATCAAACAAAAGGAAGTAAAGCACAAGAAAAAGAATGTTTGCCACTATTGCAACAAGCCTGGGCATATTAGGCCATATTGTTACAAAATGAAGGATGATGTGAATCGTGGCTTGGTGACTGTGAAAAAGAAGAATGGCTCTGCGAAGCAAGTAAAGAAGCAATGGTTGCCTAAAGTGAAAAATCAAAAAATCTGGAAACCAAAAATTAAGAGCACTACTCAATGGGTGCCAAAAGTGAAAAAGAGTGAAGTTATTCCCGACTCCACTCCAAGAAAAATTTGGCTACCGAGACAAGTGATTCTCTGCAATGTTGTGCTAAACGCTTATGAGAAAGACTCGCAAGGAGTGTGGTACCTTGATAGTGGCTGTTCCCAACACATGACTGGAACGAAGAAATTTCTGAAAGATTACGAACTTGTGACTGACACCCCCGTCATGTTTGGAGGGGGAGAAAAAGGTATCGTGTTGGGAAAAGGAACTCTCCATCTCAAAGGATTGCCACCACTCAAGAATGTTGTCCATGTTGAAGGACTAGTGGCCAATCTGATAAGTGTAAGCCAACTTTGTGATGACCAGATGAATGTCAGTTTTGACAAAGACTCTTGCAATGTTTTTGATAGTGAAGGGAAGTGCAATTTGAAGTGTCCACGTGCTAAGAACAATTGCTACGTCTATGGCAACTGTCAAAATGTCAATCAAGAATCAGAGGACTCAACTGAGAGAGAAGCTTTGGATTCCATCACGGACACTCTTGCGCAGGCAGTACTACCTAAGGCTCTAATGCCCAAAATCTGTGAAGTTACATCTGACTTGCCTCAAAACTTGACATTTACTTCGAAGACTTCTTCTCCTAAGCTAACTCTTGAGATTCGTACTTATGAAAGTTCTTCTATCTTTGTATCTCAAAAGGCCGCGGAAAATATGGAAGAGAAGTTTGACAAGCATGAAGTTGAATCGACAACGACCCACATTACCACAACTGAGCGATTTTCTGAATTCACTAAGAATCAAGGAGTTGTTCGAACACCTTTCAGTTCCATGATTGGAAACTTTATCCACTTTACCAATGAATCTGAGTATGTTGCAGCCGGGAGTTGTTGCACTCAATTGCTTTGGTTAAAGCAGATGTTGGGTGACTATCTTATTGAGAGTGCTCCCTTGGTGTTGTATTGTGATAACCAAAGTGCTATCAAAATCAGCGAAAATCCTGTACAGCATTCTCGCACTAAACACATCGACATTCGACATCATTTCATTAGAGATTTGGTTGATCGTGATATAGTCAGTCTACAGCATATTTCAACAGAAAAACAGCTTGCTGACATCTTTACCAAACCTCTTGACTTTGAGAGATTTAAAACTCTAAGAAATTCTCTCTGCATGTGTTCTCTCTAAGAGTTCACGAAAATTTTGAAGTCTGAAAGATTATTTTCTTTACTTCTGAATATGCACTTGGCTTCGTCGTGGATTAGTCTAATCAGTTGAACATGGATTCGAGGCCGCTTTAGTCTTCGGACCCAAGAGTATTTATTCCTCTGAGTGCAAACATGTGAACATGGCTCATAACTCCTCGCTTCATCTTGCATAGATCCATAAAGCCAAGTAACGGAGGACGCCGGTACCCCCGGCTCCCCTCTTCGAAAGGTCGTACATGGACGCTGAACTTTAAGACGATCTCCAAAAACACTTCGGAGGACGCAAGTGAACCTTGCTCCCCTTTGACTGATGTAATATGGGAGGAATGTCTGTTGCATTTCATTTAAAGCTAAAAACTCGTCTGGAGGACGTCGGTTCCCCCGACTCCCCTCTGATTGAAGTAATGCTAGTTCCTGATTGGAGTGCCTTAAGTGTTCACCTTGCACTTATGAATTAAAATCTCTTGTGCGGTGCTAACTCATCAAATATGTTTCGACGAAACACGACAGCATCCTTGTGATTGTGACGAAGGACAAGTAAAACTTCTATCAACATACTTCGGTCCCTTTCTCCGGTTTTTAATATGAGAGATTTTCATTACCTCAAAGTTTCTATCACCTTGTGTGAAATTTTTTGTTTTGGAAAATGATGAAAAGTGGACTCTTTTCTGGGAAAATATTTGCTCTTCATTGCCTAATATCACCCCTCGAATCTCTACTAAAATGTGTTTGAATGTTTGCAGTGTGTTGAACGCTTGAATACTAACTCGGGGTGTGTTGTTTTGATTTGGTACTCTTGTAGTTCATATTCAGCATCTCGTGGAGTTCAATCTTTATGGCGTAAGATGAGTGCAGCAGCATCCGGTGTCACTCAGTACTACGTTTGCCTATCTTCACCAGATGACCCATCAAGGGGGAGGTTTAGGCGATGATGCTGGTTCATCTGGCAAAGGACTGCGTAATGCATGGTTTCTCTATTTTGAATAACTCTTGAAACTCTTGAACTATTCCGTTTGCATGCATATGTCTTGATATATTGATGTTTTGACTAAGTGTGTTTGGTTTTTCATATCTTATCAATGCTAGTTCTTCATTGTTGATTAATTGATTGCCTTTGTTTTAACTTAGTCATATTTTTGATGTGTATCTCTTGAGGGGGAGATTGTTTTGTATCTCCTTGTGCTAACTCTTCGTCATATGAGTTGTGCCAAAAAGGGGGAGATTGTAGATGTTGGTTTTGGCAACAACATATGTTTTGGTTGCTTGGTTTTTGAGATTTTGTATATCTCCTTATGCTAACTCTTGATCATATGAGTTGTGCCAAAAAGGGGGAGATTGTAAATGTTGGTTTTGGCGACAACATATGTTTTGGGTGTTTGTGTTTTGTTTCAGGTGTTGAATGAATTGATGAATAGCATATAACATGGTGATATGGAATCAGTGATGTCCAATGCATCACGTCAACATGAGTGCCAACTGGAACTAGAACTCTAGCAGGGTGTGTGTAAAAATCAGGGTGGCTGATGTCTACTGCTGTCACTACCCATATATTAGTAAGGACTACTATAAGGAGTGGTTGGGTAGGTGTGCGCTGTCCGTCGACTATTGTCATATCTTCTTCGTGAGAGCTCCGATTGCGGTGATTCAAAATTCTATGGAATACACACTTCAAGAGCTACAAAATGGATTTGGCAACTAGAGGCGCCGAATTTGGATCCGGCGACTGGAGTCGCCACAATTTGGTTTCGGCGACTACAAGACTTCACCATGCGCAGTCCGTCGATTTTGGGCATATCTCCTTGGTGCGAGATCCGATTGACTTGATTCAAAATTCTTTGGAATCTAAACTTCAAGAGCTACAACATGGATCCGGAGACTGGAGTCTCCGCATTTGGATCCGGCGACTGGAGTCGCCACATTTGGATCCGGCGACTACAAGGCTTCACCATGAGCAGTCCGTCGATTTTGGTCATATCTTCTTCGTGCGAGCTCCGATTGACTTGATTCAAAATTCCTTGGAATCTACACTTCAAGAGCTACAAGATGGATCCAGAGACTGGAGTCGCCGGTTTTGGAACCAGCGACTGGAGTCGCTGAAAAAGCGGAGACTCACGTCTCCAAAACCGGAGACTCATTTTTCGCCAAAAACGGAGACTCCTGTCAACTTTTCCAGAGAATGCCAAAAACGGAGACTCCTGTCAACTTTTCCAGAGAACGCCAAAAACGGAGACTCCTGTCAACTTTTCCAGAGAACGCCAAAAACGGAGACTCCTGTCAACTTTTCCGGAGACTACGCAAAAGTGGAGACTTCACAAAAGTGGAGACTACGCAAAAGTGGAGACTACGCAAAAGTGGAAACTACGCAAAAGTGGAGACTTCACAAAAGTGGAGACTACACAAAAGTGGAGACTACACAAAAGTGGAGACTACACAAAAGTGGAGACTCCAAAAATGGAGACTCAAAATCCGGAGACTCAAAAACCGGAGACTCCAACTGTCCAACCCAGCGACTGTCGACTGTCCAACCCAGCGACTGTCGACTGTCCAACCCAGCGACTGTTGACTGTCCAACCCAGCGACTGTCGACTGTCCAACCCAGCGACTGGCGACTGTCCAACCCAGCGACTGGCGACTGTCCAACCCAGCAACTGGCGACTGTCTTCATGTATTGGATTCGGAGACTTTGTGTTTACTACTTCAATGATATCGACGACCATGAAGACGATGAAATTCTATGGCTTCAACACTTAGAGATTTTCACGAGAAATTGAAGATGAAGAATTGAGATCGATGGAGTCAAGATTGAATTGAAATTCTGATTTTGAAATTGAAGATTCAAGATTCGAAGATTCAAGAATCAAAGATTCAAGATTCCAAGATTCAAGAATCCAAGTTCAACAATAGTGATGTCATCCATGGAGAAGTGACATCAGCCAAGCATGTGACGAATGAGAATATGCCATGTCATCATCTCACATGTGCGGGCTGCCTATATAAACCCATGGATTTCGATTTCATCACTTGACGTTTTTGAGAGAACGAAATCTGATATTCGAGTATCGCTGTCGTTGTTTGTTGGCGCTGAGCCTTAGAGTTTTGGTAGTTGTTTTGTGCTGTGCACCACTAGTAGGGTTATGTGATTTAGCTCTAGGTGTAGTAGTACTAGGTCTCTGGTTCGTTGGAGTGCTGCGTCACTTGGGATACGACCTTTGATCATTCCGTCTACCTTTCTCTACCCGTGTAATAGTTTAGTTTCGTCGATCAATGAAATGAAAACTATTACATAACTTTGTCTTCAGCACTTTACTTTACTTTACTTACATTGAGTTTGAACTATACACACAAGCAAGCGATAGTTGAGAGAGTGACTGTGAGTTCGTCGACTGAAGCTGCTGACTGTGAGTTCGTCGACTGAAGCTGCTGACTGTGAGTTCGTCGACTGAAGCTGCTGATTATGAGTTCGTCGACTGAAGCTGCTGACTTTGAGTTTAAGGCCAACTTCGCGAAAAGTTGGTATCATACGTCGAAGACGTAATTTCAATATCAAAATGCTCCTTAATAAGTGGTTTAGTGTAAATAGTTTTGGCAAGAAAGGTCTTACCTATACCGCCCATTCCCACGATCGGGATGACCTGGAAATCAAGTTGACCTCCGACAAGCTTTTCCATGATTTCGAGCAAGACGCCATCGGACCCCACCAAGCTGATTTCATTGGGAGTATCCGGTGGAATGATATTTCTCGGGGCCAGTTGATCATAGACCACCGACGCCTTCTTCTTCTTCTTCTGTGTATCGACCATTACCACTTTCTTGATCGAATCCATTTCTTCAATCACACTTTGCAGGATACCAAAGCATCTGTTGGCAGAGTTGATCTTTTCATCATCATCATTTGCTGCCTCCTTTTTATTCTTTTTCTGGTTAATACAGTCCACAATATGGTACTCGATAGCATCTTCGGCTGCGTGAGCTGCGGCTGCAATACGCATCTCAAGTGGATCAGCATCTTCTTCTTCGTCATTGTCGGCAACAGGAGGAGGACTAATATTATAGAAATGGAGAAATTCTTCAAAGTATGTGATGCGTTGAGTGATGGACTCGACTAGTTGTTTGTCGAGGGATATAGGAGGAGAAGGATGATGTTCCAGATCATGGATGACTCGCATCAGAGAAACCAAGGCTGCATAGGATGATGCCATATAGTATATGTGAGTATCTGGTGATAATTATAACTGTCAGATTCAATCAAAGATAAAAGATAATTAAAGAGGAGTCGTTGACTTCTTTGTTTTTCTTGGATGAGTTCATTTAATTTTAGTTTTTTTATTAATTCTTTAGCTGTCATAAAAAATTTTATGACAATTATTTTTGCAAGTTAATGAAATGCCAAAATGTAATAAAAAAAACTCACTGATCATTTTTTTTAATTTAGTTTGAATTGTAATTACTTGTATATTATTATTATTATTATTATTATTATTTTCTATTGATGACAAAAAAATTATAAAAAAAAATCAACACTAATTTTAAATAAAAAGATTAACACATAAACTTGAAAGATTTCTATAAGGCATTTTTACAAACACCTGACAAGCATGACTTTGAAACTACTGAATCTTACACTGACCGAAAATTGTTGAACGATAAAGATACAAACTTTAGGAAGAACTCGTGATCAGAGAACCGGAAACATGATTCAAATGATCAGTCGGATAAATTATGAAACGCCGGAGTTGAGAGATTCATCAACGCCGGTCGCCGTTGCGTGAGTCACTTGGTCTCCTAAGCAATTACAGTATTATGAACAAAAAAACGTATACTTTTATTTATGCCGCGTATATATATTTTTTTATTTTTAATATTATTAATTTCACTGTTACAACAATATTGTTATTTAGAATTGTTGTTCATCAATTTCAAATGTTAATATTCATTTTACCAGTGCAACGATATTGTTAATTAAATTTATGTTCCATGATTTCGTTTTATTTTTTAGACTTGATTTTATTTAAAAATAATTACAAATAGTAAAATTTCAATTTTTTTTTGCCTCAAACATAAAAAGTTACTTGTCATTGCAACTCGACTTGCTCATCAACCATCTCTCTCGGAGCTTCATCCCTCCTCCTCGGCAGCAGACCAAAACAGAAAGAAAGGACTCTGATTTTCATTGTTAATAAGAAAACCAAATTAATTTTCATCATCACTAAATTCCAGAATATACTCTGATTAATAAACAAACGCAATGTCTCTACAGACGAACTTCATTTATCTCGACTGAAATCCATTTCAGGGGACTCTACTTTCCTCGATAGATAGATGTCGGATAGCTCGGGAACATCTTTCTCGTATTTAAAGATGTAATTCTTTAAGAACTCTGCGTCGGATATTTTCATGAAGTTGGCCACACTAGTCATCTTCTTCAGCCCTTTCTCGTTCAAGATTCTAGCCAACAAACACCTCGGTTTTAATCTTTTGTCGAGACTATAACTTAGAAGATTGGGGTATTGAGCAACATCACCAGGCTTACACCCAAGCTCATCAAAAAGAAATTCCATATTGGCCATTATTTTCTTCTCGGATAAACTCATGCAAAGGGGGCGCCTTAAGAATGCAGCCTTAATATCGGACTCCGACCAGCCATACCTTCTATAAACCTGCATCTTATGCTTCAGGGTCGATTCCGTCAAAGTTAAAAACACTCCGATGGCTTCTATGAAGACATTTTTCGAAATATCAAATCCCATTGCAAGTGCCCGATCCACATACGCACCTAATTTCACTATAGGAACCAACATTGAAGATGGTTGATGCATGAGCAAAGCAACAATAGAAGATTCTGCCACTCCTCTTTCTCTAAGGACGGAGAAAAAGTCCCTTTCCGCATAGCACTTTTCAAAGGCTTGAGGAGCACGCAAAAACACACTAACAACTCGTTTATCGTATTTAAGTAGTGTTTTTAAGTAAGTGTAAGAAGGAATGATGGAGTTTTTCAGACTACACCTTAAAACATAAGGAAACAGGGACAGCTTCTGTGCCAAAACGGGAGGAGGGACACCAATGGAATGGAAGAATTTGAGCTTCGGGGAAAGGTTGTTTTTCGGGGAGGCTAAGAGAACTCGTGGCCATTTCATTACGAGCCTTGAGATAACGGCATCATTGAATCCGTACTCTCTGAGGAGCTCTAACACAGCATTGGGTTTTTCCGGTGATTCGAAGCACAGATTCTTGGAGGCGTAAATTGCGTCCTTGGCGGACAGCCCACATGCGTTGATGAGGTAGGAAACGGCGTAAGATTTCTCTGGGGCATTTTCACAAACAGCTGAAGAGCGTGAGGAAACAGTGTAGGATTTCTCTGAGGCATTTTCACAAACACCTGAAGAGCATGACCTGACCAACAAATAATGGGCAGCAGAAATCCAATCTTTCGGAGGAACCCTAAAGTCCCTGACGCTCCTCCTACAGAGAACCGCAATCATGGATTTTCAAATAAATTATACGAACCGCACACGAAAACGGTAGGAAAGATACCACCGATCTAATATTTTATTTTATTTTTAATTTTGCTCGCAATTAATTTTTCTTTTTATACTTTAAGAAAAAGGGTCATATTTATCCTTTTTTTTTTTAAAGTAAATAACGGTACAGTATTTTTATAAAATATAGGAGTACAGTAGTAATGTATATTTTGTTTGATAAGAGGAGAGACGAGAACTCTCCCCACTCCCGAGAAATGTGCCCGAGTAGCAAACACATGTGCGAAAGAACCATCTCCCCACCCCCGAGTAGAATGTAAATCGAGAAATGTGCCCGAGTAGCAAACACATGTGCGAAAGAGCCAACAAGTCGAACCCAAGACAAACTTTCATAATATTTCAATGAAAATTTGTCTCACCCGAGATTCGAACCCTACGTCGCCGGGGAAATTACACCCACACCATAGCCTTACCACTCGACTATGCTCCTGGGGACTACAATAATAATATATTACATACAGAGTATACAAAGGCCTATACTACTAGTATATAAGATACCCGAGAAAATCAACATAATCAAATCATAGCCAAACTCGAAACAAACAAAACAATTGATTACAACAGCCTATATCAGTGACTAGTGTAGAACAAAAGGCTTTGGCTGAATGATAGAACAAAAACTTATCATCAATTGATCATACATCAAAACAAACCCACTGGAATTGTTAAGCACAATGGATTACAACAGCCTATATCACTGACTAGTGTATAAATCCATACTCTGATGAAGAAAACAAAAACAGACAGGAACGACCCTCATTTTCTTTGTTAAAAAGAAAACCGACTTATTATCATTATCATTATCATCATCATCATCACTAAATTCCATCATATACTCTGATCACTAAAGAAACAAAATGTCTCTACACATCAACTTCATGTATCTCGACTGAAACCATTTCAGGATATCGGACCCCTCTTCCACTGCAGTCCAGTTTTCGAGACCCCGACACGTCCGCAGTTCCAAGTGTTTGGCCTTCAACTGTTTTCCACTCTCCTTTCAAAAAGCAGCCCCCATTTAATCTGAGCTTCTCGAGAAGGGGCAACGAACCTATCGTTTCCAAAATGCCGTCTTCCAAATCAAAGGCAGAGCTTATTTCAAGGCTCAACTTCCTAAGGGAATGTGGAAAGGTAAGCTTACGTATATGATGCCAAGCAGACCCTTTAACCACGATGGAGAGGGATTCCAGTCTACACAGAGATTTAAAGTTACCAACACAGTACTGATCATGCTCATTGTACTCGTCAAAACGGTTCCTAGGATATTTCAATTTCAATCTCTTATATTGGGAAGTCTCTTAACCAAACCTTCACAGCATTTGAAATTGATTAATCCCTTGAGTGTGTGTAGATTTTCCATGATGACCACCATATCGCCATCGCTTGGAGTATCTGGGAGGCATAGACTCTCACCAGTAAACTCAATGTGCCTAAATTGAGGCATTTTCCAGAAATCAACGAGCCAGTAAGCATCTGGCGAACAAGAAACAATAAGTGTGTGCAAATTCCAATGGAGACCGGCTGAGGGAAAGAACGAGGACATGTCACTTTCAGTGATGATAGCAAGGTGTCGCAGGTTAACAAAGCGACATGCAAGGGATATCACGTCCCCGTTATATACGTAATCATGGACGCTAGCGTGTAAAGTCCTCAACAATCTAAGATTCTGTCTAGGTGGAAGAGTATGATATTCACAAATAACTGAACGAGCTTGCTTCATGGATCTCAATTCATCATAGACTTTCCCATACGAAGTATTTCGGGGAATAACAACCCGACGTTTGGTATTCCTGCCTCGAAGACGAGGATTACGTTTCCCCATGACATGATATAACCCTTCCTGCTGGCCTTCTTTCAAGCACATGTCCCTCACCAAATCGTGAATTTTACAGGACTTTATGCTTCCCGTAGTTCCCATATCACCGATTAGAATGAGATTTCTATCGACTAGGTCCTGTATGAACCTTCTAGCGGTTGTTTCCAAGGCTTCTCCGTTTGTTGATTTTAAAAATCCTTCGGAAACCCATAGCTGGACGAGCGTAGTGACACGAACCTCTCTGTCTTCCTCAAACACTCCCATGTATAAAAAACATGGCTTTAAATAGACCGGCAAATGATCATAGCTCAGCTTCAACAATCTCAAGCAGTGTTTATCGTTATTCATATTCACTATCGAGGTGAAGTTATCTCATATTGATTCCCAAGATTCTCAAGTGTCGTCCATATTTTTCAAAAGACCTCCAACCACAGCTATTGATAAAGGAAGCCCTCTGCAGTTGTCCACGATCTTCTCTGCAATCTTCTTCAGTTCCTCAGGGCAACTCTTATCACAAAACACTGTTTTGGAGAACAGATTCCAACTGCTTTCCTCATCGAGGAAACTCATGTGAAGGCTATAATTGTTGTTCAATTGAGAACTCAATTGCGATAGCCTAGTCGTCACCAATACTCGACCGCCATTAGAGTTGTTAGGAAAGAAGCGTTGTATTTGATCCCATGAATCGATACTCCAGATATCATCGATCATGATCAGAAATCTTCTACCGAATAAATATTTGTGGAGCTTCGATCCCAATACATCTACACTCTTCTCACTTAGTTTTTTTGTATCGATCTCAGTAGCTTGAGAGAAAAGTTCCAAGAGGATTTCTCCAGTGTTGTATTGTTGAGAAAACGTAGCCCAAGCACATATATCAAAATGTTCCTTAATAAGTGGTAGTGCGTAAACACTTCTAGCAAGAAATGTCTTACCTATACCACCCATTCCCACTATTGGGATGACCTGGAAATCAGGTCGGCCTCCGGTGAGCTTTTCCATGATTTCGAGCAAGACAGCACCGGACCCTGCTATGGTTTCTTTGGGAGCAATGGATGCAAGGTCGTTTGTCATGCCCACTTGATTATGATCCACTAACACCTTCTTCTCAGTCTGGACCTTTACGTCGACCACTTTCTTTATTGAATCCATCTCTTTGATCACGCGGCGTAAGTTCAGTTCAATTTGGGAGCAAAAATAACTCTTCATGAGCTGAAGTCTGTCTACAATATAGGACTCAATAAAATCTTCGGCTGCGTAAGCTGCACTTGCAATACGCATCTCCAGTGGATCAGCGGCTTCTTCCTCATTGTTGGCAACAAGGGGAGGATTATAGGATTCGAGAAATTCCTGAAAGAACGTGATGTGTTGAGTGATGGTCTCGACCTGTTGTTTGTCGAGAGAAATCGGTGGGGAAGGATGATTTTCGAGATCATGTACGAGATGCATCAGAGAAACCAAGGATGCATAAGCTGCCATTTATGATTATTAACACTCAGATTGAATGGGAATGAAACTATGAAAATGTGCAAGAAAGAAATGTCAATCAGATTATTAACACTCAGATTGAATGGGAGAATTTGGTAATAATTTTTTGCAAGTTGATGTAAGATTCCTACGTAGCTGTCAAAAAAAGTCTTGGACAATTGTTTTTGGCAAGTTTGAAGTTTCAACGTAATAAAAAATTCTTACAAATCCACATCACCAAGGACGCGATGATAACAGGTGCAGGCAATCAGACGCGAGTTTGAAAACGACTTAATCTTCATCAGCACTCTACTTTCCTCGATAGATAGATGCCGGATAGCTCGGGAACATCTTTCTCGTATTTGACGATGTAATTCTTTAAGAACTCTGCTTCGGATATTTTCATCAAGCTGGCCAAACTGGTCATCTTCCTCAGCCCTTTCTCATTCAAGATTCTAGCAACCAAACACCTCGGTTTCAATCTATTGTCGAGGCTATAACTTAGAAGAACAGGGTATTGAGCAACATCCGCAGGCTTATACCCAAACTCATCAAAAAGAAATTCCATATTGGCCATTATTTTGTTCTCGGATAAATTCAAGCAACCGGGGTGCCTTAAGAAGGCAGCCTTAATATCGGAATTCGACCAGCCATACCTTCTATAAACCTGCATCTTTTGCTTCAGAGTCGATTCCGTCAAATTGGAAAACACTCCGATGGCTTCTACGAAGGCATTTTTCGAAATATCAAATCCAATTGCAAGCGCCCGATCCACATACGCACCTAATTTCACCTTAGGAACCAACATTAAATATGGTTGACACATGAGTAAAGCAACAACAGAAGATTCTGGCACTCCTCTTTCTCTAAGGACGGAGAAAAAGACCCTTTCTGCGGAGCAACTTTCAAAGGCTTGAGGAGCACGCAAAAACACACTAACAACTCGTTTATCGTATTTAAGTAGTGTTTTTAAGTAAGTGTAAGAAGGAATGATGGAGTTTTTCAGACTACACCTTAAAACATAAGGAAACAGGGACAGCTTCTGTGCCAAAACGGGAGGAGGGACACCAATGGAATGGAAGAATTCGAGCTTCGGGGAAAGGTTTTTCTTCGGGGAGACTAAGAGAATTCGTGGCCATTTCATTACCAGCCTTGAGATATCGGCATCATTGAATCCGTACTCTCTGAGGAGCTCTAACACAGCATTGGGTTTTTCCGGTGATTCGAAGCACAGTTTCTTGGATGCGGGAATGGCGTCCTTGGCGGACAACCCGCATGTGTTGATGAGGTAAGAAACGGCGTAAGATTTCTCTGCCGCATTTTCACAAAAACCTGAAGAGCGTGAGAAAACAGTGTAAGATTTCTCTGGGGCATTTTTACAAACACCTGAAGCGTATGACCTGACCAAAAAATGATGGCCTGCAAAAATCCAATCTTTCGGATGAACCCTAAAGTTCCTCCTATAGAGAATCGCAATCATGGATTTTCAAATAAATTATACGAACCGCACGAAAACGGTAAGAAAGATACCGATCTAATATTTTATTTTATTTTAAATTTTACTCACATTTTTATTATTGTAAGAAATTGGTCATATTTATCTCTTTTTTTTTAAATAAATAACAAAGTTCGGATACATTTATGACTAACCGATAATTTTTTACTTACAGAGCCAAAAAACCATCACCCTTTCGACCTAAAGGGAATTTTCTAGTTTCTACTATTTATCTTCTTTTTTAATAAATAACAAAGTTCGGATAAGACTATGATTTTTTTACGAACCGAGCCGAAAACAAAAAATACCTTAGGCTTGAGTCCAAAACTAATCTTCATTAATAATCATTCAATATCATTATAATTGATACATACAAACAAAAAATACCTTAGGCTTGAGTCGAAAACTAATCTTCATTAATAATCATTCAATATCATTATAATTGATACTATGTGTACAATACTTTACTAATATGAATATTTATCTCAAGCTATTATATTTGAAATAGAATCAAATTGGTACACTCTATAAACTATAACAAAGGTTAATTGTATAAAAGGGGGATTTTGAAAAAAAAATCTTTTAAACATTAATTAGATTATATAATTAAAATTATTGATTCAAATTATTTTTATTTTTTATTTATTTTAATTTAATTTATTTTGAAATAAATTTAATCGAGTTAAACTGAAACAATCTAAAACAAAATAGACTGAAATTAAGTTTAATAGAGTAGGTTTGGGTAAACGGTAACTTTTAACAATTGTTTTTTTTGGTAATTAACAAATTTTTTTTTTTTTTTTTTTTGTAAATGTCAATTCATAAAAAAGAAAAAGGGTAACGCTTGAAATAAAACTTAACTAAACAGTAAGAAAGAAATACAAATTCAAAATAAATTAGAAACAATACCAAGACAAATTCACATAAAAGTTAGGACCCGCCAAGCTCAGAAGGTGCCGTTGCTTCTCTTTGAGTTTAACATCAACGTGAAAACTGAGTTGATCTTCTCCGCCTTGTAACTCGACTTGCTCGTCGAACATCTCTTTCACAGACTTCAGAAGGGATGTTTCCTTCTCCACAGTCGTTCAACTTTATACTACTCTTTAGCGTATCGATGTTTCCGAATTCAGAAGGGATCTCCTTCAGCTCTTCCAAGTTATCGAGCACAATATGTTCAAGGCGTGGAAGGATGGAAGAATCCTCTTCCGACGCAATCCATTTTTCGAGATCCTCGCACATGCACAGACACAAGTATTTGAGGCAGGGGAACTGCTCTTCAGCAATTTCCCACTTCGGAAACCCATAGCTGGACAAGGGTAGTAACATTAATCTCATAGAAGAACAAAAAAATTCATCATCAATTGATCATACAACAAAACAAACCCAATGGAATTGTTAAGCACAAATGCACAATGGATTACAACAGCCTATATCAGTGACTAGTGTAGAAATCCATAATCTGATGAAGAAAAAAAAAACAGACAGAAACGACCCTCATTTTCTTTGTTAAAAAGAAAACCGACGTATTATCATTATCATCATCATCACTAAATTCCATCATATACTCTGATCACTAAAGAAACAAAATGTCTCTACACATCAACTTCATGTATCTCGACTGAAACCATTTCAGGGGGACTCTACTTTCCTCGATAGATAGATGGCGGATAGCTCGGGAATATCTTTCTCATATTTGTCAATGTAAGATTTTAAGAACTGCGCTTCGGATAACTTCAACAGGCTGGCCGGACTGGTCAGGTTCTTCAGCCCTTTCTCATTCAATATTCTAGCCACCAAACACCTCGGTTTTAATCTATTGTCGAGGCTATAGCTTAGAAGAACGGGGTTTTGAGCAACATCCGCAGGCTTACACCCAAGCTCATCAAAAAGAAATTCCATGTTGGCCATTATTTTCTTCTCGGATAAACTCATGCAAAGGGGGCGCCTTAAGAATGCAGCCTTAATATCGGACTCCGACCAGCCATACCTTCTATAAACCTGCATCTTATGCTTCAGGGTCGATTCCGCCAAATTGGAAAACAATCCGATGGCTTCTATGAATACAATTTTCGAAATATCAAATCCCATTGCAAGTGCACGATCCACACACGCATCTAATTTCACTTTAGGAGCCAACATTAAAGATGGTTGATTCATGAGCAAAGCAACCATAGAAGATTCTGGCACTCCTCTTTCTCTAAGGACGGAGAAAAATACCCTATCTGCGGAGCACCTTTCAAAGGCTTTAGGATCACGCGAAAACACACTAACAACTCGTTTATCGGATTTAAGTAGTGTTTTTAAGTAAGTGTAAGAAGGGATGATGGAGTTTTGCAGACTACGCCAGAAAACAAAAGGATACAGGGACAGCTTGTGTGCTAAAACGAGAGGAGGGACACCAATGGAATGGAAAAATTCGAACTTCGGGGAAAGGTTGTTTTTCGGGGAGGCTACGAGAACTCGTGGCCATTTCATTACGAGCCTTGAGATATTGGCATCATTGAATCCGTGCTCTCTGAGGAGCTCTAACACAGCATTGGGTTTTTCCGGTGATTCGAAGCACAGTTTCTTGGATGCGGAAATGGCGTCCTTGGCGGACAACCCGCATGTGTTGACGAGGTAGGAAACGGCGTAAGATTTATCTGCTGCATTTTCACAAACACCTGAAGAGCGTGAGGAAACAGTGTGAGATTTCTCTGAGGCATTTTCACAAACACCTGAAGAGCATGACCTGACCAAGACTGCGTCTTTGTAAACCAACAAAGGATGGGCATCGCAAATCCAATCTTTCGGAGGAACCCTAAAGTCCCTGACGCTCCTCCTATGGAGAATCGCAAACATGGATTTTCAAATAAATTATACGAACCGCACACGAAAACGGTAAGAAAGATACCGACTTAATATTTTATTTTTAATTTTACTCAGAATTAATTTTACTTTTTATACCTAATTTTTTTTTTATATTTATCTATTTTTTTTAATAAATAGATAAAATATAGGAGTATTGTATTATATTGCATACATATATGGAGTATTTATAAATTACCCAATAAAATCAACATAATCAAATCATATCAAATTCGAATCTGATAAATTAAAAGTGGAATTCGAAAAAATACTTTAAATGATAAATCAAATAAGTATTTGCGTAAATAATTACTACGATTAGCTATTTTATAAAAATTGAAAGTTGGAGTATACTATTAAAACGTTACGTTATATTTGGAAAATATTTATTTGTAATTTTTTTTAAGTAATCCCATAAACATATTTTTGGTAGAATGTTATTTTGATTTGTCCATAAAAACTTGGAACACAGAAAGTATACATCTCACTTTCTAACAATGGATTCTACTCTCTCAAAAGCTCTGTTGTTGATCTGTATATTCGTGTGCACGTCGTTACTCGTGATCAGCCCCATTTCCGGCGCGAAAACTCCGATTGCAGGTAAACAGCACGTTACGATTATAAGTGATGTTCGTTCGATCTTAAATTACAAGTAAATGCAGTTAACTTGATTTCATGATCATATGCATCTGCAACTACAGGGATAAATACACAGGCGGCATATCAATATATCCCGATCGGGAAATGCACGGGCACTTGCGACAAGGACTGTGTCGGGCGTGGATTTATAGTCGGGTTTTGCTGCGATGACTTTGTGCCACATAACCAGTGTTGTTGTTTCACATACTGAGTTCATCCTTTTTTTGTTTTTGTTTTTGTTTCTCATGTAAGATTCGGATAATAAAATGATTTATTTTTTTAAGAAATGTGTACATAATCAGTCGGGACATTAGAAACAATTCCACGACGAATTCACATAAAAGTTCGGACCCGCCAAGCATAGCAAGTGTTAGTCTTCTCCGTTGAGTTTAACTTCAACGTGAAAACTGAGTTGATCTTCTCCGCCTTGTAACTCGACTTGCTCATCGAACATCTCTTTCACAGATTCCAATCCACACAGATTTTTCAAGTTTCCCACAAAGTACACATCCTCATCATCCTCATTATAATATATAATCCTCATTGTCGTCTTCATAGTCGTAGTCGTCATCATCAATATTATACTTTCCACAATATGGGACTCAATAGCATCTTCGGCTGCGCATCTCCAATGGATCAACACCTTCTTCGTCACTGTCAGGAACAGGAGGGGGATTATAGTGTTGGGGAAATTCCTGAAAGAATGTAATGTGTTTCGTCATGGACTCGACTATTCGTTTGTCGAGAGAAATCGGTGGGTAAGGATGATGCTCGACATCACGTATGACATGCATCAGAGAAACCAATGCCACATAGGCTGCCATATAAAACTAACACGAAGCTTGAATGGGAATTAAACCAAGAGTGCCGTGTATACTGGGAATGCGAGCATCTGTTTTTTCAGAGAAACGATGAAAGATTTCTCTGATGCATTTTCACAAACACTTGACAAGCGTGACTTGGAAGCTACTGAATCTTAGACTGACTGAAATTGATGGACGATAAAGATACAAACTTTAGGAAGAACTCGTGATCAGAGAATCGGATACATATTCAAATGATTAACCGCTGGTGTTTCGAGATTCGTGAGTTAATAACAATTTAATTAATTTGTAACGACGACTCACTGTTGGTGTGAGTGACTGGGCAAGTATTTGCTGCTTCCGCCTATTGAATCAATCACATAACATATAAATATGAATATAGTAGTAATTAAGAGAGAAAAATGTAAGAAAAATAAGGCATTGCTCTTACTACGGAAATCCAAAGTATTGATGATGAAAAAAGCAGAATGAAAAAGAGAAACCCTGAAGAGGAGATGATTATTTATTAAAACTGTAGTATATGAGCGCAAGAGATATACACTAGACCGTCTCCACAAATCAGTACTCCAAAATTCTCGTGTTCGTGTTTGAGCGCAAGGGATATACACTAGACCGTCTACTTCCATTTCCAAGAGATAATAGGGATACTCATACTTGTATCTCGGACTAAGGGAACCTTGACAAATAAACTTATCTGTTCTACCCCTTGCAACTCAACTTGCTCTTCGACCATCTCTTTCGCAGACTTCACCGCTCCTTCTCCGCACTCGATCAACTTTATACTCTTGAGTGTATCAATGTTTCCAAGTTCATAAGGGATCTCCTCCAGCTCCTTCAAGTACATAAGAGAAAGATGTTGAAGACGTGGAAGGATATCGGACCCTTCTTCCGCTGCACTCCAGTTTTCTAGTCCCCGACACGACCGCAGTTCCAAGTGTTTGAGGCAGGAGAATTGGCCTTCAACTGTCTTCCACTTTCCTTTCAAAAAGCAGCCCCCCTTTAATTTGAGCTTCTCGAGAAGGGGCAAAGAACCTATCGTTTCCAAAATGCCATCTTCCAAATCAAAGACAGAGCTTGTTTCAAGGGTCAACTTCCTAAGGGAATGTGGAAAGGTAAGCTTACGTATATGATGCCAAGCAGACCCTTCAACCAAGATGGAGAGGGATTCCAGTCTACACAGAGATTTAATGTTACCGGCACAGTACTCATCATGCTCATTGTACTCGTCAAAACGGTTGCTCGGATATTCTAATTTCAATCTCTTGATATTGGGAAGCCTCTTAACCAAATCTTCACAGCATTTGAAATTAATTACTCCCTTGAGTGTGTGTAGATTTTCCATGACGACCATAGCATCGCCATCGTTCGGAGTATCTGGGAGGCCCAAACACTCATCAGTAAACTCAATGTGCCTAAATTGAGGCATTTTCCAGAAATCAACGGGACAGTAAGTATTTGGCGAACAAGAAACAATAAGTGTGTGCAAATTCCAATGGAGACCAGCTGAGGGAAAGAACGAGGACATGTCACTTTCAGTGATGATAGCAAGGTGTCGCAGGTTAACAAAGCGACATGCAAAGGATATCACGTGCCCGTTATATACGTAATCATGGACGTTAGCGTGTAATGTCCTCAACAATCTCAGCTTCTGTCTAGGTGGAAGCATATGATATTCACAAATAACTGAACGAGCATGCTGCATGGATCTCAATTCATCACAGACTTTCTCATTCGAAGTATTTCGGGGAATAATAACCCGACGTTTGGTATTCCTGACTCGAAGACGAGGATTACGTTTCCCCATGACATAATAAAACCCTTCCTTCTGGCCTTCTTTCAAGCACATGTCCCTCACCAAATCGTGAATTTTACAGGACTTTATGCTCCCCATAGTTCCCATCTCACCGATTAGAATGAGATTTCTATCGATGAGGTCCTGTAAGAACCTTCTAGCGGTTGTTTCCAAGGCTTCTCCATTTGTTGATTTTAGAAATCCTTCGGAAACCCATTGATGGACAAGCTTAGAGACACGAATGTTTTCATCTTCCTCAAACACTCCCATGTACAAAAAACATGGTTTTAAATACACCGGCAAATGATCATAGCTCAACTTCAACAATCTCCAGCAGTGTTTATCGTTATTCATATTCACTATCGAGGTGAAGTTATCTCGTATTGATTCCCAAGATTCTAGAGTGTCGTCCATATTTTTCAAAAGACCTCCAACCACAGCTATTGATAAAGGAAGCCCTCTGCAGTTGTCCACGATCTTCTCTGCAATCTTCTTCAGTTCCTGAGGGCAACTCTTATC
This sequence comes from Euphrasia confusa, assembly GCA_954870475.1. Classification (NCBI taxonomy): domain Eukaryota; kingdom Viridiplantae; phylum Streptophyta; class Magnoliopsida; order Lamiales; family Orobanchaceae; genus Euphrasia; species Euphrasia confusa. Next base: position 54,780,766 of record OX940951.1, on the reverse strand, counting down.
ACCAAACACTGTTTTGGAGAACAGATCCCAACTGCTTTCCTCATCGAGGAAACTCATGTGAAGGCTATAACTGTTGTTCAATTGAGAACTCAATTGCGATAGCCTAGTCGTCACCAATACTCGACTGCCATTAGAGTTGTTAGGAAAGAAGCGTTGAATCTTATCCCATGCATCGATACTCCAGATATCATCGATCATGATCAGAAATCTTCTACCGAATAAATATTTGTGGAGCTTCGATCCCAATACATCTACACTCTTCTCACTTAGTTTTTTTGTATCGATCTCAGTAGCTTGAGAGAAAAGTTCCAAGAGGATTTCTCCAGTGTTGTATTGTTGAGAAAACGTAGCCCAAGCACATATATCAAAATGTTCCTTAATAAGTGGTAGTGCGTAAACACTTCTGGCAAGAAATGTCTTACCTATACCACCCATTCCCACTATTGGGATGACCTGGAAATCAGGTCGGCCTCCGGTGAGCTTTTCCATGATTTCGAGCAAGACAGCACCGGACCCTGCTATGGTTTCTTTGGGAGCAATGGATGCAAGGTCGTTTGTCAACGCCTTCTTCTCAGTCTGGACCTTTACGTCGACCACTTTCTTTATTGAATCCATCTCTTTGATCACGCGGCATAGGTTTGGTGCTTTTGGAGCTCGGAAGCAATTGAGAATCCGTACAATTTTGGAGCAAAAATTACTCCTCAGGTGCTGAAGACTGCCCACAATATGGGACTCAATAGCATCTTCGGCTGCGTAAGCTGCACCTGCAATTCGAATCTCCAGTGGATAAGCGGCTTCTTCCTCATTGTCGGCAGCGAGGGGAGGATTATAGGATTGGAGAAATTCCTGAAAGAATGTAATGTGCTGAGTGATAGAGTTGACTTGTTGTTTGTCGAGAGGAACCGGTGGTGAAGGATGCTGTTCAAGATCATGTATGACTTGCATCAGAGATGCCAATGCTTCATGCCCTGCAATATATGATTATTAACACTCAGATTGAGTGGGAATGAAACTGCAAGAAAGAAATGCCAATTTTTTGCAAATTGATGTAATCACAAAAATCAAAATGCTCCTTAATGTAAATGGTTTAGCCGTAAATAGTTTTGACGAGAAAGGTCTTACCTATACCGCCCATTCCCACTGTCGGGATGACCTGTCGATCAGGTCGGGCTCCGGTGAACTTTTCCATGATTTTGAGCAAGAAAGCACCGGATCCAAGGTCGTTTGTCATGTCTATTTGATTATGATCCAACAACGCCTTCTTCTCAGTTTTGACCTTTAGGTCGACCGCTTTCTTGATCGAATCCATCTCTTTGATCACGCGGCGTAAGTTCGGTTCGATTTGGGAGCAGAAGTAACTCTTCATGAGCTGAAGTCTGTCCACAATATAGGACTCAATAAAATCTTCGGCTGCGTAAGCTGCACTTGCAATACGCATCTCCAGTGGATCAGCGGCTTCTTCCTCATTGTTGGCAACAAGGGGAGGATTATAGGATTCGAGAAATTCCTGAAAGAACGTGATGTGTTGAGTGATGGTCTCGACCTGTTGTTTGTCGAGAGAAATCGGTGGGGAAGGATGATTTTCGAGATCATGTATGAGATGTATCAGAGAAACCAAGGATGCATAAGCTGCCATTTATGATTATTAACACTCAGATTGAATGGGAATGAAACTATGAGAATGTGCAAGAAAGAAATGCCAATCAGATAATTAACACTCAGATTGAATTGGAGAATTTGGTAATTAATTTTTGCAAGTTGATGTAAGATTCCTACGTAGCTGTCAAAAAAAAGTCTTTGACAATTGTTTTTTGCAAGTTGAAGTTTCAACGTAATAAAAATTTCTTACAAATCCACATCACCAAGGACGCGATAACCGACATAATCTTCATCATCACTCTACTTTCCTGGATAGATAGATGGCTGATAGCAAGGGAACATGTTTCTCGTATTTGACGATGTAATTCTTTAAGAACTCTGCTTCGGATAAGTTCAGCAAGGTGGCCAAACTGGTCATCTTCCTCAGCCCTTTCTCATTCAAGATTCTAGCAACCAAACACCTCGGTTTCAATCTATTGTCGAGGCTATAACTTAGAAGAACAGGGTATTGAGCAAGATCCGCAGGCTTATACCCAAACTCATCAAAAAGAAATTCCATATTGGCCATTATTTTGTTCTCGGATAAATTCAAGCAACCGGGGTGCCTTAAGAAGGCAGCCTTAATATCGGAATCCGACCAGCCATACCTTCTATAAACCTGCATCTTTTGCTTCAGAGTCGATTCCGTGAAATTGGAAAACACTCTGATGGCTTCTACGAAGGCATTTTTCGAAATATCAAATCCCATTGCAAGTGCCCGATCCACATACGCACATAATTTCACTTTAGGAAACAACAATAAAGATGGTTGACACATGAACAAAGCAACAACAGAAGATTCTGGCACTCCTCTTTCTCTAAGGACGGAGAAAAAGACCCTTTCTGCGGAGCACCTTTCAAAGGCTTGAGGAGCACGCAAAAACACACTAACAACTCGTTCATCGGATTTAAGTAGTGTTTTTAAGTGAGTGTAAGAAGGAATGATGGAGTTTTTCAGACTACGCCAGAAAACAAAAGGATACAGGGACAGCTTCTGTGCCAAAACGGGAGGAGGAACTTCGGGGAAAGGTTCTTTTTCGGGGAGGCTAAGAGAACTCGTGGCCATTTCATTACCAGCCTTGAGATATTGGCATCATTGATTCCGTGCTCTCTGAGGAGCTCTAACACAGCATTGGGTTTTTCCGGTGATTCGAAGCACAGTTTCTTGGATGCGGAAATGGCGTCCTTGGCGGACAACCCGCATGTGTTGACGAGGTAGGAAACGGCGTAAGATTTATCTGCTGCATTTTCACAAACACCTGAAGAGCGTGAGGAAACAGTGTGAGATTTCTCTGAGGCATTCTCACAAACACCTGAAGAGCATGACCTGACCAACAAATGCTGGGCAGCAAATATCCAATCTTTTGGAGGAACCCTAAAGTTCCTCCTACGGAGAATCGCAATCATGGATTTTCAAATAAATTATACGAACCGCACACGAAAACGGTAAGAAAGATACCGATCTAATATTTTATTTTATTTTACTTTTAATTTTACTCACATTTTTATTATTTTAGGAAATGGGTCATATTTATCCATTTTTTTAATAAATAATACTCTATTTTTATAAGTATATTTAGAAAAAGGAATATTTTTATGTATTTAACTTTTGTACTCATTAAATATATTTTTTAGTTAAGTGTTTTAGTGTTTTCTTTTATTTAGTTTTTATAGTAGTAATTATCATAAATTATAATTAAGTGTACAGTTAATTACTATTTTAACTTTTTTTAAAAATAATTACTCAATACATTCAAAAGAATAAAATAGACACATGAGTCATTTTTATAATTAAAAAAAACTGAATTATTTTATTATAAACAAATTTAAATATTTATCTCTTTATCTCTTATTCAAATTTACCTTTTTTATAAAGTACTAACAAAGGTTAATTACATAACATACCCGTGAAAATCAACATAATCAAATTAGAATCTGATATACAGTAAATTTTTATAAATTAATACTCTCAGACCATAAAATTTTATCAATTTAAAAATGTATTAATATATCGATAAATTAATATTTTATTAATTAAAAGAGAGAATTTTCAAATTTAATAAATTTAAATATATTTATTTAAAATAATTGGATTAAGATTTATGTATAACTTTATTGCAACTAATTAATATATTTATGTATATTATTATAAATTCAATGTATAATGTTAACTATTATATTAATAAAAACAAACTAATTTATAATACCAAATTATGTTTTCTCATAATCTAAAATGCATCACAAAATCATCAATAAATGATTAAATGTATAAAATATTATGTGAATATAAAAGGGATCATCATCCACTAAAAACATTACAAAAATCAGTTTGATTAAAAATATTTTTTGAATGTTAGTCAATGTATATTATCAAACACTTTAAATAGATCATGTACCCAACTTTGAGAGTATTGATGAGAACTAATATTTATAATTGTAATATTTATAAATTATTAATTTAAAATTTTGATGGGACCTTATACTTATAAAAGTTTTTTTCAAAAAATTATTATTATATTATCTTATCTAATTCGATTATTTTTTACAAAGATCCAAGTCGGGATGGAAAATTTTATTATTTTAGAGAAGTTATTAATTTATAGAGTATTAATCTATAGAAGTTTTACTGCACTATTTATTACGATTAGCTATTTTAGAAAAATAGAAAGTTTGGAAAAATATATCTTTGTAATTTTCTTTTGAAGTAATCCCATAAAAACATATTTTTGGTAAAATGTTATTTAATTAGTCCAAAAAAACTTGGAACACAGATCTCACCTTCTAACAATGGTTTCAACTCTCTCAAAAGCTCCGTTAATCTGTATATTCGTGTGCACATCATTGCTCGTGAATGTGATCAACCCCATTTCCGGCGCAAAAATTCCGGCGGCAGGTAAACAGCACGTTGCGATTATAAGCGATCTTCGTTCGATCTTAAATTACAAGTAAATGCAGTTAACTTGATTTCACGATCATATGCAGCAACTACAGGGATAAATACACAGGCGGCATATCAATATATCCCGATTGGGAAATGCACAGGCACTTGCGACAAGGACTGTGTCGCGCGTGGATTCATAGTCGGGTTTTGCTGCGACGACTTTGTGCCGCCTAACCAGTGTTGCTGTTTCGTATACTGAGACCATCTTTTGTTTTAGTTTTTTTTCGTTTTTGCTCGTGTAAGATTCGGATGATAATAAACTTAGTTGTTCTACCGCATAGGGTTCCTCGTGTATCGTCCTAAGGAACCCTCGACGTATAAACTTATTTGTTCGAACCCTTGTAACTCGACTTGCTCATCGACCATCTCTTTCGCAGACTTCACCGATCCTTCTCCGCAGTCGATCAACTCTATGCTCTTCAGTGTATCTATGTTTCCGAGTTCATTAGGGATCGTCTTCAGCTTTTGCAATATAAGAAGACGAATGTGTTCGAGTCGTGGAAGTATACTCGACCCCTCTTCCGCTGCAGTCCAGCGTATGAGACCCTGACACGACCCCAGTTCCAAGTGTCTGAGGCAGGGGAATTGACCTTCAACTGTTTTCAACTCTCCTTCCGTGAAGCGGCCCCCGTATAATCTGAGCTTCTCGAGAAAGGGCAACGAACCTATCGTTTCCAAAATGCCATCTTCCAAATCAAAGACAGAGCTTGTTTCAAGGGTCAACTTCCTAAGGGAATGTGGAAAGGTAAGCTTACGTATATGATGCCAAGCAGACCCTTCAACCAAGATGGAGAGGGATTCCAGTCTACACAGAGATTTAATGTTACCGGCACAGTACTCATCATGCTCATTGTACTCGTCAAAACGGTTGCTCGGATATTCTAATTTCAATCTCTTGATATTGGGAAGCCTCTTAACCAAATCTTCACAGCATTTGAAATTAATTACTCCCTTGAGTGTGTGTAGATTTTCCATGACGACCATAGCATCGCCATCGTTCGGAGTATCTGGGAGGCCCAAACACTCATCAGTAAACTCAATGTGCCTAAATTGAGGCATTTTCCAGAAATCAACGGGACAGTAAGTATTTGGCGAACAAGAAACAATAAGTGTGTGCAAATTCCAATGGAGACCAGCTGAGGGAAAGAACGAGGACATGTCACTTTCAGTGATGATAGCAAGGTGTCGCAGGTTAACAAAGCGACATGCAAGGGATATCACGTGCCCGTTATATACGTAATCATGGACGTTAGCGTGTAATGTCCTCAACAATCTCAGCTTCTGTCTAGGTGGAAGCATATGATATTCACAAATAACTGAACGAGCATGCTGCATGGATCTCAATTCATCACAGACTTTCTCATTCGAAGTATTTCGGGGAATAATAACCCGACGTTTGGTATTCCTGACTCGAAGACGAGGATTACGTTTCCCCATGACATAATAAAACCCTTCCTTCTGGCCTTCTTTCAAGCACATGTCCCTCACCAAATCGTGAATTTTACACAACTTTAAGCTCCCCGTAGTTCCCAACTCATCGATTAGAATGAGATTTCTATCGATGAGGTCCTGTAAGAACCCTCTAGCGATTGTGTCCAAGGCTTCGCCGTTTGTTGGATTAAGAAATCCTTCGGAAACCCATTGATGGACAAGCTTAGAGACACGAATGTTTTCATCTTCCTCAAACACTCCCATGTACAAAAAACATGGTTTTAAATACACCGGCAAATGGTTATAGCTCAGCTTCAACAATCTCAAGCAATGTTTATCATTATTCATATTCACCACTGAGGTGAAGTTGTCTCGTACTGATTCCCAATATGCTCGAGTGGCGTTCTTCGTTTTCAGAAGACCTCCCACCACAGCGATGGATAAAGGAAGCCCTCTGCAATTTTCCACAATCTTCTCTCCGATTTCCTCCAGTTCAGGAGGGCAACTACTCTTCTCACCAAACACTGTTTTTGAGAACAGATTCCAACTACTAGCCTTATCTAGGAAACTCATGTTGTGGCTATAATCATTGTTGTTCAATTGAGAACTCAATTGCGATAGCCTAGTCGTCACCAATACTCGACTGCCATTACAGTTTTTAGGAAAGAATCGTTGTATATTATCCCATGCATCTATACTCCAGATATCATCCATCACGATTAGAAATCTTCTACCGAATAAAGTTTTGTGGAGCTCCGATCCCAATTCATCTACACTCTTCCCACGTAGTTGTTTCGTCTCGATCTTAGTAGCTTGAGAGAGAAGTTCCAAGAGGATTTCCCCAGTGTTGTATTGTTGAGAAAACGTAACCCAAGCACATATATAAAAATGCTCTTTAATAAGTGTTCGTGCGTAAACACTTCTGGCAAGAAAGGTCTTGCCTATACCGCCCATTCCCACAATCGGGATGACCTGGAAATCAGGTCGGTCTCCGGTGAGCTGTTCCATGATTTCGAGTAAGACAGCATCGGACCCTGCTATGGTTTCTTTGGGAGCAATGGATGCAAGGTCGTTCGTCATGCCCACTTGATTATAATCCACCAACGCCTTCTTCTTAGTTTTGGCCTTTACATCGACCACTTTCTCGATCGAATCCATCTCTTTGATCACATGGCATAAGCTTGGTGCCTTTGGAGCTCGGAAGCAATTGAGGATCTGTACAATTTTGGAGCAAAAATTACTCCTCAGGTTCTGAAGACTACCCACAATATGGGACTCAATAGCATCTTCGGCTGCGTAAGCTGCACCTGCAATTCGCATCTCCAGTGGATCAGCGGCTTCTTCCGCATTGTCGGCAGCAAGGGGAGGATTATAGGATTGGAGAAATTCCTGAAAGAATGTAATGTGCTGAGTGATGGAGTTGACTTGTTGTTTGTCGAGAGGAACCGGTGGTGAAGGATGCTGTTCGAGATCATTTATGACTTGCATCAGAGATGCCAATGCTTCATAACCTGCCATATATGATTATTAACACTCAGATTGAATGGGAATGAAACTGCAAGAAACAAATGCCATTTTTTTGCAAATTGATGTAATCACATAAATCAAAATGCTCCTTAATGTAAATGGTTTAGCGTAAATAGTTTGACGAGAAAGGTCTTACCTATACCGCCCATTCCCACTGTCGGGTTGACCTGTCGATCAGGTCGGGCTCCAGTGAACTTTTCCATGATTTTGAGCAAGAAAGCACCGGGCCCTGCTATGGTTTCTTTGGGAGCAATGGATGCAAGGTCGTTTGTCAACGCCTTCTTCTCAGTTTTGACCTTTAGGTCGACCGCTTTCTTGATCGAATCCATCTCTTTGATCACGCGGCGTAAGTTCGGTTCGATTTGGGAGCAAAAATAACTCTTCATGAGCTGAAGTCTGTCCACAATATAGGACTCAATAAAATCTTCGGCTGCGTAAGCTGCACTTGCAATACGCATCTCCAGTGGATCAGCGGCTTCTTCCTCGTTGTTGGCAACAAGGGGAGGATTATAGGACTCGAGAAATTCCTGAAAGAATGCGATGTGTTGAGTGATGTACTCGACCTGTTGTTTGTCGAGAGAAATCGGTGGGGAAGGATGATTTTCGAGATCATGTATGAGATGCATCAGAGAAACCAAGGATGCATAAGCTGCCATATATGATTATCAACAGTCAGATTGAATGGGAATGAAACTGCAAGAAAGAAATGCCAAATTTTTTTATGTATCGAATGGGAGAATTTGGCAATTAATTTTTGCAAGTTGAAGTAAGATTCTAACGTAGCTGTCAAAATAAGTCTTGGACAATTGTTTTTTGCAAGTTGAAGTTTCAACGTAATAAAAATTTCTTACAAATCCACATCACCAAGGAAGCGATAATAGATGCAGGCAATCAGACGGGAGTGTGAAAACCGACTTAATCTTCATCATCACTCTACTCTTCTCGATAGATAGATGTCGGATAGCTCGGGAACATCTTTCTCGTATTTGACGATGTAATTCTTTAAGAACTCTGCTTCAGATATATTCAGCAAGCTGGCCACACATGTCATCTTCTTCAGCCCTTTCTCATTCAACATTCTAGCAACCAAACACCTCGGTTTTAATCTATTGTCGAGGCTATAACTTAGAAAAACGGGGTATTGAGCAACATACGCAGGCTTACACCCAAGCTCATCACAAAGAAATTCCATGTTGGCCATAATTTTCTTCTCGGATAAACCCATGCAAAGGGGGCGCCTTAAGAATGCAGCCTTAATATCGGACTCCGACCAGCCATACCTTCTATAAACCTGCATCTTATGCTTCAGGGTCGATTCCGTCAAATTGGAAAACATTCCGATGGCTTCTATGAATACATTTTTCGAAATATCAAATCCCATTGCAAGTGCCCGATCCACATACGCACCTAATTTCACTTTAGAAGCCTTCATTAAAGATGGTTTATTCATGAGCAAAGCAACAATAGAAGATTCAGGCACTCCTCCTTCTCTAAGGACGGAGAAAAATACCCTTTCTGCGGAGCACCTTTCAAAGGCTTTAGGATCACGCGAAAACACACTAACAACTCGTTTATCGGATTTAAGTAGTGTTTTTAAGTAAGTGTAAGAAGGGATGATGGAGTTTTGCAGACTACGCCAGAAAACAAAAGGACAGCTTCTGTGCTAAAACGGGAGGAGGGACACCAATGGATTGGAAGAATTCGAGCTTCGGGGAAAGGTTCTTTTTCGGGGAGGCTACGAGAACTCGTGGCCATTTCATTACGAGCCTTGAGATATCGGCATCATTGAATCCGTACTCTCTGAGGAGCTCTAACACAGCATTGGGCTTTTCCGGTGATTCGAAGCACAGTTTCTTGGATGCGGAAATGGTGTCCTTGGCGGACAACCCGCATGTGTTGACGAGGTAGGAAACGGCGTAAGATTTATCTGCTGCATTTTCACAAACACCTGAAGAGCGTGAGGAAACAGTGTGAGATTTCTCTGAGGCATTTTCACAAACACCTGAAGAGCATGACCTGACCAAGACTGCGTCTTTGTAAACCAACAAAGGATGGGCATCGCAAATCCAATCTTTCGGAGGAACCCTGAAGTCCCTGACGCTCCTCCTATGGAGAATCGCAAACATGGATTTTCAAATAAATTATACGAACCGCACACGAAAACGGTAAGAAAGATACCAGACTTAATATTTTATTTTTAATTTTACTCAGAATTAATTTTACTTTTTATACATAATTTTTTTATATTTATCTATTTTTTTAATAAATAGATAAATTATATTGTATTATATTGCATACATATATGGAGTATTTATAAATTACCCAATAAAATCAACATAATCAAATCATATCAAATTCGAATCAGATAAATTAAAAGTGGAATTCGAAAAATTACTTTAAACGATTGGTAACCGAGCCGACGGCAATTATTGGTAATCGAACCAGCCCATTAGGGTCGAGCTTCGACTCCGCAACGGACCGAGGCGTTACAAAGTTTGTTGCTACCGTAGACAACATACCTAATCAGATATATAGATTCCTTTTACTACCAAATATTATACCTCCGCATCCAAGTAAACAAACACCTATACATCATTTACACATACAAGTCACATTACATATATTACATCATTTACATATACATACCCCTCATACATATATAAAGTTACTACTGTACGTGCATATATACTTACATATATATGTGTTGCTACTTACGAGAATTTGCATATAAGGACGTATGGGGATAATCCCACTCAAAAGCATGTAATGAGTCATTCTACATACTCATATCAATCATCAACACTTAATTAACAATCAGACTTTAAGAAATAAATCGCACAATTAAATGAATACTTAAAACCTCGATACCAAATTATATGTACCCTATCTACGTGAATCTTAAATCCACTTGTCTGATAATTTGTTTGGATGTGATTGAGAGATTTAACGTTTTCGTGAGTTTCGTTGAACATCCAATTCTTCTTCTCGTCTCGTTCGCCTCCACGATCCTCTTCTTCTCTCTTTTCTTCTCGGCCCGCTAGTCCCCGTCGCTTCCCTTCTTTTCTTCCTCCTTTCTCCCTTTCATTCCCGTGGCTATCCTCCGCTCAACTCTCTCTCTTATATTTTATTTATGTTGTCCACTAGGGTAAACTAGCTCATTTAAATTTAAATGGTTAGTAGCCCATACAATAAAAAGTTTGGCAGCCCATTCATTAACTTTCAGCCCATTAATAAAAATAAACATTTTTGTTGGTTACAATACATTATAAGCCCATCCTATAATATTTTAAAGGGCTCAAACTATTTACACCTCCAATATTACTGATTACACCTCATAGATTAATTAACCCCTCTAAATTTATTTTTTTAATAAGTACACCCCTATGAATTATCTAAATTACCCTTATTAATATACAACTAATTATTTATTTTTAAACACAATTAAAGTTAATTCTCTACTTTCATTTTATAATTTAAGCATCTAAATCGTGAAAAAACAAAACAAAAACATAAATTGAATTTCAAATATAAGGAGTACTTAATTTGTCTTGGGTTTATAATCTATTTTTTCAAAACTTAAATTTTTTGTTAATCCCTCCAGGTGGAGACTGACATGGAAGCATCCCACCGATTTAGTAACCATGGCGATGGCGAGATTGGTGTTCTCGGAATGGGATCCGGCCGGCGGGAGGAGGCGGTGACGTTGAGGTCGTTGCTGCTGCGAAAGCAGATCAATCTGACGGCATATGCGACAGGACGACATATGCGTGGATTGGATTGTAGTTGAGCTTCTTCAAGTTATTATCGGTGGAGTCGAATCGTTGAATGAAAAACATTATTTATGATTTTTTTGTAAATGCGAAAAGATTAAATTTTTGATCTTGTAATTTTCATTTTAATTTGAATAAGAAATGATTATAAAAAATACAGAATGAATGGTGATGGACGATGCTGGTGGGTGCGTTATTAACCTTAACAACTTGCGGCTCCAGGAAGAACAAAAACCCTAAAGCTTGATTGCTTGAATCGTTCTAATTTCTAACTTTAATTATTAAAAATAAAAAGTATTTACTTATTAGTTTTATTCAAAGGGTATTAACGACATTTTATTATATTATTAAAATAAATAAATTTTGAGAGGGGTGTGCAAAGTAATCTTTGAGATGTAAATAAACTTAGCCATTTTAAAGTCTATATAAAACTCAATTATTATTTTAGCCCACTCAAGTTAATTACATTTTATAAAAGTTTAATTAAAATAATAGTAAACTCGACAACACTTGGATAAAAGAGCTATTTTAATTAATTAATTTTTTATTATAAAAATTCGGGTTATTACAAAAACACTTAATTAAAAAATATATTTAATAAAAGATCTATTTTAATTAACTAATTTTTTATTGTAAAAATTCGAGTTATTACAAAAACACTTAATTAAAAAATATATTTAAGGAGTATAAAAGTTAAATACATAAAAATACTCTTTTTTCTAAATATACTTATATACAGTATTATTTATTCAAAAAAAAAAAGATAAATATGACCCATTTCCTAAAGGGGGATTAACCCATTGGGGCACATCTAAGTGTTTTATTATAACATCCTCCCATAGTTTTCCCTAATACTATAAAAGGGCCAACTGACCATTTTAACCCTTTTATATTTTAAAACCTAAATTTTGTCAAAATGGAATACGATTTATCTGCTCATTATTTCCCCATCTACGCATTTTCTAGTTCAGGTGAGGGTTTCTCATAGACCGCCGCTCAACAATCCCAGTTCCAAATCCGCTTTTGAAAAACCCCGAAGCTCGAAATCATTACCTTCGGCGGCCGAATTCTCCAGGATTGTACGGCTATCATCCTGCACAAATAAACTCGGGGAGGAATCCAGCAGGTGAGTAAGTTTTTCATATTCTTACTGTAATTCCCAAATCTATATTACTACTATCGAATACCTTTTTTCAGAATTTGGATTTTGATACAAATTCGTGTGAGATTGAGCCGAAATTTCGCGTGAAAATTAGGGCAGTCACTTCATTAGTTGCATGTTTAATACCCAGAACTATCACTCGCAACTTCGCAATTACTTTCGTAGGTGAGGGTTCCAAACCGCAACTACAATTCTCAAAATCTACAATGCCGAACGATCTCAACCGAGAAAGCTTCAACTTTGATAGATATTCTGAAGATCTCAACCGAGAAAGCTTCGACTTTGATAGATATCCTGAAGTCCGAAAGCAAAGACAAGGTGCGTAAAATCTTTTTTGGAATCGTAGTGAAGAACATATGATTTATGTGAAAGGATGGTCGTAATTTGTTTTGAAAATTGTGGCTTCACATACCTAGGGTTAATTTTGGGTAATATTGAGGATGTTGTTGTATGTTTCATCTGCACCCCGCGAGCTTTGTTGTCTGTGCTTACTATGTTCAATTGCTGAAGAAGAAAATAGGCACAGTACATTTTTCTTTTGTTTTTCGAGTGCAATTGTCTTTTCTGTACAATTGATTTTGGATGCTCTTGATATTTTTTTTTATGTAATCCGTAGTGTTTTTTGTATATGAGAAAATTGAAAAAAAAAATGAATTTTGATTTTACAAAAAATAGTTAAACTTAAGTCGACTACTGTAGATCGGCTTTAAATTTTATGTCTGGTCGGGATGTTGCTTGATTTAAGTTATTTATCATTGACAAAGTTCTACCCGGCCATACACTATTCTAGATATATGTTTAATTATTACAATAGATATATACTCCTGTAAACAATATTTTCACTAATGCAGACATATTGCTCACATTTGGGTTGATACATATTCATTCATAACTATAATAGCTATGTTGTACTTAGTTATTATTTATTGATGTTATTATTAATTGTTTAATTAATGAATATGTGTGTTGCTTTTGTTTTTGGTTTTCAATAAATTTTATTGTTTTTTTGGTTTTCAATAACTTTTATTTTACTTATAAGTATTTGTTTTGTTTTGTAGATGGAACAATTGAAGCTAGGAGAAGTTATCGATCATGTTTTGAGAACTATTGATTGAAGCTAGGAGAAGTACTGATCGATATTTTTTTGCGAATTATGCGTGTTTCGCTACATTGATAATTATAATTTGAGTTTTGCCATGATTTGTTAATAACTATAATAGTTATGTTGTAGTTATTATAATAACTTTATTAGTTAGGTTGTAGTTATTATTTCTTAACGTATTTTTTACATAATAAAACTAGCATAGTTCTTATATATATAAAAGTTACACTATTATCTATCATAGTTATAAATTCAATTAACTAATATACTTGCACTATATAATTTTTTTGTGAAATAACTAGCATAGTTATATATTGATTTAGTTATCTATGAATTAACTAGCATAGTTATTTTTTTTAATTATGGAAACAACGGGTTGTGTTGAATTAGCCTTAAATTTCGGAGTGATATAACAAATTATAATAATTAAATTAATGTAGAAATAATAATTATTAATTATTTTAGCTTAAAAGGGTATTTTAGACTTTATATATTTTAAAGAATGTCCTTTAATATAATAAAAAACATGTTATACACCTAATATTTAAAAAATTGTAAAATATAGAACCTTATATTTAAAATTGAAAATCATAAGGTGTTTTTTATAATAAGTAAAATTAAAGGGCCCTATACCCTAAATATACCTTTCCTAAAATAATAAAAATGTGAGTAAAATTAAAAGTAAAATAAAATAAAATATTAGATCGGTGGTATCTTTCCTACCGTTTTCGTGTGCGGTTCGTATAATTTATTTGAAAATCCATGATTGCGGTTCTCTGTAGGAGGAGCGTCAGGGACTTTAGGGTTCCTCCGAAAGATTGGATTTCTGCTGCCCATTATTTGTTGGTCAGGTCATGCTCTTCAGGTGTTTGTGAAAATGCCTCAGAGAAATCCTACACTGTTTCCTCACGCTCTTCAGCTGTTTGTGAAAATGCCCCAGAGAAATCTTACGCCGTTTCCTACCTCATCAACGCATGTGGGCTGTCCGCCAAGGACGCCATTTACGCCTCCAAGAATCTGTGCTTCGAATCACCGGAAAAACCCAATGCTGTGTTAGAGCTCCTCAGAGAGTACGGATTCAATGATGCCAATATCTCAAGGCTGGTAAGGAAATGGCCACGAGTTCTCTTAGCCTCCCCGAAAAACAACCTTTCCCCGAAGCTCAAATTCTTCCATTCCATTGGTGTCCCTCCTCCCGTTTTGGCACAGAAGCTGTCCCTGTATCCTTTTGTTTTCTGGCGTAGTCTGAAAAACTCCATCATTCCTTCTTACACTCACTTTAAAACACTACTTAAATCCGATGAACGAGTTGTTAGTGTGTTTTTGCGTGCTCCTCAAGCCTTTGAAAGGTGCTCCGCAGAAAGGGTCTTTTTCTCCGTCCTTAGAGAAAGAGGAGTGCCGGAATCTTCTGTTGTTGCTTTACTCATGTGTCAACCATATTTAATGTTGGTTCCTAAAGTGAAATTAGGTGCGTATGTGGATCGGGCACTTGCAATTGGATTTGATATTTCGAAAAATGCCTTCGTAGAAGCCATCGGAGTGTTTTCCAATTTGACGGAATCGACTCTGAAGCAAAAGATGCAGGTTTATAGAAGGTATGGCTGGTCGGATTCCGATATTAAGGCTGCCTTCTTAAGGCACCCCGGTTGCTTGAATTTATCCGAGAACAAAATAATGGCCAATATGGAATTTCTTTTTGATGAGTTTGGGTATAAGCCTGCGGATCTTGCTCAATACCCTGTTCTTCTAACTTATAGCCTCGACAATAGATTGAAACCGAGGTGTTTGGTTGCTAGAATCTTGAATGAGAAAGGGCTGAGGAAGATGACCAGTTTGGCCAGCTTGATGAAAATATCCGAAGCAGAGTTCTTAAAGAATTACATCGTCAAATACGAGAAAGATGTTCCCGAGCTATCCGGCATCTATCTATCGAGGAAAGTAGAGTGCTGATGAAGATTAAGTCGGTTATCGTGTCCTTGGTTATGTGGATTTTTAAGAAATTTTTATTACGTTGAAACTTCAACTTGCAAAAAACAATTGTCAAAGACTTTTTTTTGACAGCTACGTAGGAATCTTACATCAACTTGCAAAAATTAATTACCAAAGACAAACGAGAAAGCGTTGACAAACGACCTTGCATCCATTGCTCCCAAAGAAACCATAGCAGGGTCTGTCTTGCTCGAAATCATGTGCTGTCTTGCTCGAAATCATGGAAAAGCTCACCGGAGGCCTGATTTCCAGTCATCCCGATAGTGGGAATGGGCGGGGTATAGGTAAGACCTTTCTTGCCCGAAGTGTTTACGCACTACTTACTACTTATTAAGGAACATTTTGATATATGTGCTTGAGCTACGTTTTCTCAACAATACAACACTAGACAAATATTTATTCGGTAGAAGATTTTTGATCATGATGGATGCTATCTGGAGTATCGATGCGTGGGATAAGATACAACGCTTCTTTCCCAACAACTATAATGGCAGTCGAGTATTGGTGACGACTAGGCTATCCCAATTGAGTTCTCAATTGAACAACAGTTATAGCCTTTACATGAGTTTCCTCGATGAGGAAAGCAGTTTGGATTTGTTCTCCAAAACAGTGTTTGGTGATAAGAGATGCCCTCAGGAACTGAAGAAGACTGCAGAGGGCTTCCTTTATCAATTGTTGTTGAGAACATTACAAGGGCACAGAAAATCCAGTTTTTTCAGTGAAAGAATCAGCTTGAATTCCCCCGTGTTTCGCTATGTCAACCTTGGACACATTTCTATCAGAGCTCCAGAGATGTCGTCGGCATTCTTTCCCTCTATTAGTCGCCTTTGGAATTTGAATACACTCATTGTTTCTTATTTATTCCCGTTCAAGCCAATGGTTTTCGCTGATTTCTGGAAAATGGCTCGATTTAGGAATATCGAGTTTCCTGATGATTGTGTGCATCTCCCGAATCCTCCGAATTGCGATGTCGATGCGGTGGTCGTCATGGAAAATCTACAGACACTTAAGGGAGTAAGGAATTTCAAATGCGGTGAAGAAGTGGCTAAGAGGATTCCCAATATCAAAAGATTGAAATTGGAGTATAATAGAAATGATTTTCGATGAGCAAGTCGAGTTACAAGGCGGAGAAGATCAACTCAGTTTTCACGTTGAAGTTAAACTCAACGGAGAAGACTAACACTTGCTATGCTTGGCGGGTCCGAACTTTTATGTGAATTCGTCGTGGAATTGTTTCTAATGTCCCGACTGATTATGTACACATTTCTTAAAAAAATAAATCATTTTATTATCCGAATCTTACATGAGAAACAAAAACAAAAACAAAAAAAGGATGAACTCAGTATGTGAAACAACAACACTGGTTATGTGGCACAAAGTCATCGCAGCAAAACCCGACTATAAATCCACGCCCGACACAGTCCTTGTCGCAAGTGCCCGTGCATTTCCCGATCGGGATATATTGATATGCCGCCTGTGTATTTATCCCTGTAGTTGCAGATGCATATGATCATGAAATCAAGTTAACTGCATTTACTTGTAATTTAAGATCGAACGAACATCACTTATAATCGTAACGTGCTGTTTACCTGCAATCGGAGTTTTCGCGCCGGAAATGGGGCTGATCACGAGTAACGACGTGCACACGAATATACAGATCAACAACAGAGCTTTTGAGAGAGTAGAATCCATTGTTAGAAAGTGAGATGTATACTTTCTGTGTTCCAAGTTTTTATGGACAAATCAAAATAACATTCTACCAAAAATATGTTTATGGGATTACTTAAAAAAAATTACAAATAAATATTTTCCAAATATAACGTAACGTTTTAATAGTATACTCCAACTTTCAATTTTTATAAAATAGCTAATCGTAGTAATTATTTACGCAAATACTTATTTGATTTATCATTTAAAGTATTTTTTCGAATTCCACTTTTAATTTATCAGATTCGAATTTGATATGATTTGATTATGTTGATTTTATTTTAGTATTTTTCTTATAATTTTTATAAGAAAAATGCAACCTGACAATTACCCTTTTTGTGCACCCTCTTCTTCCAGGGGTGACTTAGCAGCAATATGTCAGGACGTTCGTGTGCTGAAGCAGAAATTTGACGAGCGTGCTCCCTTGAACAGATCACTTTTTTCCAGCCAGACCAGCTCCATTCTATCTTCTTCCTCTTTCAACGCACCATCATCGTTGAAAAGTCTGAATGTGGATCAAGCGGGGCCACTGCCCGTTTGATCGAGATGGCATTTTATTGGGCGATAGTCACCATACTAAGAAATAGACCACGATGAACAGGTCCCCTGAAGGGAGTTAGATTGGATTTGAGTCTTTTGAAAATTGAACATATGATGATTCTCTTATAAGTGTTCATTGGATTTTGTTGATTTTGCAGCTATCCTATCTTTGTATAGTTTGGTTATCAAGATATTAATGAATATAGTAGTAACTAGTAACTGTTTTTTGTAAATTTGGTTTCTGTATTTCACCAAAGTCTGTCGAAATTGCCCATCAGGGCATATGCCTATACAGATCAAGATTACATTAAAAAAAAAGTAGCACACTAAATAGCTGGTAAATATGCAGGACATATCAAAAGCAAATAGTAAAAAAAAGGTATCAAGATAACACTAGTTTTTCATGTGTGAGGGAAAAAATGTATCAAGATTACACTAGTTTTTCTGAAAAAAAAAGAAAAAAAAACTACTCTGTACTAAGAAATTCTGATCATTAATCATTCCAGCACAAGAGTAACATGGTGCATCTCCACATGATGTAAAGACGAGCCTTCTGCTCTCTCATTTGCTTCGAACAACGTTGCTCGGATCGTTGCTTCAAACTCCTAACCGAAAAAACTGAATTCATTGCCATGAATATTTACTAAACAGAAAAAATAAACTGTATTTTTCGATGTTGTTGTTGAAGAATCTGCTGAAATACTTCTGGCATAAAGTCCTTATATAGTATGAAGATGGGGAGATATTCATTTTAAAAATTAGTGGTGTTAGAATAATGAATTTTTTTTCTTCTTGAAATTAATTAATGTTATGTTGATGATAAGTAAAACTTGTTTGATTTGTCTGCTTGGGTGCCCTACTGGAAAATGACTCGTTATCAACTTGTACTTGTTAAGGGACATTATGTTCCCCTTCTCCATGCTTAAAATATATATCATGTGCTCATTGTGAGTTGCACGATTTATCGTTTATGATTATCACACCGAGAAATATGTAATGAATATATTGCATATGACGTATATTAATAAGATATGCTTAGACCCAAAATGCATGATCTGATATAAATAACGAACACAACTAAACAAATTATTAATACTATAAATACTACTCCCTCCGGCCATTAATAGATGTCATACTTTGCTGGACACGGAGTTTAAGAAAATTGTTATTTTTTAATTTTTATATTATAAAGTAAAGAGTAAAAATATATTTTAAAAGTGAAAAGTAAAGTAGTTGTGAGTAAAGTTAAAAAGTAGGTGAGGTAAAGTAGAATAAAATAGTATATTAAAATGAAAAAGTTAGAATAATTATTTCATTTTTTGGGGTGTGTCAACTATTGTTGGACACCCCAAAAAGGAAAGTATGACAACTGTCTTTGGACCGAGGGAGTACTAAATAATGAAAATAATAAGAGATAAATTTATAAATAATGATGTTGAATAGTTTGATCTAAACCACAAACTCCATGAATAAATGGGGCCCACATCCCAGATTTGACAACGAACTATCAGTTGTCGTGCATTTCCGTCGTCACGTGTAACTAACAGTTAGTTTCAATTGCCGCCCGCCCGTGGATACAATTATAAATAAATTCATAATTTTGTATTTAAAAAAATTAAGTAGTAGAGAGTAAAATGACAAATTAAATTGAAAAATATAAATAAATTTTATTTTAATTTTTTTTTAAGTTGTTATAAAACGTTCAGACATTCATTTATTTAAATTCAAATACAGTAATGGGTATCTATGCGTGTGCGCTAATTAATGGGCGACTCGGACAAGGGCCTTAATTGTGACCCAATAATCGGGCCAATATATGACTCGGACTTCTGGGCTGGTCTGTGGGCCAAATGGGCCCAACTGCGAAATGGCCCACTCCCACGTGCTACACTATGCCCCTGTGTTCTAATAAAGTGAAGCATTTTGAAAGCTCCAAAGCCTTATCTCTTTATCTGCATGTCACTTCTCTAATAGTACGATGTCATGACTCATGATATAAATAATTAAATATTACACGTGGCTTGTTTCTTTGTTCGATTTTTTCGTATTTTCTGATTTAATTTACTACTCCTATTAAAATTACGTGTCAGAAATATATTTGAAGCTGTTAGCTAACAGTGACACTAAAAATGAAAAAAAATAAAAAATTCTATTGTATTATTATCATAAATATATACTCCCTCCATACAAAGACAGTTGTCATACTTTCCTTTTTGGGGTGTCCAACAATAGTTGACACACCCCAAAAAAGGAAATAATTATTCTAACTTTTTCATTTTAATATACAATTTTATTCTACTTTACCCCACCTACTTTTTAAACTTTACTCACAACTACTTTACTTTTCACTTTTAAAATATATTTTTACCTTTTATTTTTCCATTAAAAAATACAAAAATAACAATTTTCTTAAACTCCGTGTCCAGCAAAGTATGACATCTATTAATGGCCGGAGGGAGTATTTTTTTTGTAATGACATCATCAAGGTAAGTTGCAAGTTTAATTATTTCACACAAACAATATCATATCATTGTTATTTGTTACAAAATCTATATAAATCGGATGTAACAATTATCCAAACTTGTTAGTTTATTTTTTAACCAACAAAACTATCAAATCAAAAACCAGAGAAATAATACCTTCCACATACTATTACTTTTGCTGCCATTCTACAAACTTTACAATAATACCCCTGCTTCAATAAATTTACTTGAGAGTTGTTGACATCAAAGTTTCAAATTTCACCCAGAGCTTTCTTAATATCACCCTGCAAACAACATAATGTAATAAGGTAGATTTTGTCATTAGGATTTAGGCAGGCTAAGCTCAGGGTGCTTTCGTAACTATCCAAAAGTAAGTTGATAAATCAACGGAAAAAGGGAGAGGGAGAGATAGAGACCTCGATTGCCAACGGCGTGGTAGAAGTCCCGTAACGATCGATTACTTGTCCATCTTTGCCAACTAAAAACTTAGTGAAGTTCCATTTTATGCGAGACCCAAAAATACCGCCTTTACATGCTTTAAGGTACTTGTAAACCGGATCTGCTTCTGACCCATTCACTTTTACCTAGCAGTAAAAAATAGCCCGATAGTTACTTTTACGGTAAAAAGAAAGAACTCAAAAGACATACTACTATGACATAGGGCAAATGGAAGGGATATAAATGATGTACACAGTATAAATAAGAAGGGAAATGTATATATCTTGAATATTTGTTCAAAATCAGATAAGATAAATTTAGCTAAAAGATTCTTTGGTTGATGTAAAAATGTTCTTTAAAGACTGTTCTGCATAAAAGTATGATCCTAGCGAGGCCTCGACAAAATTTAGTTTCTGCACTTACCGAACTAGATTTCAATGTTTTCTAGAATGAGGCCTAGTAACCTACCGATGATTCTATACCTCGATATAACTTATAAAAGAAGGCAACAAATCAAACTAAAATGGCCATATGCATCATCATCATCAATCACTCAAATGGTTCAATTTCAATTTATCATGCATTAACTAAGAAGCCAAGAAAAATGCCACCAATCTAACCAAGGTGGACTGAAACGAAACCGTTCACCTTTTGGAAGATGGGATACTCGGCCTTGAATCTTGTGCAAGCAAACTCTTGGGCTTCTAGGCTCGACCCTGGCTCTTGACTCAAGAATTGGTTGCACGGAAAGGCCAATATCTCAAAACCTGAGAACAGAACAACAAATCACACGCACCAAACCAAAATCTGAATTCCAGCTTTTAACTACTTCTCCGTTTCGTGAGATACGAACATCGAGAATCAGATATTCAAATTACTCGATAAACAGTTGCTGCAAAATTACCCTACCAAAAAAACACAGAAATAACAATAAGACCAGAGTAATAAGCTGACCTTTGTCCCTGTACTTGGCGTAAAGCTCAGTCATCTGTGTGTAATTTGAGTTCGTCATCCCACTGATTAAACCAATTAAATAATCATCAAATACCCCCCCAAAAAAATCAAAATAAAATAATAACAATAAAAAGGGCTCACCATTTGGAAGCGACGTTGACCACAAGCAAAACTTTGCCCTTGTAAATTTCCAGGTTCACATCATTACCTCTACTGTCCTGCCCAAATACCATACAAAAAAGGGAAAAAAACACAAATTGCGATCTACACAGTGCACGAGAAAACAATTAAACACACAATTAAAAAAGGGAAAAAGAAAACCTTGACGTGGAAATCGTAGATCGATTTCTGGGAGATTGAAGAAGAAGAAGCGCCCATTTCGTGTGAGATGTCTTTCCCAAAACGATGTCGTACTTACGTAGATGAGCATATACATTAATGCATTCGATATTTAGAAAAATAATCAGGTGAGGTGAGGTGCATACCTGCGAAATCAGGTATACTCGTATTCGTGTGGTGATGACGTGTGTAAGGTCGTTAGTCTGTTATTCTTGTTTTGGCGCTTTTGCTACTTAAATATTATCAAAATTTGCACTTTTCTTTAACGTAAAATTTGTTTAATTTGATCAAACATAAAATTGCACTTTTTTTAACGTAAAATTTGTTTAATTTGATCAAACATAAACTCATTCGCCGCAAGGTACAAATTGGTTGAATTTGAAAAGATGGGAACATAACTTTCAGAAAAAAACGACACAATGTTACTATCTGATAAATTATTCAAAATGTACAGGAGGATAGTTAGTACATTGAATCAAATTATATGGTTACAGTCGGGGTGAAGAATATCCAATAGAGATGTAAGGGGGGGATTCAAGCCATCTAAACTAAAGCTTGCGGAAAGTACAGATAGATACAACATATATACAACAATCGGACGGAAAGGGGCATTTTTGTCATTCTTCTTCTACAGGGAAGCAGCAGCAACTACAATATCTTTGCGATCCTGATTACTGTGAGCACTGAGCAGAGCAGCCGTATATATCTGAGAATTTCCTCAACCAAGTTACAACACAACACCTAGTGAAAGATCAACCTGACACAAGATAACAAAATACATCACATAACTTTATAGTGATAGTTACAAAAGCTCTGCATGCAAGTATCGAGGGGGGTTATGTATATATCGAATATTCGCGTTCTTACAATTAGACTAGAAGCCTATAATTTTTGTGTGCTCATGAAACTAACCCTAAACAAATATTTAAAAAAGGAGAAGAAAGAATCGTGGCACTGTAATACCATTTTGAAGAAGCTGCCTCAGACTTATCATCTTGGTCTCCAATAGTTGGGACCTGAAATATCGAGAAACAATTAAACGACGTATAAAGGATTAGTCCAGGTAAACCAAAAGTTACTACGAACTAACTAGCGACATAGTAAGAAAGAAGGCTGGGTGCAAACCTCTATTTGCCACAGGAATAGGACCTTCAGAAGGTGGTCTGTAAGGATTGAAATGTCTGTGGTTCATGGGCTGTGAATGAAAATTCCACCTATTGTGGGGTGATGGTTGTTCTCGAGGTGGGCCTCCATATGACATGGGTGGATTAGCCATCCTGGGATCATCGGGATAACATGGACCTAGGGAAAAGTAACAACATTCTGATCAATAAGATCCAAATAAAACAAGGGAAGCTGTTTTTCAATAATTTAAAATAACCCCCTTTTTACAAATCAAGAATGGGGTAAATCGCAAAGTGGATATGAATCCAAAGTGGGATTTTTCTCATATAGAAAAGATAGCTCGAGTTCTCTGCTAAGCAAAACCTAAGAGAAAATATTGGTTATTGTCCCTAAATATAAATTTTACTAGAAGCGGTAAAAATTGAAACAAGAGAAAAAACCATAGTTACCCGAGATGGATGGATATGGAGGCCTCCACCCCTCTCCAATATTATCACGTTGGACGAATTTATTTCTGTCAGTATCCCTGTAAAAGTTTCCATTATTTGAATTGCGAGAATGGAATCTGTTGGGACGGGAAGGCGGCGGGATATCCCTCCGCGACTGTACTCGTTCCTGGACGTATGAGAACTGATTTGAAGGAGCAGGATGAGGAGGGCGCAAATGGAAACTCTTGCTGTAAGCATCATTGGATTGATCACTATTAGAAGCTCGACCAGAAAATCGGGAGTAAGGCCGATTGTTAAAGCAAGCACTACCAGAGTCAGGCATGCGTCTGGGTATCTCAGCTTCAAAAGCATTATTATCGTGAACATGATGTGCCCCATCCGTATTTGTTGACTTGACTCTTTGCAAAACAGGTTCCTGCAGATTGCCGTTGAAATTTTACAGATGCAAGAAATCATAATGTCAAGAATAAATGAAGTTCAGTTTGCCAAAGTTATCATGGTGAGAACAGTTAAGAAGCTAGAACATAAAAGGACCTGAGAAGTCGAGTAAGCCTTTGATTTGGGACCATTTGAAACAGAACTAAGCACCTCAGGACGAAAAGATGTAAATGAAGTAGGTAGTGGTGGGGGTGGAGGTAAGGGAGACCTTGACAAAGAATCAGAAGTCAGAGGTACATTATTGTTATCACGTTCTTGATGTGACATTTGTGTTTGATCTACTCGGGAAATATCACTGGCAGATGTAATTTCATCTTCACAAGGGGCCACATCCTCCATTTCAAGCTCACCATCAACATCTTCCAAAATATGTCGTCGCTTTCCGACTGCAGGAATCAGAGTCCTTTCTCCATCGAGTTTGTCAACATTATTATGCTCGGGTGTAACAGCCTCAAAACTCTCTCCATCAGAATCGCTTTTGACATCATCGTCCCTGAGCATAGTAGGCATACTGAACCCAGGAAGCTGAATGCTCGAGTTGCTATAGTCAAAATGTAAACTTATAAATGACGTCCAAACAAATTGAACAGTAACATTGTGATTTATTAAACTCCAGTAGTTATTAATTTATAATAATAATAATAATAATAATTATTATTATTATTATTATTATTATTATTATTATTATTATTATTATTATTATTATTATTATTATTTTAGGAAAATAAACAAAGATACCTTCCATATTCATCAACCTGCATTCCCTCCATTTCTCTTATGGGATCATCAAAAGCTCTTTCATTTCTTAAAGATCGATTAGAGCTCATAGTAGGATATGAACCACAAAGTGCATCAAGCTCTCGGATGTGGTGGCGGATTATAGGTTCTGGAAGAATCTTCCTCTCCTGCCACACTTTCAGAACCTATATAATCAAGAGAACATCCACACTGTTTATATGACACATAAATTGGAAAAAACTCAAAAGAGTAAATAAGAAGAGAGGCATAAGTTAAACTCACTTTCAAACATTGCCGATGATTCTCATGAGTAGTACTACTAGGAGGGGCAGCAGCTAACAATAAACGGGGTAAGAGTGCCTGGATTGCGGAAGGATATACACCACCATCACCTGAACAATAAATATAATTCAGCATAAATGCTAAAACAATTTAACAGCTGGTGTATGTAGCAGGTCATGCAAAAGGACAAAACTATCAGGAAAAAGTTAAGTTACCTTTTATGCCACGTGAGCACTGAGTGATGGAATCAACAAGGAAGAATAAGTCGACCTTTTTGTGCAAACTTGACTCAGATTCCAAATTCTGTGCCAGTATTTCAACCACCTATAGAGAAAATAAAATTCAGATTAATGAGGCGCTTATCAATTATGTGAAGGTCTTAAAACGATAAGCAGGGATCCTACGGATCAACCAGTAGTGTCCCAGTTGTGACTATAAAAGTACAGTCTAAAGAGCATCGATTCATCTGAACACTTTCTCTCATTTTTTTCATAGAAAAGCATCAACTACTTGAACAATTCTTTTAGTAAGAAGTAGAGTAGCTTAACTGGTGTGCATATCTGCAAAGAAAGGGATGTACGTATAATTTTTTTAGGAGTTTCAGCGATTCAAAAGAAAAACCTCATTATAACTTTCTAACAAAGAGAACACAAAGAGATTACGAGCTCAGTAAATAAATTTTCACCAAACAAATTCAGAAGGATCCTTGAGAACGAAATCAGAAATGAGATGTTGACACCATATAAATAGCGTTAACTTGCAACTAGAAAATATCAAGTTTGAGATAAAGTACAGATTTAAAAAAATATACAGGTTCCATAAAATAAGTTTACCTTAGCTGCAAAACCAAATTTGGCACAATCAATTGCAATCCGTGTTGCTCGGCCTATGCTCTCTTTCGTTCTTTTCAAAGATTTAATGGTGGCTTCAAAGGACGACAAAGCTTCTCCTTTGCAGCTAAATTTTCCAGCAAGTTTGGCTTTTTCCAGATGGAACTGAACATCAACACAGCTGGAGCTATTATTTCCAAGAGGTCTATTATTATCAAATGCAGATATGTTGCAGGCGGAAGAACTGGGAGGAGATGCTCTTGGAATAGAGTCTAGCCCATCATTCAGAGATGAAGATGACTGAGTGATTGAGACAGTTCTATCCTCAGTAATATCATAAGAAACAGAATGGACTAAAGATATACGCTGCCCACTATTCAAGACCATCACAGGAGTAACAGGGGGCATAATCTTTGAATTCAAGTGTGCTGGTCTTGATTCTTTTACAAACTCCGACCTAAAGAGACAAATACAACTATAAGCAAGTTACATATTGATAAAGAAATGGAACATAGCAAGATAGAACACTTCAAAAATCTTACATCTTACTGTCCTGGTTGTTCTCAGCTGATAGAATGCCATTTGTCCTATGTGCATCACCAACACCTTCCGCACTTTTCAGTCGGTAACATGTGTCAAAAATAGGGGAACCACCAGCAATATCTTGCAAAATAGTAGAATCTGAACGTTTCTGCCGAATATCAGGATCAGATCCCTTATCAGCTTCATTCAGATTTGTGCATTTGATCTTGCATAGATCGGCTGGTGCATTTTGGTCATCAACAATAACCGAGTCTAATTTTAGATGATCCTTAGGAATAGCATTGATCTCAGCAGAGACCTCAACAAAAGGAGACATTCTAATACTATTAGTATCAGCACCTCCCTCTTGGTCAGATGAACCTGTGCACAATTCAGGATTCTTGCTACCTGTACTGACACTTTTAGCACAATCTGATGCAACTGCAATAGTTTTGGCACCATTTTCCGACCTTTCAATGTCGGACACAACAAATAACTCAGAAGCCCTCAACAGAGAATCGACATTGCTCAGATCTCCCACAGGTCCTGATCCTGATTCAATCGCAGCGGCTTTCTTTCCCGCAGAAATCTCAGAGCATTCCAAAGAAAATGAAGTGCAATAGCCATTGCTCTGACTTTTTACTGCTGGTGGACAACTAGAAGTTCTTTGACAATCTTCAGCCACATTAGCTGACATGGCCTCCAACGCACGATGAAGACGTTTAGATGGAGGTAAATCAGCTTCCCCATCCACAAAATTCCTTCTTGTTTTCCAAAAGCTGGGCTTATTAGCAGGACTTAAATGCGATAAAGATGAGAAAGGTGGTTCTTCCTTAACTGTAACAGATTCTCTCTTATCAGGAGCATCCACCTTGAAACTTGAAAGCTCAAAGGACTTCACGGAATGACTTTCAGGAACTTCAGGTGAAATTTCCTCATTATGCACTAAAGTAAATTCTTCTTCCGCTGCTGGTGATGGTCTACCCATGCGTGCTCTGGCTCTTTTTACTAGTGGTAAGTGTTCATCACCATCATCGAAATCATGTTTTTGGGCCGATTTCTCACCAAAACTGGGCAAAACACATTCACTTTTGAGGTTATCTGCACTTGAGGTAACTATGTCAGATTTAGCAGTATCAACTGTACAATTGTTCTGTCTTTTTCGATTAGGCTTCCTTTTCTTCTTAATAACATTGTTACTTTGAAAGTCAAGCCTATCACTTAATTTCACTTGACCTTCATTATTTTCAGAGAAGGGTTCCTCAACTATACTCAGGTTACTAACTGAGTCGACAGTGCAGGCATCATTGATACTAAGCGTATCAGAGTCAACACTCATCATTCCGGAATTACTCTCCTCATTTCGATCATTTGCTAGAGAAACAAGGGATTCAACATCTTGATCCTCAGAACCATCAGAACACTTGACAATCCTTCTACATTTTTTCAGAGATCTATCCTCTGACGCACTAGCACGCAAACTCATAGAGGCCCTGCTACTATTAATAGATGGCATTGTTGTACTTCGGAGGCTACTAGCATCTATCCGTGAAGAACTTCTTAATCTTCGGGCAGGTTTCCTCCTGTGTGTGAGTGAACTACTGTTACGCGATCTGGCACCATTCATTTTATTTCTTGTTAAATAGGTGGGAGACACTGAATTTTCGGTAAACATCAAATTAGAAGGTTTCTCCACCACAAACATATCCTCATTCTGAAAAGCATCTTCGGCAGCAGCAGCAGCTACAGCAGCTTCAGTTAGATGATCCAAATCACTAGTGGTCCGTGCAGAATGTGGTTCAACTGTAGCTACAGGATCTTCATCCTTCATAGATACAGAATGTGGATCAACTGTAGCTACAGGATCTTCATCCTTCGTAGATACAAAATGTGGATCAACTGTAGCTACAGGATCTTCATCCTTACTAGATACAGAATGTGGATCAACTGTAGCTACAGTATCTTCATCCTTCGTAGATACAGTCAAGGACTCTTGGGGGTTGTTTTTTTCAGTGATTCCAGGTTCCACACGACTATTAGACAAACAAGCTTGATCCTGTTCCTTCAACTTCTCAAAGCAATTGATTATCTCATCTACTGCACGAACAAAATCAGCGCCTTTCTTATGGCGTTTTCCTAACAGAGACACTTTCTTCTCTTCAGTGAATTCTTCTATATCTGCAGGATTACAAAATGCTCTGTACAAAAGAAGGAGATTAAGAAAATAATAAAATGGAAAACGTTAAGCAATACAGACCATGGTAATCTTTTCAACTAGATAAATATTAAGATGTAATCATAAACAAATACACACACACACATAAGTATGAATTTTATCTTGCTGCTAAGTGCTAACTGAAGCATTGCCTAATGTGAAATAAGTGAAAATTGACAAATTTCTGGTAGACTACAGTTGTTAAAGATGAAATCATTCATAATAGCAACAACAAAAACATGTATACAAGGGGCCTATAGGATGCACAAAGCATAAGGAGGTGTGCTATGAAAATCAGTGGCCTGATTCAATAATAAATGCTCTCCTACTTATTCACCTACCAAAATATAGATTACGAGGAAAAATTCAATAACCAATTTAATTGAATTATTCTGAAAGTTATTTAACATGAGCAACGTCACAACTCACATTTCGTTAGTTCCAAAAAACTGGACTACTACTTTAGTCGGAACAGGAGGGTAACGCCACTTCTCTGGGTTGCTCACCTGCACGTGGAAGAAGGAAAAAATGTCAACACTGCCACTAAATTTTCCAGTGGTGAGAGAGATGAAAAGTCTATCAGACATAAAGGCTAGGACTTAGGCCAATTACTGGTTACCAAGAAACATTAGTGCTCATGTCTATTCACTCGTATGCTAGAAGGCAATACAACCCAGAATCAAGAACATAGTACAACCACTAATGCACTCTTCCATGATAACCACAGTAATTGCAAACTAAGGTTTAAGCCAAAATGACGAGGGAAAGAGAACAAAGTTCCACTCATTCTTAATCAGGCCAAGGGATTGGTAAATATATATCAACAACAAAATTCTTGTATTCTTCATCGTATGAAAAAGAAATAGATGAGGCCACAGACTGTTTACATTCACTTCTTCAGAGCTATAGAAGTATGGCCTTCAATTTCAGTACTCCATTCAAGACTTTGTTCAATCATCTTAGAAACCCAACCAATACTTTTCTCCTTTTACTTCACTAGAATGTAAGGCTTTGTTTGGATAGTGATTGGGGAAATTTTTAGGGGAAATTTTATTGGGAAAAGGTTTTGATAAATTGTTTATTTACTATAGAAATGAAGTGAGGAGCCTACATATACTGTTTGGTATGTAATTGGGGGAAGTTTCGTCCAGGAAAACAAACCAAAAAAAGCCCCAGTTCTCATAAGAAAAAATATCTCATTGGTCATCAAACCGATAATGCAATACAAGTGAGTTGGGCTTCCAAAAATCATACATAAAGGTGTTTTTAGTGTAGGAAAATAGATTATCTAGGGTACAAAGAATCTATTAACCTCTCTAACCCCACTAGTCTTCATAACACGTTCACTTTTTAGTAACGAGGACGTGTTATCCGATATCTAATGAGGCCGAGTTTAAATCTCATGTGCAACAAGACAATATACGAAGGGAGGAAATTCCCAGTAGGAACTTCTAGTATCTTATCTAAATATATACATTCTTTTCCAGAAGTGGGACCATGGTGTGTTTTCATTCATTGTGAAGAATACATGAACAAACAACAGGAATAAATTATTTACTATAGATGGATAATACATAGAGAGAACTGGCTCCCTACTCTATAATCAAAATCACTAAAGAAGCAAAATTTCCTAGAAGTCCCATGGCAAACAATATACTTAGGTGACTACAAAATTCTCAAAATGTACTAGTGTTGAATGTAAATCCTATCATAGTCCATCTAAAAATTCATACAGAACCCTGCAAATTCTATCTCCATTTCCTTTTCATTTAGAATATAGTAAATTGTTCCATACAAGAATTAAAACAACATTTTCAATACACTCTTCAAAGGGAACAGCCGAACAGGGAGTGATTTTTAAGCCAAAACTAAATCTTTCACCCAGATCCATAGTATTAAGTGCTAAAAAATTCTACGAGTAATGAATCAAAAGGAAACACAAACTAAACGGAGAAAATAAAGAACCCAAAAAACAATAGAAAAAAAAAGAAACAATTAACATACAATAGCAGGCCACGCCGGAAACCCTTCGACTTTGGCAAGCACAAGATCGTCGAAGTTCCACTTCCGCCTCGTAGATACAGTCAAGGACTCTTGAGGGTGGTTTTTTTCAGTGATTCCAGTTTCCACATGACTATTAGACAAACTATCTTGATCCTGTTCCTTCCTCTTCTCAAAGCAATTGATTATCTCATCTACTGCACGAACGAAATCAGCGCCTTTCTTATGGCGTTTTCCTAACAAAGACACTTTCTTCTCTTCAGTGAATTCTTCTATATCTGCGGGATTACAAAATGCTCTGTACAAAAAGAAAGAGATTAAGAAAATAGGAAAATGGAAATCGTGAAGCAATACAGACCATGGTAATATTTCCAAGTAGATAAATATTAAGATGTAACCATAAACAAACAAACAAACACACACACACACACACACACACACACATATATATATATATATATATATATATATATATATATATATATATATATATATATTCTTGCTGCTAAGTGCTAAATGCTAACTTAAGCATTGCCTAATGTGAAAATTGACAAATTTCTGGAAGCATACAGTTGTTAAAGATGAAATCATTCATAATAGCAACAAAAAAAAAACATGTATAAAAGGGGCCTATAGGATGCACAAAGGATAAGGAGATGTGCTATGAAAAATCAGTGGCCTGATTCAATAATAAATGCTTTCCTACTTATTCACCTACCAAAATATAGATTACGAGGAAAAATTCAATAACCAATTTAATTGAATTATTCTGAAAGTTATTTAACATGAGCAACGTCACAACTCACATTTCTTTAGTTCCAAAAAACTGGACTACTACTTTAGTCGGAACAGGAGGGTAACGCCACTTCTCTGGGTTGCTCACCTGCACGTGGAAGTGGGAAAAAATGTCAATATTGCCACTAAATTTTCCAGTGGTGAGAGAGATGAAAAGTCTATCAGACATGAAGGCTAGGACTTAGGCACAATTATTGCTTACCAAGAAACATTAGTTTTCATGTCTACTCACTCGTATTCTAGAAGGGAATACAAATCAGAATCAAC
The DNA here is from genome assembly GCA_954870475.1 of Euphrasia confusa. Classification (NCBI taxonomy): domain Eukaryota; kingdom Viridiplantae; phylum Streptophyta; class Magnoliopsida; order Lamiales; family Orobanchaceae; genus Euphrasia; species Euphrasia confusa. Next base: position 54,749,083 of record OX940951.1, on the reverse strand, counting down.
AACATAGAAAACATACTAATGCACTCTTCCATGATAACCATGGTAGTTGCAAACTAAGCTTTAAGCCAAAGTTCCACTCATTCTTAATCAGGCCAAGGGATTGTGTAAATATATATCAAGAACAAAATTCTTGTAGTCTTCATCATATGAAAAAGAAGTATATGAGGCCACAGACTGTTAACATTCACTTCTTCAGAGCTATAAAAGTAAGGCCTTCAATATCAGTACTCCATTCAAGGCTTTGTTCAATCACCTTAGAAACTAAACCAATGTTTTTCTCCTTTGCTTCACTAGAATGTAAGGCTTTGTTAGGATAGTGATTGGGGAAAGTTTTAGGGGAAGACTGGATTGGGATAAGGTTTTGATAAATTGTTTATTTACTATAGAAATGCAGTGAGGTGCCTACATATACTGTTTGGTATGTAATTGGGGAAGTTTCTTCCACAAAAAGGTAACCAAACAAAGAACCAGTTCTCATAAGAAAAAGTAACTCTTTGGTCATTAAAATGATAATGCAATACAAGTGAAGTGAGTTGGGCTTTCAGAAATCATCCATAAAGGTGTTTTTAGTGTAGGAAAATAGATAATCCAGGTTTCAAAGAATCTATTAACCTCTCTAACCCCACTAGTCCTCATAACACGTTCACTTTTAAGTAACGAAAAAAACATTAATAATACATACCCCTGCAAAAGAATTTACAGCTTATCTCATAGTTCTTATTCTAAAGCTGAAAAAATCTTGGCATATACTTGCACTAGAATCCATGTTTTGGTGGTCACTTATCCACTAAATATATGTAGATTTATTTTCATTAATGTAATGGAGCATTTGCACTAGTAGGAAGACAGAAACGACCCCGATATCTGATGAGGCCGAGTTTAAAACTCATGTGCAACAAGACAAAACACGAAAGGAGGAAATTTTTATTAGGAACTTCCAGTATCTTATCTAAATATATACGGAGTACATTCTATTCAAAAATTGGGACCATGGTGTGTTTTCATTCATAGTGAAGAATACAGGAACAAACAACAGGAATAAGTTATTTACTATAGATGGATACATACAGAGAACCGGCTCTCTACTCTGTAATCAAAATCACTAAAGCAGCGAAATTCCTAGAAGACCAATGGCAAAACAATATACATAGGCGACTACAAAATTCTCAAAATGTACTAGAGTTGTATGTTAATCATATCATAATCCATCTAAATATTCGTACAGAACCCCGCAAATTCTATCTTCTTCATTTAGAATATAGTAAGTTATTCCATACAAGAATTAAAACAACATTTTCAATACACTCTTCAAAGGGAACAAGACCTGATTTTTAAGCCAAAACTAAATATTTCACCCAGATCCATATTATTAATTGCTCAAAAATTCTAACAAAACAAAAAGAAACACAAACTAAAGAACCCAAAAAACAATAGAAGGAGCAAAAAAAAAAGCTCAAGAAAAAAAAGAGAGAAACAATGAACATACAATAGCAGGCCACGCTGGAAACCCTTTGACTTTGGCAAGCACAAGATCGTCGAACTTCCACTTCCGCCTCGCGGCGGCGGCTGCCGCTGCTTTGTGGTGCCGGGCACCTTTCCTTCGGCTCGGTGCCATGGCGCTACTTAACCAACCAGTAGTTTTCAGGCATTGGAGAAAATATCAAATCAATGAAGAGGAGAAAACCCTAATTATCCTGCTACAAATTAAATGCGTATCTCAGTTCAGAATCACTCAGTTCAGACAAAAGCGTTTGTGGAAGTTCGTTTGTATATATCCTAAAGTAATCAGATGAGCTGGGTGGGTTATCTGAGGGGTTTGGTGGCGGTGGCGGTGGCGGTGGCAGGGGGATGAAGAGTGTTCTGTGGAAAAAAAAGGATGTGAGAAATGGGGAAAATCAGATACGGAAAGAGTTGGTAAGATTTTACGAAGGGTGGTGGTGGCGGTGCTAACGTGCGCCAGTAGGGTGTGGGGTAGAGAGCGTGTCGCCATCAGTATCACCGATGAATGTGGGCTTCAGTATTTCGTTAGATGGCCCAAATAGATGGGCAAAATCTTAGGCTACCTAATTTACCTGGCCCATGAGATATGTGAGGTAGGTGAGTATCCAAGTGGGCAAATTTTTGAGCTAACCTATTAGCCCGGCCCATATATATGTATGAGTAATTAAAATATGAAATAAAAAATAAATAAAAATACTTCTCTAGCATTGAAGATAAATTTAAGATAAATAATGAAATTAAAAAAATGAAAATAAAAGTGATTATCGAGATATAATAATAAATTAATTTTGCACATATCATTTTGCTCATTACATCATTCAATAAATTAAATCATCTTACCATGTGCCGTTCATGCTTTTTTCATCATAATTTGTGCGTTTTTTCTGCTAATTCATGTGACATAATTCCTAACAAAGACCACCTTTTTCTAATTCAAAATAAAAATGAGGGAAAAATCAAATATAAAATCTAGAGATGCATGAAAAGACGTGCACTATTCAAGTTAGAGGAACGAGAATAAACAAATTATCATTATTTTAAATAAAAAAAAACACATAATATTATGAGCATTTCCAATGGTATAGTACAATTTAGTTGACATATCACAAATTATTTGTATACATCAATTTATACGTCAGTATCTAATGGTTTTGAGGTACAATTTTTTTTTTTATACAAGTGGGTCTCACAATATAATACACATATCAAAATTGTAATTATCAACAAATATTTGATACTCATTTTTTTTTTCTCTCAACTTGCATCTTGATCATCAATAGTATACCTAAGTACAAATTTGTGACACATAAAATTTGAATTAATGAATGTTTGAAAATAACGAACTCACATCAGGCTCGAAACAAAATAAACATTTACAAAATAAAATTAATTCATAATAAATAACTTACAACTTACGAACGAAAATCGTCGTAAAATAGAACGAAATAACAAGTAATGTAAAACTTAAATCATTATGAAGAAATATATCAATTGTGAGAGTACGGGCATAACCTAATACTACTATTACTAGTATAATGAACTTAATATTGTGACAATAGGGGCATTTAGTCCCTTTCAAACTAGAAATCAATGTTAATAATCAGAAAATCATGCTCTTTGGTTTCATATACAGTAGGTCTAATATCAATAGCTACAAATTTAAAAGAAAACAATTACTCATAAATGTTTATTTAAAAGACAATTCTATCCTTCTTATTTTTCACTTAATTTTTAAATTTTATTAACTATTATTCAACTTTATTAATATTATAAAATATTCTTATTCTTTATGTTTGGCCAAAAATTAATAAAAATATTATTTTCACTTATTCTTATTCTCGAACAAATATGAGTATAGGTGGTCACACTCACACACCCAAATGCAGGGGTAATATCGTCAATGAAGAATTCAAAATTTTCATTGTCCTACCAGGAATGCCGTCCAACGTAAACAAACTGCCATGAACAAACACGAGAGAGAAGAAGAAGAACTCCATTGCTCGCCTCCACACCTTTTCGCAGCTCCCCCAATTTTCCTCATCCCGAAAATAAAAATAAACCCTAATTTCACACCGTTCAATCAGATTTTGACTCACCGTCGAGGAAATTAGGGTCAAATTTTACCATCCTGATTCGCCGAGAGGGAAATAAAGGTTTAACGATTCCCGAGAACAATAATTTATTTTTCTCTCCTCTTATATTTAAATTTATTATTATTTCGATTATTGTTGTTGTTATTTCTACCTGAATCGGAAACATAAATCGGATCATATATGGAGCATTTTTTTTTTTCAATTTTTTTATAAAAATATTCCTGTTTTCGGGAAAATTGAGTATTTGTGCATTGAGTGTTTATATATATATATATATATAAATGGATTGTGACTTGTTCTCATGTATGGACTGTGTGGTAGATGGATAGATATTTGAATAGACGATTCACTCTGAATTGCAGGTGATAAGCACACCTCAACAAGGAGAAAAATGGCTAGTGTTCAAGATATAGTGACGTCAGCTTCGATCAATCTCTTATCGGCATTGATATTTCTTCTTGCTTTCGCATTCTTGCGGCTCCAGCCTTTCACCGACAGAGTCTACTTCCCAAAATGGTACTTAAAGGGAATACGAGCAAGCCCACGGAGCTCAGGGCCTCTGGTGAAGCAGTTCATTAATTTCGACATGAAAACATACTTAATGTTTTGGACTTGGATGCCCGCAGCATTGAGAATGCCCGAGCCCGAGCTCATCGATCATGCAGGCCTCGATTCTGCTGTCTATATAAGGATTTACCTTCTTGGGTGAGTACAAAAAGTAGGGGCGATTTTGATTTTCTATTTCGGGTTCTGGTTGAATTCTCGTACATGACGTGATTAGAAAATCTTGAAATGTGCAGATTGAAAATCTTTGTCCCCATTGCTATACTTGCTTTTGCGGTTCTTGTGCCTATCAATTGGACCGGGGGGACACTCGATAACGTTAAGGATTTAACATTCAGTAACATTGATAGGCTTTCTATATCCAATGTTCCTCCTGGATCTTTAAGGTGATTTTTATACACATGTCATTTCATGCATTGGAATTTATTCGGTACTTTAAGGTGATTTAACATTTAGTTTGAAATGTCAAATGTATCTAATCTACAGAAGTGATTAATGTTTTAGCTGTTTTGATTTAATCTTGTGAATGTTTGGTAAAGCAGATATTTTCTTATTTAATCAGGTTTATTGCACATATTGCAATGGCGTACATATTCACATTTTGGACATGCTATGTCCTTTACAATGAATACAAAATTGTCACTAACAAGAGGTTGCAGTTTCTAGCTGCTGCACATCGTCGTCCAGATCAATTCACTGTGAGTTTTACTGTACAGTATTACAAACACAGTGCATTATAATAGGTTGGTTTATGATCATTATTAATAATATTAAGAATTTTTCAGGTCCTTGTGAGAAATGTTCCTCCAGATACAGATGAATCAGTTACCAAGCACGTGGAACATTTCTTTTGCGTAAACCATCCCGATTATTATTTCCTACATCAGGTTTGCATTAATACTGTCTAAATGCTGATATATTGGAAAGTAATAGCATATATTTTTCACCTCCAAAAAGTGTGTGCTTGCGTGTGTTTAATAAACCCAAACTTTTCCTGTTACAACTTGGATTGCAGGTAGTATATAACGCTAACAAACTTGCCGAATTGGTCGAAAAGAAGAAAAGTTTAAACAATTGGAGGACTTACTATCAAAACAAGTACGAGAGAAATCCAAAAAAGAGGCCAATGACAAAGGTATATCCTTGCACGCTAGTATATTATAAAATGATGTTTTAGCTGCTTTATAGTAATTAATATTGATCTCTGTTTTTAATGTAAATAGACAGGTTGTTTGGGTCTTTGGGGGACACAAGTAGATGCCATTGATCACTACACAACAGAAATTGACACGGTAACAAAAGAGGTAAGACTACTAAAATGAGTAACATGATACAGTCGTCACCATCAGACATTGGTGCCAGACCTTGATTTCTGAGGAAAATAATTCTTACTTTTGTTAGGGATGATTACAAAAACTACCTTTACATTTTGAACCTGCATTATTGTTGCTACCAGAAGTTTTTGGCTTCGTCAAGCACTTTTACTTTTGTATTTTATATTTATATCCCTCAATGTTTTTTTACAAATTCACCAAACAAAGAGGTTTGGGTTAGTTGTATTGTTTTGAGAAGGCCGTTGATCTGTTCGATGGGAGAGATCCACCAATTCCTTTATTTCAAGAGAGGTGTGAATATACAATTTTTTTGATAACATCAACAGATTCTTTCAAGGGTGTTTTTTGTACATTTCAAAAATCTCATTTTTTTTTATTTGTCAAAAGTGCAAGGGTATATTTTGTAATTATTCATTTTTATTACTACTATATTTATTAATTAATTTGTTAATTATTTATTTTTCCTGTTGGGAAAATAGGAAGCTGCAGAAAGGGAAAAGGTAATGAGTGACCCAGATGCCATAGTACCCGCAGCATTTGTATCCTTTAAAACTCGATGGGGGGCGGCCGTCTGTGCGCAAACCCAACAGTCAAGCAATCCGACTATTTGGCTAACAGAATGGGCTCCTGAGCCACGTGATGTCTACTGGGACAATCTCGCGATACCATATGTCGAGCTTGCTGTGAAAAAACTGATAATGGCTGTGGCTATGTTCTTTCTCACCTTCTTTTTCATGATCCCTATAGCTTTTGTTCAATCCCTGGCAAGCATTGATGGCATTGAAAAGGTTTTTCCATTCACAAAAGAGTTGCTTAAATCGTAAGAAGCTCATTCTTCACTCTTGATAATGGAGTTTTTTTTTTTTTTGTAAATAAGCTAATTATCGGGGTACTCTTTATAATTATACAGGCAAATTATTATTGTTACATCTGATGCTGCTATTTTCTTGTTATTAGATACAACTTACTTTAGTAGAAGCCAATTTAAAATGACAGAAAATTTCTGAAGAATGTTTCAGTACATATTCACAGAACTTAATGGGAAATAGTTAAACTTTTCATATCCTTGCTCAAAGTAATTATCAGGATTTATCTAGATAATAAGTTTTTTTATCAAGTTCAGTGGAATCATTTTGTTATCTCTATTTCTAGTGTATTTGATGATTGAAATATTCTTTTTTTAGGGGAAAAGTGAGGTCTATTGTTCAAGGTTTTCTTCCCGGTATAGCACTAAAGATATTCCTAATCTTCCTCCCAACAATTCTCATGACAATGTCCAAAATAGAGGGTCTCACATCTCTTTCGTCTCTGGATAGAAGATCAGCTGGAAAATATCATTTGTTTTTACTCGTAAATGTCTTCTTTGGAAGTATTGTCACAGGAGCAGCCTTCCAGCAGCTCCATAGGTTTCTCAATGAGAGCCCTTCAGAGTATGTTTTCTTTATTTAATTATCTTTCTCTAGAAATAATCACCGAGTTTATATATGTGTGAAATGTTTAAGAAAGTCCACTAACATGATTGTTACCGTTGATTCTAACAGAACAATTGAATTGGTAAATAAAAAATTTCCTCACTTGATTTTATTCTCTCTTTTTTGAATCAGTTACGAATATCATTTAGACATGTTTCCAAACCTTAATGGGGGTACTTATAATACCTTTGTTTAGTATTCTTAATACCAACACCAATGATTAGTCCCAATGAATAGCAAAAAATTATCATTTTCATGATTTAAAATTCCATGTGCTCTATGATCAATAGGTGATATTTTTTTCTTTCCTACATTTCAGGATCCCGAAAACAATAGGTGTTGCGATTCCAATGAAAGCCACTTTCTTTATAACGTATATAATGGTTGATGGCTGGGCTGGGATTGCTGCAGAGATCCTTAGATTGGTCCCACTAATAATATTCCACCTAAAGAATGCATTCTTAGTCAAGACAGACCAGGATAGAGAGCAGGCAATAGATCCCGGTTGTATAAATTTTGCTTCGTCAGAACCTCGTATACAGCTGTACTTCCTTTTGGGGCTCGTTTATTCAGTGGTGACACCGTTCATTCTTCCTTTCATCATCGTCTTCTTCGCCTTTGCCTACGTGGTTTATCGACATCAGGTAATGCTCTTATGTCTTTGGTTCTCAGGATATTTACCTAAAACGTGATCATTTCTGGAGAATTCCATTTACACTCTGAAACTATTTGCTCTGTTTATAACTTTTTATACGAGGAATAGACACACAAGTAACAACCCCAGTTACTTATCATTTTGGTATTTTTTACGTCCAGATCATCAATGTATACGACCAGAAGTATGAGAGTGGAGCCGCATTTTGGCCAGATATTCATCGCCGTATAATTATAGGTCTAATAATTTCACAATTACTGCTGATGGGATTGCTGAGCACAAAGAGTATTACCCAATCATCTCCGGTTTTAATTGTACTTCCTGTCTTGACCATTTGGTTCCATTATTTCTGCAAGGGGCGCTTTGAGTCTGCATTTGTTAAGTTCCCACTGCAGGTTAGTCAAAAGACCACTTTAACAGATTCTCTTTCGAAAAATGCCTTGATCAATTTTCAGCCTTTTGCCATCTGATGGAGGGTTAAATTACAAAACCACCCCTGAGGTTAGAACTAACGAAAGAAAAGTGAAATTTTGTTTGTTGTGTTGTTGGTTAAACAGGATACGATGGTTAAGGACACATTAGAAAGGGCCACTGAACCGAACTTGAACTTGAAAGCCTACTTACAGGATGCTTACTTGCATCCTGTATTCAAATCGGATGACATTGAGAGACCAGCGTTGACAGACATTGATGACGAGGTGGTGAATAATGATTCGCTTGTTTCGACCAAGCGAAGTTCACGGAAGAGCAGTAAAGCTCCATCTGCCGGTGCTACTCCTGATGTCATGTTAGGATAAGCAAAATATGCATGTTTGTAAGGTTTGTTATTATTACATTTGGGAGAGTTAAATTTGTTGGTTCTGCTCACTTCCCCAGTTCCTCGTGGTGAAGCCTCTGGATTAGAATGTCGATATTAGTGAAAAATGTGAAAAACATTTGCACGGTTTTGTCCAAAGTTTGGATGAATCAAGATTTGGAATATGATTGCTTATATATTTATGACTTGTAAATCATATAAGTGTGATTCAATACAACAAATCGTAAAAGTTAGTTGCCATATATTAGAGAACTCATAAGCAAATCTACCATGTCAAGTTAATGGCCAGATCCAACAGATCTATAACCTGACGAATAGCCCGTTGTTTCTCTTGCTGTTTAAACCGACTAGCAACAGATTCTGCATCGAAAGATTGTGTGTTTGATGCTTCCTGATGCTCGGTCCTAATCTCCTTGAGAAGTTGGTCCACTTCTCTTATGAAATCCACCCTCAAAAGAACATTATCGGCCTCGATGTTTGGTCTGATCGGTCCTTTATTCTACATGAATCGCCAAAATTCTCATATCATTAAGGAGAAATAAAATCAATAAGTAATCACTAATCACTAAGAATAATTTCCTTTCCTTTCCTCACATTTTGTATTTAAGCAATTAACACATAGTTGAAGTTCATCAATCTGGCATGGTATTTACTAAAATCGAAAAAAAAAAAAAAAAAAACTAATTAAGAAGCAAGCCAATAGTTGTGCCTTTACCGTGAATGATTATTTAATATTTACCTTGTCAATGTCGAATCCAGGTGGTACAAAAATGCTGTAAGGATCTTCTCTGGGAAAGGTGTTGACCATGAGCTTCTTACATGACTTGAGCCAGCTTTCATCATCAAACCCGTCGTGCATATTCAACATATCATTAAGTAATTTCATTGCTGGAGTAGCTTCCCGTTTCAAAATCTCGGTCTAAAACATAATTAGATGTTTAACTAAATAAGGATGGAGAATTTAAGTTGATCATAGTCTCGTACAAAAAAATAAACTTTCGGTAAAATTTGTCAAACATATAATATACTGAAGGAATAATTACGGAAAGTTCCCCTGAGGTTTGAAAGAATTACAAAACAAATCAGGCAACTTTCAATATTACAGAAATACCCCTTAACAAACTTTAATGTTTAAATGAAGGGGATAACCGGAAAAGTATATTATCTGTATAAATGAGAAGAGGGGGTTTGAAATAATGTTTTGCTTTTGAAGAGGTGGATGCAATACAAAATAAAACCTCAGGGGCATTTTTGGAATTTTGAGTCACAATTTTGTTGCAATTACGTCAAATCTAAAGGGTGCTTTTGCACTTAACCCAAGAATCTCGGAAATGGTGTGTACCTCAACCCTCCTGTACAAGAGATCAAGGCTTCTGATAGCATCCTTTTCATCCTGATACAAGTATTTGGAAAACTGAGATGTAAGGAAGTAAAACATATGGAGGAAGGCTTGTGACTGGTGAGGCTAATAAGGGCTTGTCCTAGATATTATCGAGGCTTGGTTACAAAAACACCCTTTAGGTTTTGGGAAATTACAAAAAACCCAGAGAAGTTGCATAACTACAAAAACTGTTTTTGCTTATGAAGGGGTAAAGTTAAAAACAGAATCAATCCTCAAGTTTTTTATGAAAAAATGTGGCATTTTTAGTAATTAAAATGCGGTCATGCACATGTGTACTACAAACTCCTTCGTGCTATTAACAATGGGATTATATAAATGGATTTGAAATGGTTTTTTAAGATTCCTACACATTACATTGAACAACAGTGGAAACGGTTATATCAAATCACACTAACTAAACATCAGGTGCAACGTAAACTATAAACTCACATCTCGCCGGGCGAGATCAAGGCGGTTCCATATCACCAACAGCACTAGTTCAGTCAAATCACCCCTCTCAGCAGATTCAATAATTTTCTGCAACAAAAGGTAAGTAAATTACAATATAAATCCAACACTAGCTCGAACCTTTAACATAATATAGTGGAAACACACCTCTTCGATTTCTTCAGCTGATCTTATGAAACTCGAAACCAGTTTCTTGGCCTTCCGAAGTTCTTTGTCCGGGTAATCTTTCAGACGAAGCCCGATGTCACGGTACTCGTCGACCTTTCTCTCCTCTTCCTCTTCTTCCGCTTCCCTCATCTTTTGCAACTCCTTTGTCTTCTCCCTCTGCCTCGCTTGCCATTCCTAAATTCAAATCGGTCAGTAGCTTCTAAACCCTTCGATCGTTTTTCCGAAACCCCTTTTCACTAAAATCAAGATAAACCGTAGAGTAACGAGATTCAAGAAAACCCAATAATTAGCTCTCGAGAAATTACGCACATCATCGTAAAATTCCTTCGGAAGCCCGACTAAATCTTGCTCTTCTGTGTCCTTGGTTCTACACAAAGCTAGAAATTTCGAACAACGAAAAAACCGGAAGGCTGTAAGAATCGATTAAAACCACCTGGAAAAAAACATTACTTTTTTTTTTGTTTGAAAAAACACTTACGCTTGAAAGACGGCGACAGTGGAAACGATTTGGGAAGTAGTGATGAGGGCGTAGAATAAGCCAAGAACGGAAGAGCGGTGCAAGTTAGCGGATGCAGTGTGTTAGCCTGCATTTTTTCCCCCCTGTTACTGGTTTTTCTAGGACTGGGTTTAGCTTCATTTGTGTACACTACTATCCTCCTTGTTCTTAAACCCTCTTGTTGAATTGATTTTTCAGTTTTTTATCATTTTATTTTATAGATTAAAAAAATATTTTAGTAAATATTTAATAAAAAAATAAAAATAAAATTCTCTGGCCTCCTCTTTATGGATTGAGGGGGCGTGCAGTGCGTTTTTACACTGCACCACAATCTTACGCCATGCCATTGAATAATATCAAACTAAAATCTAACGGTGATTATATTATTTAAATAAATAATAATATATTTGATCTGCCCGGTGTTTATAATCATTTTTTTTTAAATTTTTTTTATTGTTATTATTAATAATTTATTTTTCTTTATATATAAAAATTAAATCACTCAAAATAAAAATATAAAATATTATACGAAGTATAGTATTATTTTAAAAATATAAGAATGTTTAATTATTTTATATAATTATTAATATTTTAAAATTAAATATAAATTTCTTATATTTATATATTTAAAATTTTAAAATATTATTATTAATAACTGATAAACTATATAATATTCATATTAATTATATAATTCAATTTTAGAATATATAAAAATTAAATAAAATAATTAATAGAAGAAAAACAATAAATTATTAATAATTACTCTAAAAAAAGTTATTAAAAATATAATTGAGTTAAAATTTTTTGATATAAAAATTATAAAAAATATAATAGCGTTAAAATTTTGTGATATTAAAGTCATTAAAATATATTTGCGTTAAGATTTTGTGATATAAATATTATTAAAATTGTGATATTAAAGTTATTAAAATATAATTTGTTAAGATTTTGTGATATAAATATTGTTAAAAATATAATAACATTAAAATTTTGTGATATTAAAGTTATTAGAAATATAATAATTTTAAAATAAAAAGTTATTAAAAATATAATCGCGTTAAGATTTTGTGATATAAAAGTTATTAAAAAATTTATGATATAAAAATTATTAAAAATATAATAACCTTAATATATAATTATGAATTAATTATGAAAGTAATATTAATAGTAATGAATAATAGTGGTAATTTTTTAAGAGTTAAATGAACACAAATAATAAATAAACGGGCACATATTAAATAAACGGGCAGATGTTATATTTATTTGGGCAGTATAATAACCGTTAGATTTGTGTTGTGATATTGAACGGCCAAAGATTGCACTGCTTATGGTGCAGTGTAAAAATGCACTGCACGCCCCCTCAATCCCCTCTTTATTGTGTATTAAAAAAATATTGTATTAAAATTATAATACTAGTAAAAAATGTATTTTTTTCTTTTAATTTGACCACCATCGTTGAAAAAAATAATATTTTTATTATATATCTGAAAAAAGTACAATTAAAATTATATGTAAAGAATTTTTTTTTAAATATTTGTAATTAAAATGAAAAAAAATGGAAGATATAGAACATAAAAAAAAACTGTGAAAATATCAACTAATTTAAAATTAGGAAATAATTAACTAGGAAAAATATAAAGACACTTTCTTCTTGAGAAGTTTATAAATTACTCAGAACTCACAATATCTACACAACAATTACCACTAGATAGAATACAAAATAAATTTAAAAAAACACACATTCCTATATCACACTAATCCCCTGCGAAAAATCAAGTTTCAGAAAACAATCCATCCAAACAAAACTCAATTCCCAGCTCCTATAATCATTTCAGCAGCAGCACCCATAGCACCAACCCCACTGATTCCGAGAAGAGCCAAAGCCATTTCTACTTCGTTCCATTGTCTCAACCCTTTACCAACTCTCTTCAGAACTTCCACATCAACTTCAAGCATCCAATCAGGTGTACAGCTAATCATCAAGCTCAAATATCCTGTCACGTAAGCTCTCCAAGTGGCCTTATTGCACCCGAGTGATATTTTTCCGTCTAGGGCACTCGCCAGAAACTCAAAATGTTGTTTGAGGACTTTTGGCCTCCGTTTGGATGCAGGCGAAGCTGAATCCACTCCCCAGGCAAATAACCCACAAAACATGGTGAAATACGCGAGCGCATATCCGCCCAGGGTGGGAAATATGCCGCCCGATTCTGGCCCGTTATTTGGAAACCGTTGGGTGCATATAAACCAAGACGGTAGTATTTCTTTATACAGGGAGTGCACGGAGTTTGACCCACCTGTGATCCAGACTAAAGAAGCGCCCAATGAAGCCGCAGTTTTCACCTCGCTCATAGCAGAAGCAAGTGACACGTGCCCGTATTTCATACTGTATTTGGTCTTCTTGAGCTTCTCAATTTTCTCTCTGGGCAAACCACTGTTGGTAATATCTTTGACTGTTTGCATTAGAAGAGATACGACTTCTTCAGCCATCAAAATGACATTCCTGACCGCCCGATGTACCCTTAAGAAAAGTATCCCAGGGGCGACAGCGGTAATTCCACCAGAAATTCGAGAGCCAACACCCTGGCCGAGAAGATCACCCACGCCACCGTTGCTTGCGCCGGAAGAATTAAATCCGAGGGCTGTCGTGAAGCAGACTTTGAGGAGTTGGACTATGGCGTCGTTATTGTGGTGGAAAACTGTCTGGGATGCAGAGAAGATGAGAAAGTCACTCCAGCGCTTGGCCTTTTGGGCCCACAAGGCAGCAATCACAGACATACTTGGCCAGGGGCAACCTATGCCGAGGTTACTCAGGGCAGGGCCGACAAGGTTTAGATAACGGCCGGTACCTCTATCGAGTTTAAATGTTATTGTGAGACTAACAAGGGCTGCCAGGGGTAATGGGAGAGTGACGGGAGAGTTTGCAACTACAAGGGAAGAAATACTTGGTCAGCATAATGTTCATTGAAGGAGGATTTTGTTTTCTGAATCTAGTTTTTGTATTTTCTTAATTAGAATTAATTAATTGCAAAAGACAACTGTTAGGTAAAAACACATTAAAAAAACTAGAGAACATAGAAAATACAAGTTTGTTAGTCTAATCATCTCTCAATTACACAATGTATTTTGATCCGACTTCAGAATTATGTTTTGCTGAAGAGAATATTATGTGAACTTCAACTTCTAACAGAAAAATCTAACAGGTCTACTTAATAATGTTAATAGACATAAATAAACAAGAAATAGCAGACAAGCACGCACACCTGTAGCAAGACATGGGACATTGACACCAGTTGTAGCCAGAATTTCCTTAATCTGTTCTTCAACCATGGATAAGTTTGCAGCAGGGCTTGGCCAGTCAGTTCCATTCATGAAAGCATGCTTCCAAAGACCCCTACTCACTTCTGCTGAAAAGTAACTTACTATAGTCGCCAAAGAAGCAGGAAGAAAGTCTGCAAGATCTTTGAGCCCTGCGATAATACCATAACATTCTCTTCAGTATACTAACATCATGCTCAACCAGAAAGAACAAGGGACATCGTAAACATGAGGTCATAGTAGTGATAATAGGCAATAAGTTTTCAGATCACAAACACATTCAATTTTTACAACATATGACCAGTCATAGGCACAGCTTCGAAGGGTGTATCTGGTCCATTAATAACCGTGTCTAAGATAGTCAATACTGTATACATTGTTAATAAATAAAATAAACAAAAACACTGTCCACTGCACTCCAAACTAAAAATAATCCATTAATAATTATCTTCAGGGAAACATGTTTCTTTAACAAAGTCTAACTACAAAGAACATTGCGAGCATGAGTTAAAAAAATATATTAACAAACCTGTAGTGAATTCGCGAGGTGATAGTCTCCCATGGGCACAGGCAGTAAGGGCAGCATCAAGGACAAAGGGAACAGCTTCGAGAATATCCCAAGCAGGCAACTTAAGACTGAGATTGGATTCATCAGTTCCAGATGTAGATGACCCACTGCTTCCGGAAGTTGGAGTAACCGTTTGACCTCCTTTGTTAATTTTCCCAAACATCATGCTAAGGAGTGCCTCAACAATCTGATGAACAGTATTTCCAGGCACTAGATTAGAAAGAATAGAAGTAATACATTCTTGATGCTTTCTGTACCAACGTTTCAGTTTTGGAAAGGAATCCAAGAATACAGGACCTCGCAAAGATGAATACGACAATCTTGACAGTCTATTAATTTTATTTTGATTTTTCTGCATTTTCTCATAAGAAGCTAACTGGGAATTGTGCACCAATAAAAGGTAGTCTGGAGTTAAATGAGATCCCACGGGAGCAACATCTCCCAAATGATCCAGAGGTGGCTGATCAAATCTCCACAACTTCAGCAGCAGAGTAAATGCATCTGAAAATATAGCATGAGAAGAAACTTCCTCCTCAGTGTTAAGAGTCCATGACATACTGGATGCACAAGAACCAAAAACTTCACAGATTGGTAACAATGCCGCTGCAAGCTGAGGAACCTGGAATAAAATTGAAGTGTAGCCGATGTGCATCAGGGCTTAGAAAAAATATCGAAATTTGCCATAAACAATGATGTTTTGCTTTTCTCCGAGCTCATAAATTTTTATTGCATAATTGTTGTGAAATGCCATGTTCTAGTTACATGTATATGTTTAAACACTGAAATACATTTATTAAAACAATATAAAATATAGAATAAAACAATATCAAAATTTGCCAAAACAAATTCAATGATGTCTTCAAGCTCGTATTTGTTATTACTTAATTGTTGTGAAATTCTATGTTTTAATTACATAGTAGTACTATTTGTGTTAACACTGAACTACATTTATTAAGCCATAAATCAACTTTTTTTAAACCTTTTTTTCCTGGCGTGTGGCATTCACCTTCATGTATATGCAACTGGAAGTCTAGAATCAGAAATCACATAAATGAAGTTGGACTTACCAGGCCGTGCAAAGAAAAAATCTGAATAGAGTCGACAGATGAAATTCCAACAGTTAGAACATTCAAAATCGGAGCAAACCCTAACAAATGACTCTCACTTCCATAAAAATCTGTAGGAACAGTCGGTGAAAGCAATTTTGTTATCATAAGGGCCGTATGTTCCTGTAAGCAATGGAAAATCAATAAATTTCTCTAGAAAACGAAGAAAAAAGAGTATGGCTAGTGGATAATCAGTAAAAATAGATGCATAGAAAGATGCTGGTCTCAAATGATAGGGATGATTGGGGTTGTGCAAAGTGAGAAGAGGCTAAATGACTAATATTTTTTGGACTCGACTAATCAGCAGATTTTATTTAATATTACATACAAAACTTGATATCCTTTACCTGTATATTCCAACCACGAAAAAGAGAAGCCCCACATAATATGGTAGCAGCAGAAACCTTCTCGTCATCTGTACCACTGACAGCAATCTCGTACATTCTCTCAATCTCTGCTAAGCTTATATCAATCCATAAGCACAAACTCAGTTTCCTTACAGATGGGATATACAAGAAAAGAAAAATCTAGTACCACTCGCTAACGTAAATTTAGCATGCACTATATGTAATCTACTACATTAAGCTCCAATCTAAGATTCGCTTGCTTACTGCCAAGTAGGTCAAAAAGGGATATGGTGTTCAACTTATGACAGAATCATGGTTGACAACTGAAAAGGCTGCATAGGGATCACAACTTTGATATCCACTTATTTGCTTGCCAACTCTTTAAAAAAAATTGTACCCAACACACAAGAAATCAAATAGAAAAGAATGGGGAAAACTCTTTCTTTCTCTCATACAAAAACTAAAATATTGTAGACTCTGGAGAAACGCGTGTTTTAGAAAAAAAGCCTACTTAATTGATAAATGAGCAACATTCAAGAGCTGATTCAATGAACACCGACTGAAAAAAATGAACATCGGCTAATGGTAATCTTCATCTTGATATTTCTTACACTCCAGAGGGCAGAGATATCATAAATATAATGTGATCGCAGCATCTTTGTTTCTAGACACTATTTTCCATGTACTTCAAGTCAAAAAGTAATCATGGGCTAAGCTAGTAACTAAACTGAAAACTATAAAATCCAAGGTTATAACCGAGAAACAGAAATATAACTTCATGAAAATTAGAGCTACCATCTACCTAGTAGCTGGAGTTGATACCAATGCACTGATCATCGGAGGACTTAAAGGCAACCCCTTCATAAATGATGACCAACCAGACATTTGCCCAGAGATGTTTCGAGGAATTTGATTGCGACGACCTTTTACATATCCAGGCCACAAATATGCTGACGTGTCCAAAACATTTCTAGCAATGCAAGCCTCAACAATGAGATGCCAAAGGTTTCCAGCTGCAAATGACAACACACAATTAGCAATGATGAGAGAATACGGAAGTTACTTTTGAGGAGAGCGTGTGTTGGAGCATGGCCATGCATCACTACCAGATAAGTGATCTTTCATCTTTATAAATTGCAATTTATAAATTCACATTGAAACTCCATAAATGAGAAAACAAAATAACTAGGTAGTCAGTATAAACATATTTTAAATCAAATGATTATCTTCTTTATGGCTAAAATCAAATGTATATCTACTTTTATAAATTTAATATTTGTATTATGTAGACAACATTTCACAATCCACATAATATGTTTTTTAGAATAATGGTCACTAAGGGAACTTGCTACATGCTATATGGACTTCAAGCGCTACACAGATGCGAAAGAGCATGGTAAATAGGTAATGAGTGATATCATCAGGAATACATCATTACTCTCTCCCTCCCACGGTTCTTATTTAACTATGAAAATGGAAAAGGAGACCAGTTACAAAATATATATATATATATATATATATATATATATAATGACTAGATGATATTTGATTCGATCATAAAGATGTAATTTAAATCATCGTTAATAAGCAGATAATAAAAAAAAATAGTGCTAGTAAATTTGCGAAAATTCATCCTACAAAACAACAAACTACAACCTGGAAATATAATTCTTGATAGCAAAGCGCATAAAAGTATACTTACAACAATTCACAGGCATGTCGTTAAGGCACCCATTGCCAACGGAAACCCCTGAAAGGAACATCATTGCTTTCGCAGCAGCTTGATTAGCCAACGGACTTACAAGTGGTGGGGGAGTCAACAACTCTTCAAAATCAACCAACCGCTGAAGGCTGGAAACTAAGTCTTCACGACGCTTTCCCACAGACGAATCAGTACGTTTTCTCTGACTGATAGAGCTTTGTTCAGCTTCACCATTCAACATAATTTCCTCCTCTTCAACAATATTAACTACAGCAAGTGTTGCAATGGACAATAGCAAGCATAAACAAGTATCAAGGCGAGGAACAGGACCCTCAATTGAATTCCTCTCCTGAGCAGACCATAAGTAAAAAAGTCAGAATATTTAATTTATACAGTGTAAATTCTTACAAGGGTGCAAATTTATACAAATCAATGGGGGAAAATAGGATTCTGAAGTCTTTGCAGTGGGTTTATGATATTTACGATGAACTGAAGCAAGTCATAAGCTAAATCATTCAAAAAAAAAAAAAATACTGTGTTTGTCTATTTCTAATAAAATGATAAAATAACCGATCCACTATTTCCAGGGGGTATGAGCCAGTTAAGGATAAGTAGTAACAAGCTGAGGAACAGTTTCACCATTCATGCAAAATGGCCAAATGGGTTCGCAACATCAAATTGAGCTTAATTCAATACTCAAACAGAGAAACGAAAAAAACTTGGATAAATATTGAGAATATATTAGGGGAAGAAATAACATGTTATTGAATCTTGGACCAGCTCTTACCCTCTTAACAAGACGCAAAGCTGCAGTCCACAAACCAAGTAATGCATCCTGCCAAGTTGTCTGATTTAGGGCCTGGAGAGCCTTCACTAAACCTGCAATACCTATCTGGATCAGCAACTTTATGCATAGTTACATAATGAGCTTGTGCACCACGATTATGTTAAACTGTACCAGTTAGTGTTTCAGCAGCACTGGTAGTTCTCACTTGTGACCCGTCCATTGTATCTTCTAAATATAGGTCTATGGGAAGCCAAAGGGACGAGCGAACTGTACCATTACAGTTACCAGCAGATGACATACGAGTTGTTGCTATTATGCTCGTTTTGCATGCACGAGATAGAACTCGACGCGTATCAGATGTCAACTGCAAGAGTGCCTCTGGAGAGAGATTTTTTGAATTTCTTAATGTTGTAGAACTTGCCGCAAGCAATCTTATATGTTGAATGAAGCAATCCCAATGCACTGGCCTAAAAGCAAACAGGGGAATGAAAACTTCAGAACAAGTGTGCAACATGAAGAATCCCAACAGCTCACAATTGTATCATTGTATCTTAAAAGGAAACTAGACAAATTTTACAGAGAAAACATTAAAAAATATAAATCTTACATATTCCGTCCGGCCAAGTAAAGTATCCGAGAAGTCACTTTGTTTTGAAAAAAACTACCAATAATTTCAATAGCCATTAGAGTATTCATCTTACTCAATGCTGCCCGACGTTCCATTACTGTCCCTTCATGTCCATCAAGACAGTCAATTTCCATGTCTTGACTCTGTATTGGCCACTTTGATTTCTTTTCAGGGACGTGTTCTAAGAGACCTTCATCATCAAGTGATGCATCAAGCAGCTCCCATACTATTGAGAATATAAACTCAACAACAAGATGTCCAGGGCTAGAAGACTGAACCCCAAATACTTGGCCCAATTTGAGGGCATCATCAATGGATTCCATAGTCCTGCAGTCAGATTATTCATGTTACCAAGAACATCAACAGACTTGTGTAATGTTAAAATAAAGGGGAGAAAACCATACAAATAAATGAAATCCAATATTAGCATTTTCCCTAGTCAATGCAAACTAGCCAAACTACATATTTTTGTTGAATGCATAGTTTATAACTCCATCACCCAAATATGATAAGAGTAATTTTGTTGACCATTTGAAGGTGGAGATAAAAGCAAACACATCAGCAGAAACATGTTTAGGAAAGCTGCCAAATATTTATATCCCACATGGATTCTCCGTCTAGAAAAAATCAGAAAATTTAACATTACTAGAAGTAATGTTGCATAAAATACAGAGGTCCAAATATGTAGGAGTCAAGAACCTAAGTTTACAAGTTCATACTTTTGATAATTGGGACCATTAATCAGAGATGGCAGTGAAAAGGCATATCGCTTCAAAAGCTCCATATACAATCTATAAGCCGCAGGGTACCTCCTTCGACTTGATATTACTCTGCACAATAAGATAACATGATGCAAATCATGTAGCAGCAACGCCCTAGCTACTCAATTTCCCATGTGGAACACATACACACACAAAGTCATGAAAATAAACCTGGTTGAGAGCAGCGCGAGAACGAAAAGAGGCGGAACCACACGAAGAGTGAGCGCCTTTTCCAGGAATTTCCACGCGATCGGGTTG
This sequence comes from Euphrasia confusa, assembly GCA_954870475.1. Lineage (NCBI taxonomy): Eukaryota > Viridiplantae > Streptophyta > Magnoliopsida > Lamiales > Orobanchaceae > Euphrasia > Euphrasia confusa. The sequence continues at coordinate 54,728,663 of OX940951.1, read as the reverse complement.
TTGTTCGACCAGCAAATGTGAGAAACGAGAAGCTCCGCCACCTCGACGGACGGCATGGAAACGCCGGCGGCGGCGAGGCTCGAGGACAGCTGCGTGGCCCACATTAGGGGGTCTGCGCTCCTCTCCTGCGCGGCTTTGGTCATCTCCAACACGCCGTCCCACAGACGCCGCTGCTTCGCCACCTCCGCCGCCATATGATGTCAGAATCCCTAAATTCAACTCGTGGCAGTTACAGGAAAACAAGGGCGGATGTAGATGTGTGATTTAGGGGAAAGAGTGAGTAGCAGAGAAACTCAGGTTACAGAGCCACGACGCTTCTCTTCTCGTCTCGGTCGTCGTCGTCTGTGTGTTGGGAGAGACGGGGGAGAGTCGCCAAAGTAGAAGACAATTATACTCTTCCACACTTCATGTCCATCTTACTGGTACTCCTAATATAATATTGAGATTTGAGATTGAGAATCGAAGTCAATTATGGTTTGTATAAATATTTCAATTGGGTTTTTTTTTCTTTTCAAATTTTTTATTTTGTATAGCGTGGAGTGAAGTGTGGACGTAAATTATTAGATGGTTCTAAAAAGGTAAACTATTAGATGGTTCTAAAGAATTCAATATCAGTGTTGTAAAAACTTGTTATCTTTCTCTGGCACATTTCTCGATTTACATTTTCGAAAAGTACCTCCTATCGGGTGGGATGGAGTTTATCGTCTCTCTTATAAAAAAAATTGTACTCCTGCCCCAAAATAGAGGTATGTTTTTTTGGGAAAAAGTAAAAAAAAATGTTAATTTTTAACTATTTTTTTTGGCAAAAAATTAAAAAAAATGTTAACTTTTAACTAAAAAAAAGTAAAAAGTACAAATATATTTTAAAATAAAATTTTAAATAATAATGAGTAAAATTAAAAAATTAATGGTATAAAGTAGAGTAAATTGTATTTTAAAGTAAAGAGTACAAATATATTTTAAAATAAAATTTTAAATAATAATGAGTAAAATTAAAAAATTAATAGTATAAAGTAGAGTAAATTGTATTTTAAAATTAAAGTTAATTTTTTTTCGTGTATCAACTATTGTGTGACATTCGAAAAAAAAGTACTAAATTGTCTTAGACGAAAGGAGTATTTATACTATTTATAAAAAATAAAATTTATTTTTATGAATAATACAATAATAAATCGTAAAAAATTAAATAATAATACATTCTATTTTATTTTTTTTAAACAATATCAGCATTATGAATAATGTTAATATTGTTTAAAAAATCAGAGCACTAATATTCAGAGAACTAATATTAATTTAAAAAATCATATTATTTAGTATTTTATTTATTAATTTATTACTAATACTTAATTGTTAATATTAAGTATTATAAATTAGTAGCTATAATACTTATTTTTTTGACAAGGATATTATAGACTTTACGAAATTCAAAAAGTATAAATATATTTTAAAAATCATGAAGTGAAAAAAAAGATGAAAAGAACAATAATTACTTTTTCTTAAAACATAAATAATACTACTCTATTTTAATGTCTATAGAGTCATTAGTTTGTGTACTATATCTTTACTTTTTTGTATAATTGTAAGTATAAAAAAAACATTTTCAAACTCAAAAATCAAAAGTATATTTTATACCATGAAATACTCAAAACCCAAAAATGCAATAATCAAAAACTATTTTCTATAATCATTTCAGCAGCAACACCCATAGCACCAAAGCCACTTATTCCAAGAAGGGCCATAGCCATTTCTTCCTCATTCCATTGTTTTAACACCTTACTAACTCTCTTCACAACCTCTACATCAACATCAAGCATCCATTTAGAACAACAACTAATCATCAAACTCAGGTATCCAGTTGCATAAGCTCTCCAGGTGGCCTTACTGCATCCGAGCGATATTCGCCCTTCAAGGGCACTCGCGAGAAATTCGAAATGCCTCCCGAGGACCTTTGGCCTGCTTCTGGATGCTGCAGGCGAAGCTGAATCCTCTCTCCAACCAAATAACCCACAAAAAACAATGAAATACGCGAGCGCGTACCCACTCAGCATGGCAAACACGCCGCGCGATTCTGGGTCGTTATCAGGATCCAACCCGCGGGTGGATATAAACCAAGACGGTAATATTTCTATAAATAGAGACTGGAGTGAATTTATCCCACCAGTAATCCAAACGAAGGAAGCTGCTAGGGAAGCAGCAGTTTTCACCTGACTCGTAGCAGCAGCAAGAGAAACATGGCCGCATTTCATGTTGTGTCTCTTTTTCTTGAGATTCTCCACTTTATCTAAGGTCAAACCACCGTTGGAAATATCTTTGACACTCTGCATTAGAAGAGACACTATTTCTTCAGTGATTAGCATGACATTTCCAAACGTCGAGTGAGCTCTTATGTAAACTATCCCAGGAGTGACAGTGGATATGTCACCGGAAAATTGAGTACCGAAGCCGTGACCAAGAAGAGCACCCACACCACTGATGCTTGCGGATGAAGTATTCAACCCAAGGGCTGTTGTAAAGCAGGATCTAAGGAGTTGGACTATAGCATCTTTATTGTGGTGGAAAATGGCCTGAGAAGCTTTGAGGACAAGAAAGTTGGTCCAATGCTTTACCTTTTGGGACCACAAAGAAGCTATGACGGAAAAACACGGCCAGGAGCAACCTATGGATAGGTATTCAATGGTTCGACCGACAAAGGTAATATAACGTTCACCATCTCGGTCGAGTTGATATGTTATCGTGAGGCCAATGAGAGCCGCTAAAGGTAATGGAATTGTCACTGTAGAGCTTGCTCCTACAAGCGAAAAGATGTTTCAAATTTTCAATCGAGGAATTTGTTTTCAGAATCTATTTTTTATATATTTTTAGAGAAAATAAAATAACAGACACACACCTATAACAGGACGTGGGATACATACACCAGTGGAAGCCAAGATTTCATTTATCTTTTCTTCAACCATGGCCAAATTTGCAGCAGGGCTTGGCCAGTCAATTCCGTTCAACAAAGCAGGCTTCCAGAGACCCCTACTCACTTCTGCTGAACAGTAACTTATGATTGTTGCCAAAGAAGCAGGAAGAAAATCAGTAAGATCTTTGAGTCCTGAGATAGATAATATGAAAACATTATATTCAATATAATGATAATACTGATATAACAAGAAATATCAGAAACAGGATCAGAGTAGAGGCGATATTAGATCACGAGAATTAGATTAGCACTACAACATATGACCAATCATATACAGTTATACACCTGTTCTATGAAGGGTATCTAGTATTTACTATCACGATAGTTATACTTCCAGGAGGAGGCAAACATTCTCTCTAAAACTAAATGATGTGTGCAAGCATGCTCAAAGAGAAAAAAAAAATAGTCGTGTCAATCGTGATTATTTATCCAAACAAATTATATGAGAATTCTTTTTGTGCCATGCACATGGATTTGATAAGGAGACGAAAGTATCCTCAGAGAAACAACATGATTCTTTAACAAAGTACAATTACTCTAGAACTTTACAAGAAAGAGTTGAGTAAATATATTAACGAACCCGTAATCAATTCACGCGATGATAGTCTGCCATGGGCACTAGCAGTAAAGGCAGCATCAAGGACAAAAGGAACAGCCTCGAGAATATCCCAAGCAGGCAATTTATGAAGGTGATTAGATTCATCAGATGTTGTTGGAGACAACGGTTGACCATTATTAAGTTTTATAAACATCATGCTAAGGAGTACCTCAACGATCTCATGAACAGTACTCCCAGGTTTGAGACTAGAAATTAGAGAAGAAAGACTTTCTTGATGCTTTCTGTACCAATGTTTCAGTTTTGGAAAGGAATCCATGGATATGGGACCTCGCAAAGATGAATATGACAATCTGGACAATCTTCTAGTGTTCTTTTGATTTCGTCTTAGTTTCTCATATGAAGCTAGCTGGGAATTGTGCACCGATAAAAGGTATTCTAGAGTTGCATGAGACCCCAGTGGCGCACAATTTCCCATTGCATGATTCAAAGTTGGCAGATCAAATCTCCATAATTTCAGTAGCAGAAAAAATGCATTCGAAAATACGGCACGAGAAGAAATCTTCTCCCCAGTGTCAAGAGTCCATGACAAATTTGGTGCACAGGAACCGAAAACCTCACAGATTGGCATCAATGCAACAGCAAGTTGAGGAACCTGGAATAAAATTGACGAGTAGTTGAGGTGCATCAAGGCTCAAAAAAACATTATCGGAATTTTCAATGTTCTTTTCCAATGATACTACTACTAGTTATTAATCAAAAATTTTTTTGAAAGCCCAAGTATCAACACAATTTAATTGTATAGGGCAGATGTTGAAAAGAAACTATGTATTTGTCAAAGTATCATATAATTATGGTATCGGGCAGGTCTTGGATTCATTTATAAAGCAGTACAAATTATTACAATAACATACAAGCGTTAGAGGTTTTCCGCCTCGGCGCTCCTCTAATAATATTGGATATGAAACTAGAAATCACAAAAAATCACAGATGAATTTGGACTTACCAAGCCGTGCAAGGAATAAATCTGAATACAGTCAAGAGTCGACATTCCGACTGTAAGGACATTAAAAAATGGAGCATAACCTATCAAATGACTCCCGCATTCAAAAAAATGTTCAGGAACAGCTGGCGAAAGCAATTTTGTTAACAGAAGGCATGTATGTTCCTGTAAGCAAAGACAAATCATTTATATTTTCATAGTAAACCAAGAAAAAAGAGCATGCCTATTGCGTGATAATGAAAAAGAGACGCATTAGTAAGATATTTGTCTCAATGGATGAGATTTACTTATTTCACACCATATAAGAAATGTAGAGAATTCAATATCAGAGTCACTCAAAATAAGAAGAAGCTAAAATGCACTGGACACAAGTAATCAGAAAATTACAATTAATATTTTATACAAAATTTTATGTGTTACCTGTATATTCCAACCACGAAGAAGAGAAGCCCCACATAATATTTTAGCAGCAGAAATCCTCTCGTCATCTGTACCGCTGACAGCAATCTCGTTCATCCTCTCTATCTCTTCTAGGCTTATATCAAATCCATAAGCACAAACTCAGTTTCATTACAAGTGAGGTGCATGGGGAAAAAAGAATCTGGTACCAATAACATGAATTACTAAATGTAATGTTCTTGAGCCTTCTTAAAATGGGCTAGGTAACCTATTAAGTCCCAATCAAAATTTTGTTTGCTTAGTGTTCAACCTATGATAGCAACAAGGTTGAAAACTGAAAAATTACTTAACGGGCACGATTTTAACCAAAAATTATAACCACCATCTACCTAGTAGCTGGAGTTGATATCAATGCGCTGATCATTGGAAGAGTTAAGGGCAACCCATTCATGAATAAAGACCAAATAGGCATCTGCCCAGAACTGTTTTGAGGAATTTGATTGCAGCGCCCTTTTACATATCCTGGCCACATATATGCTGATGTGTCCAAAACATTTCTAGCAATGCAAGCCTCAACAATCAGATGCCAAAGGTTTCCAGCTGCAAACGATCACACATCCCATTAAAATGAAAAAAAAGATATGAAAGAGCAGGATAAAAGAAAAAATGTAGTACAGAATTAATCACCTCGGTCTATAAACATATAGTCCAAAAAATAACTTTTTTTGCATATAATTTATAAACTAAAATTCACGAGGGTCATTAAACAATGCAAGACTAGAAAAATTGGAATGTTTTTACTTGATATGAGAGCATATAAGAGGTACTTACAACAATTCACAGCCATGTCAACGGAGACCCCAGAAAGGAACGCCATTGCTTTCGCAGCAGCTTGATTAGCCAATGAACTAACGAGTAGCGGAGGAGTCAGCAATCCCTCAAAATCACCCAACCGCTGAATGCACGAAACTAAGTCTTCATGGCGCTTTCCCACAGACTCGGTATGTTTGCTCTGACTGATGGAGCTTTGTTCACCTTCACTGCTTAACATAATTTCCTCATCTTCAACAATATAAACAACAGAAAGTGTTGTGATAGACAACAGCATGCATACACTAGTACCAAGGCGAAGATCAGGGCCCTCATCTGAATACTTTTCCTGAAGAAATCCAATGTAATAATCAGTGAGTCCGTGAAATTTCTTGCAACTCCAAAGATTATATATATTACACTACACCAAACTCAGGCAAAAATTAAAGGGAAATGAAATTGCACCATCAAACAGAGATTTACATTACATGTGCACAAACGAAGAAAACACAGAGAAATGAAGACTTTAAGAGTATATTAGGGAAAACACTCCATGTTGTGTGTCTTGAATTATCTCTTACCCTCTGAACGAGACGTAAAGCGGCAGTCCACAAACCAAGAAATGCATCATGCCAAGTTGTCTGATATAGAGCCTGGAGAGCCTTCACTAACCCTGCAATGCCTATCTTGATCAGCAATTATTTACAGATGTAATTAGCTTGTCCAATAAAAATGTATATGAAATTGTACCAGTTAGAGTTTCAGCAGCACTGGTAGCACTCACTTCTTTTGCATCAATTGCATCTTCTAAATATAGATCTATGGGAAGCCAAAGTGCTGAATGAACTGTACCATTACATTTAACTGGAGATATCATAGGAGTCGTTGCTATTATGCTCATTTTGCTTGCACGGGGTAGAAGTCGGCATGCATTGTAGGACAACTCAAAAAGTCCCTCTGGAGTGATATTTTTCGAGTTTCTTAAGGATGAAGATTTTGCAATCAGCAATCTTAAATGCTGAATGAAGCAATCCCAATGCTCTGACCTACAAGAAAACAAAGGAATCAATGCAACCTTCAGAACAAGAGCATATGCGTCTTCAAACCAAGGGCTTACATATTCCGACGAACCAAATAAAGTATCCGGGATGTCACTTTGCCCTGAAAAAATGCACCAATTATTTCAATGGCCATTAGAGTATTCATCTTACTCGATGCTGCCCGGCGTTCCATATTTTTTCCTTCAAAACCATCAACACGTTCGATTTCCATATCTTCATTCTTGATTGTCCACCTTGATATCTTTTCAAGGGTGTGGTCTAATAGACCCTCATCATCAAGTGAAGCATCAAGTAGCTCACATACAATTAAAAATATAGATTCGACAACAAAATGCCCAGGCTCAGAGGACTGAACTCCGAATATTTGTCTTAATTGAAGGGCATCGCCAATGGATTCCATAATCCTGCAATTGGATCTTTCAAGCTATAAAGTACATCAAAATGCGTGTTTTGATGCCAATATAGTAAGTGAAATAAATGAAATCCGGATACAATTGTCAAAATGACTATGTTCATACTTGTGATAATTGGGACCGTTGACCAGAAACGGAATTGAGAATGCATATCTCTTTACGAATTCTATATACAATCTATAAGCCACCGGGTACATCCTTCGACTTGATATCACCCTGCACAATACGATACATCGATGCAGGATAAAAATACATGTATCTGAGAGACTGAAAAAAAAAACACATTGAAGGCATAAAAAAAACTAACCTGTTTGACAGAAGTGCGAGGACGAACAAAGGTGGAACGATACGGAGATCGACCGCCTTCTCAAGGAACTTCCACGCGATCGGAATGTTGTTCGACCAGCAAATGTGAGAAACGAGGAGCTCCGCCACCTCGACGGACGGCATGGATACTCCGGCGGAGGCGAGGTTCGAGGACAGCCGCGCCGCCCATGCCAGGGGGTCGGCGCCCCTCTCCTGCTCGGCCATGGTCAGCTCAAGGACGCCGTTCCACATCCGCTGCTGCTGATTCGACATCTCTGCCGCCTATATGAATCCCTAATTTCAGCTCTTTTAAAGCATCACTCAAGTCAAGGAATCTCCTCCGGGGGGAGTGGTCGCTTTACTACTTGTTTTTTTGTTTATTTGAAAATTAAGATTCGCTTGTTCCCTCGTAGCCCGTAGGATTAATTAATAACATAAAAAAAAAGATTATACTGAATTATCCACGTTTGTATATGCAATATTTTAAACAAATACTCCTTTCCCCGTAGGGGTTTTGAACGAGTCCGAGCCGGACTTTGCTTCAATAGGCCTAGGCCTAATGTGGAATTTTTAAGCTCAAGTCTAGCCTATGACCTATCATAGACTTTTTTAAGAGGCTGGGTCTGAGCTTTTTTAGTAAATAGGCCCGACCTGAAAGCTTTTTATAAGTCTTTTTAAGTACAATTCGAACATCAACTCGATTCAATGCTTAAGTCGAGAATTTAATTAAGTGGGAATACCACTTTTCATTCACAAATATAAAACATCTACTCTTTTTAACCCCACATATAAAACTACACCCATTCTACACAAAATGAAAAGGAAAAGTCCTATATACCCTTACTTTTCTTTTCTCTCTTTTAATAACAAAAAATCAATTAAAATACATTTTAAAAAAACCAAAAAGAATTTCTGTGGGGCCCACCTTTACACAAATCAGATTTTTTGAGGTTGGTGGGGGTGTAAATGCATGCATGAATGCATATCCTCTCTACCACCTCAAACCCTCCATAACTCAAACCAAACCCATTTAAAAAAAAAAATGCTCTCATTTCTCTCTAAATAAAAGCAAGCTCGGTCGGAATCTACGTGAAAAGAGCTGCTTTCGACGGGGAAAAGGTACGTTGCACGCAAGGGTTCCCCGTTTTTTTTTTTTTTTTTTCCGGTCTGATTTTTTTCGCCCTCGGTCGAAGCCCTCGGTCGAAAATATGACCGAGGGGACGACCGAGGGCGACTGGGTTCTTGAGCCCTCGGTCGAGAATTTTGGCCGAGGGCCCTCGGTCACCCGGCCAAGTGACCGGATAACTTGGCCCTCGGTGACCGGGTAGCTCGGCCAAGTGACCGAGCAATTTTTGCCCTCGGTCACCGATCGGCCAAGTGCACTTGGTCAAATTTTGACCAAGTGCAGAATTTTTTTATTTTTTTTTTTGCCCTCGGTGACCGGATAGCTCGGCCAAGTGACCGAGCAATTCTCGGCCCTCTGTCACCGAGCGGCCAAGTGCACTTGGTCAAAATGTTGACCAAGTGCAGAATTTTTTTTTTTTTTTTTTTAAATTGAATTGTCTATTAATTAATGGCTTGTTTGGATGTATATTTTGGATTTTCTAATTGAATTCAATTGTTATTTGTAATTGTGATGGATATTTTGGATTTTCTAATTGAATTCATTTGTTATTTGTAATTGTAGATGTCGAATTAACGAATCACGGTACGTTACGGTGGTCGTTGGGATCGAGAGGGCTACGTTGACGGAGTAGACATGTGCCTCTTCTTTCGTAGGGAAGAAATTACACTCGACACTCTCGTGAGCCGGATTCGTGCGGTTTTGCGCCCTCCGCCCAATGTCGAGTATTTGTTGTATTGTTATACCCGAGGCTATGACATGAGGAGCGTGCGAGCTCCTATGCTATGCGACGAGGATGTGTCCCGCATGTTAGACGAGCAAAGGGCTGAGTGCTTTGTGTTCGTCGTCGAAGTAGAGGGACAACAAGCTGCGCCGGAGGTGAATATCGGAGAAGAAAATCGTGATCAGGGCGCACCGTCAGAGAACGAGAAAGAGAACGAGAACGAGGAGGTACACACTTCCGAGGACGAGGAAGAGGCCCGTCAGTCCGATCTCTTGGATTCTTTGACCACGGAGTGGACCGAGTGGATCAGGCAGCCGGGCGTGGTTAAAAAGATTATGTCGCGCCGTAATATGTCCTCGAGTTCTACTGCGGGAGGCGGCGAGCAAGCCGAAGCTTTTCAGAATGCACAGAATAATCCACTGCGCAATTGGATCATTCCACTGCCGACGTTTGACCCCGCTGTTCCGTTGCGTTCTGTCGAATCCCAACCGATTTATGGTCAGATGGTAGTCGGTGCCACGTTCCGAAAGAAACAGGATCTGAAGGTGATGGTGGGGATGTATCACATGGAGAATAACGTGGAGTGCAAAACTGCTCGCTCGGGCACTGATCGGGTGACGTACGTTTGCAAGCTGGGGCGTGAGAAATGCCCGTTCAAATTGTGTTCCACGGGTTCCGATAACACCTTTTGGAGGATTACGAGGTTGAACTTGAATCACGAGTGCCGTAACAATTTGGGGCGGACTGCGGATCGACAGGTGTCGAGCAGGGTTGCGGCTACTTTCTTTGCACGCCAGTTAGTCGGGAATCGGGAACTGGTTCCGAAAGATATGGTTGATGATTTGAGGAGATTGTACGGAGTTCACATCAACTACAACTTCGCCCTGCGGACGAGGAATCTGGCGCTTGAAATAGCGTACGGCGACTATCATGGATCGTATCAGAGGCTCCCGTCATATTTGTACATGCTGAAAGAACGTAATCCCGGGACTATGTATGATATTCAGACGACCAGTGATGGCGTGTTTTGCCACATGTTTGTTGCGCTCGGGCAGTGCATTCGTGCATTTGAGCAGGGCACTCTGAGGCCGGTGATAGTAGTCGACGCCACCCATTTGAAAGGGAGAAACACTGGTGTGTTGTTTGTCGTAGTCACGAAAGACGGGAATGAGAATATTTTCCCGCTTGCGTTTGGTATCGGTCCGATAGAGAATGACGAGGAGTGGACGTGTTTTCTCAAGAACCTCAGACGACGAGGATCTCCTCATTGTGTCCGACCAGCATAAGAGCATCGCGAATGCTATTCGGAGTGTCTATCCCCACGCGACCCGTGCGTTGTGCTATCACCACCTCTCGAAGAATCTAGCACGGTACGGCCAGAAGGTGGTCGAAGCTGTATACTGTGCTGCCTATAGTTATCAGGTGGATGAGTTTGAAAGGCATTTTGCGAATGTGGAGACTCTTAGTAGAGAGGGTGCTTATACGCGCCTTATTGATATCGGGGTTGAGCACTGGGCGAGGTCACATTGTGCCGCACGACGATACGGTTTCATGACATCGAATGCGGCCGAAGTCTTCAACGCTGCTATCAAATGGCCACGGAGATTACCAGTCTGTGCGATGCTCGAGGCGATTCGTGCGATGATTGAGAGATGGTTCGACGAGAAACGAAGGATAGTTAACGAGAGACAGAATGAGCAGCATGAGCTGACCGAGGAGGCATTGGCCAAGTTGTCTAATCAGGATATGTTGAGCCGTTATTTCATCGTTCGGGAGGTCAATGCGAATGCCCGGTACAGAGTTCAGGAGGATGACAAGTCTTATCTTGTGGATATCGCGAATCGCACGTGTGAATGTCGGGAGTTCGACTTAGACTTAATACCGTGTCGTCATGCTGTGGCCGCTATTAGGTATGATATCATTTTACCTTTAAATTTAATTTTAAACTGTCGATTCCACTAACTTGTTTGTTGTTTTTATGTAGACGAGCAGGATTTTCATCGTACGATTTCGTGAGCCCCTATTTCAAGATGAGCAGCCATGTCGAGATGTACGCGACGCCTATTGTGCCGTTGCCACATTATGATGATTGGGTGGTCCCGCCGGATGTGGCATCGTACGTAGTTCTTCCTCCAGTAGTGGTTAGCCAGGCTGGACGTCCGAGGACGACTCGTGCTCGTTCCGCTGTTGAGAGCTCTGCACGACGTGATCCGGTTTGTTCCCCCATAAGTAACATTGTACGTATGTCGTGGCATAGACCTAATATCGTGTCGTCGTGTGCAGGTGTGTTCGAGATGCAAGGGCGTAGGTCACAGCAGACGCGTGTGCACTGTTTTTATTCCCCCTGAGAGTGTTGATTTGAATGGTCCTCCACAAGAAACGGGAACGGAAGAGTCGAGCCGGAGAAGGCAAAAGAAGAAGTGCAGCATCTGCAAAACCGAGGGTCACACGAGAAGAAAATGTCCCGTGAGTACGGAGTGAGACGTTGATATGATGGTTTTAGTTTTTATTGGTGCTCGTGAATTATTTAAGACTTGTATTGTTTTATTATCGTCGACTCTCGTGTGATTTGGTGTTATTTGGATTGATTTGGTGTTTGTGTTTGTGTTTGAGATTGATTTGCAGGTTTAGCTTTGATATTAACTAAATAAATCCCGTCAAATTTTTTAAAAAATAAAGTGTGATTTGGTGTTATTTGGATTGATTTGGCGTTTGTGTTTGTGTTTGAGATTGATTTGCAGGTTTAGCTTTGATATTAACTAAATAAATCCCGTCAAATTTTTAAAAAAATAAAGTGTGATTTGGTGTTATTTGGATTGATTTGGCGTTTGTGTTTGTGTTTGAGATTGATTTGCAGGTTTAGCTTTGATATTAACTAAATAAATCCCGTCAAAATTTTTAAAATTATTTATAATATATTAACCAATTTAGCTTAATTAAACTAAGTATATAATTAAATTACTTAAATTAAGTATATAATTAAATTTGGTGTTATTTCGGTTGATTCGGTGTTATTTCGGGTGATTCGGTGTTGTTTGAATTGATTTTGGTGAAAAATTGGAAAAAACAGGCTGCACTTGGTCATGCACTTGGTCACTGCACTTGGTGGCTGCACTCAGTCAAAATGACCAAGTGCACTCAGTCAAAGTGACCAAGTGCACTTGGTCGCCGGTTAACTAACCGAGTGTTACTCGGCACTTGGTCATTTTGACTGAGTGCACTTGGTGGTGACTGAGTGCAGAGACCACCAAGTGCACCACCAAGTGCACCACCAAGTGCACCACCAAGTGCCCCACCAAGTGCACTAGAATAATTTTTTTTTAATTAATTTTAGGCCAATAAAGTGTTGTTATGTTGTTATGTTGACATTAAAGATCATTTTGGAGCCTATAAACATCAAATAAAAATGAAAACAAAGCCGAATTAGTAGTATTAAGATGACTGAGTGCAGAGACCACCAAGTGCACCACCAAGTGCACCACCAAGTGCCCCACCAAGTGCACTAGAATAATTTTTTTTTAATTAATTTTAGGCCAATAAAGTGTTGTTATGTTGTTATGTTGACATTAAAGATCATTTTGGAGCCTATAAACATCAAATAAAAATGAAAACAAAGCCGAATTAGTAGTATTAAGATGAAACGTAGAAGTTTGACTATTTTTTGAACTAACTAGTAATATTGTTACAAAGTTATCTACATACTTACCAAATTGTTCATGATCCGCATGCGTAATCACTTAATTCACCAATTTCAAAGGTTAATCATGTTTTTTGAATTATTTTGACTATGAAATTGATGTTTCATGTAACATAACAACTTTACAATTGAAAAAAATGGATTAAAATCAATTAAAATGTAATTATGTTCTAAGGCACTTGGTGGGGCACTTGGTGGGGTACTTGGTGGCCTGTGCACTTGGTCACCACCAAGTGCACTTGGTCACAGTGACCAAGTGCCTCGACCAAGTGCCGAATTAAAAAATATTTTTATTTTTTCCAGCCACCAAGTGCACTTGGTGGCGCCACCAAGTGCAGCCACCAAGTGCAAAATTAAATTAATTTAATTAATTTAATTCTATACTTAATTTAATTATAAAAATTAATTTAATTATATACTTTATTTTTTATAATTAAATTAAGCATAGAATTAAATTAAGTATATAATTAATTTAATTTTATACTTAATTTAATTATATACTTAATAAAATATTTTTTTAATAAAGTTATATATAAAATATTTTGTTTTATAAAATATTTTTTTTATAAATACTCTCATTTATTTAGACTTAATTTAAAAAATAATATTTTTTTTTGTTTTAAAAATAATTTTAAAAAATAGGGTAATATATTATAAATAATTTTAAAAAATTTTGACAGGATTTATTTAGTTGATATCAAACCAAATCTGCAAATCAATCTCAATACCAAACACATAAGATCAAACCAAACAAACACACCTACAAATCAATCCAAATACACACATACAAATCTACACACATACAAATCAACACACCTACGACTCAAAAGTACGACTCAAACCAAAGATCTTCCGAGCAACATATCTACGATACTTGAGCAAGTACTCATTGTCGACCGGTACTTTCACGTGAGTGAACGACTTGTTGATGAGACGATCGAGATACATGCACACATACGGGCCACAACTGGAGTTGTCGTACTGGGTAAATTGTGTCTTCGGGACGACGATCCTAAGAGCAGTTCTCTTGTGGGCTTTTCTGAAAAAGTTTGTGTCTGCATCCCAATATCCCGCTGCGACCAATAGTCGAGGCAACAAGTGGTGCAACGGTCGCAGCATCGGTTCCCGAATATCGAGTGGCACACGGAAAGTGAAAGAGTCGTACAGAGATACACTCCAGTTGGCCAGATCGATACGCACCGCGACCCAATGAGCGCCAGTATTGACAACCGTTATTACCTAAGAAAATACAAAAAACAAAACAAAACGTTATTGATAAATAAAGGAACGTTATTAAATTGGATAATTAAATAATATTAACTCGATAAATAATATTACCTCAGTAGCGTGAAACCAACTCGTGTATTCCTCGTCTCCTCTGACCATCTTCAACAAATGCTCCGGCACTTTCCAGTTCTTATATCTCTCTTCGAAGTTTGTTGTATTGGAAAATGACTTGTTCGACTTCACCTTCCGCCACTCATATGCCAATTTGTTCTGTTAAAAATATTAAACATTAGAAAAATGAGAAAAGTGAGATAAATAGTGGATTTGATATGATAATTGAAACTTACGAAGAACTCGGTATTCAAGAGTATAGTCGTCTTTGGAGATATTCCTTCTCGTACACCCTTCATCAGTTTCAACTTCTCCTGCAAGTATCGAATGTACAGATCGATCTCCTGAAAAATAAACATACCACAACTGAGCACCAATAAATAAATACTATGAATTTGAAAGTAAAATTAAAAATTAACTTACCAAGTCTGTGTACCAATAACCGATATCCTCAATAGTGTCGAAATATTTCTGCGTAAAATGGCCATCATTCAACCGGATGCTCTTGTGCTGCCCTGCTTGTCGGAACACCGAAAACCAGCCTCTAATCTTCCGTTCACCGGCCGGGGTGAAATGCGTGACGTACGGGCTCCGAAGAGCTGCCGAGGGCTTTCTCACACGGGGTCCGATGCTACTCTCGGCGACCTCCTCGGGCTCCGCTGCGGCATCATCGATGCCGAGTTCTTTATCTTCATCGCTGAACGTCCCCTCATAACAGTGTGCATCTGCCCCGGGAGATGTCTGCGTGAACAAATCTGGTTCCTGCCCGAAATAACTCTCCGCATCGAAGACAACTCGCGACATATCACCGGCAGGAACATCCGGGGGGATATAAGGCTGTGTATCACGGGCAGGAATCGGCGGGAAGGACGTGAAATCAGTAGGAGCCTCCGTCGGTGTGAAGAGACTCCCGAACTCTAGCAAGCCCATCTTCGGAGGAGAACCATAAGTCGGGTCAACTATGGGCTGCATCGGAGTGCGGTAAGTGTCGATATCTCCACACGATGCTCTAGCTGGAAAGGTCTCCTCCTCCTCCTCCCGGTGCGACGCAGAAGGCTCTGCATATGAATGACGCCCTGGTACAGACCCGGATCGATGAGACGCAGCACGTCCGGACCCGGAGTGATGAGAAGGAACACGTCCTGAACCCGAATGATGAGACGCAGCATGTCCGGATCCAGAGTGATGAGATGCAGAAGGCTCAACGGGATCGGAAGGACAAGGGCGACTCTTCGAGAATCGTCTGCGACCGAAAAACCCCCGAATGTGCTCCATCAGACTGTCGTGGCTCTCTTTCTGTGTCCTCCTGACACTCTCCAGGAGTCTATCGTTGCTCTCCTGATGTGTCCTCGTGATCCGAGCAGTCAGTCGAGCCATAAATCCCGTGTCGGACTCGTCGTTCAGGATCTTCTGGAACCGTCGATCAATCCGTCGATCGGTACTGTCATCGGACCCCTCAGGAGCAGGAGAGCCCTCTCGTCGAGGTCGCTGAGATGGACGACGCTCTGCCGATGAATTAGGTGTGATGGCATCACGACCCCGTCTACTAGGCCCAGAGTCACCCGTCATCTTGTCGACGGCCTTGGACACGCGTCCGACCACGCGTTCCATCAAGTTCTTCTTCTTCTTCTTTGCCGGTGCCAGTGCCTCGTCTGCAGGCAATCCAAGTCTAGGAGGAGGATGGTACGTGACCTCTTCTGCTCTGTCACGCACGAAAATAAAATGCGGAGCAACTGCCTCCTCCTCCGTCGGCTCTAGATACCGGTGAACTTCAAGCTGAAAAGAAATCAAAATTATATAGAGTTAATTAATTTAATTATTTGATATAACCATTAATTGAACATTAAAACAAGCTTACCTCCGGGTCGTCGAAGAAATCAGAAAAATCGACGTGGGACGTAATCGAGTGCCACCCCAGTAGCCGAGGAATCCTCGGACGGTCGTCTCTGTGCGCGCACGCCCTCCCGAGACTAGGTATAGCCTCGTACGACCATAGCTGATAGGTCCAAATGGGGCCGTAAACGTGGTAGGCCGGCTTCAGTACCTGACCGGGATGCATGGCAGCTATGCTGAGGTAGTAGGACATGATCTGAAATGTGTGGGAGCCCCAGGGAAACGTCTCCCATCCCTCCTCGTCCTCTACCAAAGTCCAAACCCAATCCTCGATTTGGATATCGCCTCGGCATAGGAGCATCATGTAATACATCAGCACCTTGGCGGCCTTCAAGTAGTCGGCCGGGTCTGACCCCAAGTCCCTACCAGTGAATCTCTTGGAAAGCTCTCGGGCTGTAATTTTTCGCCCGAATCCGAAGTGCCTATGAAAGAAAGAGCCGGGAGAAATAATGTGCTGGGCCGAAGTATCAAAGGCGTGGTTCCCAAAACGAAGCCCGGTCACCAAGGCGTACTCCTGTGCTCGGAAGCAAATGATGTTGCCCCCGACCGAAAACCAATGCTCGAACGGAGGTATCGTCGGACCCACGATCTCCCGAGCTAACAAGTGGTGCATGGCCGCGTTCGATCGCCCGGCTCTTTTAAGGTACATCAACCTTCCAAAACACGAACCACGGAATGCCCGGTGAGCCTCGTGCGTATCGTCAACGGCTCTCAAAATCCCTTTTATGCTCTTCAAAACGGGGAACCGGTCGTACAAATTTAATTCTTTCGACGTGTGAATGAATTGTGGCCTCCTCCACCGGAACCCATCCTGCAAAAAAAACACAATTAATTAATAAACATAACATTGTAAATATCAAAAATCAAAAAAAAAAAAAATATATATATATATATATTCTGCACTCGGTCGATCGACCGAGTGCACTTGGTCGACCGACAGAGTGACCGGATAGCGCACTCGCCCGGTCACTCGCCCGGTCACTCGCCCGGTCACTTGGCCGGGCACTTGGCCGGGCACTTGTTCGGTCACAGGGTGCCCTCGGCCGAGCTTCTTCTTCCCCGCGGCCGAGGGGTCGACCGAGGGGTCGGCCGAGGGCCGTAGATCCGGAAATTTTCCGGCGATTTCTGGCCCATTCAACACCCAATTTCTACTCTAAACGCATCAACGAACTCATAGGATAGCAATTTAAGCATGAAATTGAAGACATTGTTGAAAAAAATGGAAATTCGAAACTTAGGTTTTCGGAAATTTACCGGAGGTTGGAGCGGCCATTGAAGCTCTTCTTCGTGCACGGCTTCCTCCTCGACATTGTGCTCATCTTCGTGCTCGTTTTCCGACATTTGGGCGGCCGGAATTCTTGAAAATCGGCGGCGGTTGTTTTGGGTGTGGGGGACCGACGGGAGAAGAAGAAAAGGGGGGGGGGGGACCGTTTGTTTTTTTTTTGTCTTTTTTTACTTTTTTTATTTGTTTTGTTCTTTTATTAATTATTTTGTTGTGTTTTGAAAAAGGTGAGGGTAAATGTGTATTTTCCTTTACAAAATGTATAGAATGGGTGTAGTTTTAAAAGTGGGGTTAAAATGAGTAGAGTTTTTATATTTCTTACCAATTAAAATTTTCTCTCTTTAATTAAACATATTAACTTTTAATTTTAAATGTTATTTTTATCTTTTAATTAATTAATAATAAAAGACAAATGAACAACATTTTATTAATAAAAAAATTATTTAAAATATAATTTTCAATATACAGAATAATCATATTTCAATTTTTAATTATATTTTTTTTATACGTATATACAAAAATTGTGAAAAAATAACTAAAAATATTTCAATTTTCAATTATATTTTTTTTATACGTATATACAAAAATTGTGAAAAAATAACTAAAATAAAATTCAATAGTATTGTACGGTCAAAAAAAGTCACCACATATGACTATAGCTTTAAAAAAGAGGAAGTAATAAACAGAAGTATAATAAGTGTTATTGAATGAGTAATGAAAAAAATTAATTGAAAAAATAATAATGTAAATATGTATTGAAAACATAAAGTTCTAAAAAAACTTTCTATTTATGGGTGTTCAAACTTTTAAAATATAACAAAAAAAAAGAAAGTGAACAAACTCTGGTAATTCGGAGGTATATATTTTATACCATATAATACTCAAAAGCCGAAAATCCATTTATACCTTTTGAGTATATATTCTTGCTATATAAAAAAATTAAAAACTATTTTCTATAATCATTTCAGCAGCAACACCCATAGCACCAAAGCCACTTATTCCAAGAAGGGCCATTGCCATTTCTTCCTCATTCCATTGTTTTAACACCTTACTAACTCTATTCACAATCTCTACATCAACTTCAAGCATCCATTTCGAACAACAACCAATCATCAAACTCAAGTATCCATCTACATAAGCTCTCCAGGTGGCCTTACTGCATCCGAGCGATATTCGTCCTTCAAGGGCACTCGCGAGAAATTCAAAGTGCCTCCCGAGGACCTTTGGCCTGCTTCTGGATGCTGCAGGCGAAGCCAAATCCTCTCCCCAACCAAATAACCCACAAAAAACAATGAAATACGCGAGCGCGTACCCACTCAGCATGGCAAACACGCCGCTCGATTCTGGGTCGTTATCAGGATCCGACCCGAGGGTGGATATAAACCAAGACGGTAATATTTCTATAAATAGAGACTGGAGTGAATTAAGACCACCAGTAATCCAAACGAAGGAAGCTGCTAGGGAAGCAGCTGTTTTCACCTGACTCATAGCAGCAGCAAGAGAAACATGGCCGCATTTCATGTCGTGTCTCTTTTTCTTGAGCTTGTCCATTTTATCTAAGGTCAAACCACCGTTGGAAATATCTTTAACGCTCTGCATTAGAAGAGACACCATTTCTTCAGTAATTAGAATGACATTTCCAAACGTCGAGTGAGCTCTTATGTAAACTATCCCAGGAGTGACAGTGGATATGTCACTGGAAAATTGAGAACCGAAGCCGTGACCAAGAAGAGCACCCACACCACCAGTGCTTGCGGAAGAAGTATTCGATCCAAGGGCTGTTGTAAAGCAGGATCTAAGGAGTTGGACTATAGCATCTTTATTGTGGTGGAAAATGGCCTGAGAAGCTTTGAGGACAAGAAAGTTGGTCCAATGCTTTGCCTTTTGGGACCACAAAGATGCTATGACGGAAAAACACGGCCAGGAGCAACCTATGGCTAGGTATTCAATGGCTGGACCGACAAAGGTAATATAACATTCACCATCTCGGTCGAGTTGATATGTTATCGTGAGGCCAATGAGAGCCGCTAAAGGTAATGGAATTGTCACTGTAGAGCTTGCTCCTACAAGCGAAAAGAGTTGCGAGCATAATGTTTCAAATTTTCAATGGAGGAATTTATTTTCAGAATCTATTTTTTTTAAATTTCTTTAGAGAAAATAAAATAACAGGAACACACCTATAACGGGACGTGGGATACATACACCAGTGGAAGCCAAGATTTCATTTATCTTTTCTTCAACCATGGCCAAATTTGCAGCAGGGCTTGGCCAGTGAATTCCGTTCAACAAAGCAGGCTTCCAGAGACCCCGACTCGCTTCTGCTGAACAGTAACTTATGATTGTTGCCAAAGAAGCAGGAAGAAAATCAGCAAGATCTTTGAGTCCTGAGATAGATAATATGAAAACCCTCAATTCAATATAATGATAATGCTGATAAGCAGACAAAAGTATCCTCAGAGAAACAACATGATTCTTTAACAAAGTACAGTTACTCTGGAACCCTACAAGCTAGAGTTCAGTAAATATATTAACGAACCCGTAATCAATTCACGCGGTGATAGTCTGCCATGGGCACTAGCAGTAAAGGCAAAATCAAGGACAAAGGGAACAGCCTCGAGAATATCCCAAGCAGGCAACTTATGAAGGTGATTAGATTCATAAGATGTTGGAGACAACGGTTGGCCTTTATTAAGTTTTCTCAACATCATGCTAAGGAGTACCTCAACAATCTCATGAACAGTACTCCCAGGTACGAGACTAGAAATTACAGAAGAAAGACATTCTTGATGCTTTCTGTACCAATGTTTCAGTTTTGGAAAGGAATCCATGAATACGGGACCTCGCGAAGATGAATATGACAATCTTGATAGTCTACTAGTTTTCTTTTGATTTTTCCTTAGTTTCTCATATGAAGCAAGCTGGGAATTGTGCACTGATAAAAGATATTCTAGAGTTGCATGAGACCCCAGTGGCGCACCATCTCCCATTGCATGATTCAAGGTTGGCAGATCAAATCTCCACAATTTCAGCAGCAGAATAAATGCATTCGAAAATATTGCACGAGAAGAAATCTCCTCCCCGCTGTCAAGAGTCCATGACAAATTGGGTGCACAGGAACCGAAAACCTCACAGATTGGCATCAATGCAACCGCAAGTTGAGGAACCTGAAATAAAATTGACGAGTAGTTGAGGTGCATCAAGGCTCAAAACAACATTATCAAAATTGTATACATTTTTTTTGTGTGTGGCATTCAACACAATGGATATGAAACTAGAAATCACAAAAAAAAAAAAAAAAATCACAGATGAATTTGGACCTACCAAGCCGTGCAAAGAAAAAATCTGAATACAGTCAACAGACGACATTCCGACTGTGAGGACATTAAAAAATGGAGCATAACCTATCAAAGGACTCCCGCATTCAGAAAAATGTTCAGGAACAGCTGGTGAAAGCAATTTTGTTATCAGAAGGCATGTATGTTCCTGTAAGCAAAGACATATCAAAAATATTTTTCTTAGTAAACCAAGAAAAAAGAGCATGCCTATTGTGTGATATTGAAAAAGATATACACATTAGTAAAATATTTGTCCCAATGGATGAGGTTTACCTATCTCACTCCAAATAAGGAATGTAGAGAATTTAATATCGGAGTCACCCAAAATGAGAAGAGGCTAAAATCCACTGGACACAAGTAATTAGAAAATTGCAATCAATGTTTTATACAAAATTTTATGTGTTACCTGTATATTCCAACCACGAAGAAGAGAAGCCCCACATAATATTTTAGCAGCAGAAATCCTCTCGTCATCTGTACCGCTGACAGCAATCTCGTTCATCCTCCCTATCTCTTCTAGGCTTACATCAAATCCATAAGCACAAAATCAGTTTCATTACAAGTGGATGCATGGAAAAAATAGAATCTGGTACCAATAACATGAATTACTAAATGAAATGTTCTTGAGCTTTCTAAAAATGGGCTAGGTAACCTATTAAGTCCCAATCAAAACTTCGTTTGCTTAGTGTTCAACCTATGACAGCACCAAGGTTGAAAATAAAAAAATTACGTAATCGGGCCCGATTTTGTCCAAAAATTATAACCACCATCTACCTAGTAGCGGGAGTTGATATCAATGCGCTGATCATTGGAGGAGTTAAGGGCAACCCATTCATGAATAAAGACCAAATAGGCATCTGTCCAAAACTGTTTTGAGGAATTTGACTGCAGCACCCTTTTACATATCCAGGCCACATATATGCTGACGTGTCCAGAACATTTCTAGCAACACAAGCCTCGACAATCAGATGCCAAAGGTTTCCAGCTGCAAACAATCACACGTCCAATAAGAAACTAAAATTCACGAGGGTCATTAAACAATGCAAGACTAGAAAAATTGGAATGTTTATAAGAGATACTCACAACAATTCACAGCCATGTCAACGGAGACTCCAGAAAGGAACGCCATTGCTTTCGCAGCAGCTTGATTAGCCAATGAACTAACGAGTAGCGGAGGAGTCAGCAATCCCTCAAAATCACCCAACCGCTGAATGCACGAAACTAAGTCTTCGTGGCGCTTTCCCACAGACTCGGTATGTTTGCTCTGACTGACGGAGCTTTGTTCACCTTCACTGCTTAACATAATCTCATCTTCAACAATATTAACAACAGAAAGTGTTGTGATGGACAGCAGCATGCATACACTAGTATTAAGGCGAGGATCGGGGCCCATATCTGAATACTTTTCCTGAAGAGATCCAATGTAAAAATCAAAGAGTCCGTGTAATTTCTTGCAACTCTAAAGATTATATTGCACAAACGAAGAAATTACAGAGAAATGAAGACTTTGTGATTATATCAGGGAAAACGATCCATGTTTTGTGTCTTGAATTATCCCTTACCCTCTGAACGAGACGTAAAGAGGCAGTCCACAAACCAAGAAATGCATCATGCCAAGTTGTCTGATATAGAGCCTTGAGAGCCTTCACTAACCCTGCAATGACTATCTTGATCAGCAATTATTTACAGAAGTAATTAACTTGTCCAATAAAATTGTATGAAATTGTACCAGTTAGAGTATCGGCAGCACCGATAGCACTCACTTCTTTTCCATCGATTGCATCTTCTAAATATAGATCTATGGGAAGCCAAATTGCTGAATGAACTGCACCATTATATTTAACTGGAGATGTCATAGGGGTCGTTGCTATTATGCTCAATTTTCTTGCACGGGGTAGAACTCGACATGCATTGTATGAAAACTCCAAAAGTCTCTCTGGAGTGATAGTTTTTGAGTTTCTTAAAGATGAAGAATTTGCAATCAGCAATCTTAAATGCTGAATGAAGCAATCCCAATGCTTTGGCCTACAAGAAAACAAAGGAATTGATGCAAGCTTCAGAAGTAAGAATTTTAGCATCTTCAAACCAAGAGCTCCGAGATTTTACAGAGAGAACTGAAAGAGAAAGAAGCTTACATATTCTGACAAACCAAATTAAGTAACCGGGAAGTCACTTTGTCCAGAAAAAAATCCCCAATTGTTTCAATGGCCATTATAGTATTCATCTTACTCAATGCCGCCCGGCGTTCCATATTTTTTCCATCAACACATTCGATTTCCATATCTTCACTCTTGATTGGCCACCTTGATTTCTTTCCAAGGGTGTGGTCTAATAGACCATCATCATCAAGTGAAGCATCAAGTAGCTCCCATACAATTAAAAATATAAATTCGACAACAAAATGCCCAGACTCAGAGGACTGAACTCCGAATATTTGTCTTAATTGAACGGCATCGCCAATGGATTCCATAATCCTGCAATCGGATCTTTCAAGCTATAAAGTACGTCAAAAGTCGTGTTTTGATGCCAATATAGTAGGTGAAATAAATGAAATCCGGATACAATTGTCAAAATGACTATGTTCATACTTGTGATAATTGGGACCGTTGACCAGAAACGGAATTGAGAATGCATATCTCTTTATGAATTCTATATACAATCTATAAGCCACCGGGTACATCCTTCGACTTGATATCACCCTGCACAATACGATACATCGATGCAGGATAAAAATACATGTATCTGAGAGACTGAAAAAAAAAACACATTGAAGGCATAAAAAAAACTAACCTGTTTGACAGAAGTGCGAGGACGAACAAAGGTGGAACGATACGGAGATCGACCGCCTTCTCAAGGAACTTCCACGCGATCGGAATGTTGTTCGACCAGCAAATGTGAGAAACGAGGAGCTCCGCCACCTCGACGGACGGCATGGATACTCCGGCGGAGGCGAGGTTCGAGGACAGCCGCGCCGCCCATGCCAGGGGGTCGGCGCCCCTCTCCTGCTCGGCCATGGTCAGCTCAAGGACGCCGTTCCACATCCGCTGCTGCTGATTCGACATCTCCGCCGCCCAAATGAATCCCTAATTTCAGCTCTTAAAGGCATCACTCAAGTCAAGGAATGAATCTCCTCTCGGGGAGTGTTAGGCTTACTACTATAAAGTTTATTTGAAAGTAAGGATTCGCTTGTTCCCTCGTAGGACGATAGGGGTTAATAAAAAAAAAAAAAAATTATACTGACTACGGACTATACTAATTATCCACGAGCTCTCATATTTTCTTTTATTTTGTACTCATCTGTTCAAGAATAGATGTGTCAATGCTCTCTTGTTTACTTATGATAAATAATATATAAAAATTATTTAAAAAATACTAAAATAAAATTTAAACTCTTAATTTTATTTTAATAGTTTTTTTAAAAAAAATTATATATTTTTTATCATAAGTAATCACGGTCAAACAAGAGAGCAGTTGACCAAGTTTAAATTTTATTTTAGTAGTTTTGTAAAAAAAATTATATATTTTTTTATCATAAGTAAGTTGACCAAGTTTAAATTTTATTTTAGTAGTTTTGTAAAAAAAATTATATATTTTTTTATCATAAGTAATCCACGGTCAAATAAGAGAGATGTTGACCAAGTGTGACATCTATTCTTGGACATAAGGGAGTAATTATTTTTTTTGTTTTTTTAGTGAAAGGAGTAACATCATCTAAGAAACTTCTATATATATTTTTTAATAATTTTCTTAAAATTTCTGCTAAACGGTGGGAGTGAGAGAGGACTCATTTTTTTAATTACTTTTCTAGTCTTTTAGTGAAAAGGAGTGAGTCACGACCGGTAAACATAAAGAATTTCTTTTTTTTTAAATATTTATTAATAGAAGTTTTACTGAATATATCTAAATCTATTCACGGCAAAAGGGAAAAATCGAATTCAATTTCCCATAATAATTTCAGTAGCAGCACCCATAGCACCAATACCACTGATAGCAAGAAGGGCCACAGCCATATCTTCCTCATTCCATCGTCTTAATCCTCTACTAACTCTCTTTACAACATCTACGTCAACTTCAAGCATCCATTCAGAACAACAATCTATAATCAAACTAAGATATCTAGTTACATAAGCTCTCCAAGTAGCCTTATCGCATCCAAGCCATACACGCCCTTCAAGAGCGCTCGCGAGAAATTCAAAATGCCTCCCGATAACCTTTGGCCTACGTTTGGATGCAAGCGAAACCGAATCCCCTCCCCAAGCGAACAAACCAGAAAACACAGCTAAATACGCAAGCGAGTATCCGGCCAGCACGGCAAACATGCCGTTAGATTCTCGTTTGTTATTACAGTCCAACCCACGGTTGGATATAAACAAGGACGGCAATATTTCTTGAAATAAAAATTGTGCGGGATTTAATCCACCGTTTATCCAAACCAAGGAAGCCCCGAGTGAAGCTGCAGTTTTCACCTGATCCATAGCAGCAGCAAGAGAAACATGGCTGCACCTCGTTTTATAGGGCTTCACCATGTTTTCTCTGGTCAAACCACCATTGGTGATATCTCTGACACTCTGCATTAGAACAGACACCATTTCTTCGGTTATTAACTTTACATTTCTAACGGTCCGATGAACTTTTAAGTAAAGTGTTCCAGGAGTGATAGCGGATATGCCTCCTGAAAATTGAGAGCCGAATACATGACCGAGAAGAGCAGCCACACTACTGCTGCTTGCGGAAGAAGAATTCGACCCAAGGGCTGCTGTAAAGCAGGATCTAAGGAGCTGGACTATAGCGTCGTTATTGTGGTGGAAAACACTTTGGGATGCCTCGAGGACGAGATAGTCAGTCCAATCTTTTGCCTTTTGGGACCACAAAGCAGCAATAACAGACATGCTCGGCCAGGGGCAACCTATGGCGAGTCTTGTCAACGTTGGGCCGACAAAGGCAAGATAGTATTCACCAACTCTGTGGATTTGATATGTTACTATGAGACCAATGAGAGCTGCCAGTGGTAATGGAATTTACACTGTAGAGCATGATTCTACAATCATAGAAGACATGTCAGCATGGGGTTTATGGGAGAAATTTGTTTTCTGAATACATTATACGTATTTATCAAAACTTTTCTGGTTTATAACATTCTGTTTTCTGAAACAAATTAGAAAATGAAAAACATAACAAGTCTACTCGCGGATGTTAGACAAGCAAAAAATATAGAAAATAACAGATACACACCTAAAGCAGGATATGAAATATCGACACCAGTGGCAGCCAAGATTTCCTTGATCTTTTCTTCAACCATGGTTAAATTTGCAGCTGGGCTTGGCCAGTCGATTCCGTTCAACAAAGCATGCTTCCAGTGACCTCTACTCACTTCTGCTGAACAGTAACTTAATATCGTCCCCAAAGAAGCAGGAAGAAGATCAGCAAGAGCTTTGAGTCCTAACATAGATAACATCATAGCAAAATTCTCTTCAATACACTGATAAGAGATAGATCTACACAGTTGCTGCAGTGACATTCACATCAATATTTGAAATCACGAAAAATTAATTCTGCAGCATTTGACCATCATAGACACTGTTCTAATAAGGGTTTCTACTATCTATTGTAACTCTCATTAAAGTGTCTATAAATACTTCGTAAAAATCTACTACTAAATATAGTACAGTAATAAAGTAGTACCATTTATTCATTCCAAATAAATAACCACCTAGAAATTACAGGAGCTACTGAAAAGGAAACCTTATCTTCTAGAACTAAATGATTCCTCCAAGCATGCTCAAAGGGAAAAACAGTCATGCTATTTATTTATTGGAACTTATCATGAGAGAATTGTTTTTATGTCATTGATTTGAAAAGCAGACCAAAGTATCTTCAACCACATGATCCTTTAACCAAGTACAATTACATTGAGAGCACTGCATGCACGATATAGCTTATAAGTAATATATTAACGAACCCGTAGTCAATTCACGCGGTGATAGTCTACCATGGTCACAGGCAGTGAGGGCAGCATCAAGGACGAAGGGAACGGCCTCAAGAATATCCCAAGCAGAGAATTTATGAGGGATATTAGATTCATCAGAATTTGTTGGAGTCAACGGTTGGCCTTTATTAAGTTTACTGAACATCATGCTAAGGAGTGCCTCAACAATCTCATGAACAGAATTCCCCGGTGCATGACTAGAGAGAACGGAAGCAATACATTCTTGATGCTTTCTGTACCAACGCTTCAATTTTGGAAAGGAATCCATGAATACGGGACCATGCAGAGATGAATATGACAATCTTGACAGTCTATTAGGTTTATTTTTATTTTTTGGCAATTTCTCATATGAAGCTAGCTGGGAATTGTGAACCAGTAAAAGGTAGTCTAGAGTTACATTAGATCCCACTGGAGCACCATCTCCCATTAGATGGTTCAGAGATGGCTGATCAAATCTCCACAATTTCAGCAGCAGAATAAATGCACTTGAAAATACGGCATAAGAAGAAATCTCTTCCCCCGTGTTAAGAGTCCATGACATATTGTGTGCCAATGAACCAAAAACCTCACATATTGGCATCAATGCAGTAGCAAGTTGAGGGATCTGGAATAAAAAGTGATTGAGCTGGATCAGGACACAAAAAAACATTATCGAAGTTTGTCATGTAGATGTCTTTTGAGTGTGTAAACAGTTAGTGTTATTTTAAATCTCATCTTAATCACATTGCACAAGTGTTAATAGTAAAGTACGCATCAACTGATGGTCCAGAGAAACAATGAAATGGTCATAGTACTATATGAATATTTTATCATAAGGTTCTTGGATACATTTTTATTACTTATTATATTATACATGTCTTGGAGGAGTTTCCTTCTGAGCCTTTTAACTTGGGGCACCTCTACAGACACTGGCCATACGTACAGGTAAAAATAAAAATCGTTCACTAGAATGATATAAGCTATTTTTGTCTGGTATTCAACTTGAAGCATATGAACTAGAAATCAGAAATCACATAGATGAAGTTTGACCTACCAAGCCATGCAAGGAAAAAATCTGAAGACAGTCCCAAGACGCCATTCTGACAGTAAGAACATTAAAAAATGGAGCATAACCTATCAAATGACTCCCAGTTCCAAAAAAATCTGCAGGAACAGGAGGTGAAAGCAATCTTGTTATCAAAAGGGCAGTATGTTCCTGTAATAAATAATAATCAAACTTTAGTACCAAAGAAGAAAGAGCACGCTTGATACATAATTATAATATCGGAGTCAACCAAACTGAGAAGAGGACAAAAATATTTGGACTCAAGAAATCAGCAAATTATAGCTCATATTACATTAATAATATGATAAATGTCACCTGTATATTCCAGCCAAGACGAAGAGAAGCGTCACATAATATTGTAACAGCAGAAATCTTCTCATCATCTGTACCGCTGACAGCAATCTCGTACATCCTATCTATCTCGGCTAAGCTTAATTCCAAACCATAATGTCAAATTCAGATTTGTTTCAAGTGGGGCATATGAGAAAAGAAGAATCTGGTTGATGTAGCCAGAATTAATATGCATTTCAAATTTCATGTGAACAATTAAAATTGGTTACTAGTAACCTATTAGATCCCAATCTAAAACACATTTTCTTACTGTCGAGTATGTTGAAAAGGGATATGGTGTTCACTGACGACAACACCATGGTTGACAACCGAAAATTGCTTAATTAATCACAATTTCGATAATGAGGATTTAGAATTTGACCAACTAATTGTAATATTGGTTTGCAATACTAATGAATGAAGAATGAGTTTTAAAAACTCCATAATTCAAAAATAACGAGCCTAATTAAAATCGGCTACCAGAAAAACTGAGAAGTCTCTATCTAAAACACATTTGCTCTGCCAAGTATATCAGAAAAGTATAACACACATAACAGTTCAACTGATGACAGTGCCATGATCTTTGCTTGTCAAATCTTATTTAGAATAAAATTGTACACATTACACATGAGTCTGAATTATAACTTTCGAAATTAGAATCATCACACACGGTCATACCTAGTAGCTGGAGTTGATACCAATTCACTGATAAGTGGAGGGGTTAAAGGGGACCCATTCATGAATGATGACCAACCATACATCTGCCCAGAAATGTTTCGAGGTATTTCATTACAGAGGCCTTTTACATATCCAGGCCACAAATATGCTGACACGTCCAAAACATTTCTAGCAATACAAGCCTCAACAATCAGATGACGAAGGTTTCCAGCTGCAAACAATCACGGAGCCAATTTACAATGCAGAGAGTTATGAAAGGGAAAGATAAAGAGGTCATGAGAGAAATATTCAGAACACGTCATTGCTGTAACATATATATGACTAGGGCAGGTTAGGCTCGATCACAGAACTTGTGTGAATCCAATTGCGGCACAGTAATGCAACAATAAGCTCAGGCTAAAAACATACAGTATAATAATACCTATTGTTCATAGGGTATTAGCAAAATAATATTCATGATGGTCAACATACAAGGCAAGTAACAAAATAAAACTGGAATTTGTATACTTGATTGAAGAGATTGTAAAACATACTCACAACAATTCTCAGTCATGCCACTAAGGTACCCAATGTCAACGGAAACTCCTGAAAGGAACATCATTGCTTTCGCAGCAGCTTGATTAGCCAATGAACTTACAAGTGGTGGAGGAGTTAACAACGCTTCAAAACCACCCAACTGCTGAAGGCTCAAAACTAAGTCTTCTTGACGATTTCCCAATGTACATTTTATATGACTGATGGAGCTTTGTTCACCTTCATCACTTAATATAATTTCCTCCTCTTCAACAATATTAGCAACGGAAAGTGTCGCAATGGTCAATAGCATGCATAAGCGAGCATTATATCGAACATCAGAACCCCGTATTAAATTCTTTTGCTGAAGAGATACAAAGAAAAATGTCTGAATATTAAATATGCAGTGTAATTTCTTGTAACTTTGAGATTACAGTACCCCTACACTCCAATCCGGCAACATTTAAATATAATAATCATTAACAATTAATTTTTTAGCTAGAACTCCTATAGCACATTTGATAGATAGATAGAAAGAGACATCACTTTTTGACAATTTTACTCAATATTATAATATTCAAATTCATGTAAATCCATGAGAAGAAATAGGAAGTCATTGCAATAGGTTTATAGTTTTTCTTAGGAAGTGACAGTAGGGCCATAGGAATAATTTAGAAATATTAGTGTTGCTATTTTGTACTTCAAATGATATAATAATATAATATTCCAATATATCCCAGGGATATGGAACACTTTTCAACAACACACCAACAAGTTGAAGAATAATTCCCTATTACATAGAAATGAATTTGCATGATCAATCAGAGCTTTACTCAGTACTCAACCAGAGAAAAAAAACTTCTATAATATGAAACTAAATTAGGAAACAAATTATTTTGTATCTTGAATTAGCTCTTACCCTCTGAACAAGACGTAAAGCAGCAGTCCACAAACCAAGAAACGCATCCTGCCAAGTGGTCTGATTAAGGGCCTGGAGAGACTTCACTAAACCTGCAATACTCTATTTGGTTAGAAACTCTATTCACGCATGATATCATCTTGGACACTGAGATTCTATGAAGTTGTACCAGTTAAAGTTTCAGAAACACTTGTAGCATTCACTTCACTTTTATCCACTGTATCTTCTAAATATAGATCTATAGGAAGCCAAAGTGCCGAAAGGTCTGTGCCATTAAATTTACCGACATATGGCATGGGAGCTGTTGCTATTATGCTCATTTTGCTTGCCCGAGTCAGAACTCGACGTTTATCGTATGCCAGCTGCAAAATTACATCTGGAGAAATGTTTTGTGAGTTGCTTATTTTTATTGCAGAATTTGTGATCAACAATCTTAAATTCTGAATGAAGCAATCCCAATGCATTGGCCTACAAGAAATCAGAGGAATGCACGCTTCAGAACAAGTTTACAGTCATGAAGAAGTCCAGCAACTCGCAATTATAGGATATGCATATCTTAAAGTGAAATTTGACCCTAAGGTGTGTATACTCAGTTTCTGCAATACCGCTGAAAGAGAGCCAAAATTTTACAGAAAAATGAAAAAATAAAAAACTTACATGTTGCGACGAACCAAGTAAAGAATCTGGGAGGTCACTTCGTTCTCAAAAAAATCACCAATTATTTGAATACCCATTCCAGTATTCATTTTACTCAATGTTGTCTGGTGTTCCATCTTTTTCCCTACAAAACCATCAAGCCATTCTATTTCCATGTCTTGACTCTCGATTGGCCACCTTGATTTCTTTTCAAGGGTTTGTTGTAATAGACCTTCGTCATCAAGTGATGCATCAACTAGCTCCCACACAACAGAAAATATAAATATAGCAACAAGATGCCCAGGCTCAGAAGATTGAACTCCAAATATTTGAGTAAATTGGAGGACAGAATCAATGGATGCCATAATCCTGCAATCGGGTCAATCATGTTACCCAAACGGTCGAGTCTAATTATGATGCCAAAATAGAAAGAAGGAAAAAAACGACATGTTTAAGAGTTCATACTTGTGATAATTAGGACCACTAATCAGAGGCTGCATTGAAAATACGTATCTCTTTACGAACTCCATATACAATCTATAAGCCACCGGGTACCTTCTTCGATTGGGTATGACCCTGCATAATCAAGCGATTCGATATAATTTATATAACTTGTAAACATTATTTTCATCTCATGTTAACTACATTTATGTTCATTTCGATTTGATTCCGCTGATCAAACTGAGATAGACACACAAGTTCAAATCTAACAAAATGAAATTCGAGACATGAAAATGCATATAAACCTGTTGGAGAGAAGTGCGAGAACGAAAAAGGGCGGAACGACGCGAATACTGAGCGCCTTCTCGAGGTATTTCCATGCGATTGGGACGTTGTTTGACCAGCAAATGTGAGACACGAGGAGCTCCGCCGCCTCGACGGACGGCATGGAAACACCGGCGGCGGAGAGGACCGAAGACAGCCTTGTGGCCCATACCATGGGGTCGGTGCCCCTATTTTGCTCGGCCACGGTCATCTCCAATACGCCGTCCATAGAATCTCCCACTGCCGGAACTCAGCTGTAACAGGAAATTAGAGCAGGTAAATAATGAAATAATAGTATCATTTCAGCTCGCGGTATTTAATGGCTCTGTCTCCGGCTACACCGTCACTGTGTGTCTGGCATGCGCAGTTTGAAACCTGAGGGGGGGGGGGCAATTTTTTATTTGGAAGAAGCAAAAAAAGGCCGAAGGTCGAATTTGTCAAATATAAATCTTTTTAACGTCTCCTGTGGTATAATAATTTGATTATATTCCCTCAGTAAATCTTTTTAATGGTATAATAATACATATGTGGCACATTTTTTTTAGGCTGATTGCCAAATCACTATTAAATTAAATTAAATTGAATTAGGTAATAATTTTAAAATGAAGTATAAATTTATACAATACTATGATTTAAAGTAGTTTAATTTTAGAAATAAATGTCTTTACTTTTAGATTATTCTAAATAATCATGTTTTCAATTTAATATTACAAATAATGTTTACTTTCACTTTAATATTTTAAAATAATATTTTTTCTGGTCAATAGTTATGAATGACATGTGGTAATATTCTAAAATAATATTTCTTGCTTCTACAAATATATTGGGTACAAACCTGAAAAGTCAGCATAGGTATACAAAATGACATCTTCAACATTTTTTATTTTAATTTAATTTTACCTACAAACCCAAATAGTATATACTGTAGAAACTCCGTACAGTCATATCGTTGGGATCGGGAAAAAGTATTACTATATAGAGTTATTCTTATATAGGGTTTTACAAAATAAAAATAATTTTTTTTATAAAAAAATAATATAAATATAAAAATAAAATATATTTTATTTATCTATCTTCAAGTTCATATAACCAATTTAATAGTGTTTGACTATGGATATTTGATCATAAATATGTAAAAATTGTGTTTAACATATATATTGAATAAAATACTTAAGTACTATAAATCTTGATCATATACTATATGTTATTGATTTTAATAAACATTGTATGTCATTTTAAACATATTATTGATTTTGATAAATAAAAATATTATTAATAAATATTTTTATTATATATTAATCATTTATTCTTATATAGAGGTATAAATACTTAAGGCGGGACTTAAAAAATGTATGACTTATGACAATGTGGAGTTTATTCCTATTTATAACTGGTCCCAAGTCGGGACCTCGATTTTTTATTACTATAAGGAGTTTATTCTTATATAGAGTATTACTATATAGAGTTTCTACTGTATATATATACACGTATATATCAACTTCTTATAATCATTTCACTAGCAGCACCCATAGCTCCAATACCACTAATACCAAGAAGGGCCACAGCCATATTTCCCTCATTCCATTGTTTTAATCCTCTACTAACTCTCTTTACAACCTCTACATCAACTTCAAGCATCCATTCAGAACAACAATCGATCATTAAACTCAAATATCTAGTTACATAAGCTCTCCAAGTGGCCTTATCGCATCCGAGCCATATACGCCCTTCGAGAGCGCTCGCGAGAAATTCAAAATGCCTCCCGAGGACCTTTGGCCTCCGTTTGGATCCAGGCAAAGACGAATCCACTCCCCAAGAAAACAAACCAGAAAACACAGCTAAATACGCAAGCGAGTATCCGGCAAGCACGGCAAACATGCCGTTAGATTCTCGTTTGTTATTACAGTCCAACCCACGGTTGGATATAAACAAGGACGGCAATATTTCTTGAAATAAAAATTGCACGGGAATTAATCCACTGTTTACACAAACTAAGGAAGCCCCAAGAGATGCTGCAGTTTTCACCTGATCCATAGCAGCAGCAAGGGAGACATGGGCGCATTTCGTTTTATTTGGCAAACCACCGTTGGTGATATCTTTGACAGTCTGCATTAGAATAGACACCATTTTTTCGGTTATTAACTTTACATTTCTAACGGCTCGATGAACTTTTAAGTATAGTGTTCCAGGAGTAACAGCGGATATGCTGTCGGAAATTTTATAGCCGAATCCATGACCGAGAAGAGCAGCCACACCACTGTTGCTTGCGGAAGAGGAATTCAACCCAAGGGCTGCTGTAAAGCAGGATCTAAGGAGTTGGACTATAGCGTCATTATTGTGGTGGAAAACAGTTTGAGATGCCTCAAGGATCAGATAATCAGTCCAATGTTTTGCCTTCTGGGCCCACAAAGCAGCGATAACAGACATGCATGGCCAGGGGCAACCTTTGGCGAGTCTTTTCATCGTTGGGCCGACAAAGGTAAAATAATATTCACCACCCCTGTGGATTTGATATGTTACTGTGAGACCAATGAGAACTGCCAGTGGTAATGGAATTGCCACTGTATAGTATGATTCTACAAGCATATAAGACATGTCAGCATGAAGTTTATCGGAGAAATTTATATTCTGAATGCATTATAGATATTAAGCAAAACTTCCGGTTTTCAACATTATTTTTCTGATACCAATTAGAAAATGAAAAACATAACAAGCATACTCATGGATGTAAGAGTAGTATAAACATAGAAAATAACAGATACACACCTAAAGCAGGATATGAAACACTGACACCGGTGGCAGCCAATATTTCCTTGGTCTTTTCTTCAACCATGGATAAATTTGCAGCTGGGCTTGGCCAGTCGGTTCCGTTCAACAAAACAGGCTTCCAGTGACCCCTAGTCACTTCTGCTGAACAGTAACTTAATATTGTCGCCAAAGAAGCAGGAAGAAAATCAGCAAGATCTTTGAGCCCTGGTATATATAATAAACATCATAGCATACTATATTCAAGTGTATATAAATACTTTAGTAAAAATCTAGTACTACTAAATATTATAGCTTATAAGGAATATATTAACGAACCTGTCGTCAATTCACGCGGTGATAGTCTACCATGGTCACAGGCAGTGAGGGAAGCATCAAGGACAAAGGGAACAGCCTCGAGAATATCCCAAGCAGAGAACTTATGAGGGACATTAGATTCATCAGAAGTTGGAGTCAACGGTTGGCCTCTATCATGTTTACTGAACATCATGCTAAGGAGTGCCTCAACAATCTCATGAATAGTATTCCCCGGTACTAGACTAGAAGAAACGGAAGCAACACATTCTTGATGCTTTCTGTACCAACGCTTCAATTTTGGAAAGGAATCCATGAATACGGGACCATGCAGGGATGAATATGACAATCTTGACAGTCTACTAGGTTTATTTTTATTTTTCCACAATTTCTCATATGAAGCTAGCTGGGAATTGTGAACCAGTAAAAGGTAGTCTAGAGTTACATTAGATCCCACTGGAGCACCATCTCCCATTACATGGTTCAGAGATGGCTGATCAAATCTCCACAATGTCAGCAGCAGAATAAATGCACTTGAAAATACGTCGTAAGAAGAAATCTGTTCCCCCGTGTTTAGAGTCCATGACATATTGGGTGGAAACGAACCAAAAACCTCACATATAGGCATCAATGCAGTAGCAAGTTGGGGAATCTGGAATAAAGTGTGATTGAGTTGGACCACGACACAAAAATGCATTGTTGAAGTTTGTCATATTCTTTTCTTATTCAAATAAACCACATAGATGAAGTTCGACCTACCAAGCCGTGCAAGGACAAAATCTGAATACAGTCCAAAGACGCCATTCCGACAGTAAGAACATTTAAAAATGGAGCATAACCAATCAAATGACTCCCACTTCCAAAACAATCTGCAGGTGAAAGCAATCTTGTTATCAGAACGGCTGTATGTTCCTGTAAAAAATGACAAAATCAATCTTCAGTAAACAAAGAAAATTTTCATATGTTGAGCTTTATTGAGCACCTATCTTCCCCGTATGAGGAATGTACAGAGAAATTTAATATTGTATTCATCCAAAGATACATGTCACCTGTATATTCCAGCCACGAAGAAGAGAAGCGCCACATAATATTGTAGCAGCAGAAATCTTCTCATCATCTGTACCGCTGACAGCAACCTCGTACATCCTATCTATCTCTGCTAAGCTTAATTCAAAAACCATAAGCTCAAAGTCAGATTCCCTTCAACTTTTCAACTTTCTGTTTTATATTGAATTAATGTGCATTTCAAATTTCATGTGAATAATTAAAATGGGTTACTAGGTAACATATTAAGTCAAAAATACATTTGCGTATTTTCGAGTATGTTGAAAAGGGATATGGTGTTCAACCAATGACAGCACCATGGTTGACAACAGAATTGCTTAATCAATCACAATTTTGATGATCATGATTTAGCTAGATTGCTCAACTAATTGTACTACTGATTTGCAACACTAATGAATGAAGAATGAGTTTTAAGAACTCCCATAATTTGAAAAATCGAGCCTTATTAAAATCGGCTGCCAGAAAAACTATGAAGTTCCAATCTAAAACTCTTAAATTCCTTTGCTCTGCCAAGTATATCAGAAAAATATATGGTATACTGTATTACAGTTCAACTGCTGACAGTACCATAGTTGATGACTGAAAAAGTTGTTTAAACAATCACAATTTCGACATTCACTTCTTAGCTTGTCAAGTCTTATTTAGAATAAAATTGTAAACAGTGGAGATGAGTCTGAATTATAACTTCCGAAAATTAGAACCATCACATACCTAGTAGCTGGAGTTGACACCAATGAACTGATAAGTGGAGGGGTTAAAGGTGACCCATTCATGAATGATGACCAACCAGGCATCTGCCCAGAAATGTCTCGAGGAATTTCATTAAAGCAGCCTCTTACATATCCAGGCCATAAATATGCTGACACGTCCAAAACATTTCTAGCGATACAAGCCTCAACAATCAGATGACGAAGGTTTCCAGCTGCAAACAATCATGAAACCAATTAACAATGCACAGTGTTATAAAAGAGCAAGTTAAAGAGGTATTGAGAGAAATATTCAGAACACATCATTGCCCTAACATATATGACAACCACAGAACTTGTGTGAATCCATTTGTGGCACAGTAATGCAATTACAGTCATCTCAGACTAAATTATTCATAGTGAATTTGTAAAATAATGTTCATGACGGTCATCATAAAAGGTTCACAAAATAAAAGTGGAATGTTTATACTTGATAGAAGAGATTGTAAACGATACTCACAACTACTCGCAGTCATTCCACTAAGGAACCCACTGTCAACGAAGATCCCTGAAAGGAACATCATTGCTTTCGCAGCAGCTTGATTGGCCAGTGAACTTACAAGTGGTGGAGGAGTTAACAACGCTTCAAACCCACCCAACTGCTGAAGGCTCAAAACTAAGTCTTCGTGACGTTTTCTCAAAGTATGTTTTATCTGACTGGTGGAGCTTTGTTCACCTTCATCGCTTAATATATTATCCTCCTCTTCGACAATGTTAACAACAACTAGTGTTGCAATGGACAATAGCATGCATAAGCTAGTATTTAATCGAGGATCAGACCTCCCCACTGAATTCCTGTGCTGAAGAGTACCAAAGAGAAAATGTCTGAATTTTAAATGTAGACATTGTAATTTGCTGTAACTTTGAAGGTTATGGTACACCCACACTCAAATCCGGCAACATTTAAATAGAATAATCATCAACAATTAATTTATTGGTAAGAACTCCTAGAAATGCTCTTACCCTCTGAACAACACGTAAAGTTGCAGTCCACAAACCAAGAAATGCATCCTGCCAAGTGATCTGATTAAGGGTCTGGAGAGCCTTCACTAAACCTGCAGTACTCTATGTGGTTTAACAACTCTATTCACACATGATCATCTTCAGTACATAGATTCTAAGAAATTGTACCAGTTAGAGTTTCAGAAGCACTTGTAGCATTCACTTCACTTCTATCCACTGTATCTTCTAAATATAGATCTATGGGAAGCCAAAGTGCCGAAAGATCTGTGCCATTAAATTTACCGACAGATGGCATAGGAGTTGTTGCTATAATGATCATTTTCCTTGCACGAGTCAGAAATCGACGTTTATCATATGACAGCTGCAAAATTACATCTGGAGAGATATTTTGTGAGTTTCTTATTTTTATTGAAGAACTTGCGATCAACAATCTTAAATTCTGAATGAAGGAATCCCAATGCATTGGCCTACAAGAAATCAGAGGAATGCACGCTTCAGAACAAGTTTACAGTCACGAAGAAGTCCAGCAACTCACAATTATAGGATATTCATCTTAAAGTGAAACTTGTCCCTATGGTGCGTCCGTGCGTGTACTCAGTTTGTGCAATGCCGCTGAAAGAGTGCCAAAAAATTTACAGAGAAATTGAAAGAAAAAGAAGCTTACATGTTGCGACGAACCAAGTAAAGAATTTGGGAAGTCACTTCGTTCTCAAAAAAATCACCAATTATTTGAATACCCATTGCAGTATTCATTTTACTAAATGTTGCCTGGTGTTCCATCTTTTTCTCTACAAAACAATCAAACCATTCTATTTCTATGTCTTGACTCTCGATTGGCCACCTTGATTTCTTTTCAAGGGTGTGTTGTAATAGACCTTCATCATCAAGTGATGCATCAACTAGCTCCCATACAACAGAAAATATAAATACTGCAACAAGATGTCCAGGATCAGAAGATTGAACTCCAAATATTTGATTAAATTGGAGGACAGAATCAATGGATGCCATAATCCTGCAATCGGGTCAGTCATATTATGATGCAAAAATAGAAAGAAATAAAGAAAAGTAAACATGTTTAAGATTTCATACTTGTGATAATTAGGACCATTAATCAGAGGCTGCATTGAAAATGCATATCTCTTTACAAACTCCATATACAATCTATAAGCCACCGGGTACCTCCTTCGACTGGGAATGACCCTGCATAATAACACGATCCGATATAACATTGTCGCGTACCATGCAACACCCTACTACAACGAATATAACATCTATTTCTACGTCACAACAACTAAAAATAATGTTCTAGTGAGGGTTTTCATATGCAACGATAAATATAATTTCATAATCTCCTGTCATGTTATCTACATTAACATTATGAAATATAATTTCATAATCTCCTGTAATGTTCATTTCGATTTCATTCCACTGCAATCTTTGGTTACTACACTCGATAATCACTACGTGTAGTCACTTCCATACGAACAGTGAAATTCAGTGGTAAAACTGAGATAGACACACAACTACACAAGTTCAAATCTAACAAATTAAATGAAATTCGAGACATGAAAATGCATATAAACCTGTTGGAGAGAATGGCGAGGACGAACAAAGGTGGAACTACGCGAATACTAAGCGCCTTCTCGAGGTATTTCCATGCGATTGGGACGTTGTTCGACCAGCAAATGTGAGACACGAGGAGCTCCGCCGCCTCGACGGACGGCATGGAAACTCCGGCGGCGGAGAGGCTCGAGGACAGCGTCGCGGCCCATACCATGGGGTCGGTGCCCCTCTTTTGCTCGGCTACGGTCAGATCCAATACGCCGTCCATATAATCTCCGACTGCCGGAACTCGACTGTGAAAGGGAATAATAAAATAGTACTGTCATTTCCGCTGGCGGTATTTAAAGGGAGGACGCTACGTCTACGGCTACACCGTCACTGTGTGTCTATCTATCATGCGCAGTTTGAAACCTGGGGGATTTGGGGGAATTTTTTATTTGGAAGAACAAGAAAAGGGAAAAAGATTTGGTGGAATTGTCATATAGGAGTAAAATCTTTTAGATGGTCTTAAATATCTATATTTAATATTATTAGTAGAATATAATATTTTTTTCACCCTATCTTTTTTAATTGTTAAAAGAGCCAAATGTTGGAGTATTTTCATTTTATTAATTCGAATTATAAAGTATAATATTGTAATATAAAAAATATTACTCTTTATTAAATAATAATTTTAATTATTTAAAAAGAACTTGTTGTAACTGAAATAAAAATAATTAATTATTTAATTTTCAATATAGTATATATTGTATAGTACTAAATACGAGTACTCATTATTTTTAGGGAATATTTTGAAACATAATATAAGTACTTCTAGAAGCCATATAAATTAGGAATATTTTGAAACGTAATACTCCGTATATGTACTTTTAGAGTACTTCTAGAAGCCTTTTGGCTAGCGCATTATAACATGGATAATTAATTATTTGATTTTCAATACTGTATATATTGTACACTACTATTAGGATATTAATGTTATTAATTTCTTTGTTAATTACAAAGAATTTAGGACCATTAGTATGGGACAAACTAATATATATGAATTATTCATGTAAAACAAAAATATACAAAAAAAAAACATAAAAATGTTTTATCCCGTAGATCTTTAATTTGAAAAATAAAAGTTATTCTACAATATTAATTAATTAACATATTAAAAAATATGTATCTTCATTAGAGAAATATCTATTTAAGCATTATCGCCAGAGCAGTTAGAGATAATTAAGCAATAAAAATATACTGTAAAATAAAAAACTAAACTGACTTTAAGTTTAAGCTGTAAAATAAAAAACTGACTTTAATTGGTTTAAGCATTAATGTGGAGATATTTAAGTTAAACATTATTATTAAACAAATAATGAAAATATACTGTAAAATAAAATATAAAAAAACTGACTTTAAGCGTAAGTTAAAAAACAAATAACAAAAAATATACGGTAAAAAAAATGCCGGTTTAAGCATTTTCGTGAGAGAGATATTTAAGTTAAAAAGTTAAAGAGCTGAAATATTTAAGTTAAAAATTATTATTAAATCAATATTAAAAATATACTAAAATTAAAAGTTTTAATTGTTTAGTAATATATGCAAGGGCGCATCACTCTATCCGTAAAACCTGATCAAAGACAGTTTCAAATTTATTTCAAAAAAGTCATTCAAAATTTCAAACATTTTCATAAGGTGATGATATGTATAATCTTTGCATCTAACGGTTTCTTTGGATTTTCTCAATGGGGAATGCCGTTGGATCATTGTTTTCTGGATTGGCTCAAGTAATCGGCAATCTTCTCGGTCACCCTCTCGAATTCCTGTCCGGACAATCCTGCAGGTAACATTAATTACCGGAGATCGCTCGAAATTCGATCGTTTTTATTTAGTCGGATCATCGTATTTCGCCAGAAAGAAACTATACATGTGTTTGTCGATTTTATTTCGTCACGCAGTTCGATATGCGCTCCAACATGGGATTTCGTCTGCTACATCGAAAACTTCTGCGTTGCTCATTTGCTCAAGTTCATTATGGTGGCGATGCTGGTCTACTTCGGTGAGTTTCCACGGATAATTTTTTGTGTAATTCGACTTTACTTTTCAATGAAATTTTTATCGTCTAACGCAGTGCTCTTGTACTTGTACCTACTGTACAACTTGGGTATTTGCCAATGCATTTGCCACACACTCTGCCGAGTTGTTTGGGCCTGCTTTGCCACGTGTTTCTCATCAGTGAACTTCTGTTGCACCTATTTATGCCACGAGTTTCGAACAGTCAAGATGAACGGGAGGAGGAGGAGAAGGAGAAAACGGGACATTGAAAATATCGAAGTTTCATCGAGTACCAGTGGGGAAGAATACGAATTGGATGAGAATATTGGATACAAAAGATCTCGTTTTAGTAGAAGAAGGAATTATAAGGATGAGCATTTGAGGAGGTCCTTGAGGGCTACTAATCATCGAGCACGCGTGGAGTACTCTGGTAACTCGATTCATATGCACAGGAGAAGGACTTTGAAGAGTATTGGCGATATTGATAGCCCGATTCATCATCATATACGCGTAGCTAGGAGGTCGAGATTCTCACATAAGGGAGTTCGGAGTAGAAATCGGATTCATTCTAAGAGGATGTAGAGTTTTAGCTGATTTTTACGAATATTAGTTTTCTAATTTTACCTCTGTTGTCATTCATTAACATGAGGTTAGTAAAATAGCCACAGTTAAAAACTAAAGCCATAAGTGGTTTTTATAGCACACAACAAAAATTACCAGGATTGAAGATTAAAAAATACAGATGTGAGGGGCAAAAGAGTAAAAGCTATCCGCCTCTACAAGAAGTAAAATATGTATCAACAAGTACCGATGAATATCGAGGCAGTAAATATAGTGTATACCGATCAGTTGTTAGAAATTCACATTATCATATACTCGTCTAGTAAAGATCACATAAAATGTCAAACATTTACGAACCCAACACTACGGCTCCTTTGGTATATTCAGTTAAGTTCATTTTGATACAATAAACAACCAAAGGCCCTTGTCTAAGATGGGTGTTACAAAGAAGTATTCAACTACATCTGTTACAATAAATACCTAAGGCCCTTAGGGAAGGAAAAAGGCAAGTTTTAGAAAGGCTAAATGTTACGATAAAATCGAGAAAATTAGCTCCAACCTAGACGATGTTCCTAAGAACTATTATTAATATAAAAACATGTCAATTCTTGGTAAGACTTTCAAGTATTCGACCAAGATAAAACCCACAAGCACACACATCATCCTGAAATCCAAAACCACTAGCCTATAACACATACAAGGAACCGAATTCGACCCCGAAGCACATAATCTCACACCCAAAATCCCATAATTTATATGGATAATTGTAGGCTAGTAGCTGAACTATAGCCACTTTTGTACTTTGGTTACTCACCTTGCAATCTGTACACCCGACTAACTGAACTATGATGAAATTGCACTTTCATTCAAAAATGGGCGGTTTCCGACCACATGTGAGATGCACGTGACTAGTAATTTTTTTGTATCAGTTGAGAGAGGGTAATTTCGACATTTCCACTTATTAATACATGAAAATAAAAGTTTAATTAATAAATGAAAATAAAAATCGGTTAAGGCAAAAGAAGGGATAACACGTGTTCCCCCAACTCACCCTCTTCATTCTTGCGACTTCAATTTCTGAAAACCCTAGCTCCGGAATTCAATTTCAAGAAAACCAGCATCTCTCTCTCAAATCTACATGCCAAGAACCCTAATTTTTTCGACCTCGATTTCAATTATCCAGAATCCCTAAAATCTCGCAACTCGATTTCATTATAGATGCTCATAACTCATCTTTAGTTTTTGAAAAAAAAAACAGTAAAACCTGAGGGGTCTCCCCTGTTGCATTCACCTTCTGAATCGAGCCCACACATTTAATTGCACCACACACATTTAATTGCACCAATAATCCAACACCCCCACTTTCAATTTGTTTCCCCTATGGTATGTGCACTTACATCCGTGTGTTCCTCTGTTTCGTACATGAAAAAAAAATCTTTTTTTTTTATTTTTGATTTTTGAATTTTATATCACCACCACCACCATGGATGATGATGAAGAAATCTCCACCAAGTCCCTCACCATCAAAACCCCGGCGACAAGAAACCGGCAAGATCGTCGTCTTCGTCTCCTCCGTCCTCAACCTTCGTCTCCGCCTTACAGTCTCCTTACATTTCCTCGAGAGCAACCTCAGAAAATCGATTGCTGGTGTTCTTCCTTGATCACTGAAAATCGAAATTAGGGTTAAGTTGGAATTGAGAAATGGAATTGGGAAATCACGTTTGGTCGACGATTTTTAAATGAAAAAATCTGTTTTTAAAAATTATATATATAATGTTTTATTTAAATGGTAAAATGAATTAAGGGGTATTCATGTACTTTCCCTCATCAGTCCGCTGAAAACGCGACACTTGGCAGAGAGAATAACGTGCATGTCACGTGTTGCCGGAAACCGCCCCTTTTCAAATGAAAATGCAATTTCATCATAGTTCAGTTAGTCGGGTGTACAGATTGCAAGGTGAGTAACCAAAGTACAAAAATGTCTATAGTTCAGCTACTAGCCTACAATTATCCCTAATTTATACTACTACTTATTATATCACTTTGCAATATAATTATAGTCTAAACTTTTTATTTATTTATTTATCTATAAAAAAAATTAAGAAAAAAAATGTTGGTATTAATACATTCATTATTTTTAATATTTTGAAGCCATAATAAAATACTCCATTATATTTATATATTTTAAGTAATAATACCAAATGAATTAAAAATGGAAAAGCTCATCCACACGCAGAAGAATCCAAA
Organism: Euphrasia confusa; assembly: GCA_954870475.1. Taxonomy (NCBI): domain Eukaryota; kingdom Viridiplantae; phylum Streptophyta; class Magnoliopsida; order Lamiales; family Orobanchaceae; genus Euphrasia; species Euphrasia confusa. The sequence continues at coordinate 54,684,647 of OX940951.1, read as the reverse complement.
ACCTTAATCGAGCCAAAAAAAATTACCTTGTCCAGTTGTCCATTCAGATTCCAACCTGGAAAATCATTCGGCAACCACACGAAATAAATCGCGGATCACATAAAATCAATTTAATAATAATAATATGAAAATCATTGTCTTTATTTTCTTTTAGAACAGTAACCTGCAAATGAAGGAGGGCCTTGATTTTTTTCGGAATAAAAATCTGAGGGTCAAGATGTCGACACATAAATTTATATTTCTCATGTTATGATTTAGAATTTATTAATCGAAAAATCCAGATTCTTGTTTTTTTATCTCTTCAGAGAAAGAGAGAAAAAAGAAGATGGTGGAACTGTGTCTGATGGCTTCACACGGCTACCCAATCCGGTTTCACTCGGACCATGTTTCTAACCGATTTCCCGATGTAAGATTTCTTGTTTAAATTTCTGGGTTTGATGGGGCGTGCTGTAAATATATCCGGGTTCTTGTCAATTTTTGATTTTTCCTAATTTCGTGATTCAATTAAGTAGTTTTTTTTTTTCGTATATGATTATGGTTTTTCTGAGATACCTTGGCTTCAATCTTGTTAATGGTTATTAGAGAATTTGCTCTGTTGTATTTATGAAAATCGTCAAGGCCCGATTCAAAACGCTCAGGCTGCCCTCCCCCAACACTCTATACTGTAATTTCTCATGATGTATATTGGGTGTGAGTCAGAGCTATTGCTTAGTAATCTTCATGTTTGTTGTGCCTGAAATATGTACAAAGCTCTGTTGTATTTATGAATCATGAAGAACCCGACTGTATTCTGTAATTTCTTATGATATATAGAGGGTGATTCAGAGCTCTTGCTTATTGATCTCCTGCTAAGTTTTTTTTTCCTTCTTTTTTTGTTGTTTCAGGATTGTCACCATTTTCTCCCCTATAATGGATCAAATCAAGACCTGGTCAATCCCATCTCTTTCAACTTAAGCCTGCAGCAGAAAGAGGAGTGGAGATCCAGTGGTGGATTGTGGGATTCGAATCGCTTGCTTAGGGTTGACCCAACCTCTAAAAGGCCCACGCTCGTTGATTTTCAAGGTTCACATAATCTCAAATTTTTTCAATTTTTTTTTGCTGAGTATGTCTCTTTTGAGTGATATTGTGAGGATTGTATTGAAGATTCAATTTCTTAAATAAAAAGGCATTCGGATGAAGTAAAAGTATAAATTGACTCGTTATTTATTTTCAAGACAGATTCTCACCCGGATTCAGTACTTTTGAGCTTGGGGATTGCTGAAAGATGCGCGAGGCATGAAAATATCTTGAAGCTGCTGTCATCTAAATCGATTGAAGAACAAGGCCAGTTACTGGATTTATCCACGTTTTACGATATGATGGGTCCTACTCAACCACCGGTTGCAGATTTTACTCAGCAAACCTTGTGCTTTAATGATGCACAGCATTTGCGAAGTCTTGTACACCCAACCCGGGAACTCTATTTCAATGACCCTTTCTTGGGGCAACTGCCGTGTACTTGTACGGGTGTTGAGATGGGTGACATGCATTCGGTTATTTCCAACTTCTACACTTCAAAGAATACGAATAAGTCTAGTAGGCAAACGATGTTGGTCCCTTACTTTGAGAGGTATTTGATGTTGATGTTAATGAATATGCCGTGCTTGTTTAAAAGTACGATGAGATATTTGGTGTCTTAATTATATTTTGCCTACAGGCGGAAAAGAGCACGTGCTAAAACTGGTGCTTCAAAGCATGCTGCAACTGAGACAGCTAGTTTAAAGAGGTAAGAGAGAATCGGGACTGCTTTTTCCAGCTTCCAATTGATTTAACTTTAATTAGTACTTAAAAAATATGGGAATTCATGTATTGTACAAGAAAATGGTGATTATTGATTGTGATGCCCTAAATAAAAGGTTTTTATCGGAACTTACATTATACACTTTCTGATGCAGCCATGATAAAGCAAAGGAAAAGACATCGCAGAAGAAGACAAATGCAAGAAGCGGCAAAGAGAGGGATATCTACTCCGACAGCTACCTTCACGCATGTGAAAGCCTTCTGTCCACAATTGCCGGCAGAAAGCAGCAGGGCAAAAATGTAATTCTCTCCTTGAAGAAATCCGGTCCTCAGTTGCCCCACCTCTTGACCCAAGTCTCCGCCAGTATTGCTGGCACCGGAATCGCTGTGGTTCTGTCTGTTCTATGCAGAGTTGTTTGTAGTAGGGTGCCCTTTTGTGGGTCCAGGGTCTTGAGCACCGGGTTGGGCTTGGGCCTCGTTTGGCTTTCGTGGGCTGTCAATAAACTGAGGGATACAGTTGTTACGATTTGCCGGAGTCCTGGCAAGGTCGGAGAGATAGAAGAGCAGATGATGGGTAATCTGGATAGGAATTTGAAGGATATATGTTTTAGTGCAGCTGCATTGATGGCGGTTGTCGTGTTGAAGGTGGCGTAAATTGTCGTGGATATCGATTTATCCTAACTATGCTAAATAGTTTTGTTAGAATAATTTTTGAACCGTGTATTTGGTGAGAGTTTTGTATGACTGTGTAAGTGTTCTTAAGATTAAGGTTTTTTGTTGAGGTCAGGTTTGAACTGTGCATTTTCTTTGTGAATTACTGAATTCACATAACTACCGCTATAGAATGCCTTCATCACGGCCAAAACATCAGGAGATTGTAAGGCACCATGGATGGGCAAGGCAATAGGTGATATAATTGTGCAGAACAAAATCATTTATTAATGATACAACTTAAAATTTTCAAAGATACACATCTTTATAGACAAGTCAGTCACTGTGTGTGGATCTAGCAATGCCACTGTAAGCAAGATGTGAAAGCTGACGTTAGCGAAAAAAGTTCGACTCAATTTTAATGAGCAAAGGTCATTGTATCTCGCTTCCTCTAACGATTAAAGGGCAAAATTCAACTCATAACTTTTGAAACGACTCCAGCGCCAACAGTTCGACCGCCCTCTCTCAGTGCAAATCTTTGTCCTGCAAATACAGGTCAGGTCATAATGAAGAAGCATCGGAAAAAGAAGTAAAAAGCGTGAACTTAATGAGTTAACCAATATTCTAGATTATTAAAAAAAGTAACCTAGAGTTTTTTTAATCTAGTTAAATAACAAATGTTAAATTATATCTGGTTTATTAATGGTTCAGTGTTTTAAATTAGGGAGTAGTAGTTTTTATAATCTTGAAAGTTGGTAGGGGGTTTTTGTGATTAGGTTAAAAAAACCTCAAGTGTGCATTTCGTAATTAGTCTACTGCATTTTATGGACCAGCAGATATATAAAAACAAGCTATACAAACCTGCTTCGAGAGGAACAGGGTAAATAAGATCGAAAACAGCCGTTACATTGTCGCCGGGCATAACCATCTTCACATTTTCAGGCAACTCGACTTTACCAGTAACATCAGCTGTCCTCATGTAGAATTGGGGTCTGTAGTTTGAGAAGAAGGCAGTATGACGACCGCCTTCCTCTTTTGTGAGGACATATATCTCTGCCTCAAATTTTGTGTATGTTTTGAGGGTACCTGGTTTTGCAATTACCTATACACAACAAGACCGATAACAAGATCAGGTCAATTGTACAATTTTAATCGTGACACTTCCCATCTCATAAATTATCATCCCATTTTAAAAAATAAAATCCATAAATCACTATTCTCTCATTTAAAATATACTATAAAAAATGAAATGCTTTTCAATAACATACTCAGCAATTAGCATTCACAGCAAAAGGCATGAACTGATGCACTTTTCTAATGCATTTTTTGAACAGTCACATAATATATCTAGATTTCCTACAATTCAGCTAGTATAGATTCTATAGAAAAATGTTGATTTGGATAAATATGAACATATAAAAATCTACAGATAAACAGAAAACAAAACTTCAGTCAATGAGACTAACCATCCCTCTTTGGATATCATCTCGTTTCAAGCCTCGTAGAAGCAGACCCACATTGTCACCAGCCTAGCCAACAATAAAAGTTGTTACACATGTAACTAAATTATCATAGATTTAAAGGCAAACCAAACAAAAATTTCTTACCTGGCCATAATCCAAAGTCTTCTTGAACATTTCAACACCAGTTACCGTGGTTTTAAATTTGTTCTGTAGCAAAAAGATTCATCAGCGTCATAATGAGTCCAATTTGACATATGGTATAGTATGTGAAGGTTCCAAAGGTAACTAGCTACTACACATCAGACAGAAGCCCTTAAGAAATGATACTAGAACAGTGAGGTCAAGCACCATAAACGTGAATCCAAGATTTCAAAAACCAGGACCGTCCAAGATTTTGTACAATTAAATCACAATTTTGGGCAATAAGTAAAGGTAGATGATATTTTTTCGTGTACTCCAATGCAAACTTTATTTCTCACCTGTGTCAGTCCCAAAATTTCCACTTCTTCCCCTGGTTTGATTACACCCTGTTCCACACGGCCAGTTGCAACAGTTCCACGCCCCTTGGAAATGGCAAGATATAAAAAATCACATATTGTACCCAAAACAACACTACTGGAAAGAGACATTGTATTAGACTATTAGGTCACATAACATTACAGAATTAAGGAAATAATATATTAGTTACTGTCTGTCAATACCACAACCCCATCAGTAAAAATTAAGATTTATAATAGATCAAATATGACAGATTGATGTCATTACATAAAAAAAAATTGTGTGAGAAAATATCAAAACAATTGTGACCATTACCATTTTCAACTTTAAAATATATGGATTGTTGTGTGGGGTAAGCCAGAGGAGATAGATAAATTTGACAAGATGCAGTTCTCAAGGACCAAGTAGTAGCAGTAGTATAAATCATGTGTCAGAAAGGATTGTGTGAAAATGTATCAAGATACCTGAATGGTAAAGACATCTTCAACAGGCATCAGAAAGGATTTTTCAAGTTGGCGTACGGGATCTGGAATGTATGAATCTACAGCATCCATTAACTTTAAGATAGCCTTTTTCCCAATTTCTTCATTTTTACCCTCCAATGCAGACAAAGCTGATCCTCGGATTATGGGGATGTCATCCCCTGGAAACTTGTAAAAGCTAAGCAATTCTGCAAGTACAAAAAAAAATATTTAAAAAGTGTTATCAGAAAGAAGCTTATCAAACCGTATTTTCAAAACAATGTAGCTTACCACGCAGCTCCATTTCCACAAGCTCCAGTAGTTCAGGATCATCAACGGCATCAACTTTATTAAGGAAGCACACAAGTGATGGCACACCAACCTAGGAGTAATGATTGACGATGGAAAACAATATAAAGAATCAGATTAGTAAACTTATGCTATGGGCTCCTATGTAATTCAATCTCATGTCAAGTTGAGAACCTGGCGTGCAAGTAGAATGTGTTCCTTAGTTTGTGGCATTGGCCCATCAGGGGCAGATACCACAAGAATACCGCCATCCATTTGAGCAGCTCCAGTAATCATGTTCTGAGTTGAAGGTCTATAGACAGTGAGAATTACATTGTTTGATATCTAGACAGCACATAAAAATTTACATTTTCCAACGCCATGTAAACAGATATTAAAACACCAACTCAAAAACAAAAAAAAAACAAAAAAAAAAAAAATGACAAGATCTCAAATTAGTAGGGTCAATGGGTCACCTCACCATAAAAATTAACTACTACACAAAATTGAATGGGGCTTGAAAAACAATTCTCCCACCTTAACATAATCAGCATGTCCAGGGCAATCTACATGAGCATAATGCCTCTTTGTAGTTTCATATTCCACATGTGCCTGAAATTTCAACATACACATAGCAAATCAATAGAAGTATGTGTACAGGTAGAAGTACACTTCATAAGTAGAACAGCACGAATAAGATAAATAGAAAGGAGTCCAACCGTGGCAATTGTAATCCCTCTCTTTTTCTCTTCAGGAGCTTTATCAATTTCATCAAAGGCAATAGCTTTTGCCTTCCCTTCTTCTGATAAAACCTTTATTATATATAAAAACATATCAAATGAATTTCAACGACCAGTCGACCACACGAGTAAAAATTAGAGAATTGGGCTAGCTCATGTGCAACTTCCAAAAAATGAAAATGGAAACAGAATATTTCAAGTACTAACTATTTCCAAATACCTTGGTGATTGCTGCAGTTAAAGTTGTCTTCCCGTGGTCAACATGCCCAATTGTTCCGACATTGACATGGGGTTTTCTGCCAACAAGCAATAGCATCAATCAAATTAACACTCACAAAAAAAAAAAGGTTTTTATGATCAAATTTCAAAGTCTCCTGCAAAAACGGAACATATCAGATGTCAATAAGCTTTCGCAATGGCATCGTCGTATTTGGAGGAATCGATTACAAACACACCGGAGCAAATAATATATAAAAAACGACTTAATGAGATGAAATTATCACCAAATTAGAGTGTGCGCCTTACGTGCGATTGAAGGTGGCCATGGATCTCCACCAGGGGTTGGGATTCTGATGCGAAACGAACGGCGACTCGGAGGCGGAGAGCGGCGAGGAAACGGCGGACCCTCGGCAGCACGACGAGTAAATGCGCGGCGAGAGTGTGAAAAAGCGCTTCCCATTCGGACTCCTAACTGCTGCGGACGCCATTTCTGAGGTACTCTGAATGAGAGTGGCTTGGGAGAGGAGAAAGTAATTTGAAGACGGAAATATTCCGCGAGGTTCAGGGTTTTAGAGAATTTAGGGCTTTTCGGGTTTTTCAGGCAGCACAATTACGACGTCGTTTATGCTCCGCCGGGACCGGGCTATTTATGGGCCTGGTCTTTGAAGATCAATTCGTTTGTCGTCATTGCAATTGGGCTTTTACTAAGGCGATGGGCCCATCATTATTTTTACTTTTTTTAATTAAAAATATTATTTTATTTTACTTTCTCAATTAAATCTTATTTTAACACACTTTAAAGGTTTAAAAAATATTCTAAATCAATTAAAATATTTTTAAGATAATTTTTATTGTACATAAAGTATTTTTAAATCGTTTAAATTAAGATATTTTAAAATAGTTAAAAAGTATTTTAAATAATTTAAAATTTAATTTAAGAGTATTAAAAACATTAAAAAGTTATTTAAAATTACTTAAAAATTATTTTATAATACTTTTTCAAAAAGATATTTGAAATTATTAAAAAATTATTTTAAGCTACTTTAAAATATATTTAAATAATTAAAATTTTATTTTTAAACTCATTAAAAATGTTTAAAAAATATTTAAATAAATTTAAAATTATTTTGATAAATTTTAAAATATTTAAAATTACATAAATTTATTTTTAAGACACTCGCATCATTTAAAAAATGATTTAGAACACTTTAAAATATTTAAAAAATATTTAAAATCACTAAAATTTTATTTTGACATCATTTAAAATATTTCAAAATATTTAAAATTATTTAAAAATAAATCAATATGCTTTAAAATGTTTATATGATATTTTAAATTACTTAAAAATATTTTTAAACACTTTAAAATGTTTATGATATTTTAAATCACTATAAAACATTTTAATACACTTTAAAACATTTAAAAGTTATTTCAAATCAATTAAAATTTATTTTAAAATACTTTATTAACACAAAATGTTAAGAAAAATATTTTAAATTATTTAATAAATATTTTTTAAAAATAGCAATGCTTGTTACGGTATACAGTAGAAGGACAAAATTGTAATTTCAACCTTGGGATAACGGTTTTGCTTTGTCCTCCGGTTTAATTTTGGGATTGGATTCTGTTGGTGCAATCAACACCCCTCTAATTTTTAAGTTCTTCACTTTCGAGCCCTACCTTGTTTCCGTCGATTTCAATTACTCCTTTCAATAATTCTGAAAACCCTCTGTATTGCATTCGAAAATCTGGATGAAAAATCGGAGCTGTAATGTGGAATTCAATCGCTGTTTAATTTTAGTTATTGTTCTGTTTAATTTTGTTCTGAGTTCTCGGAGATGATTCCAGTTGGTGGAATCACGTGCTGCCTCGGAGCAGCCGCACTTTATCTTCTCGGCCGGAGCAGCGGCAGGTATACTCAATTTTTTTTAATTTTTTTCGTTTATTTGGGCAGTTTTATTTTATTTTGTGTGTGTGTATTATTTGATTAAATTACTTCCGGTGTGCTTTGAATGTTTAGGGATACTCAGGTTCTGAAATCTGTCACTCGAGTTAAGCAGTTGAAAGACTTGGGTGAGTGAGATTTTTCCAGAAATTCTGTTTTCTATTTCCATTTTTTTTCTTCTGAATACTGATGATTTTGGATTGTGAGTCTGATTTATTTATGTGTATCTGATTTCAAATTTGAATTCACTTCCTGCTGTCGATTTATTTTTGCTTCGTGTGTGTGTGTGTCGATTTATTTATTTTTGGGATTACAGAGGCAATATATAATCATATTATGTTAATATGTTCCCGCTAATTTTCTCTGCGTGTTTTTCTTCTCAGATCAATTATTGGATGCTGCAAGTAAAGTGTTGCCTGTGGTTGTCACTGTTGCTGGGAGGGTTTGTTCAGATACACCAATTAGCTGCGAGTACAGTGGTCTACGGGGTGTAATCGTTGAACAAACGGTGATTGGATCAACTTGCATTGAAAATAATTTGTTCGTTTTTTAAGAATAAGAACGCCCTATGAATTATTATTAGAAAATTATTGTTTGATATTCGCAGGCAGAGCAACACTTTTTGAAACACAACGACGCTGGATCATGGATACAAGATTCAGCTTTGATGCTTTCCATGTGCAAAGAGGTTCCCTGGTACCTTGTAAGATTTTCTCTCAAAATAAAATGTGGTATTCTTTACGAAATGTAAGTCTCGCCTCAGGGTTTTAGGGTCGAATGATCACCGCTTTTATTTAACAGGACGATGGTACTGGCCGTGTTCATGTAGTTGGAGCACGTGGGGCCTCAGGTTTGGTACTTAGAGTAGGAAGTGAAGTATTTGAGGAATCAGGAAGATCCCTAGTGCGTGGAACATTAGATTATCTTCAAGGCCTAAAGGTTTGGGTTGTTGCGTCAATTATATCTTTTGTTCTGTATATATTTGGTTCATTGAAGTTCTGTTGATGATCTCGTTTAATTGCTCAGATGCTAGGAGTCAAGAGAATCGAACGAGTTCTTCCAACTGGTACACCCTTAACCGTTGTTGGTGAGGTATGATTCATCTCAATGACATTGCCTTTTCTTCTTATCATATTTAGTGGTGGGCAGGGTCGTTAGATCAAAGAAACAAAATGAAACACTGAATAAAGATACTTGTTTAAGGACTTGTTCTTTTGGGATGAAATCGATTGAACTGGACTGAATTTAATGCATCTGAACTGAACTGAAGTGAAATAAATTATTATTTTTATATAATTAATAATATTTTTTATAAATTATTAAATATTTTTAAAATAGTATTAATAATATTTTAGCATCAACTAGATTGTATACCTGAAATTATTGAACTGAACTAAATTGAAATGGATTGAAATCAAGTCCAAAAGAACTGGTCCTAAACGACGAAAAAAATTCAAGAGAATGGATTATTTGAATGCTTTTTTTGGGGAAAATGTCTCGGATGTTTGAGATTTTATTATTTCTAGAGTTGTTGTCGTGATTTTTGTATTTATTATTTTTTATTTCGGGTGTCAGGCTGTAAAGGATGACATTGGCTCAGTTCGGATTCAGCGTCCACTTAAAGGACCATTTTATGTAACTGACAAAACTATTGATCAGCTCATTGCAAATCTTGGGAAATGGTCGAGGTTTGTTAATTTCCTTTCAGAGAAATATCCCTACATACTCGTAAATATATTAAAATTTCCGTGTATATGATATATTTGTTCCCTTCAGATGGTACAAGTACGCCTCCGTGGGGTTTGCAGTTTTTGGGGTTTATCTACTCGCTAAGCATGCTGTCCAGTATGTCATGGAGAGAAGACGCCACTGGGAAATGAGAAAGAGGTAAAACACTTATAACGAGTCTTTCCCTAAATACGTACAGTAGTTGTTTTCGTGTGCTTTTAAAAAAAAAATCGTGTTGTTTTTGTAGGGTTCTTGCTGCTGCTGCTGCTAAAAAAACCGGGCAAGACGGAGGTAAAAATGCTGAATGCCTTCTTATATGATTACGTCATCTCCTCTTTTTTTTCTGACATTCACTCTTTTTACAACCAAGTCGTGTTAGATGACATTGCTGAGAATGGTCCGGATACTACCAATAAGGAAAAGTCGACGATGCCGGACTTGTGTGTGATTTGTTTGGAGCAAGAGTACAATTCGGTTTTTGTCCCGTAAGCCCTTGTGATTAGTTTTGTGAATCGTATTGCATGCTTTAGCCTCCATTTATGAAACCAATTTTTTTAATATTGTACATGCCCCTATATAATGGGATAATTACAAAACATATCCTTGAGGATAGATTAGACCTAGTTGTAAAAAAAAACAGTTAAGCGTTACAAATGACCTAAGTACTCGTCTTACATTTATATCTACGTTTCTATATATTACAAATAGTTAGACAAAAATGAAGGTCATTTGTAATATTTTGAAAAGTTGATGGTGTAATTTGAAAACATTTGATGCAACCATGATGTGAACATTAGTTAAGACTGATTCAAACCTCAAGGGTAGTTTTTAAATTTTGTAGTCATCCCTGTACCCTCTCTTACAGCAGACTGAGCAGAGATTCTTGATAGCTCTCTCTAAGAAATCATTATTCTAAATAGTTTCTAGTCAAATTTGAAAACTGAATAATAAGCACATGCTTTTGTTGATCGAGTTTCAGGTGTGGTCACATGTGCTGTTGTGTGGCGTGCTCTTCACACTTGACCAACTGCCCGCTGTGTCGGAGACGGATTGACCAAGCCGTCAGGACTTTCCGACACTAATTTTCAACGAGCTCTTGTGTTTCTCGCTTCGGACCTTTACCATGCTATTGGATGCTTATACTTTATCTTTTAGTTCCAGTTGTAAATATCGGGCACTGTCGCACATCTTTGTAGGTCGGAGAACTCCTCTCAATTGCTTGTGAGTTTCTGATTTAAGTGTACTTTTTCTGATTCTTGTATGGGGAAATTGTATTTCAAGATTATATTCTGGTCATCGGGTGTTATTAAAATTCAAATTTAAGTGTACTTTTTCTGTAATTGTTTGTTCTTTCAAAAAGTGTCTTTTGGCCTGAAAGAACATTTCAGTTGTTAATTACCTGAAACAATACAATAATAAATCATTTTTTATGTAAAGACTTTGAGGTACACCTTAGCATCTGATTCTTAACTTAATAAGGTTCATGAATCATGGTTGCTACCAAATAAGATTTAAGATAAAATCATACAGAACATTTTTTCCTTGAGGCTAGTTTTGCCACCATTAGCATTTCAACTGAGGATGAAATATATTCTCCTTGTCACAAACTTATTGTAACAATTTCATTATAATTTTAAAAAAAGTGTGACTATAGGTTTTACTTTTGAGATAGAGAGAGTATGATATTTATTAAACTTCGTGTTGAAAACACACAAAACCTTTATGCATTGTCATTTTACTAGTGTAGTCCTTATTCATTAACAATGATAATGGTTACTTTCTATTATTAGTGATGTTTCTCTATAAAGAACTACTTAAAAAGTGTATAAATATATATATCAATGATCCAAACTTCATAAAATATCATATATACCTTGCTTATAGAATATAAGCCTAATGAGAATCATTTTAGGTGCATGGTGATTCTTTTCACTCAATAAACTCATCATTAACTCTCTTAACCCTTCATTAAATTGATATGGAGTGATCATTAATATCTTCATAACATCAAAAATTGATCTTTTTCCAACAAGAACCCTAGCTACTTTTTGAGAATATGTACAATGCAACGATAGGTCGCCTTTTCCATCGAGCTCCTGAATCCCAACCCTCTGTCCGATCCTCCAAACCCCCTCCGGAATCGAGTCGAACCCTAACCAAAGCATCTCGTAACGTTGTGCACGATTCAAGCCATACGAAATCAATCCCTATTGAGTTTGATAGTCACGATAGGAACAAGAATGCTACAATTTTCTCGAACCAAGAAGAAGTCATTTTAGCCAGCGGGAGCTTCGAAAACGAAAACAGAGGTAAGAAAATGGAGCACACTAAGACTAGCAAAAGGTTTTCTGATTACATCGTAAAGGTCAAGGACAAAATGAGGACTACGTCGAGCGTCGGTGTAGTAAAAGGTGTTGCGAAAAGAAGTGTAACGAAGAAAGACAGTTTCAATGACAAGGTGTCGAGTTACATTAGTCGGGCCAAGCTGAAGTTTCGAACAACGACGTCGATGATCGCCGATGATAAGGGAGTTTCATTCAAATAAAGATGGCAACTCTATGAAGTTGCATGAAATTATTTTATTAAAATTATATGGTGTTATAACAGTAAATGTAATTTTGATTTGTGATTGTGTGTATTTTGTTGGGTAGTTGTGGGCATTGTATTTGGGCTTGGGCTAATAATAATGAATTTACAATTAAGCTGAATTTCACATTAGCCCATTTTTGTTTAACAAGCCCAAATGTAGTGTCCAACCCATAAATTAATCAGACAACTTTTTTAATTAAAACTTAAATTGTGTGGATTGAAAAATATTAAATTATCATAACACATGATCTTCTAGTTAAATCAAACAACATATTTTCAAGATAACATAGAATAACATGCAAAAAAAATAATTAATTTGTGGATTTCCAGTTCCAAATAATAAATATTAAAAAGGAATATTTCGAATTCAACGAGTTGTTGAGATTTCAAGATCATATATAAACAACATTGATTTAAAATATCTCAATTATTTCGTTACAATCACGCTCGTGTATTCATCGTTCGTCGTTTTTCCTGATCGATGGGAGAAAACAATATCTATGGTGTTGCATATAGTGTCTAGCTAGGCTAATGTGATACAACATTCATATATAGGTGTTGTCTGACAGTCTGTGTGATTACTGCCCCACATCCATCCGAGGCACAAGTCAACTTTAAATTTGCATAATTGAATGTGCGCATGATCTATATTCTATATATAGTAATAGTTGTTAGTAATACAATTTAAAAAATAAAATGAAATGAAATAAAACTATAGTACAAGTTGAACCAGTTCATAAGTCAAATTTCCCATTTTAAAAAATGTGTTTTAATTCTATTTTTTTAAATTAAATATAAAAATATTACTGTTTTTTTGGGTAAAGAAAAATAAAGCCCTAACCATCTTTACAAATTGATTTTTTTTTTTAATTATTGTTGTTCATCTAGTAATAATACTTTTTTATTTTGGTTTATCTCAAATTCAAAAGTACAATTAAAAAATAAATAATTAGCTCTATTTTTTTATTTTAAAATATATTTTTACATATAATTTTTTTAAAAATATAATCTTAAATTTTCTCATGCAAATTATACTTTATTACTTTAAAAATAAATATATGTACGATTTATTTTAATGTTAAAATAATAAAAATCTTTTTAAAATTTCGTGATTGAAAATCATATATAGGGAACAGGAAAAATATTTTTATTCTTTTAAAAAAAATAGTAGTCGAAGTAAAAATAATGAAGTAATTATTCTGATTTTTTTTCATTTTAAATTATACTTTTTTTTGTAAATGACAAAAAAAAAATGTGACAACTGCTCCATAATATATGTAATGATTTTTAGCTTTACATAGTATATTTTATCACTTTTCTCTCGATTATTTTACATTTTCAACTTAAAAATATATTTTTACTTTTAAAACAAAAATATTAATTAGATAATGTTATAATAATTATTAAATCTATAGATAAATTTATTGACCCCAACAAGAAAGAAAGAAAATTCAAATTAGAGTTTTCTATTCTTTGGTAAGAGCATCTCCAATGCAGCCCATTTGGGTGCATTGGGCCAAATAAAATGGACTTGGGCATTCAAAATTCATTTTCTTTGCATTGGAGCAAATATGAAAATAGTGGGCATGCCCACTGTCTTGACCATGCCCATTTCTGACATGTGGGCCTTAATTATTTTTTTTTCTCACTTTTTGTATGTTGTAATAGTATTATTTAATTAATATAATTGGAATTTAAAAGTTAGAAAGTGGGCTTTTGCATTGGAGTGAATTGCCCACTTTTTTCATTTGCCCACTTAATATGATGTGGCAATAAATGGGCCCACAAAAAGTAAAAAAGAGGGTTTGTGCATTGGAGATGCTCTAAGCACCCTTCAAAGGCATGGTGGGGACTGGGGATACATTTGTTCCTTGTTTGGCTGTTTGTATTTTCCAAGCGACGTTTTCTTGGAGAACAATATTCTTCCAAAGTCAATTAATTCTCGATTGTACGTACATCTGATTGGTACACACTGATATATATGCACATTAATCGAACATAATACGATAAAAATATATGATTACGAAAACAAAAATCGTACGAATCTTGAAATTATACACTTCTCTCCGTTTCATATTAGAAGTGTTACTGGATGGTGAAAGGAAATTAACAAGAAAATTACTGTGTATAATTTAATTTATGTGATGATAATTATTAATGAATTAACTTCGCAACGATTAATTAAATTGGATTTATTATTACATTTATAAATTTAAAAAACGATACTCTAGTTTAAAAGTTCATTGAAAAGGTTGGTGGTTGATAACACTACAGGCCCCGTGAAGCACTATCGAAAGATCATGTGATTCATTTGCTCAATTGTGTCATGATTATGCCAACTGTAAATAGTACTAGAAACTATGTAAATATTATATTATTATTATTCCTGGTTTTTTAATATATAGCTCATTATAAATACGGAGTAAAACGTTTCATAAAAAAAATGATTATGATTTTCACTTCAATAGTAATTTTTCGAAAAAAATGAATTGATGGGGGCTCAATAATTTTCCTCCAAAAGGTTTCCGTATAATTGAGATTTTTTTTTTTGCCAGGACCACGATTTCTTGACGCATTTCATTTAAATTGTCAATCACAAATAGTTATTGCAAGAGACAATAATTTGTTCAAACGGTGCAAATAAAATAAAACAAAGTAATTTTAAAAAAATGCTAAATTAGGAAAGTGAAAAGCCAACTCATAACTTGCATGCCACAATAATACCTTGAATTGGTGGTTTGGAATTACCTAACTTTTTATAAACGGCCAACCGCACAAGTAGAAATTATTTGAGTAGTGAAAGAAAGGATCATTCATTTTTTGTGTAAAAATAAATAACTACACATATATAGCTTCTCAAAGTAATGGTAAGTATATTTTATGTTTTGAAACTGCAGTATATTGAATTAAAAAAAATAAAAAATTACAACCTACAAAATAATTAAGCAAAATACAAGGAAACCCGGCCCTATTTATAAAGGAATAAAACAACCAAGCTCCAAACCAACAATCAATTAAATGATGGCGCCATACACCAACATAAATAACAAAATAACACTCCTATTTCTTTAATATAATCAAAATAAAAGATTGGACTGTACATTGGAGAAATTTTGTAACAATGATAATAACCCCAAATACAATTCCATATTATTAATCGCTTGATTTATATAATTTAAATACATAATTGTCTGTTTTTGTGAAGTGAAGTTGATGTTACTTATAGCTAGCCACCTTAATGGAGATGTGGTGTCCGTGTATGTCGACACGGCCTAATATTGACCCAACTTCCGTGCATGAACATGTTTTTTTTTTTTAAATAGTAATTTTGGAAAAGATTCAACACCATCATTAATTTAAATAAAAAAAAGGCATTTCCTTTCCATCAAAGCATTCATCAATTCTAGCTAATAATAATAATAATATATAGTAGTAACTAGCAAAGACCAATATTCAAGTATCTAATACAAGAACTATTATGAACCACTGTAAAACTGCTAAAAAAATTGATGATATTGAATTTTAAATTTTGATTTGTGATATGAACATTTAAAATATTTTTATCTATTTGTGCATCAAATGTTCTATCTATCTTTTACTCCGTATTGATTTTTATCAGGGCGCTATATAGCATATTTATATTACGTTTTCTTTGAAATTTATTGATCTATTTTATACACTATATGGTAAGGCTTAAAACATTTTTTTACCACAAGATGATCAACTCACTTTGTCTTTTGTTATTTAAAAACAAAAATCACATGAAATAAACTAGGCAAAAATACAAGTTATATCACATGAAAATAGATTTGGTTGGACCATGGCACTCTTTAAAAAAACAATTCTATAATCTCCACCGTTAAACACAAGCACAGAAGAGAATATGTAAAAGTTACTAAAAGACAGTGTAAGGATAAAAGAGAATCCATATCCAATTAAATAGTGAATCAACCAACTCTCATTATTTTCAATAATTTGATTGAATAGTTTTTTAAAACATTATTTACATCACGCAAAAATTGTTGGTACATATTATTATATTTAATTTGTTGTTTATCTCAATAATGTCAGGTAAAATTCATATTCAATTTTTTCTTAAATTTTATTAATTTAAAAAATAGTAGTAGCAAATAATTACAATTATATAATCAAACATATTTTCACCCAAATCTTATAACCCCAAAAAGTATATTAAACGGAATATATTATTATATAATTAATTGCACGAGCAAATTTGTCAATAATTCGATGTGCTCAATCAAGTGCTAAAAGGACAAAATAGTGTGTAAGAGTAAAAATCCCAAAAAAAGAGAAAAACTGTATTATTAAAATGAATGTCCCAACGTTTTTATAAATAAAGCTACCTTAGTAACGGCCCTCATGTGCAAAATTTATTGACTTTATTCCAAACCAAAAGGAGAGAGATACTAATTTATTTGGTTGATATATTCTGTTCGGTTCCGTTTAGTTCCATTCGACTTCTACAACCCGATTCGATTCTTTCTAATAATATCACGTACATTAAAATGCATCTAGAAATCATGTCACAGTGTTATAAGAGTCGAACTAGCACCATTTTTTTTACATGAAATCGAATCGCACAACACATGGAATCTTGATACTTATTGCCAACCAAGGAATAGTTATGTGCTAGGAAGACAAGTGAACCATATAATGAAAGTTGCTAACCTATAGTTGTAAATAAATGCAACCATAAAAGCATTCAAATTGCTGAATTGACAAAAATCAATCTATGTAGGGAATATAATTGTGTTAGTAACTTTGAAGACAGAATCTATAAATTATTCTCTTCTTAATATTAATAACAAAATTGCAATTAATTAAATAGCAAAAAAAAAAAAAAGGGAATATAGTTTACAATATAGCTTGGCATAAATTCTCTTGTTAAAGTTACTTTTATAGAAACTTACTTTAACTACATTATTATGCTTCAAAGAGAATAACACAAATTCTCTAGCTGTAGTAATAAATTATGAAAATTCAATTAATCAAATTTAGAAAAGAAACCTCTTTTTACTTTAGGAAAATTATCCATGGAACATTGCAGTGCGGCTCTTTAACTACAGTACCTTAAAAGGCATTGAATACAATAATTAATTTGTGACATAATATTTTTAATTATATTGATTTTAATTATTTAGTCTATGCATGAGATGTTATTGCCAAATACTTACTCCATCCGTATAAATGTTATAAAGAGTACTTTTTTATTAACTGAGATATTTGTTACACAGTAAAAAAACGAGTATATTTTCACGAGAATATAAAAAATAAATAATGTTTTTTTAAATCAAATAGATAACAAAATTAGAATAAAAATATTTTTAACTCAAAAATATTATCTAAAATTATATTTGTTTTTTTATTCTAGAATGATAAAAATTTTAGTTCCTTTTTTTAATTAAAAAAAAAAATCATTCATAACCTTATAAGTAATATATAAACTAAATTAATTAATTATTTTTATTTTATTTTGTTTTTTAAAGACCGAGAGAACTCTGGAAACTCGAATATTTTATTTTTAGCCGTTGCCATTTTTGATGGCTTAAACTACGCCGCTCGTCACCCGCCTCCATGTGCGCAATGCGCTTCTTTGGTGGTCACAAATGAATCCGAAGCGCACCTCACTATCCTACGCATTTGCCTTTTAATTGGGACCAACGATTTCATACATGGACGACGTATCAAAATTTTCTTCTACGAACCACTCCCCGATTTGATGACGTAGGCGGACAATCTTTGTTACTAACTGATTTTTTGGAGAACATGATATCAGCTAATGTCGAGATTTTGAGTTCGACTCTTGTCAAAAATGATTTTATTTAAATTAATTATTCACTTGTTCACAAGTAAAATAAATATTAAAAATTATATTCGATTCATTAATAGATAAAATTTGTTAAAACCACTCATATTGTTCAATTTAGAGAGTCAAAATTGATCGAAACAAAATCATTTGTTTGAAGCAAGCATCAACAATCAATTATATTTAATGTGAACCCATAATAATAAGAGTGTGCAAATTGTAAACGCCTAGTTAATTATGTTGATTGCTAAAGGAGAGGGGTATGTGTATATATATATAACCATCAATGTGGATTCTAATTATGTGGAAGACACAATTGCACACCTTCACCATCTTAGTTAGTTAGAGTGGACCTCAATCAATCAATACTTAAATGAATTCATGAGATACAGTCTATATATTAGATATGTGATAAAATTACAATCGAAAATTAATTTCGTTTATATATAAATTATACTGGTAAATTTGTATTGTACATTTTCATTTGTGAATTATAGCATGTTGAATGAACTCGGCTCATTTTATAAGTTTGAAATCTCACACCGGCCGGCTATTACAAATTAAATTTAGAATGCATTCATGTCATGATGTCAACATATTGTAAAAGAAAAAGACTCGTTTAATTACACATATAACTTTTGTTGATAGAGTGAAAAAAGAGTAAAATAAAGTTATAGTTGTCTGGGTAGTTAATTTGGTTGCAAAGTGATGTAAAAAGATAAATAGATGTCAACTATGAGATAAAATTTGATTTAATTATACCAGTGTTGCTTTGAAATTAATGGTCAAGATTTCACAAGATAGCCTGGATAGATACGTTTAAAAAAAATTAAAATTAATTTTTAGGACTTTTTTTAATAGCTTCTTTTTTTCTTTTAGGATTTTGTTACTTTTAACTTTAAATTAATTGAAAGTCGACGCTTTCACTAAAAATCTTCATGACAATGAATTAAGATAAGGACAACTTAATTATGATTGGATTTTGTCTATATGAATTCTGTACTCAAAGTACGTGTGTCTCATTACATAATAATAATAATAATAATAATAATAATAATAATAATAATAATAATTATTATTATTATTATTAAAAAATGAATGATAAAAAATAAATCGAAACCACATAAGTTGTTTGTTTGATATAATAAAAATTTCATATAAGAATAAACTCTCAATAGTAATAAAAAATTTAAATTTCAGCTAAATTTGTGACTAATTATAAATAAAAATAAATTTTACATTGTCATAAGTCATACATTTTTCAAATTTAGATTTATTTATATAAAAATAAATGGTTTATATATTATACAAATATATATTAATAATATTTTTATTTATCAAAACCAATAACATATTTAAATAATTTAAAATTTAAACACATATAAAAAATGATCAAAGTTTATAATTTCTAAATTTATTAGTATTTTATTCAATGTGCATGTTATATACAATTTTTTAACACATAAAGTTTTTCAAACAAAACTTACGTACATGAACTTAAAGATAAATAATATAAAATGTATATGTTATTTTTATATTTATATTATTTTTTTTAAAAAAAATATTTTTATTTTATTAAACTCTCTATATATTATATATATAAGAATAACTCTTTTGTGCGAGTTTTTAATGTATTACTTGTAAGATAAAAAAAGTGTGTAAGTGGGATTTCAAGACCATTTTAAATATTTAATGTTGAATTAAAATTGTGTAATCATATATTGCACACCTAAAAAGGATGAAAAGTATGGTTTTTATTGCTACTAGAGGCGTAGACGAATGGTAAAACTTGTAGTGATATAAGTGTGATTTTACGACGACGCAGAGTTTCAACCTCAGGTGAAATTTTGTCGGCTCTTTCCCACAAAAGTCCTCAACTCAAGCAAATCTCTCGATTTATATCATACTGGATCGAATGTGTTTAATATGAATCATAAAGTTGATTGTTCCAATTTCTTATAATTTGTCGATAAATTTTAAAAAAAAATAAATAAATTAAGAGTAAAATTATATTTTAAAATTAAAAAATAAATGAAACAAGGAAAATAATTCTGTTTTTATAAAAAAATAAATAAAAATGAACATTCATTTAAAGTAAAGTAATCTTGTTTTTATAAAACGAATGTATTTCTTAAAACACGTGACACGTCATCAGGTAGGCCCCAGAGGTACGGTCAATTAAGCCATATAAATCCACCTAAAGCCCCGCACGCCCCAAACCCTCGCTTTCACCACCACCTTTATTATTATTTTTTCCGCTCTCTAACAATCGAAAAATACATATACAGACCGAACCATACGTCGTGACACACTCAAAACAACATCAACAACAACAACAACAAAAAAAAATCAAAAATCAAAAATCGAAAATCGAAAATTCAGAGCGTTCGAGAAAGGATAAAAAGGAAATCAATCGCCTTTCCATTTTTTATCCTCCACCTGAACCAGATCGTTCGGAATGCCGCCGGCGGCGGGAGTGGTATCGCAGGGCGATCGGATTCCTCTGAAGCCAACGGCGCAGGTGCCGCCGCCGGCGTCGATGCCGCAGCCTCAGATGACGGCGGCGTCCGAGGCGTACGCCAAGGACGCGATCATCGCGTGGTTCCGCGGCGAGTTCGCGGCGGCGAACGCCATCATCGACGCGCTCTGCGGCCACCTGACGCAGCTGGAGGTCGTCGACGGCGCGGCGGCGTACGAATCGGCGTTCGCCGCGATCCACCGCAGGCGGCTGAATTGGATCCCGATCCTCCAGATGCAGAAATACTACTCGATCGCTGACGTGGCGCTCGAGCTGAAGAAAGTCTCTGAGGCCAAGGCGAAGAAGAACGAGGCGGACGAGAACGACGCGGCGGCGGCGGCGGCGGAGATGAAACAGAAAGAGTCCTCGAATCTGGAATGTTCGGTGGAGAGTAATGAGAGCGGCGGCGGGGGTGAGGTGGTTGATGACGATTTCACTTCTGAAATCACTGACACAGGTAATTTTATTTAATTTAATTTAATTCACTCAATTAATTAATTTAATTAATCGTGTTTTCAAAATCCATCACTGATCTACAAGCTCTTCGTCGATGGATCTTCCGATCAAAATTATTTTCATATCGATTATAACATTTATCATAATTTCTTTTAATTCACATTCATTGTTGAATAGATAATTAATTCGTTGATTAATATATATTTAAATCTGAGCTCCATAAATTAGCTTCTATCTATTTCTATTTCAATTTTCCATTTTCTGGTGATGAGAGCGGTTGGTATTTTCCCGAGGATTTGAAGGACAGTTAGAAAATCGAGAAGGTAAAGCGGGCTGTGAACAGTGTGCAGTTGAACAAAGTTTGTTTTTGTAACAGCATTATTATTGTTGTTAAAAAAGGGGGGAGGTCCACCTGGAGATGCGTGAGGTACCATTAAAATCTCCTACAATTAATTTGTTATTGACTTAATTGATGGGCGGCGTGTGCTCTCGGCCGTCGATCTTTGACGGAGTCTGTCGGCCCCACGATTTGACAATTCTAAATTATGGGATATTCGGATCCCTATGTTGCTTCTCTTCCTCTGTTCTTTGAGCAGTGTTTTTTTTTCATTAGTTTATTTTTACATAAATAAATTTTTTAATTTAAAGTACAGTTAGCTATTTTTAGAAAACAAAATATTGTACAGTAGGGTGTGGGGTTAGGAGATTGAAAAAGAAGAGAGGACGAATTCCAAGTTGTGTTGTGGCGCCGAAGATGGGGTATTTTAATATGTTTATTTTGGTATTTGAATGGAATCGAATTCCAATTTTTATTGGAATATAAATAAATATATAGTATAATCTATGAAAGGTATCTTCACATTTTGTCTGGGTATGTTAGTGGGAATTGGTAGTGGAACTTGGTACAGCAAATTGGTGCTATAGGAGTATCTTTATCTTCTTGTTTGAAAAAAAAAAAGAGGATTTTTTTTGTTCCCAACTCTATATTGTTTGAAATAAGATTTGAGTGAAATAAGATTTAAGACTAGTTGCTGACTTGCTGTGCGGAAGTACGAAGTCCGAGGTTGTTCAGTATCTGCAATTTAAATTGCTTCTCCCAAGAGAAATAAATTTGGGTCCTTTAGTTAACACTGAACCAACAACACAAGTGGTACTGTAGTAACCGAAATTTTAATTAATCAGAGGTTCACTGTATGTTATAAACATTGTTCGTCCCAAGAGAAATAAATTAACATAGTTTGAATACGTGCATGGTTTGGCAGAGTAATTAAGGTAAGGAATTAATTTTGATTCGATCAATAGCCGATAATATAACTGTCTTTATGTCGTCGTTTGGTCCAGGGTCTCAGGAAGTGCATCCTATGCCAGAGCACGTCGACATATGTTCCAACCACGATCTGTGTGAGACTCGTCGCGCTCAGATCAAGATGACTAAAGGGTTCGTGGCGAAGGAGCCAGTCAAAGGCCACATGGCAAGTCCTTAATTACTTAATTTGATTACGTATATCTTTTTATTCGTGTGAAATAAATGAAATCTGAATATATTTATTTCGGATGACAGGTGAATGTCGTCAGAGGTCTTAAGCTATACGAAGACATATTCACTGATGTCGAGCTGTCTAAGCTGAACGACTTTGTCAACGAACTCCGAGTTGCTGGTCAGAACGGTGAACTCTCAGGTAGCCACTGTGATTCGCCATGCATGCTTTTATAGTAATAAAAAGAAAGAAAAAATAGTTGCATATTGTTTCCTTTTGGGATTCATTTTTATGTTATGATTAAATGTTACCTAGGATATTGAATCCATATACTTTTTAATTAGTTGCGATTTCATTTAAAGCGATTAGCTCTATTCCTAATTCACGGCTGCTGATCGGTTACAGGGGAGACCTTCATTTTGTATAACCAGCAGACGAAGGGAAACAAGAGAGAGCTGATTCAGCTCGGGGTTCCCATTTTCGGGCAGATACAAGAAGATGAAACAAATAAACTCCAGAAAAGTATGTCATTTTTTTTTTTGTAATTCTTCTTATTTTTTCTTGAAAAGTTTGTATTTAGAAATTGTGTTTACTGTGTGTGCAGGCTATATCGAGCCAATCCCATCTCTGCTCCAAGGCGTAATCGAGCACTTGATTCAGTGGCGTTTACTTCCAGAAAACAGGAGGCCAAACAGCTGCATCATTAACTTCTTTGACGAGGTATATATTTCATTTGTCTTAAAAACATTTACCGCGGATCATAAACATAAACACATTTCATGATAAATGCAGGGGGAATATTCTCACCCCTTTCTGAAACCACCCCACCTAGACCAGCCTCTCTCGACTCTCCTCCTCTCCGAGTCAACAATGGCTTTCGGCCGTACGCTCGTGAGCGACGGTGAAGGCAATTACAGAGGACCCCTCATGCTTTCCCTCAACAAAGGGTACGTATACATATATATCTAAAGAATAAACATCGATGAAATTCCTCTAAAATATAAAAAACAAAATCCTCAGGTCTCTTTTGGTCATGAGGGGAAACAGTTCAGACACAGCCAGACACGTGATGTGCTCGTCCCTCCACAAGAGGGTCAGCATCACTTTCTTCCGAGTCAGAATGGAATCCGAAAACAACATCCACCCGTCCGAGATAATATCCCCCATGTCCAAAGCCATGACATTATGGCAACAACCTCCATCTGCTGTGGTCCCCACACCCTACCCCACCATCCCCAACAACTACGGGCCGATGAATATGATGCCCAAGTGGGGCCTACTGAGGACACCTGTCGTGATGTTAGCGCCCGTCCGCCCGATGGTCATGAGCCAGAGGAGGGTCCCACGAGGTGGGACCGGCGTTTTCCTTCCGTGGGCCGTAGGGTCGAGAAAGCACGCTAAGCATCTCCCGCCGAGGGCTCAGAGGGGGCGTTTTCTCGCACTGCCTTCGACAGTTGATGTGCGTAAATCTGAGACAGTGTCTGAATCTGGGATCAGTAGTAGTAGCCCCTGAGAGAGGGATGGCGTGGGGTTTGAAGTTTCTGGAGTAGCGTTTTTTTCTAGTGTAATTTGTTTCTTCTGTTTTTTTAAGTTAGCTAGGTGGTTATACTTTCACTCATGTTCGATTCTGTAGGCTCCAGAAAACTGTCGAGCTTTAAGTTACGAGGCCTGTGTGTTTGTTTCGTCGTTGTAGCGTGGCTGATTTGTAGGACCCTTCTTCTCAGGAACGAGTTTTTTTTTTCTTCCCTCTCTTGCTATTATGAGCTTCCGATTTTGAGTTATGTGTGATTGATAAAAAAATATGAACATCGGATCCGACTCAAATCATCATTCTTTTTGTTGCCTCTGCCTTTTTAGTCAAATGCAAACCTGAATTGAAATGAAACGGTGATTCTCTTCATATCTGTTCCTGATATAGTATAATTTTTCGTGTTTTCTAGGTGAATTCTTTATCCGGTTTCAAGAATCATGCGTACAAAATTATAGGTGAATTCTAGGTGAATTCAATATCAGATTATAGGTGAATTATAGGTGAATTATAGGTGAAATCTTTATCGGATTTCAAGAATCATGCGTACAAAATTAGCCAAACAAAAAAAGAGGCGAGTATGAATGGGTAAAGGGAAAGGAAAGATGCTAGGCTAGTGTATTCTCTAGCTCATGTTAGGGAATGAAGTGTGCTTCATGAAATGTACCTATCGATCTCTCCTTTCGAACATCTTCTGTATCATCATATATGATCCAAGGGGCGTCGATAAAGATTCCTTTTTTCTAGCTTTGTTCTCTTGAAATAGCTAAAATATAATACATTATCTAATGCAATCATTCCGCGTGAAAAATGTGCATATTGTGCACTACAATCACTCCTTTTGAATTAAAGGGATCGATGCATGTCAGCAAGGGGCGTACGTAGCCTCTAGTCGGCAATGATCACTACAAATAATTTTTTGGGTGGGTCCCGACTCAAGAATGGAATCTATCTTGACGACGACAGGCATTCTATGCTGTTGATAAACTGATCAAAGTTTTTTTTGTCAGGACACCTGCGTTATCTGTTATCTTTTTCCTTATATAGTTCAACTTCAGAAAAGGAAAAAAAAACATAATGGATAGAAATTCTCAGTCTATTGGCATCTGTCAAAGGCTCATCAATCTGATTGTAGGTGTCACGAGTCCTGCTCGGTCGCCTCGTCCTGGCTCAGCTCGAGTGCTCATCGAAGATGGCCCATCAAGAAACGGAAAGGGTTGGGCCGGGACAAAAAATAGGTCCAACGGTTACTTGGGCTCTGAAATCGTTGTCGAGTTTAGGCACAAGGATATTGGATCAGGAAGGTGGATTGATGTTAGTAATGGTAATAGTAAGAATGAGGGATCAGTTCTTGGTTCGAATGCTAAGCGGAGGCCCCTCCTGAGTATGGCCTCCGATATCAACAAGAAGTCGGAAGAATATATCGAGAGCAGGAAGAAAGCCATGAGCAGGAATTACAGCTTTGATTCGGAGAATTCATGAGCTCGTTTGTGCTCGGATTCTAAGGTGCTTTCGTTCCGATTGGAATAAGGATTGTGTGATTTTCTGTATGGTGTCAACAGAATAAGATTAGTGTGTGTATATTTTTGTATGTGGTTCTTTTGTTGAATTCATGCTTGTGATCATTGTCCAAATTTGAAAGTATTTAGTCGAATTTCTCGTTTCTCCCCCCTTGTAAACAATAAAAAATAAAACTGTACTACAAAATAAACGGGTTGAATTAAGTCGGCCCACTGTTGAATTTTAGCCCAAGCCCAGAAAACCAGGGCGGTAATTTTAATTTTTAATAAATGAAATTTCCCAATTCGCGAGTAGGACTTTTAGGGTTTCAAATCAAAGCGCGATACCGTCTCTATCAGCCAAACACCATGAGAGGCTTACAGTTGTCTCTGAACAAAGGCCAGAACCTGAGGCTCGAGCGAGCGTTGGAGCAGCTAGAATCCCTCTCCTCCAAAGCTAATTCCGACTCCTCCGTCATAGTCTCCGACGACATTTCCGTCAACTACGAAGACGCCATTCTCAAGTATTTTCAACCGATTCATTTTTCTGTTTTTCATAATGTTGTTTCTTAAAATTTTCCGAGATTTAACTTACTTTTGGTATTGAATTGATGGCGATGCTACAGGGGCCATGGGACGGGGGATATGGATGGTCGCTTGGTGGCGACGGTCTGTGGAGTGGTGGAGCGTGTGAATAAGCTCGTCTTCGTTCGGGCTTTGAGAGCTAGGTTCGATTATATTCTTTGATTGCAAATACTGTATAATATGGTCTGCTGAAGAACAAACTTGAAGTTTCCTTTTTTTTATTTTTTACTGTTTTGTGGTGTGGTAGGTACAAGCCTGAGACTGGGGATATCATAATCGGCCGTGTTATTGAGGTGAAATACGACAAACCGTTGAACATTAGTTTTTCTGATAAGCCATAATTTGGCTTTATGGAGTGACCTTCGAGGATGGGTGTGATGATCTATGGATTTCAATCTTTTATTAAACTTTTCTGATTTTTTTTTTATTTACTACGATTTGATAATTTCATATTATTAGTCTGGATTGTATACTTTGATAACCTGCATATGCTAATATTGTGATAAATATATGTTTTTCTTCCCATTTTTTAATTTGAATGATTGAAGTAAAAGATTTTGATCCCGAGCTATTTTGTGTATCAAGGTTGCCCCTAAGCGCTGGAGATTAGAAATCAACTTCAGCCAGGATGCCGTGCTCATGCTTTCTTCCATGAACTTACCTGATGGCATCCAGGTAGGTATCTGTTTGTTGATTACGATTTTCAACTTTTAGCTCATATCTGTTTGTAGGAATCTAGTTATGTATATATGGTTTCGGGCTGAGTTTCTGATTTTAAACTGTATACCTTATTTTATCACCCACATTCCAAAAAATATGATGCTGGTATATTTATTAGTGTAAAGTGTATAATGGCCCTGGAGTTTATATTTGAAGTAAAATGCAGTGAGTTAGTTGTTTGAACACATTACATCTCTGTAAATCCTTAATTCATTCTTTTTCCAGAGACGAAGAACTGCAGTTGATGAACTCAACATGCGGAGCATATTTGAAGAAAATGATGTTATTTGTGTAAGCCTTCTCAAACAGTTATAATTTTGACACTGATTTCAATTCCCTTCTTTCTCTCTTTTCATGTACCTAATGGGTTATTAATGATGACTCATTTCAGGCTGAAGTTCGTGGTTTTCAGCACGACGGCTGTCTACACCTACAAGCAAGAAGCCAGAAGTATGGAAAGGTGAGACACTTATCATTCTATCTTTCCCTCATTTAGTGTGACCAAGATATTGGATGCATCAATTCAAGTTCCAGAAATGGACGGTCCTTCTGACCGGCCGGTGAGCCAGCTGTTTTTTCCCCACCATCTTTCATAGTATGATTGGGCTGGTGCGATTTTCCTTGTTAGCAGGGTGAAGTCTGCCTGGAAATTTTTGATAGATCTACCATCTACACTGGTTGCATTCAGTTGCCTTAATCACCAATAATGTTTTCCTTATTCTCCATCAGTTGATATGTTTATTTATTTATTTTGATGTAGCTCAAGAGAGGCCAATTACTTACAATTCCACCTTACCTAGTCAAGAAACGCAAACAACATTTCCACCAACTGGACAAATATGGGATTGACTTGATACTTGGCTGCAACGGATTCGTTTGGGTTGGTGAGCATGTCGAGGTGAGAGATGATGACATAGTCGATGACCCATCAGAAAAAAACGAACATCAACAAACTGTGAAATCTATGGATTACAAAATGGGCCATGGACAAGCAGAAGAAGAAACACACACTCCACTCGACACCAGGCAAAACATATGCCGGGCGGCTAATGCCATCCGAGTTTTGTCCAAATTAGGATTCATGGTCACCGTGGAAGTCATTGTGGAAATTGTTGACCTGAGTGTTTCATTGGAACTAGATGTGCATGAGATGCTTGGCTCAGAGTTCTATGTGGTGGTTGCAGAGAAAGAAGCTGAACGTCGTAGCTTGTCGACTAAACATAGATGATTTGTTTCCAATCGACTAAACATAGATGATTTGTTTCCAATCTTATTGATCGCCCCATAAGTTTTGCTTTTGTAGTTCCTCTTTATTTTGTGTCGAAAGACGTACTATGAGGAATTACGTGAGTCAATAGAAAAGGTATTGATGAAAGAGATTCTGTGTCAAATTAACATTTTGTGTACAATGATCATTCTGAAGTTATTTTCGCTTATCTCTTTTCATATGAAATTGATTTTTTGATGTTGGCTTAACATAATTTCCACTTTAACTGCATTAACTCAAGCGAGAAGTGCCATGCGGGTCAGGACCAGAATCCGATCGTTTAGGAAGTCAGTGACACCCTGCGCCCACACGAGCTGAGCAGAAGTTTTCACTCGGAAACCTATCTTTAGGAGGAAAGCTAACTCACCCTCTTTACTTCTCTAATAAAAGTAGACATCGACTCTTCCCGATACCCCAAATATTATGGATAAAATTTCTAATTATGCCAATAAATTAACAAGGGAAACCCTAATCTCAAATTTCTCTGCAACATCTACAAAATAGTTTTGAAATATTTTTTTTGTCACCTCTTTTAAGCCGTTCATAAATGTATTTATTTATTTGTTGTGTTTTACTTCAAAATTGTTCATATTATCAATTAAAAAAATATTAATTTAATGGCGCCGGGCAGTGAAATTATTTTTTCGCTTTCCCGCTACATCCTCCCTATTTATTTTCCCACAGGTAAAAAACCTTGTTTTTCACTCGCCTTCTTCGTATCAAATTATCTCACACTTCCCTCGTCTTCGCTCTGCACGATCAATTTTTCTTATCAGCAACTCATGGCCGACGAACCAGTGCCGCCGGAGCCACTGACTCGCCGATCGGTTAGTTAAATTAAACTCTGGTTAACTAACTGACCTAATATTGCTTCAGTTGTGGTATCGAACCCTAATTAACTGTTTTTTCCATTGCTTGTGTTTGAGTAGAAAAGACCTAGGGCTCCGGTTAGGTCAGCGGACTTCACTCGCACGGACAAAATTGGGGATGAATTGGAGGAAGAGAGAGGAGAATCTTCCGATGATTTCCAAGAGCCTCGCCGGAAATTTAAGAGGAATAAGGCTACTGAAGGTGCTTCGACTTCGGCTGCAGCTGCTCGGAGGACCAACATGACTCTGATTGGTAGCCTCATTTTCCATATTGTTAATTTGAGTAATGTGTGATGTGTTATGTAGTATTAGTAATGTGAATATGGTATTTGGATTTTGCAGTACCCACTGAATTAGAATTGAGAATAAATCTGTTTAAATTTGAAGTGCTAGTTCATGTTTCTTGTTTTGGGATCGCCGCTTTGCCCACTATCTTTTTCCAGTGGTCTCTCTTATTTCAGTTTTTTTCGTAGAGGTTGCGGTTTCTTTGAAATTGACTTACTGTTCTTTATTGGTCAGAACTGTTTTTAGAAATTGTTGATCTGGGAGGTGTTTTAATTATTTGGTATGTGCTGATCATGTTTTAATGACATTTCGTTTTTTCTTTTCCTCTGGGTGTGTGGGGGGTGGGGGTTTTAAAAGGCAGGTACAGTTTTGATTAGAGTTTTAAGAAAAAAAGCATACTGTCATATAGTTGTTGCAGCAACCTTTCTTGCATTTCTATGCTCAATTGCACAAAAGCATTTACGTGGAGTTGGATTGTGTGCAGACTGATTTTAACACATCTAATGTTATTGGTTTTATCTCATGACGTGAATAATGATAATTGTTCTTGGTTTCAGGATAACAAAATTCATCTGTTTTGTTTTTGCAGAGGTTATTAAAAGTGCAGGGAAAGAAATACCTGATGTAGTCAAACGATGGGTTGAAAAATATGAGAGGAACCAAAAGTCTGCAATGGCTGAACTCTTAACCATGCTCTTTGAGGTTACTTTATATTGTGGTTTAATCAAGTAGATTTGATTGGATTTCTCCACTTTGTTTTGCTATTTTTAGCTTAATATAATGGACAGGGATGTGGAGCAAAATATCTTCTTAAAGAAGAGGATGTAGATGAGATTGATGTTGATGATGTGGTAGTTGCTCTTGTAAAACTGGCTAGAAATGTATCCTTTTCTTATTCATCTTTTTTGTGTGAGTTATGTATTGATATTTTTAAGAGTATTTGGTTCTTGCATACACACATTTTGTCGATTATTTTCTTCCACAAAAGCACCATCGCAATCCCATGTAAAATAGATGCCAAGAAAAATTGAAATAGGCTAAAGGATAATCCAGATTTTGCTTAACTCCTTACGATTTAGGGGGAAGTTGAAGATTATCAGAGTTCAAAAAGGGACTTCAAGAATTTCAAAGATAATCTGTTATATTTCTTGGATAATTTGGTCAGTGAATGCCAGAATGGGCCATTGTTTGATCAGACATTATTTGACAGATGTTTGGACTACATTATTGCCTTGTCATGGTAAGTACTTTATATAACCCAAAAGCAATAAATTTAATCAAGTAGCTTTATTAAGCCTACCTTGTGTTTTTCAGCACTCCTCCTAGATTTTATCGTCAGATTGCATCATTGATGGGACTTCAACTTGTGACATCCTTCATCAATGTTACTAAAATTATTAGTTCACAGAGAGATACCACCCAAAGACAGTTAGATGCAGAAAAGAAGAAAACAGCTGAAGGACCTCGAGTAGAATCACTTACTAACAGACTGTCAGCTACACACGACAAAATCAATATCATGGAAGATATGATGAGAAAAGTTTTTAAAGGGTACAAAATCATTATATTTCTCATTACTGTCGATATGACAATTTATTCCCAATCATCTTGTTCGTTTTGATTTATGTACTCTTTTTAAATCATTTATAATACATTTTTGTGAAGGTTATTTGTGCATCGTTATCGAGACATTGACCC
This sequence comes from Euphrasia confusa, assembly GCA_954870475.1. Classification (NCBI taxonomy): domain Eukaryota; kingdom Viridiplantae; phylum Streptophyta; class Magnoliopsida; order Lamiales; family Orobanchaceae; genus Euphrasia; species Euphrasia confusa. Next base: position 54,653,556 of record OX940951.1, on the reverse strand, counting down.
AGATATCCGAATGTCATGTATAGAATCACTTGGTGTATGGGTGCTGTCATACCCCTCACTTTTCTTGCAGGATTTATATTTGAAATATCTTGGATGGACATTGAACGACAAAGTAAGTTACAAGTGGTTAATTTAATCTCAGGGATATAGGATTATATTTTCTTACCGAATGCTGATTTTATTTTTCTTATTTGAAGAATTCTGGTGTTAGAAAGGCTTCTGTTCTGGCATTGCAAAATCTTTACGATGTGGATGATAATGTGCCGTCTCTTGATCTTTTCACGAAAAGATTTTATAGTCGAATGCTTGAGCTTGCCGATGACATTGACATTTCTGTGTCAGTATGTGCAATAGGGCTTGTAAAGCAACTGTTGAGGTAGCTAGCTTAGTAAACCCTTTTTTGTATTCTCAATTATAATATGATTCATGGTGACACTCAAAACATTTATTGACTGGTTGTGTTGAGGTTTATTGTAGACATCAACTTGTGCCTGATGAAGAGCTAGGTTCTTTATATGATCTATTAATAGATGATCCACCAGATGTGAGGCATGCCATTGGGGGACTAGTATATGATCATTTGATTGCTCAGAAATTTAGTGATTCGCAGTCTCGCTCAACAGGTTCCCTTTTTGTGGTTTTCTATGCATCTAGTTCATTAATAATCTGTTTCATGTTGTACCTCCTTTTTTTTATTTTGCAGGAAGTGACAGCGATTCTTCAGAAGTGCATATCAATAGAATGTTACAGATACTAAAGGAATTTTCAGCCGAACCCATCCTGAGCTCGTATGTCATTGATGATGTCTGGGAGTACATGGGGGCCATGAAAGTATGTATGCATATGAGTAATATATGATTTGGATGGTTGCATGTACTTTTGATATTAAAAAGTAGTTCTGCTTGGATATGAAAAAGGAATCACTTTCAGGCTTCAAAGTTCAAACACTAGTTATTTTGTACTCTTCAGTCTTTATTATTTCAGGCGAAAGAAAAAAGATAAAGCTGAAAACTCCAGAAGAAATGTGAAATGGGTTATTAGACTTCTTGACTAATGTCAACATTTGTTGTTATCAACTCGAACCGGAATGTTACAATTCTCTGATAAATATTTGACTGTGCATATGAGCATTGTAGGTACTTGATATTTGGGGAATGACTGATAATGCTACCTGGTGGTGGTTTAGCATATATTGCTTGGCTTCTTCAATTTATAATGCTTTTGTTCTTTTCCATGTTTATTGCTGTCAGTTCCTTGCAGCCTTGCAGCCTGATGATTGGATAAAAAAATTATAACTTGATTTTCTTATTAATCCACAGCAATCTAAAATAATTGAATGCACTTTAGGTTATGACTATGAACAGCCATGCAATTTGGATGGCAATAGATGACTTGTATGTAAAAGTTCAATAGAGCCTAGAGGAATTTTTATTCGGATGGTTGTCCGAGTTTCTCTTACACTGGGTGAGGCCCCACATTTATATCTCAGAAAATGATCATGTTACTTGCAGGATTGGAAGTGCATAATTCATATGCTGCTGGCAGATAAAACTTCTACTGAGCTTGACGATATAGAGGCTACAGACTTGATTAGGCTTCTCTTTGCATCAGTGAGGAAGGCAGTAGGAGAGAGGATTGTTCCTGCAACTGATAATAGAAACCCCCATCATACCAAAGCTCAAAAGGTTAGTGAATTTCAGTTTTATACTTTTTTTTTTGTTTCCGTCTGCGTTAGCATTCTAAACTGTGATTTTAATTTTAATTTTTGTTTAAGTTTGAATGTAAACTTCCATTCTGTTAATGAGTCAGAAAGATTATATGTTGTCTTTACAACCAAACTAATAAATTATATTTCTTTCTCTAACAATTACCAGGAAATGTTTGAAAACAATAAACGTGATATCACAGTAGCCATGATGAAGACCTATCCTCAGCTTCTACGCAAATATATGTCTGATAAGGACAAAGTGGCACCTTTAGTTGAAATTATTGTTCACGTTAATCTCGAGCTTTATTCTCTTAAGAGACAAGAGCAGGTAGATTTATTTAATTACATGGCCATGCGGATTACCCTACTTAGCTTACAATACAGCAATAAAATTGTGATTATTATCTTTACAGAATTTTAAGGCTACCCTTAAGTTCATGAGAGAAGCATTTTTTAAGCATGGGGAGAAGGATGCCTTGAGATCGTGTGTGAAAGCAATCAAGTTTTGCGCTACTGAGGGCCAAGGAGAGCTGCAAGACTTGGCTCAAAATCAGGTCAAGGAGCTTGAGGACGAGTTAATTGGAAAACTAAAATCTGCAATAAAAGATGTTATGGTATGCATATGCTCAATTTATGTTCTTTGTATTAGCATGAAGTCATGAGAATTGACATGCTCCCTCTGCAGAATGGTGGTGATGAATATTCTCTGCTTGTGAATCTGAAAAGGTTATACGAACTTCAGCTATCACACAAAGTTCCTCTTGAAAGCTTGTATCAAGATCTTGTACATATTCTTCGAAGTTTCAGAAACATAGATGACGAGGTCTTAACTCTAAATGTAGTGATTTAGATTTGATATTCAATTTTATTCTTGCTGACACTCTGTGCCAATTCAGGTTGTTGCCTTCCTGCTTCTTAATATGTTCTTTCATGTTTCTTGGAGCCTGCAATCTGTTTTATCCGTTGAAACAGTGTCAAAGTCAGCTTTATCTTCTCTGGTGGAAAAGCGTGATGTGTTGTTGGCAGAACTTGAATACTTTCTTCATAATCCTTTTAAATTTCATGGTGATGGTAGATGTAAAAATCAGCTGGCATATAGGGTAAGCATTCCTCTTGCATTCATTTTCTGTGAATACGATTGTTGAGAAGCTTCCAGCACCCACCCCCCCACCCCCCGTGATACGTCTCTCACAGAACTTTTTTAGCTTGACACAGTCTATGAACATATGTTTTGTAGGTCTGTGGCATCCTTGCTGATATGTGGTGTTTGTTCAGAAGGACTAGGTTTGTATTAACAAAGATTGAAATATTGGGTTACTGTCCAGATGAATCCATTATTCAGAAATACTGGAAAATGTGTGAGCAAGTGCTTAATGTTTCAGGTGATCAACTGCATCTCTTTAACAAGTATCTTATTCTAAACCCGAGGTTGAGCTACATGTATATTTGCACAATACTTAGTAGTCATGTCTCTTGATATAGCACAAGCCAAATGCACAGATTGAGTAAGAAGCAAAGCATTAGGAAGTAACTCATATGATGTTGGATTAGCTGACCAGATAAATCAATTAAAGATTTAAAACCTGTATAAAATGTTTTCCAATAAAGTTACAACTCTATTGATGCTTGTGCTGTTGTGCATAGATATTATAAACTAAATACAGATATTACTCTTCATAATTACTTTATTTGTGATATGATTTTTCATTGTACATCCCATCTCATAGTCATAATCAATTAAAATAGCACAAGGACAAATATTGACCTGTAGATATTTTATCGTATAATGTTTCATTTTACATATATCCCATTTTTGTAAAGCATACACATTGTTATGTTTATATATGTAATTGTATTTTGTGCACCTGTGATTCATTGCAGATGATGTGGAGGATGAAGAAGGAAACAGAGAATATGTGGAAGAGACTAATCCAGACGCTGTGATGTTTGCTTTGGCCAAAGTAGTGTCTACTGAGTCAGTTCCAAAGGTAGCTATGATTGTTTTATCAAGATATTTTACTTCTATCTGTTATTTTATCTTAAATATAAAATAGAAAAATAAAATTTGTAGGTGTTAATTTTTTCTATTTTATATCTATCCCTTGTTTGGGAAAGGCGGCTGTTATACTAAAGTGTAAAAATTGCATTGACTTTCATGTGTATATAGCAACTTGTCCTGTACCCAAGAAATTCATGATGGTATTTGAGTGCAGGAGCATCTGGCCCCAGAGATCATTTCCCATTTGGAGAAGTATGATACGAGTGTTGGTGAAATTGTTAAGCATCTACTTACTGCCTTAAGGAAAAAAGGAGATATTTCTAATATTCTCGTGGAAGCTTTAAGAAGGGTAAGACCTAGTTTAAAGATTTGTGGGCATCTTAAATGTGTCCTTTTCCATCTGACACTTACATTACTATTTTCCTACTAGGCCTACCAAAGGTACCTGGTAGAAGTTTCAAGTGGCAATGACGACTTGTCAAGCAAGTCATTTCAGGAATGTAAGGATCTTGCTTCTCGGCTGTCTGGGTCATACATTGGTGTTGCTCGCAACAAGTATAAAACAGAAATATTGAATATTGTCAAAGAAGGTGTCAATTTTGCGTTTTCACATGCTCCAAAGCAGCTGTCATTCCTGGATGGTGTGCTGCTGCACTTTGTATCCAAGCTTCCTGCTCCTGACATACTTGACATGTAAGAGCTCATTCTTAAATTTGCATTTACATTTAAGGGAGCAAAGATGAAAGAACAAAAAATAAATCTCTAAGCAATTTTTTGTTGGTATTTCTACCGTACACAAATTATAAGTTAACATGTACCGAATGCATTTGACCTCATGTTTGTGCTTATGTTGTCATATAAAACTCTCCATATCATATTAAGTTAACCTGTTGATTCCTTTTCGCTAGTATGAGAGGACTTGAGAGAAGAACTCAAAATGTGAATATGGACCAAGATCCCAGTGGATGGCGTCCGTATCACACATTTCTGGACACCATTCGCGAGAAATATCTGAAAAATGAAGCTCTGAAAGGTATCACTTTGCATCCTATTTTTCTTGTATTTGTTATGATTTATTATTTTTCAGCTCTTGCCTTTTCCTCCCTTCACAAAACTACTCTTTTCCTCAAGTGCACAATGTGTTCTTTTACTTCCATGATATAATTATGGGTGGTTGTATGGTGCTATTTAGATCAAGAACACAGTTGCTGAACTACATATTGTAAGAAGCTTCCTCTCTCTATCTTTCTGGTGGTAGTGGTGGGTAGGGAGTTTGAGGTTGACTATTTCAGCTAGAAAGTGTCACCAATTAGTTTCACGTTCAGATAATTTTTTGGTCCCAATTATATTCTCAAATATCTTTAGCTGTCCATTACAAATTTCAGAGTTCATTACCTAAAGTCCTAAACCATTTGGATTCTTGTGTAGTTACATAAAGCCATATTTTACATTGTTAGATTTTAGGTTCTGATTTAATAGGTAATTATAAAACCTGATAGTGGTGTTTGTAGGGATCTTTATAATTCTGAAATACTATAACTTCAATTTCTTGTAATTTAATTTTTAAGTTTAATCGTGTAAATATATATCCCTAAATCTCATTTGAACCACCTCTTTATGTTAATGTTTATCATTACATTTTTTGCATTCAATAGACATCATTCTAACTACCCACATCCTTGTGCGCATAAACTTGCAGATGGTAAAGAAGGTACAACTGCGAGACGTCGGGGCCGTCCACGTAAGAACCAGAATCTACAAGGAAAACGACTTTTTGATGAGAAAAGTTCGAGTGAAGACGAGGAGTCAATCAGTGCATCGGATCAGGATGAAGGGGTTAATCAAGAAGAGGATGAAGACGATGCACCTTTGATACATTCACTCAGAGCATCATCATCGTCAAAGCTGAGAAATTTAGGGGTTTCTAAGGACAGAAGAGGGCGGACAAGTGCCTTGGAAGATTCTGGGCGAGCAACGGATGGCCTGGCAACACCTAAAACTTCGGGTACACATAAAACATGTTTTTTCATTCAATGTTTTGATAGTTAGGATTAAAATGGAGCTGAGCATGTAAAAACGTCTTACTAATGTTTTTAAAAATAAATAGAAGTTTCAAATCAAATAAGATATCAATGATTAGACTTTTTGAGGAGCTAGTTTAGTGATAACACCAAGTCTTCTACGGTTCCTTTGGTTTTTTGCTTCAGTCTAAATGTAAGGTTTATATTGTTTTTGACGTTGCTTGTTTTTTTGGTGTAGGGGCTTCCAGCTAACAACCATTGAGCCGAACTTAGAAAGACTGTCGGTGAGAACTTGGATTATGAAGTGTAAATTTAAATTATCACGGATTATGAAGTGTAGATTTAAATTATCATGGATTATGATGTGTAGAATTAAATTATGAAGCGTGTTACGAGTTGTTCAACTATAACTTTTGGCTTTGTAGGATTTTCTTGTTCTCGACATTATCGTTATACTCCGTAATCTTAACTTTTTTAACATCTTTATTTTTTACTAATTTTTGTGGTTATATATATGTATCTTAAGAAAAATTGAAGTCGTCATTTTATGAGTTTACACAATCATATATTGTGTGTATCATATATTTTCGGGGGTATAACAGTAAATTAACTTCTCTCTTCACCTAAGCTGTTAAGGCGCACTGTAGCATCGCGGGTCCACCATGGTACAGTAGTAAAAAGTTGTAATTTAAAATAGAAAATTGGAGATGCGGGGGATCGAACCCCGTGCCTCTCGCATGCAAAGCGAGCGCTCTACCATTTGAGCTACATCCCCGCCTTGCAAATATTTATAAATTTAAATATATTATTGTTATTACAAATTATTTTTTCTAATAAAAAAAAATATTAAAAATAAAGTTGTTTTCAAAGGAAACGGAAACTTTTTAAAACAGTTCATGTCCCTCCAGGCCACAGCCACACGCACCGATTCTGTCAATAAGAGAACCACTTTCAACATTCTCACATCCTATAATAAAAAAAAATTGAAAAGACGCAACCTTTGACAGTACCCTCTGGTTTGCCTATATAAACACACATTTTTATTCAGAAGTACACTTCCCAATTATCATTTATCATATTATTTACGAATACAAGAAATACATATACATCAAAGACAAGAATCAATGGCGACTAATCGGACTAACATCATGGTCATAGTTGTGGTGGTGTCACTGATGGTGGCGGCAGCGGCAAATGCACAAGAAACGGAGAAGAACGTGAATTTGGAATGCATGACGGAGTGTTACTTCGACTGCACTAAAATTAAAGTCTTCAGCGAAAGTGTGTGCAAGAAAGAATGCGTACATGCTTGTGCAAGGTACTACATGAGCAAAGCAGACGAGAAAGACGACAGCAAATTTTTCCCCTTGTGGATTTAAATTATGTAATTTAATTTGAATTCTAAAATAGTACTTTTACTACTATACATAAGAACCCGTTTCTGAAATTTTCTATGTAAAGTAAGAGCTTGTTATGGTAGCCCAATGCGTCTTTGAATTCCTGTTAAACCAAATGCAAGTTTGAAACAGAAATAGCACATGATCATACCTTAAAACGTAATAGCACATGATCATACCTTAAAAATGACTCAGGTTAGGAATCCCTGAATCCTTACTCTGTTTGGAGTAGTAGACTGGAGTTATAGTCGGCATCCGTTCTATCTTTTAGCCAGTCACTAGTGCGTTTGTTCTGTATGGTTCGCAATACAATAGTGATATAGGTTAGTTGTTTATCTCCTCAATTCTCTGTCACTGGTTAGCACTTTTGTTCATTATGGTTCGCAATACAATAGTAACATAGGTTTGTTTCTCGCCTTAATTGTCTCTGAATGTCAGCCCTACAACCCCTTGACGCCTACAGCTAAGAAACTACTAAGAGCGATCGGGAACTAGACTAAGAAACAAATACGAGGGAACAACAATAATCTACAAGCTATTTGAGATGTATAAAATCAAGTGTGCAAGTGGTTCAGATTTTTTTTACTGAAGCAAAGAGATTAAGAATAGATGTTGAAGCAAAGAGATTAAGATTAGATGTTGTAGTGGTCTAGTTTTCCGAGAAATAATGAACGAGTTTAGGATGGTGACGAGAAATAATGAACAAGTTTAGGATGGTGACCAGACTGAATTAGTCAAATTCTACATCAAAGATAAACTGAATTACTCAGTAGAATAGGGATCCATTTAACAAATAAGCCTAAAGAATTTTGTTCTTGATTGTGCTTGCTGAATGGTGTGATTAGTATAGAGAAAAAAAAATAGATAAACAGTTGAAAATTTGCTGCTTAGATTTAAAATTCCAAAACATAGGGCTTTACATAGATCAAATGAAACAGAGGACCCAACCCTTTAAACTGTATCCACCAACATATAAAAGCAAAAACGCCCTAAAATTCTTGAGAAGCAGAGCCGATCTCTTTATCTTTTCCTCCAACTTTCTTTGGCAACAGCGTCGAGTGAATATTAGGAAGCACGCCGCCGTTCGCGATGGTGACACTGCCCAACAGCTTGCTTAATTCTTCATCGTTCCTCACGGCCAATTGAATGTGCCTCGGCACGATCCTGGTCTTCTTGTTATCCCTAGCGGCGTTACCGGCGAGCTCTAAGACCTAAACCAATTTTAACAAAAATTAAATCAGGAAATTCAATGTTTACAACGAAGGGGAAATAGGGGGAACGAATAAAAAAGAAAGTTACCTCGGCTGCTAGGTATTCGAGGACGGCGGAGAGATATACCGGAGCACCTGCACCGACGCGCTCGGCGTATTTACCCGCTTTGAGAAAACGTGCGATTCTGCCGACGGGGAATTGAAGGCCGGCCTTCGACGAACGCGAAACGGATTTGCTGGATTTTGGCTTTCCTCGGCCACCTTTCGTGGTAGCGGCGGCGGCTGAACTCATTTTCTGGCGGTTTTTCTTTTCGATTGGGAAACCCTAAATTTTGATCGAGAGTGTGAAATGTAATTTTGGATGGAGATGAATTGATTTGCTTCTGAAAGGGTCAGGGCGCTTGGATTTATAGAGACTGTGTAATGACTCTGATTGGTTTAAAGGATTCGTCCCGGATCGATGACGTGGCAGTGAGTAAAATGGAGCGAAAAAAGGATTGAAATATTTTGATATAAAAAATGGCGCGCGCGCTCAAACTATGAAATAATTTAAGCGCAAAGCTTTGGTCAACAATGAGTTTATACAATCAATTTAATGTTCTTTTTTTTCTTAGTATTAGATTTTGATAATTATGTACAGTCTCTATATCATTTTTATACTTTGTTAAATACCAAAATTTTATTAAATAAATAATGATTTTTTGAAGTAAAAATTAAAATAATTGTGAATAAAAAAACTAATATATTATTTTGTTTTTTTTAGTATAAAAATATACAATTGAAAACAAAAAAACACACTTTATTTTGAAAAACTAGTTCTTAAAATTTAATTACAAAAAATTATAAGGTAAATATAATTTAGTACTTAATAAAAAATTGAGAACTAGTTTTAATACAAGTATATAAAGTATAAAATTAGCAGTAATTATTTTATTTAATCCTATCAATTTCCATAAAATTAATCATTATTTGCAACTTTTTATTTATTAATAATATACCAATGATAAAAATATATTCGACATAAACTCAAAACAAAAAAAATTGAAGATTAACAAAAGAGGGAATTAAGGTTAATAAACTCCATAATTTTCATTTAATCAAAACATATCAACATCGTGATTACATGAACAGCATAATCAAAAACTACTAATCCACTTTATAGCAACAGAGTTAAAATTCTTGAGAGGCCGTTCCAACATCAACTTTCCCTTTCCCAGCGCCGTTCTTCTTAGGCAGAAGAGCCTGCTGAATCTTAGGCAAAACGCCGCCGCTCGCAATCGTTACCGACCCCAAAAGCCTGCCGAGCTCTTCGTCGTTCCTCACCGCTAGCTGGATATGCCTCGGAATAATTCGAGTCTTCTTGTTGTCCCTCGCCGCGTTTCCGGCGAGCTCCAGAACCTAAAATAAAAATCAAACAAAAATCAAATTAAATTTCACAACTAATTCCTCAAATAAGACTACATAGATAGTGCGATGAATTTTCCGGCGAACCTCAGCGGCTAGGTATTCGAGGACGGCGGCGAGGTAAACCGGCGATCCAGATCCGACGCGCTGGGCATACCGGCCCTTTTTTAGGAAACGAGCAACACGACCAACGGGAAACTGGAGGCCGGCCTTTGATGATTTGGAGACGGATTTGGTCCTGGAGGCGCCACGGCCGCCGGTGGACTTTGCTGCGGTGGTTTTCTCGCCCATGTTTTCGCCGGATATTTTTTGGAAATGAAATTTTGTGAAATTTTGAGTTTGTTGTGGTAGCTGGAAATAGAGATGTGTGTTTATATAAAGGAAATTAATTGGGTTCTTATTGGTGGGTCTTGTTATCGCTCGGATTGCCAGTGTGGATGGTGTGGATTCCGAGCGATTTTAAACGGTCAAGATTGATTGAATAACGAGGATTGCCAGCGTGGCTATTCAATTTTAAGTCAAGCAAATCATTTAGTTTAGTCAAACATTACGATACATTTCATTGTCTTGTTAATCTTCAGAAAGTAAATAGTAATATTTACGTGGCATAAAAGGATCATTCACCGCATGACTCGTTAGAACAATTTACAAGTCAACAATTGCAATAAAAATAATCAAATAAATAATTAAGTTATCCAAATATGTTATGTTCCACACAATAAAACAGATACTCTTTTAGAAGAAGAAAAAAACCCCGGTAAATAAAATTCCATTGAATTAATATCGTCGAGCAATGATTTCACAGGTGAGTTCTGAAAAAGTCAACGATCATGGGTTTTTATGGCTTCTTCTTTCATCGATCGATTAAGAATTATATTTACCGAATTATTTCCCTGTTTCCGACACTCCTCGAGTGATACTGATCGAGATTTTCTATTTTATTTTGCTTAATTTAGTTTCGATATAATTATTGTGTGATTCTGATACTGTGCGAGAGACTTTTTGAATAATTATTTTTTTTCTAATTCACAATTTCATGATAAAATTATTTTGTGATTTTCCACCAAGACCATGATTATTTTTTATTTTTTTGTTTCTTACTAAAATCAACAGATGTAGTTTGATCAGAACTCTGAATTCTCACCGCAGTGAAAACTGTATTTGAAATGCTGTTTGAAGATCAAGAAGCCAGCATCGAAAACATGGGCTACGGTTTAAGTAAACTGGAGATGGACTCTGATGATCTCTCCGGGTCCGGGTCAAACCCGGAAGACAATATCATCACTAGTCCTCGGCCCAGTAGGCAGTCAGATACCCTGGATAATGACATCGCTCAGCTGACTAAACTCCAGTCGCGTCCCCAGGAGAATCTGACTCGTTCCTTAACCGGGAAGCGTGAATTTCCGGTTTCGACCCTGAGAATGCTGGCTGGACGTGAGGCGAATCTCTCGGGACGAGGAAAGTTCTCGTCCGGAGACTGCCGCCATGTGCTGAGTAAATATCTTCCCGTAAACAGCCCGTGGGTCGTTGACCAGATGTCGAGCAGAGCTTATGTGTCGCAGTTCTCTCACGACGGGTCCCTTTTCGTTGCTGCTTTTCAGGTACTAGAGGTTTTCGTGTTGCGTTTATGTTCCGAAAATTACAAATATTGCATCGGCTTGTGTTTTTGATCTTTCATGAGTTCTGGGGATTGTAATGTTTTTAAGGGGGTGTTTGCAGTTTTTGAGACATAGGTGAGATTTCTTGTAACTAGGCTATAAACCTCGGGGGTATTTTCGGTAACTATCACTCGGTTATGCTTCAACCACTACAAATATGATTTTACCTAGACGATGCTCGGAGGGTTGTTTTTAACACTTGAAGGGGGTACTTGTTTCAACTATAGGTGGATTTTTTTGTAAGGTTTTGGAATTTTACGATAATCATTCTTATAATAGGGAAGTCAGATGAGAATATATGATGTAGAAAGAGGATGGAAAGTTCAAAAGAACATTGTTGCCAGAAGCTTGAGGTGGACTATTACAGACACGTCCCTCTCGCCTGATCAAAGATACCTCGTAAGTTTATTCGGTATTATCAATATTTTGTATGTGGTTCAATTTGCTTATCAATTATCAATATTCTCTGATATTATGTGCTTGAAGGTTTATGCCAGCATGTCACCGATCGTCCATATCATCAATGTTGGATCCTCCACAACAGATTCTCTAGCAAACATCACTGTATGATATAGTTCAAAACCTCGTTTTTTTAATGAAAAAATCTTTTAATTTGGCAATATTTTAGTCTGTTTTCTTTGTTTTTTACCCTACAGGAGATCCATGAAGGTTTAGATTTCTCTGATCCTGATGCAGGAGGATATTCTTTTGGAATATTCTCTTTGAAATTCTCAACTGATGGGCGGGAAGTTGTCGCCGGAAGCAGCAACGAGGATATATACGTTTATGACCTTGAAGCCAGAAAACTCTCTCTTCGAATCTCGGCTCATATGGTAGTTTTTTTACTATATATTAGCAGCCTAACCACTTTTGGTAAAATAATATGTAGATATAATACACGTGTTTTTCAAATAAGACATCGTTTCATTGAACTTAATGCAGTCCGATGTCAATACGGTGTGCTTTGCGGATGAAAGTGGTCATCTCATTTATTCAGGAAGTGATGACAACTTCTGTAAGGTAATTTTCCTCGATACGTTGTTTAATGTAATTATTTAGGATGAGAAATGTTTTATCATGATATTCTTTTATTATCTGATTTTGTTTTTTACGTCGTAATATGTTGTGGTGCTTATAGGTTTGGGATAGACGGTGTTTTAGGGCTAAAGGCAAGCCAGCAGGTGTCCTGTCGGGCCATCTCGAAGGCATTACGTTTATCGACACACGTGGAGATGGCCGTTATTTGATATCCAATGGGAAAGATCAAACCATCAAACTTTGGGATATACGGAAAATGTCGTCTAATGCTACTTGGTACGATTCATTCAAAACATCGTCAGTCTTTGGGATATATGAGAAATGCATTGATTTGATGTACGCTTATTTTTGCTTCTCGTTTAGTTATCAAGGGTACAGAAACTATGAATGGGACTACCGATGGATGGATTATCCTCAGCAAGCAAGAAACATCACACATCCATATGATCAATCCGTGGCTACCTATAAAGGTCACTCGGTTTTGCGTACTCTAATCCGTTGTTACTTCTCGCCGGAATATAGGTGAGAGTGCTAAGAATCACATTTACACTCAGAAAAAAAATGTTAATAAAAAAGTTGATTAAGATCATATATAATTTGCAGCACCGGGCAAAAGTACATCTACACAGGATCCCACGATTCTTGCATCTATATATATGATTTGGTACGTGTTAGATGTTGATTTTTATTTCATTTTTACTTTTTGTTGCCATTTGGGTTAAAGAAGTAATTTTTGAACTTCTTCAGGTAAGTGGGGCCCTTGTCGCAAAGCTGCAGCACCACAGATCAACGGTGAGAGATTGCAGCTGGCACCCGAAATACCCGATGCTGGTCAGCTCTTCCTGGGACGGAGACGTGGTGAGATGGGAATTCCCTGGGAACGAGGAGGGCCCACTTCCGGCAAACAAGAAGAGGCTACGAAGGAGGCACTTTTATTAGAGTACGTAAACACATGATAATAATTTTACGTCGTTTCTGAAACAATCATATGCCAAATAAGGACGTGCTTCGTTGCCTAGTAGTAATTTTCCTTTGCTGTATAGTAACATTTTAGCAGATACTTTTTATTTTAAACATCATATTAGAATGAAATATATGTACCAAAAATGCCCCTGGTGCATGACCCTAATTCCCAATTCTACCCCTTTCGACGCTTACACTGCTCCTTAGGCCTCGTCTTCTGCTTGCCAGCCTTCCATGGACAGGGTGTCTCTACGGGCAAGACCATACAGTTATACTGCAGGCACAAGGATGAACTCGACGGAATCTCAGCCTTCGGATCAATCTCGATTCCAGTCAAATAGTTATGATGCAAATAAAGCACCTGAATACTACCAGACAGCAACTGACTCACTAAGCTGCCCGGAACCTGACCTGTGAATCGGTTGTTATTCAGATACAAACCCTGGACCGTTGAAAAAAACGGCGATATCTCGCCCGAGAAACGGTTGAAGCTCAGGTCAACGGTCGGGATCTTCACTTGACCGTCCGGTTTGACCTGGCCAGAAAACCTATTTCTGTTGAGATAGAGGTTTTTGATAGGGAAACTGAATAAGTTAGCCGGAATCCTTCCGGTGAGCAGGTTCAAGCTCAGGTCGACGTAGTTTAACCGGTTAAGATGGTATAGTGATCGGTCGACTCGGCCTGTGAGAAGGTTCCGGGACAACGAGAGGTATTCGAGAGAGGGCGGAAGGCCATGTGGGTCGAGTGGACCGGAGAAATCGTTGTTCTTCAAATCGAGCCGAATTAGGGTTTTGGAAACGAAAGATGGGACTGAGCCGGTGAGCCAGTTGTGGGAGAGGACGACGTTGGACAATGCCGGCAGGGCTCCGATGGCCGGCGGTAGATTTCCGGTGAGATGATTGTAGCTGAGATCGAGGGTCTGGAGTTCCCGGAGCTGGCCGAGGCTCGCCGGTATTTCGCCGGAGAGGAAGTTTCCGGTGATGGCTAGAAACCGGAGGGACGTTAGCTGAGATAATGTATGGGGCAATCGCCCTATGACCCGACCCGGAACGATTGTCAACTCGGAGAGGGATGAGAGGTTGCCGATCGCCGGGTCGACCCGCCCGGACAGGCCGGGCGACCCGGCCCGAGTTTCGCCGAGGTTGAGGGAGATCACTTTAACGCCGTCTTCGTCGCAGGAAACGCCGGAGAAAGTGCAGGGATCGGAAGTGAAATCCCAGGAGGCGAAGTAGTTGGAACCGGGCAGATCGGAGAAGCTTTTTCGGATGGATTGCAGCGAGAGGAAGTCGATCGCGTCGAGGATTGCATGCGCGGGAAACAAATATTGGACTAACAGTATTATTATGAATCCGTAAGCGCAAGATATATTTTTGGGCATTGTTTGGGGTTGTGTTGAAATGTGCAGAGAAATGGAGATGGAGGAGAATGAGTTTATCAGGTTATTAATTATGGAAATTAAAATTATAGGCCCATTTTTTGGAAAAAAAAAAATCAAAAATCTGGCTCGTTTGGGAGTTACTGTATTTTTGCGTAAATTAAGTATTTGAATTAATTGCTTTGTTTTTAAACGTGTGATTATAAATTAATTAATTAATTTAAAGGATTTGAAGTTGAACGGTTGTCCAAGCCTCCATGGGGGCGAACGAGGCAGAGGTTCAGACCGAATAAAAATTGAACGCTAATTTCCTAAAATAAATCTCCTTTTCATATAGTTATACTGTACTTCCTTCCTGATATTTTTAACAGAAATACTAACTTGCAAGTATAATTGTAAAATAAAAACTAAATTAAATTATTTCAAATTATCATTTTTCTTTTTTTTTTTCTTTTCTTTTTTTTCCTTTCTGGGTAGAAGAAATTGTTACACAAATCGGAAAGCCAACAGAGTAACAAGTCACGTATGTACAAGATCGATGGATCGAACATCCAAAATACAGCAAATGCAAAACCCACATCACGCACAGTTTTTTTTCCTCCCGAGAACAACAATGTTGAATGTTCTATACACAATAAAGTAGTATGTACAAACTTTGGATGTAGGGACTGGTTCGATTCCTAAAACTCCCATACCCGAGCAACAATTAACCTAAGATCATAGAAAAACACAAAAAAAAAACATTGAATTAGAGCATAGAAAGACGATGATGAATTAAATGAAAACAGTTAATAGCTGTATATAGTTAAGATTAACTCACAAATTAAGTCTTGGAAAAATAACCCATCTTTAAATGTATTAAAAAGTTTAGTAACAGTATACTGTATAAGGTTAATTTTGAAAATTTCAGAAATATCCTTGAGATTCGGTTTAATTATAAAAAATAAAAAAAAAACAGTACTTTCTAAAATTACAAATACCCTTAAATATTTGTTTTTAGTTTAAAATTTACACCCTCAAGACAAGAGGGCAGCTCAAGGAGGTATTTCAAATTTCAAATTATAGGTATTTTTTTCTTTCTATTTCTGGTAATGAGTCTAAACCTTAGAGCTAGTTCCATAAATATCAGGCTGTAAAGGAAAACAAATGATCCAATCTTACCTTCCTCGGAAAAATCAAACATGCCACCAATCCATCCTTCTTCTCCCTCGGGTTTTTCCTCTTCAT
Source organism: Euphrasia confusa (assembly GCA_954870475.1). Lineage (NCBI taxonomy): Eukaryota > Viridiplantae > Streptophyta > Magnoliopsida > Lamiales > Orobanchaceae > Euphrasia > Euphrasia confusa. Next base: position 54,637,555 of record OX940951.1, on the reverse strand, counting down.
GGCTGGTATTACCGCCGGTCTCATCTATCTCATCAGAATCAACTTCACAGAACTTGGCCTTGTTACTATCACAGTACCCTTCCTTAAACAACTGCCCAAAATCCACCGTTGTTTCCTTCTCCGCCCTCGAAGTCATAACAGTATTGTGCACAACATCTGGTGATGTAATCTCGTTCCCTGGTGAGGATGACCGACTAATGGCACCATCATCGCCAACAAAATTGATGTTCTTGGAGGGCAGGGGCATAATTATGGGCCTGGATCTATTGTTGTTTTTAAAATCACCCGTGGCATGAGTAACATGAACCGGAGATCTATCTATGCTCATGTGGTCCAAATCGAGCAGATTCTCCATCCGTCTAGATGATCCTGATGAAGAAAAAAATATCTCGCAAAAATGAGTTTGGACCCAGAAATAGGATATTAGGATCAAAAGATAAAATTTGCATCAATTTAAATTAAGCCTGAAAGTCGCCTCGTACAAGCCATTTAAAGAGAACTTATAAGAATTCCAGAGGGTTAATTAATATCATACCTCCTTCTGAGCTTTCAGTTGAACTAAATGACGGTGGATTCGAATGAAAAATGATACTTGCTTCATTGGTCTTTTCTTTAGCTTGGCCAATATTAAAGGACACACTAGAATATTTTCCTTCAGAAGGTACGGATCTGCAAAAACACCAACCAATACGCAGATGGAAGATATAAACAAGTACAACACTACTGCTTAGAACATGCAAGCCCGGATATGGGGTCCAGATAGAAAGAAAAGACAACCCATATACAAGCAGAAAAAATAACCAATGGGAGAGGGGGCAAGGTGCTTCCACGTTTCTAGCCGCATTTAAAAGCTGAGTACACTACCAATAAATCAGGACTGATTTACTGAAAACAATGAATTTAGGTTGCCAATTTAGATTCTAACAAATTATGCATGTATTGTTCTTTCATCCACTTGAAATTGTCTTTCGAGAATTGGTTTACCAATCAGGAGCAGAATCAGCAAATTAGACACTAAAATAATTAATAAAATGCATCTAAAATAAAAGAGGGTGTTTACCGGTCGGGCCAGACAGATCTTGCTCTAGGGAAATTGTCGAAGATTGGCAACAAATTCTTGTGTTTTATTTCTATTTCATGCAAAGAAGCCATTTCGATCTCAAACTCCCCGTCTGAATAAAACTCTGCTCTGGGAGGCTCCATTACGTGGAATTGAATCTAAAATTTACAATGTCATATTAGTTTCAAGTGACGCCATCATAAGACACAGAAGACATCAGCACTTAAAAAAATATAGACCTTTGAATTCTGCCATATGGGTAATCTACAAGAGTTTATTTGAACTTCTGCATTCGACAGGTACCACTGCCATCTCTCCGCTGACTTCAGTGAGTTATTTTTAACCAGTTTTTTCTCCACAGAAAATGAATCCTCTTGGGAACCCGTTTTGGACTCATCGTCAATCTCAGGATCATTTGACCCATCAAAGATACTCCCAAAAATACACTCCTCTCTCTCCATATTATCCATCCTCCTGCACACATCCCACCACTGCATGGGCTCAACTGTCACCCTTAACTCCTCATTTTGTGAGTTGGCTAGTTCACCCTGTTCATACCCCATCAGGGACACAATCTCGTGTTGAACAACAAAGCCTGATGGGGTATAAACCAATATGTGCTCCAGTGAGACACCACTCGACTTATCATCCATAGAACCAGTAGAGTTAGTATTATGAAAAACCGCGGCAACTGCTCCGGATGGAACCCATAACTTACCCACTACTGAGGCAGCAACATTGTTTACCGAATTAATCATGCCAGAGTCACTGCATTTGATCCGGGTCACAGCAGAGGGGGTAGAAGTATGTGGTGGCAAAGAGTGTTGTTCATTTATAGTGAATGAAGAAGAAGACCACCATGGTGAAGTGTGAGCTAAAAACAGAGATGCGTTTTGACCGTGAGTATAGAGAGTTTGGAAACCAACATTCCCTCCAAAGGGGGACAGGATATAGATATGGCAGGTTCCTCTTGATGATACAATAGCAATCCACTGGCTGTAATAACTAAAACAGATATCTTGAATGACCTATAAGAAACAATGCAAAGGATGGATTCAAGAGTGTTCAGGCATTCTAAGAAGAGATGGCATTGCAGAATTAAACAAAGCACAGTGGGAATATGTGTATATACTTACAGCACTGGTTATACCACGATGCAGTTTGTAAAGATGCACATAAGAAGTACTCCAGTCACCAGAGCCCGATCCACCACTTTTATGGAACGGCATTATCCGGAAGATATTTATGTTATTCCCATGTATGGAGGCAGTAACCAGAAGGGTCCCACTCGAGTCGAAGCATAAAGCGGATATTGGACTTGTATGAGCTCTAAACTGTGATACAACCTCTGAGGAAACAAGGTCCTTCACAACAATCTGTAATTGAAAATTATAATTTTTTTTACGAAAAAATTTAATATCTCCATGGTAGTTCCCAAATTAGAAAGTTCTAAATTTGTGAATTCTTGGTCAACAGTAATTACCAAAAAGAAGAAATTAGTGTAAGAAAATGTATCACTAGTTTGCACATACCACTCCAGCATTCTCGGGTTCTGATGCTGCTAGCTTGCCAGCTTTCCATCCAGGAGAGCTTGGACTATCAGGAAGCCGCTCTGGGTAGTACTTGTATAATTTCTTGTATCCCATGTCCCCCAGGGTGAATAGCCCAGCAGCCAAGTGTTTGCCGGATTCCACTGCATATCGGGCCATCATTGAGCCACTGCCCGGAGATGTTGATGGACTAACACTAGAGGCAAGGGTCTTTGGGCTCACCCGACCCATATTTAACTGAAATGGACGGTTAGGAGGATATGCCAACCACCTTGGGCCCACAGCCATTGGACCGTATCCTGTGTTGATACCAAATCCACCTTGATCTCCGACACGAGGAACAGGATAGGTCACAACAATGAACTTTTTCTCAAGGGTAAGGGTGTCAAAGCAGTAAACCTGCTCAACAAATAAATAAAACCAAATCTCTTGCCCATCAGTTTTTGAAAGAAATCAGATTCTGATGAACACATATCCATGTATTATATCTGGTAAACAAATACATGAAACCAATTATCACTCTGATCTTACATGTATGGAATCTCATTCTATTTCAAATATTTATCCTATATATAATAAGCAGTGGTTGGAAATTTTAGCGATTTTCTGGACTTGGTGTATACGAAGCTTTTTCTAAAGAAGGTACATCCACAAAGAGAAAAATACAAGTATAAGCCTAAAATGCTGCTTGACACATCACCCTAACTGCAAAACACAATGAAGAGACCCAAAAGTAAAGGAAAATTATTCATTTTAAATCTGGGAAAAGAACAAAAAATCATAAATAATTCAAGTTTGTTCATCCTTACTTGACTTTCTAGTACCTCATTTAGTTAAAGGATAGGTCTACATTATAATAACATCTGCTTGATTCTTCCTCATTCTCATTCATGCTCTCTTTAATTATTATTTTTTGCTTTGTGTGTAGGTACTCGTAACTAAAAAATTCACACCATTGAATCTCATTCCATATACTTACTTGTTCTTCAAGACCAATAGCTACTACCCGTGGACTGCATCTAACCATAAGCACAGCAGACTTAAAGTCAACAACCTTCACATATTCATTCGATTTCATCGAGTAAAATCGAACTGCAGTAGGGGGGTCCAAGCTCCCAATTAATGGTTCTGTTGAATATCTAGCGGGCCCTTGGCCAGTATACTGGAATGAGTTGATTCTTTCATCCTCATTCCCTCCAATGACGACAAGTATGGGATGTGAGGATTTGTACTTGCTAGTAGCATCTGAATATGCAGGAGATGGAAGCATCTGTAAGAAGGTAACTGGCCCATCACGCTTGGAAACCAATTCACTCAAGCCAGACGCATCCTCAACATCAAAGACCTGAAAACCCTTTAGATAACCAAGTAATAGGACCCGTCTGAAGGCAGATGGACTTGTCTCTAATTTGTCAAAGCCAGCCCATAATACCTGGCCAACAAAAAATAAGATGTATATCAACATAAGAACCACATTCACTAATAACGTGATCTTATCAAATAAGCAGAACTAATATTCCTCCTAACCCTGATGTGATCATATGAATTTTCTGTTATGAGGTGAAAGCAATAATCAAGAGTGGTATGTTGTAATTTTGAGTTAAAAGTGGTCATGTATAGGCATTAATCTTCGAGAGTAACATAAAATGAACAACTGCAGGGTTCCTGGCACAGATCGGAAAAGGCAGAATTTAGAACAAAAAAACAGCAAACGATAAGTATTGTCTACTCAAGTGGTCCAGTTCGACCAATGATGTCATTTACGACTAGAAAGATCATCAAAAAGCATGTTAATTACTATAGACAAAATATACCATCAACGCCACAAATGCAACTAGAAATATTTACAAAAAACAGTTGGATAGTCTTCTGTTACTAAATGTTCCCATTCTACCCAGCACACAGAACAACTAGTAAAAGATAATCTCACACATAACAACCAGACTTCAGACTTCACAAACGAATAATCTTTTTAAGAACTAGAATACTATCTTCAACAGGTAGCTAAATCATATGATAAATGAGAAAACCTTCCGAATTATTCAATAAAAAATATATATAACCAACAGCTCGAGTTCTATTCAGAACCATAAACGAGCTAAACGATTGGGGGCATGTAATCAGAAATTTCGACCTGCTCTTTCCGATCGTCTCCGGGGGAGGACATTGACGCAGCAACGGACGCGCCGGCCGAGCGCACGGCGGTGCTAGCATTCGTCGACACCGTCTTGATACAAGACGATATTATCCTCAAGGAATTAGGCAGTAATCTGCTGTTTTTCCCTTTACCTTTCCTCATTTAGCCACCACCGAGTCACGGTCACCGGTACGATCCGATTCCACTCCGCCGCTGTCGCGCACCGCCGCACAGTTCGACGTACCAACCTTACTGTCGATCATCAAATTCCACGATCGCCGGAGAAATGAAGACACCGCGGTGAAACAATCGCAAGATTTCAGGACCCTTTTTTCCCTTAATTTAATTTTTGGTGATTTTTTTTGGAGTTTGACTTGAAGCAATTGCTTTCTTTTACTGTCCATGGACTCGGTTACATATGTACACGCGATCCCTTCGTGCTGTTTGCGCCGTAAGCAAAATCTATCCATAAATAAATTTTGGAAATAAGTCGCATTTGGATAAAAAAAATAGTAGTATTGTATACATAATCAAATTTTTATCTCATGGTTCTACATAACTTTTTTTAAGTAACAACTATGGTAATACTCTCGTCTAAAATATTAAACTCACTCATACCTAGAGTGAGTATTTGATCGAGATGTTAAGTAGTAACTTTTTTTGCGGTGAATAAACTATTACTCCCTCTGTTTTCATAACAAAATACAAAGATCAAAGTTATGTTATTATGAAATGAAACGAGTATTAACATTAAGTGTTCGATTACAAATCACGAGTCAAGATTCCTATTAAACCTCGATCAAAGGCCATGATTACCTCCCCATCTCCCTCTCGCGCTTGATCGATTACTTCCTCTCGTGCTACTTGTAATCGTGTAGTCATCACCGCTTTTATTCGAGAGGTACTAGATTTTTTTTAATTCTTTATTTATAATTTGTGAATGAAATTATCATAAAAACAAAACTAGGAACATAGATAGATCTTAGATAGTTGCATCTCTTATACTAGTACATATCAAGAAAGGTACCTAATCAAGGTCCCCACTCCCCACTCCCCATCAACATTCTTATTGTGTACATCAAAACTACAGTAGGGTCAGATCAGATCGAATTCAAATCGAAAGGGACTCTCCTGGGCCCGATTCTCATGGAACTCGCCCGACCCATCTGTCGTTCGAACCGGGTACACAACATCATCTATCTCGACATAACTTATTCACAACAACATAAAAGCTATCCAACTTCCTTCATTTTTGTACTATGATTTTCCGTTTGACTAAAACTGTCTCTTCTTTATGATACATAGTATTAACATTGATCGCCTACTCGAACGTGTTCACCCATTAAGCTTCCACGACCATCTGATTTCGCAGATTTAAACTGTCCAAACCTCTCGGGAGACTGTACTTTTCGGCGCTAAAGAGCTCCTTGTAATACTTTTTCCAGCTCGATAACTTTTTACATTTTTTGATCAAGTCAAGGCTCCCACAGCTCCCGCGTAGAAGAAGGAGAACCTGAGTTCAATAGAAGAACCGGCAGATCAACTCGAGTAATTCTCTTAAAAATACAATAGCTTTTAGTGTTTCTGAAAATTATATTCAAGTGTTTTTTATTTTTTTATTTTCTTAAAATAAAGGTAACATGCCTGACTCATTCGGGGGCGCGTAATTGAAGATTCTTGCACGCACAATGAAGCTGCCAAAATCATGAGATTCATTTGCGTAGGATTATAGGCCTCGGCTAGCAAGGGGTCTACAAGCTCTCGGATTTTGTTCTTCTTGAACAGAGGTTTGACCTATACACAAGAAGAAAAAAAGATCCTTTAAATGAAGTACGATTTCTAGCATGTGGCAATTAAAAGGATGGCGTGCATAGGAATTCACATACCCACATAACTAGGCTCTGCTGGGAGTAATCCAGCGCTCGACGGCCCGTGATTAGCTCCAACAGGAGCACTCCATATGCGAATACATCGGTTTTTTCGTCAACAATTCCGTGCATCAAGAACTCGGGTGCTAAATAACTGCAGAGACCGACCAGGATAAGGGCCTCTAGTGAAATTGATATAAAAACTGAGTGATGAGAGTATATGTGTATATGGATATGTGGACACTCGTCTCACCCGAAAGTGCCTTCAAACTTCGACACTGTGAGGTGGGTCCATCTGTCCGGCAGCCATTTTGCAAGTCCGAAATCACATATCTGATCAAGAAGTAACTTTTAAGGTCAGCCATCTACATTAAAATTACATAAATGATAAATACCCTCGAAGATTATTTCAATGTTGAAACTAAGGGGCTACATGTAACATTTTTCTTAGGACTTTTTTGTAACTAGGTCGAACTCCAAATGTTACTTTCTGCAATTAACCCTTAAAACATTACCTGAGGCTCAAAGTCTTCTGTGAGCAATATATTCGCAGCCTTAATATCTCTGTGAATAATCCTCCTTTGACAACCCTCGTGTAAATACAACAGCCCCTGAGCGATACCAACTGCAACCTTGTACCTAACATTCCACTCCACCTTCTCTCTTGAATCTATTTCAATCAAAAAATATCAGACATATGACGAAGTAATTAAAAAAAAAAAAAAGAGAAATTGAATAATGGTACTAACTGTGAAGCATTGAAGCTAAGCTTCCAATGGGAGAAAACTCGAGGACAATATGCATTCCACCTTCAACCCCGTAACCTATCATCTTAGCCGTGTTGGGATGATTCACATGCCCCATTATCCCGAGCTCCGTGAGAAAATCTCCTATCCGGTCCTCGGTGGGACCTTTAATCATACGCTTGATGGCAACGAGTTGACCGCCTCGTAAACGACCTCTATACACCTCAGCATAGCCACCCTTTCCGATTAAATAACCTGTCATAATAAATCACAACCATTTAAAATGTAACCAAGATTTGAAGGGATGATTACAAAATGTAACCTTAAGGTTTTGTCTAAATGCCAATAATTCCCCGATGTCTGGTGAGATACATTTTTTCAATTTTCAACTATTTAGCAAAATGAAATTATGCTTGAAATAACTTAGCAAACGACATCATTATAATCACAAAGTTCATATCGAAACGTGAATTCAAACTTTTTTCCATTTTTTAATCATACAAATCGAGAATTATCACATTTCCCACTAAACCTCTGGTAGATTTTGTAATTCTCGCAAAATCGAATGACAAAACAACACAAAGTTCACTTATACACAGCTCACCTTGGCAGAAATTGCTGGTTGCCGCCTGGAGTTCGGAGAGGCTAAAGTTCTTCCATTGAGGCTTAAAATAGTTAGAATCGGCATCTATCAATGGACGGCTAGGATTCTCCCTCATGCTACCGCTAAACCTTTTCGATAATTTAAAGGCGTTGAGAGGATGATGCAATGTGGATAATTGCCTTTTGGATTTAAATCTCCACAAATGAAAAAACTCGGCCAATTTCTTCGAGGCTGGTTTGGGATCAAGAATGGAATGCCCTTGTGATTCGGAAGTGCTTGCTTTCGTAGAATCCGATTGAGATTCTGAGGTTCTTAGGAAGTCCTCAAGAACAGTGTCAGGGGAATAAACTTTTGTTTTCTCTTTTTCTTTCTCCATTGTTCAAAGTCACAGCTCTATGAAGAGAACAACACAAATCATTGAAGGTTGAAGGATAGAAAACAGAGCATTCCAATGTCAGGTAATATTTTTAAGGAAAATTTATGGATAATTTCGAAATAATTACACAGCCCATAAACCATAAATATGAAACTATTAATAAATAATAAATTATACGAGGAACAAATAAAAATGTGATTTTTAAGAACAGGGGAAAAAACAAAGTAAAAGGAAAAGCAACAGCAATTCAATACACTTACCATAGAGCTTGAACCCAGACAGTAAAGAAACTATGATTTGGACAGGACAACGGGATGAAAGAAAAAAGATATGTAAAAGACAGGGTTTTTTTTCTTTCCTTTTTCAGAAACAGAGGATTCTTGATTTATTTTTCACTTGGGCAAAACAACAAACACCTTATGTGTGTTCTTGATCTTTTTGAAGGGAGGTTGTGAGTAATTATTGTTGGGTTATTCTTCGAAGACAAGCTGATGTTAATAGTGTTTACTTACTGCTCGCACCCACCCACCCACCTTACCTTACCAGAAAAATAAAATAAAATTTGATTTTTATTTTTACTGAAATAACAAACAAAAATTAAAAACGTACGAGGAGAACATGATGTTTTTTGTGTTTATCGGATTTTCTTGGGCGGTCGGTGCAGAGGTGTTTTTTTGGGGCTGCTGCAAGTTGCAGAAGGTCACGTGCCTGTCTCTGTTTTCGTCGTCATCGATCAACGTTCGGATATTACCGGTCAAAACAAAATTTATACAGTATTTTCTTTTTATTACTCTATTTATTTGAACTTTATTTATTAGTTGCGTGCGATTATAAATTTTTTGATATTGAAATTTTTTATACGATCATCTTTCGGTTAACGAACACTAACATCTTCTTGAACACTTATAGGTCGGTTCAATTACAAACAAACACACTTTTTTGTAGTTAATTCGCTCAAATTTGTAGTAATATATTTTTATGTTGATCGCTCAAGTCGAACTCCAATGCTAAAAAATACTACTATGAAGCACAACGTGTTTATGAAATTGTTGTGTGAGATATAAAGATTACGTATTTTGCACTTGTAGTTTTGTGTGTGTACGTAACGTAAGTTACAATTATAGAAAAATATGTTTGTATATTGTATCCATCCATAATTATTACAGCACTCACTACACTGCGCTTCTACATTCTGTATTATGAAAGTTCGATTCTTTGTTGTCGTGAGAATCACGCAGCCCGCGTCCTTCTCCCATCTTTACCCAAGGATATTTTTATAATTTCAACATGTTTTTTTTACTATTACAAGTTGTTGAGTCACACACCCACATGTAATTATAAAGTGTTAATTTAATCTCTTAATCATAACTTGTGATTTAGCAAGTAACTAGGGGTGGGAATGAGCCAGGCTACCCGACAGGGGCCTATGGCTCGGCCTACAAAAGCTCGGTTCGGCTCGGCTCGTTTATTAAACGAGCCAGGCTTAAGCTTTTTTAAAAGCTCGTTTATATAAACAGGCCAGGCTTAAGCTCTATTCCAAGCCTTTTAAGCCTAACAGGCCGGCCTATTTAATATATATATATATAAATAAATAAATAAATATATTAATAAGGTATATATCTAATTTTAGAGAAAAATAATATTTTTAATTTTAGTTTTTTCTAAATACATATTAATCATTATTCTATGATTGTTATCCCACATTGTTAGAAATTTAAAATTAAAATGTGATTATCTTATATTGATTGGATGATATTTTTTAAACATTATTTCTATTTAATATATATATATATAAATAAATAAATAAATATATTAATAAGGTATATATCTAATTTTAGAGAAAAATAATATTTTTAATTTTAGTTTTTTCTAAATACATATTAATCATTATTTTATGATTGTTATCCCACATTGTTAGAAATTTAAAATTAAAATGTGATTATCTTATATTGATTGGATGATATTTTTTAAACATTATTTGTATTTATAAAATGTTGTTCACGTTTTTAATTATTATTAATTATTGAATAGTTAAAAGTTAAAAATAATTTTATAAAATGAATTAAATATAATTAAATTTAATTAAAATATTTTTATTTGAATTTTAGATTTATTCACTAAATCAAGTTAAAGTTAAAATTGTACTTAAAAAGGCTTTTAAAAGGCTTTCAGGCCGGGCCTATTTACAAAAAAGGCTTAGGCCGAGCCTCTTAAAAAAGCCTACGATAGGTACTAGGCCAGGCTTGAGCCTAAATTTTTTAAACCAGGCCCAGGCCTATTTAAGCAAAGCCCGGCTCGGCTCGGCTCGTTCCCACCCCTACTAGCAACGCAAAGAATTCACTGTAATCGCTCGACTAATCAATCCAAGATCTGATCATTGCACATCTAATATCTAATTGGATACTCGAGATTATACTGGAGTGCGTTATTATGGGACAAAAGTAATAATATGATTCTTATATATACATACTTAGCATAGTTTCATCCGATGATGCCTCAGGGGCTTGTGGTGATATTGACTGTGGCATGAAAAAATTAAATTCCTATAGAAACAAAAATAAAAAAATGCAAGAGATAATGAATATACAAATTATGTAGTACTTATCATAATTCAATATATAAATTTATTTTGGAATTTGAGTTCAGTCCTAAAGCCTTCTAATGATTTTGACAACTAAGACATTATTCATCACCCTTATATTTAATTTTTAATTTATCTAATTTCTTGCTTTTGTCAACATTACTACTTCTGGTGCCTAAAGTTTTCATACCAAACCAACATTACTTACCAATAATTAATAATTAATGGAAATGTTAAACATCGTTGTCCAATGATGAAATGACAATTAATAAATAAATAAAATAAATCATGCTCTTATTATACTTTTATGTATAGTAGACACTAGTATACAGTGTTCAATATATATATATATATATATATATATATATAAATAAGGAGGAGAGACGAGAAACTCCACCTCACTTGATTGGAGGTTCCTCGATTGGGTAGGATGTAAATCGAGAGATGTGCTCGAGTAGCAGACACCTGTGCGAGAGAGCCAACAAGTCTTAACCCAGGACAAACCTTCATAATATTTCAATGAAAATTTGTTCCACTCGAAATTCAAATCTTTTATCGAAGAATTTCACCCATATCATCACAGACTTTACCGCTAGTCTATGCCCATAGAGACGATATTCAAATTTGATAGCAACAACTATCAAAGCATGACAATACTATACTTAATAGTGTGATTATTTTTCTGAAAAGAACTCATTTTTTAATAGGGCTACAAAATGGGCTTGTCCTGAATGGTCGGCCCATTAGCTGCGCTGGGCTAAATATTGGGCGGCCCAAAATAAATTGGGCCTGTAAATCTAAGACTTATATAGAAACCCTCTCAACACACTCCATCACCACGCAGTCCGCATGGAAGTCCTCCATTCCAAATCCTCCGACGCGGAACACCACAAACCGCCGCCGCCGGCGCTCGCCGTGGAATCGAGCGACGATCTCCTCCGCGATATTTTCCATCGCCTCAGTCCGAAAACTCTCGCCCGATTGAAACTAGTCAGCAAGCGCTGGAACTCCCTCATCTCCGACCCGGATCTCCTGCGGAACCGCCCGGCCCGACCCGCCGACGGCCTCGTCTTCCCGGCTCACCGCATCCTCCCTTTCTTCATCGCCCCGTTCGACACGTCGCGCGCCAACCCGAAACCCCTGATCTTCTCCTGCACTCAGCCTTTCGACTCGCTCGCCTTCCTGCACGGCTCCAACGGCCTTTTACTCTGCTCCGGAAAGGACAAATTAAACGATTTCGCAGAGGCGTACTTCGTGATCAACCCCACCACCTCGAAACACACGAGGCTCCCCGATCGCCCAGTCGACTCCTCGAATACGAAAACGCTAGGGATGTGTTTGGCGTTCGACCCGTCCGAGTCGCACCGCTACAAAGTCGTTTGCCTCTCGGGATCCGAACTCGAGTGTAAACAGTTCTCTGTTTACTCGTCCGAGACTCTCTCTTGGAGGAAGATCGAAAGAACCGAGACTACGACCCCTTTCCCAGTAGGCAAACTGGACATCGAAAACGGCGTGTACTGGAACGGGTCGCTCCATTGGATCCCCAAACCCGGACCCGCGGACTCTGATAGTGTTTATTTCGACCCGCATCGCGGAATGCTTCGAGTGTTCCCATCGCCTCCTGCGCATTTTAGTGGTAGATACTTGACTCATTTCGGAGAGTCTTGTGGGCACTTGCATTTCGTCGTCCACAATCAGGGAAGCCTCGATGTGTACGAGATGAGTCGGGATTATTCCGGCTGGTTTCTCAAGTACTCACGTCGCCATGTCAATTTCATTAGTCCGGGAGTACAATCTATTTACGGATTCGATATGTACATAGATGGAGTCAGCATTCACGCTTTGGTTCGGGACGACGAGGATTGCTGTGTGATTGTCCGCTTGTTGTCGAAACGGGCTACTACGTTACAGTACAACGTCGATAAGACGTTGTATCCGTGGCATTATAATGGACTTCCATTGCCCTACTTTGAGTCCATGTGTCCTGTTTAGTTTTAGATTATTGTTTTCATACTTTTCCTTCCAAAGTTAAATTTGTGTTCTTACTGTCTTGATTAATTAATTATCACACTTTTTTTAATTATCTCAAATCAATTGTGAAATCTAATTTAAGGAAATAATTATTTTTAATATTGTATTTTCACTTATTTTAAAAACTATTCTTTTAACTTGACTTTATTAATTTTAAAATACTAAGTATATTTTTACTTTTAAATTTTCTATTAAAGAAATTGATAAAACAATAATTTAATTTTTCCTATTTTTTGTTTTATACCTCCAATTTTGCGTGGCCCAATCAAAATTGGGCTTTATATATGTAATGCGCATATAAACTTCATTATAGAAACCCTCGAATACAGTACACATGAATCCGATCGATTCCAAAACCTCCCACACTGAACATCGCAACAAACGGATGGCGGTGGCTCGCGTCACTTTTAGCGACGATATCCTCAGCGAGATTTTCCCGCACCTCCGCCCCAAAATTCTCGCCCGACTCAAGCTGGTCTCCAAGCGCTGGAACGCCCTCATCTCCGATCCGCATCTCATGCGGAACCGCCCGACCCGACCCGCCGACGGCCTCGTCTTCCCGGCGCTCCGCCTCCTCCCCCTAATCGTCGCCCCCTTCGACCATCCGCAAATCAATCGAAAGTCCATCACCTTCTCCACCAACCAACCTTTCGCCGACATCGAATTCCTCCACGGCTGCAACGGTCTGCTCCTCTGCTCGGGAAAGTACAACCGAGACCTCGTCTACTTTGTAATCAACCCCACCACCTCGAAATCCGCTGTCCTCCCGGATCGCCCAGTCGACGAGTCGATGAAATTGTTAGGGATGTGTTTGGCTTTCGATCCGTCCGAATCGCCTAGTTACAAAGTCGTCTGCGTCTCGGGATCCGAAATCAAAGACGAACCCCTCCCTCGTCACGTGACTCGCGTGTGCAAGCGGTTCGAGGTTTACTCGTCCGAGACTTTCTCCTGGAGAATCATCGCGATGGAAACCCCCTTCGTAGGCGAATTCGACATCGCGAACGGTTCGTACTGGAACCGGGCCCTCCATTGGATCACCAAACCCGACCCGCGGGACTTCGATTCTTATTACTCGGACCATCGTACACCCGGCTTCCACACTATTTACTTGGACCCCCAAAACGAAACCCATAGTGTTTTCCCGTCGCCTCCTACTCCTCAACCACAGACTTACACGCAAAAACGAATTAAATACTTGACTTATTTCGGAGAGTCGTGTGGGCACTTGCATTTTGTTACGTACGAGTGCTTTGGTGGAAGTCTCGAGGTGTACGAGATGAGCCGAGATTATTCCGGATGGTTCCTCAAGTATTCGTCTAGTAACGTCAGCATCAGTAATTCGGATAGGAACTTGTATGGGGATGGCTGCATTCACGCCCTCGTTCGGGGTAAGAACGACGAGGATTGTTTTCTGATTTTCCGCGTGAAGGAAAGTACGTGGGAACAGGCTACTGTACGGTACAATATCGTGAGCGAGACCTATGAAAAATGGCACGATGATCCGTTAATTCCGTGGCATACCGGACTTCCGTTGCCCTACTTTGAGTCCATGTGCGCTGTTTAGTTTTTCTTGCTTAGACTTTTGATGCTTTTCAAGCTTGTAGATCTTTCCGAGGTGTTTTTCGATCAATTATGAAATGATAGTATGAATTATTCGGTTTTCACTCAAAAGCTCTGATACCACTTGTTATGATTTGTAATCTCAGTCTCACATCAGAAGACTACCATTGATGATGTTCAACATTTTAACATAATCCATTCCCAACGATTATAAATTAGTGTTATGTAGTTCTTTAAAATGTTTTTTGTCATGCACTGTATTTATTTTTTTGTCATACTAATAATAGAAGTTAGGCCACGTGGTGGAACAAATGAAATACGACAACTCATGATCTTAGATTCATTTTTATTTGAGAAGACGATTGATTACAGAGACGGCATGGCTAATAATCATGATACAGAGAGGGGAATCAGAGCTCCACTTGTTGCCAATGGAGGCCGACAAAAAACTCGATGCAAGGAAGATAGATGCATGGTGTATCTCAGCACTTTCGTCGCCGTTTGCGGTTCTTACTCGTTCGGATCCTGCGTAAGTTTTCTTTTTCTTAATTGATTTTAACAGGAATTAATGACTAGTGTCCTGAGATGTCTTTTTCCTTTTGCAGATCGGATACTCGTCTCCTACACAAACCGCGATCAGAGAAGACTTAAATTTATCCCTAGCTGAGTACTCATTGTTTGGCTCGATTTTGACGTTTGGGGCAATGATCGGTGCGATCACCAGCGGCATGATCGCGGATTTCACCGGTCGGAAAGGGGTAAATTCTCGTTATGAATGATACATTATAGCTTTCGAATGCCGGTCCTAAGTAATGCTATTGAATATATGTTGAAAATGAAATCAGGCCATGATAGTATCGAGTGGATTCTGTACCTTCGGGTGGCTGTCCATTTACTCTGCCCAGGTACACAATGTTCGATTCATAAACGAAAAAAATAGAAAGAAAAACAGTTGGATCTTGATTTGAAACAAAGTCTCGACGATTCACGCAGGGTCCCCTGCCTCTCGATGTCGGAAGATTGGCAACCGGATACGGCATGGGAGTTTTTTCTTATGTGGTAAATATGCTAAAACTTTGTTAGGATTCAGACCGCTCTACTCAGCTTACGATTATTGCTATAGGTTCCGGTATTCATAGCCGAGATCGCTCCCAAGGATTTACGAGGTGCTTTGACAACGATAAACCAGGTCAATAGTTTAGTGTACATGTTATTTTTTTGTATGTTTGTGTTCTTACATGAAATTTGAGCCGTTAATCCAATGCAGCTTATGATATGTACCGGAGTATCTGTGTCGTTTGTCATCGGCACATTCTTAACATGGAGGACTCTAGCTTTAGTAGGTAAGTTTTCGAGTTTTTTTTTTTCTCAAAAGAAAAATATCACAAGTACTAAACTTGTGCAGGCATAGTTCCTTGTGGTGTTCTCCTCATAGGCCTCTGTATAATTCCCGAGTCACCGAGATGGCTAGTAAGAATCCCGACCGCGTTAAATATATTACGAACGAAAACAAGTACGGTTATTATTACTGCTGTTACTGATCAGGCAAAGCAAGGAGACCAGGAAGAGTTTGAAGCTGCGTTGCGTAAACTTCGAGGGAAAGATGCTGAAATAACGATCGAGGCAGCTGAAATTCGAGTACAAAATCAATCATTCGACTTCTTCCACATTTTTGTGAAATTTATTTTATTTTTTATTTTGTTCGGAAAACAGGATTATATAGAAACTCTCGAGAGCCTGCCCAAGGCCAAGCTTCTCGATTTGTTTCAAAGGCGATACCTGCGTTCAGTAACTGTACGATGTCTTTCGTTTATTTAATATTTATCACACGTCGTTTTTTTGTTCCGCTTCATAACTGGAAGAAAGCGACTGTTTCCGTACAGATAGGAGTTGGACTGATGATATGTCAACAGTTCGGAGGAATAAACGGAGTTTCCTTCTACACGAGCAGTATCTTCGAGTCCTCAGGTAAAATATACTGGTATACATCACTCTTTTTTTTTTTTTTCAAAATCAACTATTTTTCACTAGTGATGTTATCGTAGGATTTCCATCCGATGTCGGAACTGTGATTTACGCTATTCTTCAGGTAAACATATTTTCACTTCGATTTCACCTCGTCCGGGAGATAGAAAGATCGATCACTACTAACACTCTCCCTCTCTTGTCAGATCATAGTCACTGGACTCGGTGCAATACTGATCGACAGAGCCGGAAGGAAGCCTCTTTTAGTGGTAAATAACTAAAGCTAGTATTCACGTCGTTTGCATTTCATCGACAACGTAAACAAAATCCCTTGTTTTTCTTCGAGGTTTCCGGAGCAGGACTTGTTCTAGGTTGTCTGCTGACAGGGAGTTCATTCTATCTTAAGGGGCACGGGCTGGCACTTGAAGCTGTTCCAGCTCTTGCTGTGACGGGCATTTCGGTAATTTCTCACAAACTACCCGTTTTCCATATCGGAAGAAAGAAACACCCATTTTTCTCGATACTTACCAGGTATTCATAGCGGCTTTCTCTGCTGGAATGGGAGCTGTCCCATGGGTGATTATGTCTGAGGTATGAAATTTTCGTTTCTGGTTTGACTTTTTCAACACGAGTTAAGCACTTTTTACGACTGCAGATTTTCCCGATAAACATCAAAGGAACTGCGGGAAGCCTAGCGACGCTGGTGAACTGGATGGGCGCGTGGGCCGTTTCCTACACTTTCAACTTTCTCATGAGCTGGAGCTCTCACGGTAAGTACACATACTAGTGTCCGATGTCTGATAATGTTGTGACTATGTTTAATTTTGTAGGGACATTTGTTTGTCTGATAATGTTGTGACTATGTTTAATTTTGTAGGGACGTTCGTTCTTTATGCCTTAGCCAACACCCTGGCTATCTTCTTTGTGATCAAGGTTGTGCCTGAGACCAAGGGAAGAACTTTGGAACAAATACAGTCAGAACTTTAACAATGCAGAATTTGTGTACAAATGAATCTGTATACATTCATTCATGATCATATTGTTTCTTTCTACTTATAACAACTCTCTAAATAAGAACAATATACAACACTCTCTCCGTTTCAGAAAAACAGAACTCTCTCCTTTGTATTTTGTGAAGGAAGTGGTCTTGTTTCTTTGATTGATCACGAATGTATCTTCCATATGCCCTTTGATGGAGACGACGAAGGCATGATCTTGTGTTGTTGTTGTTGTTGTGGGAATCTCGCGATATCGACTTTCACTATGTGATGATCGGAAGTTCCTTTCGAGGAAATCACCAAATACGAGCCCGGGACGAACTTGTACGGAGCGTCTGCAGACGATAATACGTAATCTACTCGAGTCCCGTATTTGCACGTCCCCTGCACGCCTGCGATCGTGATCGATGATGTCATAATTATACGACTTGATTTAAATCAAATAGTCGACGATTATTGTATTGTATTCTTACTTTGACCTTTGGCAATCATCACAACAGACTCGCATTCGCCTGCGAAATCCTTTGCGTCAGTGTATTCTCTGCTTTTCAAGTACTTCATCACCTCAACCTTAGGCGTCGGTTTTCCCATTTCTCCGTAGTACTGCAAAATTTAGACACAAAATATTAACACGAGTCGATAATATAGTAAACACGAAAATTTTCACCTTCATGATATCTGACCATCTCTCGTGGGAATAATCGGTTTCGTCAAGAGAATTTAGGCCTCCGGCTAAAACATGAGGCACGCCGGTCGATTGGATGATTGCGTTTATCTGCTTCATCCTCCAGTTTTCGTCGAGATGGTCGAGAAGTGTACAGAAGAAGTTGATCTCTCCGACTTCAGGGATGTCGATGGTGGCTTTCAGTACATTTCTGCATCCATTTATATTGCTGTCAAATTACATTTTTGGGCAGCATCACACATGTATAGATTCTCCAAATTATGTCAATTGGCCTTTTTGCCCTTTACATGTTAAAAACCATTAGTACTTTACACTAACAGAAATCACCTAAACCAGCAACTGCAGATTTTTAATTCGACTGAATCGATCGAATTTTGAAGTACTAGTAACATTTTTTGTTTCTCGAACAACCCAAAAATTCTAACGGTATAAAAATACTAATTAAGTTGAAAATTAAGTTTTTTTAATTACCTGAAATCAGAGTCGTCGAATATCTTCTGGGCTTTCCACCGCTTGATCGGCCACCGCGACAGAATCGCGTTGCCGTACTCCGGCGCCCAGCTCTCGGCGAACACGTACTCCATCCCCAACGCGCTCGCCAGCTCCGACAGCGGCGTCATGCCCTTTTCCTCCTCCGCCTTCACGTCCTGCAAGGCCAGCACATCCGCGTTCACCTCTCTCAGAACCTCCACCACCGTTCGATTGCAGCTCCTCCCGCCGCAATCGCCGCTGAAACGCGCGCTGCTCGACCTCGACGGCCCGATCTTCTTCAGCGAAATCTCGTTGTCGGGCAAGTTGATCGAAACCCTCAATCTCGACCTCGCGAATTTCTGCTGCCGGCTGAGAATCTCGTCTCCGGCCGCGGCGGCGGCGGATGGGTGGAAGGGAGACTGCTGCTTCAGTATGCTCCTGGGCCGATGCCCGTTGCTCGTTGACTTTCTGACACCAAAATCAAGGGTCGGGGATTGCGCGCACAAGGTGTTCGACGAAATGCCCGAGTGAGGGTTAGTGACAGCTGGTGCCATGGAGAAGAGGGCAGCATTGAATGTGGCGAACCTGATAGCTTTCGGAGCTCCTCCTCCGCCCGGCTCGGCGGAGCTGGGGTGGATCACGGCGGAGGAAAGGTGGGCCGGGGAGTGGTTCTGGTCGACGGAGGGTCGGGCTCTCGAGCCAGATTTTCCGAGCTTCCTCACGACGATCTTCGGCTGGCGGCGGTGGCGGCGCCGCCGGACGGGCCAGCCGAGCTTCGAGCAGAGTCGCCGGAGGTTCTTGTTGAGTAACTTCAGCATCTTTTTTTGTGTTACGGTGGCGACTTCATGTTTTGTTGGAATTATTATTACTTGTATTTAATAATTCATGTATTTTGTCCAAAGTTTGTAATTTTAATGGCTAATAAAATGTATTCGATTTCGAGTTTAATCGTTACGATAATTATCTACGTGTTACGAGGTAATTATGAGATTTTATTTCGTCAAAATCCGTTAATCGGTGAGTGAGAAATAAATTTGTAAAGATTGCCATAAATACTACTTTGGTAAATGGAAGCAATTATTATTTTATTGGGAAATATGTTATCCCACATAGAAAGAATACCAAAAGTCATTTCTCTTTAAATGTGATAAGAGAGTATGAGTGTTCAACAAGTTGACTAAGTCCATGCACCCTTAGCGGTACATGGCAAGGGCCACACGCGCGCGCCCCGCCCCGCCCCGCCCCGCCCCGCCCCGTCCCGTCCCGTCCCGTCCCGACCCGACCCGGGCTCGGGCTTGGGCATGGCTCCTTGGTGATTTGGTCAATTGGACTCTGGGCTGGACCTGGGCTTCCCGGGGCCCACTGGGCCACTTGGATCACTTGGGTTGGGCTGTACCTATCTTTTTGGACACGGTCCGAATGATTCGGCCCAAGTTGAACACATTAATTTTGGCTTTGGGCTCGGCCCAGTTGATAAGACTTTTGGATATTAATTGATTTACGGAATTAATTAATCATTTAATAATTGCTGAACATGGTGCAGCAGTTGGAGGGAGAGTGGTTCCCTCCACTCGTCTGGAACTGCCCATGCACTAACCACTCACGAAAGTGGTGTAACTCCCTCTGAGTGATGTCTATAAATAGAGACGAGCATGCATCATTTCACGTACGAGAATATAAGCCTTCATATCATCATTTTGCATACTGTGCTCTGTTCTAACTGTTTCCTTTCACCGAGAGGGTTCGATTCAGTGTGCGATCGTTCGAGCCCCGCTGCCGTTGTATCTTTGGGGTCAGAAAGCCTGCGAACCGTTGCATACACGGGGCTTTACTGATTTGCGGAAAGTGCAAACGCCTCGGCCAGCAATCTGACGTTTAACTTTCCGTCTTTTATTTGTTCTTTTTCCGGTGTTGTACTAATCCCGTTTACATTTTTTCTAACAATCGCAAATCAGTAAAGATGTCTACTGCCGGAAATGATGCCCAGAACACTGATGCCCAGACCAAGGATGCCCAGAACAACAAGGAGATTCCTATCATCAACGTTGAACAACCAATCAACCATGAAACTTTCATCGGTAAGATTCCAGTGGCACTGCCCATCCACACCCAGACCATCCCGAACGCCGAGAAGCCTGAGAAGTTCACCGGTGTCGATTTCAAAAGGTGGCAGTCCAAGATGATGTTCTACCAGACCACCCTCGGCCTGCAAAAGCATCTGACTGAGGACCCTATGACAATAACTGAGAATGACACTGCTGAGAAGCGTTATGCTTTCGAAGCCTGGGGGCAGAGTGACTATCTCTGTCGGCACACCGTACTGAACGGCCTGTGCAACGAGCTGTACAATGTATACAGCACGTACAAGTCTGCCAAAGCCCTCTGGGATGCTTTGGAGAAGAAGTACAAGACCGAGGACGCTGGTACAAAAAAGTACGTCGTCGGCAAGTTCCTGGACTACAAGATGGTCGACTCCAAGTCTGTGATCTCTCAAGTCCAGGAGTATCAACTGATCTTACATGACATCGCCGCTGAAGGGATGAAGATCAGTGAGTCCTTTCAGGTGGCGGCTGCCATCGAGAAGCTGCCTCCCGGGTGGAAGGACTTCAAGAACTACCTGAAGCACAAGCGAAAGGAGATGAGCCTTGAAGACCTCATTGTCAAGCTTCGGATCGAAGAAGACAACCGTGATCGAGAGGTCAAGCCTGGGAAAGTTCCTATGGAGGCTCGGGTGAACTTGACTGAGCCACATTCTGCCAAAAGGAAGAACACTTCCAAGGGCAAAGAGCCAGCCAAAGTCTGGAAGTTCACTGGGAATTGCCACAACTGTGGCAAGCCGAACCACATGGCCAGAGACTGCAACAAGCCGAAGAAAAACGGGCAGAAAAAGAAGCGACCAAGTGCCAACGTGGTTCAACACGAGCTGACATGTGCTGATATGACTGCTGTGGTCTACGAGGCCAATCTGGTTAGCAACAACAAACAGTGGTTCATTGATACTGGAGCCACTCGACATGTCTGCTCTGACAAGGATGCCTTTGCCTCTTATGCTCCTTGTACCGGTCGCAAGCTCCACATGGGAAACTCCGCATCGTCTGAAGTTGCTGGAGTTGGGAACGTCGTCCTCAAACTGTCTTCTGGAAAAGAGCTGAAGCTGACTGATGTGCTGCATGTCCCGGACATCCGAAAGAACCTGGTCTCTGGTTCTGTTCTTGTGGAGCATGGCTTCAAACTTGTATTTGATGCTAAGAAATTTGTACTTTCTAAATTTGGACTGTTCCTAGGTAGGGGTTATCTTGATCAGGGTCTTTTCAAAATGTCTGTAATGGCTATTCGCCCTCCCGTTGCCTCGAGCACTAATGAAAAAGTTGTTTCCTCTTACTTGATCGAGTGTTATGATTTATGGCATTTTCGTTTAGGACATGTAAATAAAAATGCAATAAAAAGACTTATGAACTTGGAATTAATACCAACTTCTAAAATAAATTCACAACATAAGTGTGAAATTTGTGTTGAAGCCAAAATGGCTAAGTTACCGTTCCGATCAGTCGATCGTTGTACCGAACCTCTTGGACTTATACATACTGATATATGTGACTTAAAGTTTGCACCGACAAGAGGCGGTAAGAAATACTTTATCACATTTATTGATGATTGTACGAGGTTCTGTTATTTGTACTTATTAACCAGTAAAGACGAAGCCTTAGAGGCATTCACTAAGTACAAAACCGAAGTTGAAAATCAACTTGATAAACGGATTAAAATAGTCCGTAGTGACCGAGGTGGAGAGTACGTAGCTCCTTTTGAACAATTATGTTCTGAAAATGGAATAATACATCAAACAACAGCACCGTACTCACCTCAATCAAATGGCGTTGCTGAACGAAAGAACCGAACATTAAAGGAAATGATGAACGCTATGTTGATCAATTCTGGGTTACCCCAGAACATGTGGGGGGAAGCCATCCTGACGGCAAACCACCTACTGAATAAGATTCCTCTTAAAGGGAAAAATGAAACACCTCACGAACTTTGGAAAGGTCGTAAGCCATCTTACAATTACCTTAAAGTGTGGGGGTGTTTGGCCAAAGTGTCGGTTCCTGAGCCAAAACGAATGAAGATAGGACCTAAAACGGTCGATTGTATCTTCATTGGATATGCTTTGAATAGCATGGCATACCGATTCTTAGTACACTATTCTGAAAATCCAGAAGTGACTAAAGGTACGACCATTGAATCGAGAAATGCTTCATTTTTCGAGAACATCTTTCCGAGCAAAGATGGAGCTGGTCCAAGTTCTTCCAAAAGAACTCATGAAGAAAGTTCTGCACCACCAAGTAATGAACCTGGTGATGATGTAGTTACAGAACGGAGACGTGGTAAAAGAGTCAAAACAGCTAAGTCGTTTGGACCTGACTTTATCACGTACATGTTGGACGATGAGCCGAACTCTTATGGTGAAGCTCTAGCTAGCCCAGATGGTCCACTTTGGGAAGAAGCTATTAATAGCGAAATAGAGTCCATCATGCAAAATCATACGTGGGAATTAGTTGATCTTCCTCCCGGCTGTAAGCCTTTAGGATGTCGTTGGATTCTAAAGAAAAAATATAGAGCCGATGGAACGATCGATAAGTTTAAAGCCCGGCTGGTAGCCAAAGGCTTTAGACAAAAGGAAGGTTATGATTTCTTTGATACGTACTCACCTGTGACAAGGATTTCATCCATTCGAGTGTTAGTATCGATTGCTGCATTGCATGATCTTGAAATTCACCAAATGGACGTTAAGACTGCGTTTCTAAATGGTGAATTAGAAGAAGAGATATACATGGATCAACCTGAAGGTTTTGTTGCACCTGGTGAAGAGAAAAAGGTGTGTAAACTGATAAGGTCGTTGTACGGACTTAAACAAGCTCCTAAGCAATGGCACTTAAAGTTTGACAATGTTATGTTGTCAAATGGTTTCAAAATCAACGAATGTGACAAATGCGTGTACATTAAAGGTACTTCAACAGAATTTGTGATAGTGTGTCTCTATGTGGACGATATGCTAATCATGGGGAGTGACCGTGATCAAATCACGAACACTAAGAACATGTTAAAAAGAAACTTTGACATGAAAGATTTGGGAGTTGCAGATCTAATCCTCGGGATTAAGATAAGCAAAACCGAAGAAGGAATTGTTTTGTCACAATCTCACTATGCTGAGAAAGTGCTCAAAAAGTTCAATGCCCTTGATGGTCCTGAATGTAGGACTCCGATTGACAGAAGTATCAACTTGTCAGTCAATACGGGTGAACCGGTAGCTCAGTTAGACTACTCCCGAGTTATCGGAAGTCTAATGTATTTAACGAATTGTACTCGTCCTGACTTGGCCTATTCTGTTAGCAAACTGAGCCGGTACACGAGCAATCCAAGTCATGAACATTGGGATGCTCTGAAAAGAGTGTTAAAATACCTGAAACACACTCGAGATTATGGACTATACTACACAAGATATCCTAGTGTACTTGAAGGATATTGTGATGCTAGTTGGATCTCGGACTCAAAGGAATCCCATTCCACTAGTGGTTATGTCTTCTGTATAGGAGGCGGAGCAGTCTCGTGGAAATCCACGAAACAAACTTGTATAGCCCGATCCACCATGGAATCAGAGTTCATCGCTTTGGACAAAGCCGGTGAAGAAGCTGAATGGCTTCGAAACTTCTTAGAAGATATTCCATGTTGGAAAAAGCCTGTGTCTCCAGTGATGATGCACTGTGATAGCCAATCGGCTATAGCACGAGCACAGAGCAATATGTATAACGGAAAGTCTCGACACATACGTCGAAGACATAACACCGTTAGGCAATTGATCACAAATGGAGTGATTTCCTTAGACTATGTGAAGTCGCAGGAAAACTTAGCCGACCCTTTGACGAAAGGGATGACTAGAGATCAATTAAGTGTGTTGCTAAAGGGAATGGGTTTGAAAAACCACAACTAAAGAATGACCATGGCGGTAACCCTACCATGCTGAGTGGAGATCCCACGAACTTGGTTCAAAGGGAAAACTAAGTCATGCTAGTTCAGTGAAGCACTTGGAAATAAAGATTTCCGTTTCCATCCCTATGAGCAAATAAGTGCTAGAACCTGAAATGTGGTAAAGGTTAAGTCGTTTAGACTTTTAATGAATCCCACACCTCGAAAAGGTGGAGTATTTCAGGGTACTCATGCTGGGAGGTCACCTATATAAATGTGAAGTGAAGGCCGCTTCAAATGTAAACATTTATGAATCCAAAGAGTTGTCCAGGGCCTAAACGGACACAACAGAGAAATGGAAACTGATAGGGATTTGTTGTGTGACTATCATTGACTCGTTGTACACTTCGGAGGAATAGTTCAAGGCATCGCGTCCACTAGCCCGCCAGTACATCCGATGATTTTCACTAAGGGAGGTTCAAGGCCACAAGCTACCTTTCCAGAAGCAATTGATCCTTCCGAGAACCGAGCACAAGAGTCTGCATTCATGGCATTTGCATTGATTTCACTCATGTGGGGGATTGTTGGAATTATTATTACTTGTATTTAATAATTCATGTATTTTGTCCAAAGTTTGTAATTTTAATGGCTAATAAAATGTATTCGATTTCGAGTTTAATCGTTACGATAATTATCTACGTGTTACGAGGTAATTATGAGATTTTATTTCGTCAAAATCCGTTAATTGGTGAGTGAGAAATAAATTTGTAAAGATTGCCATAAATACTACTTTGGTAAATGGAAGCAATTATTATTTTATTGGGAAATATGTTATCCCACATAGAAAGAATACCAAAAGTCATTTCTCTTTAAATGTGATAAGAGAGTATGAGTGTTCAACAAGTTGACTAAGTCCATGCACCCTTAGCGGTACATGGCAAGGGCCACACGCGCGCGCCCCGCCCCGCCCCGCCCCGCCCCGACCCGACCCGACCCGTCCCGACCCGACCCGTCCCGTCCCGACCCGACCCGAGCCCGGGCTCGGGCTCGGGCTCGGGCCTGGGCCTGGGCCTGGGCTTGGACGTGGGCTTGGTCCTGGCTCCTTGGTGATTTGGTCAATTGGACTCTGGGCTGGACCTGGGCTTCCCGGGGCCCACTGGGCCACTTGGATCACTTGGGTTGGGCTGTACCTATCTTTTTGGACACGGTCCGAATGATTGTTTGGGCTCGTTTATTCGGCCCAAGTTGAACACATTAATTTTGGCTTTGGGCTCGGCCCAGTTGATAAGACTTTTGGATATTAATTGATTTACGGAATTAATTAATCATTTAATAATTGCTGAACATGGTGCAGCAGTTGGAGGGAGAGTGGTTCCCTCCACTCGTCTGGAACTGCCCATGCACTAACCACTCACGAAAGTGGTGTAACTCCCTCTGAGTGATGTCTATAAATAGAGACGAGCATGCATCATTTCACGTACGAGAATATAAGCCTTCATATCATCATTTTGCATACTGTGCTCTGTTCTAACTGTTTCCTTTCACCGAGAGGGTTCGATTCAGTGTGCGATCGTTCGAGCCCCGCTGCCGTTGTATCTTTGGGGTCAGAAAGCCTGCGAACCGTTGCATACACGGGGCTTTACTGATTTGCGGAAAGTGCAAACGCCTCGGCCAGCAATCTGACGTTTAACTTTCCGTCTTTTATTTGTTCTTTTTCCGGTGTTGTACTAATCCCGTTTACATTTTTTCTAACATGTTTAAGCATGAAATGGGTAATATGATGTGTGGGAATACAGACTGTATTGAATCAAATAATGGTTAGTTTTGAGGGACAGAGTGTGACAGATGGAGGATCAAGTACAGTGCACATATGGCAATTTTTATACATGTGTTGTGTGTGATAAATACGATCGAAAGTATAAGTTGTTCATTCTTCGCTCTATACCAAATGAAAGTGATTGATCGAGCGGTTGTGAAGCTACATTAACAACCTAAAGAAGACGCGTATATGATCTTGCTACAATCAAAACGGGATTCTCGTTTCTCGACTAACAATTTTTTTTCGAGAGAAAACGACGAAAAATACAACACAAACTTGCACAAAAGTTGTTATATATAGAGTTTTTAATTATTGATTAAAGAATTACAAATTACATAATCTCTGAAAATTTGTATGTATCAATGTGGATTGTCACAATAATTATGTATATATAAGTATTGCCAATAACAAATGAGAGAAAGACAGTGGCCAACTGCTCCAAAAAGAAAACATGGTGAGGATCAAAAGATGATATGTTAGTATCTGTTTGGACAAATTATAAATTGGGATTATTAAAATAACGTCATGAAATCTAACTGCTCCCTAATACTATATTGTTGTTAATTAACAAGTCATATTATTTAATAAGGTCAAATCAATCGCGATTAATTAATTAATTAATTAAATAATATAGAACGCAAGTCACAAGATCAACAAGCACGGCGTATCGATACTTCATTCATGGCATGCATGGAACGCCACGTCACCGAAAACACGGCGAACGAAACTCCCATGCATTCTTAATAATAAATTCTTAATATTAATATTAATAAAAACAAAACAAAAAAAAATTGAATTAAAGTGGGAAGCATGAGTGCATCAGTAGCCCATACCAATTGTTATCTAAGTGCATAAAATAAAGAGCGAATTATGAAATGTGAATTGATAATTGCAAGTTGACTTAGGTCCGCGCTCACGTGTGGGCCCCACCATTTTAGTACTATGTTCCTTTTTCTGTTTCTCATACTTTTTTTTTTTGAAATATCTCTCTATAATTGAATACAGAAATTAATATTTTTATTTTAAAATAAAATTTTATTTCTACTTTAACTATTTACTTTGTTTACAAAAATTAATATTTATAATTTAAAATAAAATTTTATTTCTACTTTAATTATTTACTGTTTGACAATTATTTTAATTTCCAACTAAAATTACATTTTTTTTTAAGAAAAGTGTTTTACTTTTCTTAATAGAAAAGTATGTAGTTGCATTTTTTGATTAAAATTGACATTAGTATATTTCATTTTGTTTGCTACTTTTATCTACAGTATAAACAAATTAATTAATTCAATTGAATAAACTTAGAACTACTTGCGCTAAAACGCCACACAAGCCAAAACGATGTTGCCACACAAGTCTAAGATGCAACAAATGTATAAAATTTCAACTAAACATCATACAATATGATAAATATTGTTTTTTTAAAATAAAATAATTAAATGTGATGAAATTTTGATTTCAAATGCTTGGTGATATTAGGAATTAGGACAGTCCCTAAGATATTTTGGGAAGAAGGATTAAGACAGGTTGTCCAAAGAAGATGCCAAATGAATGTGACATAACCTTTATTAGTAGTATTAAATTAAATACTCATTTATGATTTGTATGGTTGTGGGATTATCAGATTCATGTTCGGACTCAACATCTATGAGAATCTCACTCTGATTCACCGCCATCCTAATCTGTATATTATCTGTCACTCGTTTTTTCCTCTTCAAACTTTTCGTGTGCTTAAAATTGTATTGCTGCATATGAACTTATAAGAACTCCTAAAGGAAAAGAAAAGGCAAAATCAAAAATTTATATATATTAAAAATAGATTTTCTCATTCTTCTTGTATTTAAATAACTTAAGAAAATCATAAGTTTTTAGATGCCAAACAGGCCTCCCAAAACAACCTATCCCCTTCTCTCTCACTCTCCATCTTCGCGCTCAAACCCTCACTACCATTCGATTTATCCACCTTCTCTTTAGCCGGACACTGATCAACCACCCCGTCTTCCAAATCATCTTCCTCCTCCAAAACACGGCCTCCATTCCCTTCATAATCCTCATCTCTCTCACCACTCGAAAACAATCGCCCGAAGCTGCTTGCAGACTGCGCATCATCATCCTCCACCACTACCACCACCACCACCGGCTCCTCTTCAGAACATTGAGATACGAGATTGCCGCCAGCGTCGGAATCTCCGGTGGCCTCGATAGCCACGTAAGCAGATGCATCGAACAACAATCTATCGTTGTTCTCCATTGGCAATCGGTGGCAAATTTAGAATCAAATCGGAAAAAGGGAATAAATTTTTGGTTAGATGTGGTTTGATGTTAGTTCATGTGTGGTGGATTTATTTACAATTTTGGGGACTATTTACTATTTGAGTATATAAATATTTTTAACTAATTTCAGAATATATAAATATGAGTATCTCAGGGATGAGGTAAGCAGAAAGTGATGAAAAATGATGAAAAGTAGCTGGGAATTTAGTTACACCAGCTCAAAATTGAAATTGAAGGTGCGAGTGATCACGCGTGAAGTTGAAAAGAGAGGCTCAAAATCTAATTATAATCATTATATATGGACTCATTTTCCGGATTATACCATTTGTGTACTAAGAAAATAACTGCAGGTCCTCAACACTAGGACCAATTATACAGTGCCCTTTAACTCGATGATTCAAATTAATAGATGGAGGGGAAAAGATACGCCAAAACTCAACACATATTACCTAAAGAAGACGTGTCTAGAGAAATGATTTAAAAAATAAATAGGTGTGATATAACACAAGTAAAGTCTAGACTTAGTTGTGTAGCAACTCCCCATCACGAGCCGGAGAATAGAAGGCAATGAAACTACATAATTTTATTATTTTAAAAAGGGAGGGTGGAGGGCCGGAGGAGTAATAACTGATTAATTCTTCTGTGACTAGCACTAATGGCTATAAAATTATGAAACAAATATATAAGAGAAACCTGAGTAATCCTTTATGCAGAACAATTGTTTCTTTAGACAGAATCCGTGAACCAGACCAGCACACCTGCTATAGGGAACGAGCAAAATGAGCACATGTAGTGAATTGAACACTATAGTGAATATATTGACTCTAGCAAATACCTTAAAAAATGGAAACGAGTATGTGTCAATTGTGGCATGCCCTATTTTGCCAAACTACTGAGTCTCTGATGTCCAGTCCAGTATCCTGTAATACTAGAAAACGAACTGAAGAGCTTAAGTCTGTGATTGTGGTTTTGATTTTAACCACAACTTCAACTTCACGATATGATGATGAAGCCACATTCTCAAAACACTAAAGTTAACAGATTTTCGTTAACTCGGCCACAATGTTCTGGAAGCTCTGAGATGCCTCAAGAACACACTTAAAAAGTGTCTACAGGGTTACAGATCTTAACAAATTTTGGAAGTTAAAAAGACAATCAAGAGAAGATAGCCAAGAAAAATATCTTTTCTCAGATGATATTTATTATTTAGAAGGTGGGCTTTTCATGAAATTCACAGAGAACTTATACCCAAAGAATGTTTAACGATAAAACAAATAAACTAATAATTTACTGTTTACTAAGTATCCATGTTACAAACTGCAAGTACAGTGGCATAAAATCAATGAAGAATCAAATCAATGAAGAATTACATTCAGGGACCTTTAGTCCACAATGAAGGAATATTTCACATGACCGTTGATTGTCTTAGATCCACTCCGTTCACTCAAACTGCATCATTTTCCACATTTGCGATCTCGTGTTATCATTCATGCTCGACGATGTTTCTCTGTCCATAACTTACCTTGAAGAGTTAAAGTTGATAAGGTCTGTTTTGTTTATTATTTCTTTTAACTTGAACCTTCAACTTCTTATCGCCTAATTGAAATCCGTTCATCATGTTAATTGCATTCTGTGCTGCCACATGTGAATCGTAGCTGACGAATCCTGAACATAAAAAAACAATTAAAAGTTTTAAATATATAATATGCAGAAATAGCATAGGGCAAATAGCAACTCATGGAAACCATACCAAAACATTTGCTGACCCCAGTTACTTTGTCAACAAAAACCTTGGCACTCAAAACCCTACCATAACGACGAAAGGTATTAGCGAGCTCATCATCGCCAAATTCTTGAGGAATGTGGTAAATAAACAAATTAGCTCCAGGTGGACCTGTTTTCAAAGAGAATTGTCAAATACATTAGATATTCATATTCATAAACCTGTAGGTGATATTAGCATAGCTGGCAAAATACAAGGCCCTGCCCCAACACACCAGACCAGAAAAAAAAAATTAGGGCCGGAATGTGATGATTTTTTGTGGCCCAAGCCGCGACCCATGGTAAAAAACAAGGGAAACCCCGTGTTTGTAGGGTATAAGAAGCCCTGATCCATGCCATATAATATATATATATATATATATATATATATATATATATATATATATATATATATATATATATATATATATATATATATATATAGATTGCCTTCTCTACAAACATGCATCATGCATGGGAACAGAAAATACAGGGAATTCCCAACAACCTTCAATTTGGACCCCAGAACTAGCACTGACACTTGAAGATGCTGCAGATTGGCAGTTTCCAGTGGAAGGTGATAGAGAACCAGGAGAGCCCCCCAATGGTCGGTTACCCATTATCCCTCTAGGATAAGTCAACGGATATTGAGCCCCGGGCACAGATAGATAAGGAGGCATGGCATAATTTCTCGGGGTCAATCCAGATGAAAGACCAGGCGTGAGACCACGTAAGGCATTTCCTTGGTTTAAAGGCGGAACAAGATTGTGAAAGGCATTCTGGTTCTGCAACTGTGGTAGGCGATATGGCATGAGCCCGTAAGCCCCATGAGTCTACAAGGGTTAAGAGCGAGTAGAAATAGATATGAAGTAAGAAAATTATTTTTTAATGAAGGCTAGTAAAACATACTCCTTCATCCCACAAAGACAGGCCACTTCACGCAAATTAAGAAAATGTTGGTTTATAGTTTAAATATTGTACTATACATGCATTCCCCTTTAATTAATTGTTTATTGTCTACTCAATTTATGTAAAAACGGTAGAGGAAAAATCAAATCATAGGGATATTCATGGAAAATGTAAAAGTTAATTGCATACTAATTTCATTAACAACCCGAAATAGTAATGTGGCCTATCTGTGGGACGGAGGGAGTAGCGGGTATTGGAATGATAATATACGACCTTATAGATCTTTTCGAGTATGAAAGACAACGAACCTGATAATTGTATCCATTATATGGAGGCATATAACCCATTGGCAAAGCACCAAATAAAGATGCATGCTGTCTGGAGTCGGGATTCACCACATTGTATGCCAGGGAAAATGCTTTTTGAGCCCTTCTTGCCTGTCTTTCCTTTTCTGTATCAGCCCACTTGACCACCAAAGGAACAGTTGAACCCTACAACACAAGCTAATGACATTAACATTAAACAATTCCATTACACTAACTGAAATGATTTCTTTACTCGAAATATAATCAATTTTAAAATCGGAGCGACAATCAATTCTGACATACTGGAGACCAATAAATACAAGTAAAGTCCATCTGAATAACACGTGGCACTATCTCCCAATGAGAAATGTATTCATTTCCTGTATATGTTCACAAATACAGAGAATAAATTCACCCGAAAAGCATTAAATTCCAAAATTGCCACGCACCTCCATCTTATGCTTCCCATTGAGGGTTTCTATGGCTGTAAGTGCTTGCTCTTTCGTCTCAAACTTCAGAAAAGCACATCCTGCAACAATCAAGCTGTTAGATAAAATCCAATCTATTTTATATAACCCGCAAAGCCATCTTATAAAACAAGCAAACAAAACTTAAAAAGTGAGATAACAGATCACTTCACCTTTGCTAGTTTGTTGGAAACCTCTAAGTAGTTGCAATTCCGTAATGGTTCCATATTCCGAAAATAGATCAGAGATCTCAGCCTCAGAAACATTCTTAGGAAGCATACCCACAAAGAGTTTATGCTCTGGCATTTTTAAGAAACATTCGACATGAGCCATCATAAGGGAAACGAAAAAATACAGTAAGCGAATGAAAATTATATCACACCTAGCCTTTCCAACTCGCCATCGGCATACTTCACTTGCAATGGACTAGATGCCTAAATTGGACACAGAGAGCACGTCGACTTTATATCATAAAAAAGGAAACACCACATCATAGCAACATACTATAACACATCATATCTGCTTTCGATTACACATTATCCTGCATTGTGTGAGAACTAAGAGCATCGCATAATTAAACTCTCGCGTAAATTAAAACAATTACACTGACCCCAGACAGCGTCTTCACGTTGTGACACGCATTAATCACCTTGTCCGCTTCCTCTTTCGACGAACACATCACAAAACAACATCCTACCCGAATAAATCAATCGAAGAAATTAGGGATTTCAAGCCAAAAATTCCCTAAATTTTGACATAAAATTGAAAATCGAAACCTCGAGAAGCGTGCGTGGCCTTGTCTTTGATTATGTTGACTTCCTCCACTGTCGCCAGCTCACTGAACATCGCGAGCAGCTGTGGCTCCGTCATGTGCTTCGGCACTTGACCGACGAACAGCTTCATCCTCCCTCCTTCCGCCATTGACGATGAGACTTTCTCTCTCTACAATTCTGATCTCTCCCGATAAACCTTTTTTTTTCACGGGAATGCCATAAATTGGGAATTTTCTAGATGGAGAAACTGGGATCGTCTTCGCGGATTATAAAAATAACTAAATACTTATTTAAATTTATTATGCGGGTGTAATTATTGACCCTCGGGTTTGGGTTTTATTTACAAGGGGTTGCCACTCTTTTCGGTTTCCCAACGGTTGAGACAAAAAGGAAAATGTTAACAATGTCGGCGGCGATTGATGACGGTTGCCTGCTGTGGGCTGTGAGCTCAGACGAATTGACGAATTTGCCACTCCGATGGTCTTAAAATTTAGAGAATGTTGTGGAAAATATTGGTTATTTTATCATTTTGGCATTTGAATTATTTTGATTTTTTTATTTAAAATATTAAATTTAATAATTACAATTATACAAAAACTCATTATATTAATAAAATAATATTTTTTCACTTTGAAAAGATTTCAACGAGTGAAAATGAAAGTTTATTGTGACATTTGCAATTGTGCATACAAAAAACAAGACTAATTCAAAGACACGAAGAGAGTAAATTTATTGTGTTTGTCTAAATCACCGATCATATTTTTATTTTTGTCTATCTTTCATCTAATTGGTCTCGTTAATAATATGACTATTTTTGTCCATTTTTTTCTATCTTCACTTGTTTAGTTTAATATATTTATGTTAAAAAATTATTTGTAACTTCTATCTTTATAAATTAGAATATAGGTTTTATTTAATTGTTTTTTAACTTGAATATAGTAATAATGCATGTCTAAAAAAAATAGAACACAATTTTTGCTCGAGTGATATGGGTCAAAGATGACACTCTAAAACATTGGGTCATTGTCTTAATCATTAAATTATATGTTCCCCACTCACAAGACTAGTTGTAAAATTACGTTGATATTAATTGATGGTCTATAACTATAACTGGGCAAATCTAAGACGTAGACTTGGATTGACCGAATACTGGTGAAGGGCATTGTCGTAAATAATTACATGCAAGAGGGGGTAAAGAGTAAAAGATGCCAGCCTGTCCCGCCCAAGCATCAACCAATGAGACAAGGGATACCAATTGCCACTGGGGCCCACCGTAAGCATACGGTGCAATCCGTTTTTGTACTGCATGATAAATTGATAATTGATCCATACGAGTATACCATATTGAAATAATCCGTAGTTACTAATTTTGTTGATGGTTTTTTCTTAAATAATTTTTTAAGTACAAACAAAATATAAAATGAAGCAATTTTAAGTCGACAATAAAAAATCAAAATATTTTCAATGAGACACATGATATTAATACCAAATAAATTGACAAAAAATACACTATTTTTCTAGAATTTCATTATGTATTTTTTTATTTTAATTATAAAAATATTACTGCAACTTTTACATTGTAATTTTTTTAAACTTGTTGAGAAATTTAAAAATAATCACAAAAAAGAATATATATATATATATATATATATATATATATATATATAATACACTAATGTTTTAATGTAATTAACTCGCGGCACAGTATGAATGTATGATATGTGAAGTTACAAATTTCTATTTTTATAGTGTAATGATTTTTTTTTTTCGAAACCCGACTACAACTCTCTTGGATCGAGTTTAACTCAAATTAGTTATATTGGATATATGTATGATACTCCGTATACAACTCTCTTGGATCGAGTTTAACTCAAATTAGTTATATTAGATATATGTATGATACTCCGTATATGATTCATTTAAAGTTCAAAAAATATTTAGTTTATTTCATAATAAATAGGTATAGCTTTCTTTTGTTTAAATGAAAATACAAAAACCTTAGTTCCTAAAGATTGTGTTTATTAGAGTTGAATCCCCAATCATATTACCATGGGGCATTTGTTTCTTCTCAAGATCATGGTCAAAGGCAAAAGTAGTTAGTTATATATTGCTCCAATTAACTAAATTTTACAACAACAACAAAAAAAAAAGTGGTAAAAGTTGTTATCATTATTGGTAATCTAAAACAAACTTATGTCCATGACTATTTTCTTTAACCAATAAAAGTAATTAAGAATTATTAACATAACATTTAAAAATATCAACACATGCTAAAACAAATCTACTTAATATTCTCTCCCGTCCCATAAAAATGATCAAACTTATTTCTTAATTTACAAAAGAAAATGTGATCATTCTTACAAGACAGAATCTTCAAGTCTCCGAAATTGTTCCCATAAAAACGAAAAAAACGCACCACCATTTTCATCTGCGTTGCGATACAGAAGCCCCTCCATACGAGTACATGCGCGAAACAGGCCCAGCCACCAAGTCCCTCTCCCCTCGGAACAAAATCCCCCGCTCAAACTGCGAAGGCTCACGTGAAAAATCATCGACCGAATAATACGAAACCTCGTTAGGAACAAGCATCCTAGAACGAGTGTTCAATTCCACATGGTCCAAGTCACTTATATACTTAGTTGGGACATAAGGTGTCGAGTTATAAGGATCACGAATCTCAGCTGACTTCCCGGAAAGTCCGAGATATCGATTGACCAGTGAGGTGGTGGCCTCGTCATATGGGTCTGTGATGGATTCATTGGCAGTCGGAATCTGGTGGGCCCCTCTGAGGCCAAAAGCACGATACTCCTTTTCGCTGAGGAAATAAGGACTGTTGTTATTGTCTTCTCTGTTTTGCTGTAGGAGGTGTTTTAGTTCTCGGTCAATTTTGTCGGGCTCTGCTTGTTGCCGAAGAGCGTTGTTTCTGTATTCGTGCTCTGTGAGGAAATGTGGGTCCGAGTGAGGATATCTTTGTCTCGTGGGAAATTCATCAGAGTGAATCGGATTGCGTTCTTGGACTAAGGGTGGTGGGCTATTTCGATTCAATCTTGGGGCAGTGCAGAATAAATTTATTAGATTTTTAACCTGCAAAAAGAACAAAAAAAAACATTTTTTACGAGGGAATTGAACTAATTAAGAGCAAGATGTTAGAGAGCTATATATTCGTACTTGCTTCACGGTCAACTCCGTTTTGAATTTACGTTTCCTTTCGTCGTAGCTGTCTTTAATTGCTTTCTTAAAAACACTTTCGGGTAGTGGAGAGCAGTCCGTGTGGATAGTAAATCGGACCTGATCATATAGCAAAGAGCCGAAGAAAACCAGAAGATAAATTCCAAGTGTAATTAATAATAACCTCGGGTCCTTTTTGGTAAATAAATCAAAACTGAGGGATGAAGAAGACCTGAGCAGGGAAACTCCCACCGAAAGCGGAGGGTTCGAGTTTCATGCCACCTGGAGACGAGGCCTCAAAGACTCCATACAACATCCTGAGGTCATAATCGTAGAGGAAAAGTTTGAGTCCGGGCTTGATTCCCATCACCACCTCTTTCTTGTTTATCGGAACACCCATTAATTGGTAACCCAAACAATCTGGTTTAGTCTTAGAGTTGCACATGAAAATCAACCCACCGAGGCTATTTTTATCGGACTCGTCTAATTCTTCACTATCCTCCCTTTTGGTTCCGCGAGACCGAGTCTCGTTCCCTATCCCTTTTCCCTTATTTCCATTAAAATCCAGCTCGATATTATTTGCTCCCGCTTTGCTTTTTTCTTTTCTCTTCGCATTATTGTCGACTTTCCTGTCTGGAACTCCGTTCCATCGTTTACTTCCAAATGATCTATCTTCACCGTGTTCTTTTCTTTTCCTCAAATTCTCTTTATTGGACTGTGTTTCGGGAACGGCCTTAATCTCTTCCTTGACTTGTGGCGATGATTTGTTTTCAACCGGAGGGTTGAGCCTATCGAGTTTAAGCCATGAGCAAGGCTTCTTCTTGACCACGGGAGTTGAAACAGATTCCCCTTCGACTTTCTTCAGGTCGGAAACCACCTCCCGTGAAGTCGATTCAAATGGCAAAACAGAATTTCCTGCCTTTCTCAGTCTTCTCTTGCCGGGTAAAACCGGCCCCAGAGAAGATCCGGAGGGCTGGTCAGCTTTTTTCTTGTTTTTTCTGGGCGGCATTATTCGCAGGAGGTAACGAGTATTTATTTATACGTCCCTTAACGCATCAAATACTGCAAAGAATGCCGATTTTATAAGCAACTGACTGAATATTCTTTTTTACCCTATGAGGAAAATTCCCCCTTTTCCTTTGACAAAAGACTTGCGATTAATGGTTAAAAAATTCAGAAACCCTAGGGTCAAATAATCATTATTTACAGCCAAAAATAACATAAAAATTAAACAGGAAAATAAGATCGAAAACGACTGCGATTTCCTGAATAAATCTGACGTGATTCGGTAAGAATCAGACACAGCTCACGCAAACTATTTCCCCCCCCCCCCCCGAATTTCAAGAAATAAGCTATTTCGTTAATTCTAAATAAAACGAAATAATTCAATACTAATTAACAACGATTGTTGAACTAACCTCACGCGATGTTTAAGATGCTCAGAAACCAGAACACGCACAGAGAGATTTTACGGACAAAAATCGGCTTAGGTTTTAAAAGTGAGGAATTTTAGTTTAGTCTTAACGCCAGATGGTGATTTTACTTAGTTGTACAAGGCCCAATATACAAGCACATACTTCGTAGGCCCATTTTCTGAATCCTAATCGAACTCGTAATTTAGATCTCGACCAGAAAAAGTGATAATTTATTTATTTTTAGTTATTTTGAATATCATTAAATAGGTTTTTTTTTTGTGTGTGTGAGTGTGTGTATGATTAATCATAACGTTCTCAAGATATAAGTATACAGTATTATTAAAATTCATTATCAAATAACCAAACCCAAACGACATCGTTCGAAAGTCCTTTTAGTTACATTAAAAGCT
Organism: Euphrasia confusa; assembly: GCA_954870475.1. NCBI lineage: Eukaryota > Viridiplantae > Streptophyta > Magnoliopsida > Lamiales > Orobanchaceae > Euphrasia > Euphrasia confusa. Next base: position 54,599,661 of record OX940951.1, on the reverse strand, counting down.
TCTACCAAAAGGCAAACTTCTCAGGTTTATCTTTTTTGTCCCAAAAAAAAGGAAGCTCGCTGCTCATATTCATATACACCTGCAAACAAAGATAATTGTATAATGGAGTAGTATCAGAGGATGAACCAAGAGAGAGAAAAATAAATAAAAATAAAAAAAATCAGTTTCTTGTACTTGTAACGGAAAACGGGCCCGAGGATGAGTGGCTCAGGTAATATCGGCTATCGGCATTTCTCCTCCAGTACATACATGGAGGCCATATCGGCTATCGGCATTCTAGGCGAGATCTTTGAAAAGCTGATACCTGCAGAGACAAGGCAGTTCATGATAGACCGGACTACTCTCCTTTTTGTAATTATGCTAAAGCTCAGGGGTGGTTTTTCTGATTATACATGAAAATTTTAAGACTTCAAGAACGTAAAAAGTAGTTTATTATTCATACATTATCATTCTCAAATCAGTTCTACGATTTTAGGCAGTAATTGAAAATTAGTAACTGTGTAAATTTCATTTGTTTTATGCGACTCACGCTTTATACCAGCTTGCTTACCTCTCATATTCTAGTCTCTGGGTTACAATCCCGTTTAACAATAGTTCTGAATCATAGACCGAAGCTCCTGCAGATAGAACGGTAATGAATCCCACGCCGTTACGGTAATGTGCATGAATATGTTCTCATTTCTAAGGAAAGAGGAGACAAAATTGTACCTTCTGCAAGAAACGGAAAGCAGATTGTATAATCTTCTTTACATGAGAGAATTAATAAATCGTAAGAAGCCAACTGGTCCATCGGCTTAGGATTCTGTATAATTTGTACTACCTGAAAAACATTTCATACTAAAATTAGTTCAAAAATAGACATTCATTTTTCAACCTATTCAAACCATTAAAAAACAATTTTTAATTGAATTCACATCACACAGAAAGCAGCATGTGCTTACCTTTGCCCCAGCTGCCTTGGCCAAACTGTTTATTGCATCAACATCAGGTCTCACGTTAGGGGTGATCAAGACTCTACGGCCCTGTCGATAAACAGAATTAACTTTTAATAGGAGTATATCTTTACTGTAGTTTGGGTTTGAATATCCAATGTAGCACCTGTAAGAGTGGATGCTGGCTGGCACGACCGAGAGAAGCAAGCATGTTGAACCCAATTTCTTTTTCCTTTTTTTCGTCCCTCAAAATGTAATTCTTTTCATCAATAACACAGCCAGCTTGTTCACAGCTCTCGAGCCATAAGTGGGTCACCACTTGTTTGCCAAGAGCAATTGCCTCCAGCATATTCCGTGTTCTCACAAATCTACTAGTCACGAAATGTGTTGCCTCCGAGCAGCAAGATACTATGGAAAACCCTAATCGTGCCACGATCTGACACAAATATTTATTCGTAAGGATCAACTTTAACTGTTTCCAGTATGTTTTGTATATGAACTTTAAACTAATGCATAGGCTGGGTGCCTTGTACCAACAAAAAATGAACATT